>CM048818.1:44358520-45076160 GCA_026586065.1 Dioscorea zingiberensis
CTGCAAACAAGCAATGTAAAAAAGAAAACAAAAGTTGAGCCTTCGACAACACCCCACACTAATCACGTCACACTCATCAGATCACAAACATGTAAAAAAAGATACTAACAACTCTAATCCCAATCCAAGCATACTTATATTTGTCTAAGCATGTTGCCCGCCCACCCACCCAAATCATCAAAGATAGAAATTAACATGGCTCAGGAATCTCATACCGTGAAAAGGTCAAGTGGCACGCCTTGCTCTGGGACAGAGAGGGGCTGCACCGAGAGGCAGGAGAGGCGCGGGCGGGCACCGAGGGAAGAGAGAGATCGGAGGAGAGAAGAGGGCACTGAGAGAAGAGGGCGGTCAAAAGGTGGAAGAGAGAAGAGGGCAATCGAGAGAAGAGAGAAAGAGGGCGGCCGGGTGTTAGATCGGCTTGAAGAAAGGTGAGTCTAACCTAATAATTTCTGCATTTCAACTACCTACCAATTTGGCCGTGAGTTGAAATGCAGGGAAACAAGTGTGAGATGTAAGTGCATTTACAGGTAAGTGGTCCACTTACTGGTAACCAAACACCCAAAAGTAGATTTTCCCTGTAAAACAACTTACATCACGGCTACTTACGGGTAACCAAACAGCCCTAGGCACGGAAATGCCTTGGAGCGACTGTGGTGCGGAGCTTCATCACTTTGGCCAAGAGAAGTTGTGGCTAAAGCATGACTTGGGAAATGGAGACTAGTTGAGGGTTCCAACTCTTCTTATATACATGAGGATCAGAGGGCTTGACCATAATGAGCACAAGATTTCTGGTGTGTATGGTGGCATGTTGAGGTGTGAGCCAAGGCTCAAGAACAAGCTTAAGAGCGGGTGCGAGTGAGGGGCGCATGCGTGAGTAGAGGCATGAGTGGGGCGCGTGCATGCACATTAATGCATGGGTTACATGTAGACCATTGGCGAATGAAGAACTATATATAAAGGTTTGCGTTGACATTTGTAAAGGCATCCAAAGGGTGCATGTACTCTTGTATACACACTGAGTTATAATACAACCTTTGAGGCATCTTGTTCTTGTGTGCTTATGTTGCCTTGTGTTATTTTCTCTATTCTTCTCACTTGGCTCATTATGGTGCTCATCTTTGGCAGTACGGATTTAGGAAGGCTGAGAATAAGTCTTGGGTGAAAACTCAGTGGTATCACAAGTGCATTCTCATCCTTTGAGAAAAATTTCTAAGTCCCATCTTGTACCCTGTGATAGTATGGTATCAGAGTCATGGCGAGACAAGAATAAGGGAAAGAACGAAAGTTAGGATAACCCGGTTCAATCAAGTTTTGGGCGTCTTCTGTTGATTACTAAGTGCATGTATCGAACAAATAGTAAATTGTGAGTAAGTGTTGGATCTCTTGATATGAGTAATATGCTAAACTAAACTAAAAAGATACAAAACTAATCAGACTATTGATTACGGTGCTTTCTAAAGGTATTGATGAACCAATGTTACAAATCTTCTTGGATGGTATAAAGATTTATCGACAATCTTTCTTCCTATCTTGATGAATTGAGTTATGAATCAAGAGTAATATCCTAATCTTAAACAACTTTCGAATACTCAAGAACACATCCTCTATCCTCTCTTTATTATATTCCTATGAGAAGTAATAAGTAGAGAATTCATGAAACCCTACTCCTATAATGATTATGAATCACTCATGAGTATAATCTTACCTCACAAACTAATCAATCAATATTATACCATAATATGAAAACGAACATCCATTGTCCAATTGAGAACTAACACTAAATTCCTTTTCCAAGTTCATTAAGATTTCCATAACAATCAATGATCTTCTAATCTATTGAAGGCATTAATGATACAATTGCACACATAACTCAAATAATCATCATTCAAGGAAAATTAGAAAAAGTATTAATTGAAATCCATACCAAGATTCATTATTGTCACGTCCCGCCCCAAAGTCCCGGGCCCACGGGCACGTGGCAGACCGGCCACACCCGAACAGGGACGGGCCCCACCCGGATGCGAAGCCTCAATGATCATCAATCACATAAAACATGCACAGCGGAGTATATCAAATCCAAAGACATAATAAAAGTATGTCTACACAGCGGAATTAAAATCTAAGGGAATACAGACCCTAGAGTCTCAATATACAAGGTTCCTACAAAGAACCTATAACATGCCCTCACACAAGATAAAAACAAGAGGTAGCCAACCTCGGTAATCCCAGCAAATCCCCGCAGGTCTCACGCGGCACTCCTACGGCCCGTGTCCTACTCCTCGGGATCTGAAAAAGGAAATCAACAAGTGGATGAGCTTTCGAAATGAAAGCTTAGTAAATGATCTCACAATGAATAGATAAATCATGCTATCAAATCATAAAGTGCTGAAACAAAAGCAAATCAAATAAGCATGACTAGACCCGACCGCAGTCATGTCGGACCTATGAGTATAACTACAATCACCCATGAGTCATCATCCCCCGTGCAGTCACCGGCAATCGCCGAGGTCGACCAACTCGGTCGTCGGACTCGCAAGTCTGGTAGCGCTACTATCATACATGTACGTACACGGCCAGCGTATCGTCCCACTGACGGGCTATTAGGACAGCAGAGTTCCATCCCTCGCCGTGGAAAGCCTTAACGGGTGTCCATCGCCCCGAACGCCAACATGGAGCTACACTCCACTGCAACGGGCGGAATCATCCACAAGAGCAACGCAGGTCAAGTGGAAAATGGTATCTATCCAACCAAGCATACATACACAATGGATTCACACGATAATAATCCAATCATCAACATGTATGTATAAATCCACAGAGATCGGAAATCAATCAATCAGGAGATCAATGGAATATCAATTAACAGGCTAATTGCAAGATCCAAAGAACACTCCGTAGAGTGGAAACAAGGCAAGATCACTTACCTGATTCTCAGAGATATCTAGAAGTCAGTCAACAATTCCTCCAGACGTGATACTATGCTCTAAGCCCGTATCTGTTAAGTAAAACTTAATTTCAGTATATCCGTCATGTCATTGATATTGTATTCAGCTAACAATACTGTCACACTCAAGTCCATTTGGCACCATTTCCAAAGTCCACAGAATTACACTATAATTGTATTCAGACTAACCTCATTAAAATATTCATTTAGTTATACAAATACTATGTTTGCAAGACAATGGTCAACGACAAGAGGAACCAGTGTTTGAACCCAAACAAATTCCTCACTCTACTGCCCCCACTCACAAGTTTAAGATCTTAGTTAAACTCTCTCTAAACTGGGATAGTTTCCTAGGTTCATGCATCAAATAACATGTGGAAGCTAACATGCTTAGTTAACAACCAACTAGTGTACATGTCTACCTCTTCACAATAGTTAAGATTTGGCTCTTAAATACCTCTGTTCTAGTAGCAGCTCCCTTACTTTCGAGATGATCTTTCAAGAAATAGTAAGCTTGAGAAGGCGACTACTGATGGGATGTGTTCCGCAAGTATACGGGTCGTGATCAAGTAATAAAGTGGACTGTGGGAAGTCGGATGTCGAACCATAGGGAATAGAGATTGCTTAAAGTAACCCAAGCTTTACTAACCTAGTCCGAAGAGTAAATTGGGGGGTTTTGGTTTTCAAACGTAAAGACTAAAAAGGATTACGAATAAGAACCGAAAATTGAGAGTTGATTGGGGTGAATCAATGGCAAGAGAGGATACTTGGGTATGTATCCCTTTTGGATTTCAATTCTAAAGATGAGCAAAGATGTTTATGAATCGAAGTTGGTATTTCTTGTGCCAATAGTCCCAAAATTATATCCAATCCCTCTTCCAAGGTGATTGGATAACTAGTCTCCTAGGACTTGATATGAAGCTCAAGGGGTCATTCCTAAATTACACCCAACCCCTCTTCCAAGGTGGTTGGATGACTAGTCTCCTAGGACTTGATATGAGGGTCAAGGAATTTTATATATATTGGAAGAATCATGGGGGTGAATTCGTATGAAAGAGTCGTTCGCCCTTCTAGTACCCGATTCCTCGGTATACTCATGAAACTCTCTAATGAAGCAAGTTCCTAATACAAGGAGGCGCTAGTTCTACCCTTGTATTGCACATAAGTAATTTCTAGTGATAAAATTACAATCAATATATAGCATTCATTAGATATTTAAGAAGGTACCAACAAATCATCATAAACATTCAATGCTATTAATGCTCAATCCAAAAGTTCAACATACCCAAGTACCAATAGATTAGTTCCCCATAAATGGGGAACTCAAACCAAAATAGGAAAGCTTACAAAACAATGAAAGATTAATGGAGAACACCATTACCTCCAATGCTTGCAACTCCAAGGGTTCTCCACTATCAAGATTTGGGGGAGATGACCCCCCAAGCCCTAATCTCTCCTCTAGCCTCTCTCCCAAGCCAAAAACTCCCTCTAAACTCTCATACTTAACTATTTATACCCATGAATTAGGGCTTCACTAAAAAATTACAACATTACCCTTGATTGGGCCCATGAAACTGTAAAAGTTACGATGAACGGCCTCGTGAACGGCCTGTTCATCAGTCCGGATTTCACCATGACACATTCGAGGCTGGGTGGTCAACGGCCGTTCATCACCCCGTTCACCCTCCGCCTTTTGTTCAGGCAAGGTGAGTGGCTGGCGGTTCATCACCGGTTCACCTCGCGACTTACTCACGCAGATGAACGGCCATTCACAAGGCCAGTTTCACACTCTCTTGTGCGCGCTTTGTGAGGTGTGAACGGCCGCTCACAAGGCCGTTCACCCCCTTGTTTACTTCCAAAATATCTTCGTTGCTCTTCTTCATTTTGTTGATAAATGCTTCCTTTTCATCGAGTGGTGGCCTATTTATACTGCTTTACAAAATATGAAGCATTTTAAGTATCGGCAGTGCTACAAATTATTGCAGATTTGACATGAAAAATAAGTATATATATATTATGTATGTAAATATGCTCAATTGAGCAGCTTATCAAATATCCCACACTTAAGCATTTGTTTGTCCTCAAGCAAGCAGGGACAATGAAAGTACAAGTAAAAGAGATGATAAGTGTTCAACCTCCGCAATAGTAATAATGAATTTGCTCTACCTCAAGTTCACCACCAAAGTGTGTGTATTCTCCTATTTTCACACCGGAACTAGAGTTTGCATAATGTCATCACTGACTCTAGATAAGTGTTTTCACTCCACATACCATGTTCTAGGGAGTCTTAGAAGACATAAGCATTCCCTCAATGGACTCTAGAGAGTCCTTGAGGCCCTAAGTTTTATGCTAACCAACCCTCTATGGAGAAAATGGTGGACAAGTTGAGGTTTTTTTTTTTATTTGGGTAGGGCATCTCTAATAGATCCGACTTTCCCGTGCTAAAGATCAGGTGTAGAGTGTAAGTCCTCTTTTCTTCGTGATGCACATCTTTGTTTAGGCACCGTAACACCTGGGGTGGTACTTAGAGGTTACAACTCTACCTAGATGTGCTATACTTAGAAGTGATTTTTGAATTAAGGAACACCTCGATTAGGGCCAGGACCCTAAGCTACTTCATCACAACAAGTAGCGGAGCACTGTCTTTATTGCTCTAATGACTCAACTACTATATACATACTGTTTTATTTTTCTCTAACTTGTCCACTAAGTTGAATTATGAAGGGTCAGAAGCTAAACTAGTGCCACGAATCCTCTTGGAGCCATTGAGAATAATGCTTAGCAATTAAAGTCAACAAAACATGGTAGTGGGTTATCTATTATGACTAGAGCTTTTGAATTTCATGAATATAATCTCTAGATGTCCATGGTGTGTCGTAGGAGAATTCTAAAAAAATTTTGGGTACTAAAATGGTGAACAAAAAGTAGAGTGAAACATTGCATTTCCGAATAGTGCCATCATAGGTCCATGTCAAACATGCTTCAAATAATTAGCTCCCTATCCCCACACTTAGAGTTTTGTAAATGAATTTATCAATGGAAAGGGAGCTACCCATCCCACACTTAAAATCGGCATTATTGTCCTCAATGTATATAATTAAATTGAAAAGTGTGTAATATGCAATAATAACAAAGAGGAGGGCAAACTGAAACTTCCCCGGTTATATTTGGTAGATGGTGTTGCAATTTGGTTTATACATGAAAGCTTTTGCCGGGTGTTCCATCATGAGTATCCGCAAAAATAGAGTGAGAGAGGGAGAATAGCCTCGAAAGGAGATGACATATATGCGTAAGATAAACAAACGAAAAAGGAGTTACGGTTAACAATAAATCTCAATGATCCGTATGTAGTTGCTCACCGGATCGGATGTGACAGCCTTAGCTTAAGGGTTCAATCTGGCCTTCTGATTGCTTGGGCTCGTGTGGTTGTGCCGTGTGGATGGTCAAGAGTGAATGCGTGGGTGAGCTCGGCAAGCGTGTCTTCCTCCTCATCATCTTGATGACGCATCGGGACCTTCCGCATGCAGGTGGTATGGGTACCGAAATGCAACTTGGAAATGTTGGTGAGGAAGAAGTAGTGGAACCACGATGTCATAAGTTGAGTTGGGACATGGTGTCTTTGAGCAAAAGGTTGGTATTTGGGTTTGCTTGCAAAAACTAGCCCTTTGAGAAAAAATCATTTAGAATGTTTTGCGAGCGGTATTGTAGTATTGCCAACCACCATGTGAACGGGCGGTGGAACGACCGCTCACTATCCAAAGATAGAGACAAGTATTGTTTAAATCAAATTATTTGGTTCCATAAGGCCTGTGATTTTGAACACAACATTAGTGCATACCCAAAGCATGATGAGTCTAATGATGCAAATGCGACAAAGGAATTTAATGTCAATAGATCTCATGAGTTCTATCACTATAAAGCAAATAACACCAAGAGACAAGATTGAAAAGAAATTTTTGACTTGGGTTGCTTCCCAAGAAGCGCTTTGTTTAACGCTACATTCTGACGACCTTTAATTTTACCTCTATGGGGGTCATATGTGAAGAGGCATCCATCAGGTATTTTTATAAAAACACTTACCAAAGCAGAATCTTTCCCAAATTATCATATATGGAGCAAGTTTGAGAATTCATACCAGGTCACCTTCATTTAGTGGGTGAGTTGAGGATTTAGGGGTACCCTTTTTCTTCGATCTCCATACATAGCCCGCAATGAGTTTCAGGCTCCTTCCACTTTGTCTTTCGTGACAACTTTGGAGGTTGAGTTGAGATAGTGCCCACATTCATGAGCTCGCCATGTTGTTCGTCGAGTTCCTCCAAACATTGCAAATGCCGGGTGATTATGTAAAAAGTCCTCCCAAGCAAATGGTCGGTTGTGATCTTGTCCAACTTCATCGCACTATAAGAGGTGTCATCGCGTGATCCATGGTGTGTCGATGGCTTCGTGTAGCTTGAACACCACTTCTTGGTCCCCACCAAGTGCCAATCTCCATGAGCGTGGTCTTCCAAGGCTTGAGTCAGA
The DNA here is from genome assembly GCA_026586065.1 of Dioscorea zingiberensis. NCBI lineage: Eukaryota > Viridiplantae > Streptophyta > Magnoliopsida > Dioscoreales > Dioscoreaceae > Dioscorea > Dioscorea zingiberensis. Next base: position 44,365,986 of record CM048818.1, read on the forward strand.
GCCAAAAGGCGGCTTAATCGAAAGTATAATCGGGACATCCACATTATCATCAACATCTAGAAGGAACAAAATCGGCCGGGGAATACAAATTGATTGATGCGAATCGGATATCTTGACTAGCCCCTTTGGTCGTTTCACCGACCGCTGGCTAGTTGAAGTGTCATCCAGATTGGTTTTGGGTCGCAAGCCTAATTGCATGTATAATTTGTAAGGCATTACATTTATACTTGCAGTCCGCTAACGCTTTTTCACAACACCTTCACCAAGTGTACAAGGGACTCTGAGCTCCCTGGATCCTTTAGCTTCTTGGGCAGCTCATGTTGCAATACATTGCGAAACATTGAGCATTGATGTGGCCTGCATCCTCTAGTTTCCTTTGTTGGAAACTAGTTCCTTCATAAATTTAGCATACTTTTGGCATTTGGGCAAGGACCTCCACCAACGGTAGGCTGATGTGTACCGCTTTGATTGTGCTCATGAATTTTGTGAGATTGAAAGCATCTTCCTTGTCCTTTCTAAGCCGCTCCGGATATGGAATTTGGGGGTTGATATGTGCTTTGGGGGTGTTTGATCTACCCCTTTCTCTTTCTCTGCTGGCTTTCTGTTGAGTTTTGTTGGGGCTCGGCTTCTTCAACCTCCACGGTATTTTCAATCAGCGGTGGTGCAATGGGAGCTGCACTTCCTCGCCACTTCTCAAAGAGATGGCCTTGCAATGCTCCCGGGGTTTGCCTCCGTGTTTCGGGAGGGTGCCTTGTGGCCTTGTTGAGACCTCCTTTGCTAATTGTCCCACTTGGGTCTCCAACTCAAAATCTTGCTTGAGATTTCAGTTGAGGCATTAGTGTCTTGTAACGAACTTCAACATGGTTTCTTGAAGATAGATTTCTTTTCTTGCGGTGGCCTTGGCATCGTAAAATCGGGTGGATATTGTCCCGCTTTGGAGGTTCCTATATGAAAGGCCAGTTTGTTCCACATTGGGTTTGAGTGAATTTATCTGATTGTTTGGCATTCTCTGCTGGTTTCCCACGTGTATTTGACTTGCTCCATAGGTGATGTTTCAAGCATAAGAGATCGGACAATTTGATGGCTCGTGGCCTCCTCCACAAGTAGTGCAAAACATAACCGCAACCGGACCCGAAGCTACTACCAACATGGGAAAACACTTACCCCTTAGGGCGGTCAATTTGTTTTGACAAGGTATCCATTTTCTCCAGAAGGAAAGTGTCTATAGACGAAGGGCCGTCTCACCGATCCCACAAGCTTAACTTGCTTATCCCTTGTGGACCAATGGGCCTCATTTCCCACCATGTCTTCAAAGATCTTTTTCGCTTCCTGGGGTACTTGTTGCTTAATGAACCTCCTGCAAGGCACAATCCACTAAGACTCTATTGGCATTGTATAATCCATTGTAGAAGGTGGACCTTGCTACAAGCATCTAAACCATGCAGGGCAATGACGAAGTAGTTCCACAGACCTTCTATAGGCTTGAGAAAATGTTTCACCCATTCCCTCAAGGCATTGATGTCGATCAAGCTTTATGGGCCTTGCTTGGTGGGAAGTAGCGCCCCGTGAATTTCTAGCATATCGCCAAGAACGGATGGAACCCGAAGGGAGCGTATGTGAGCCAACTATAGGCCCCTCCTCGTAGACTCCATGGAAAGAGTCGAATCGAATGGCTTCATCGGTGACTCCATCGGCTTAGAAATGCTACAAATTTGAAGGAACTTTACATGTGTGCATGAGGGTCTTCATCGGCCTTCCATCAAATTGAAATTTGAGTTTTGAAGCATATGCATTGTGCTTCCTTTGATCTCAAAGGTGTTGATATTAACATTTGGGGTGGATGCTGAATTCTTCTCCAAAGATATTGAGATCGCTCATAATCACTAATGTCACGCCTTCTTTCTACCATAATGGGCACCTTACTTCAGGTTTTATTACCGATCTCAATTGTGGATCGAAGTTTTACGCTTGAGAAGAAGCATCCAAATGAATTTAACCTTCTAATCCTCTCCAAACGCCGGTGAAAGGTTCACCAATCTCACTATCTCTTTCCAAGTAGACCTCGGGGTTCCTTGAGTCATGCAAATCTAAGCGGTTCCTCATACGAAGAGATAAGACGAAAAATGAGTATCCAAAGGATCAAAATAAAATAAAATAAAATAAGAAAAAGCAAACAAGAAAATAAGAGACTAAATTAATAAAATCCTAGTCTAACTAGCAATCCTATTCCCCGGCAACGGCGCCAAAAACTTGATGGGATGTGTTCCGCAAATATACGGGTCGTGATCAAGTAATAAAGTGGACTGTGGGAAGTTGGATGTCGAACCACAGGAATAGAGATTGCTTAAAGTAAACCAAGCTTTACTAACCTAGTCCGAAGAGTAAATTGGGGGGTTTTGGTTTTCAAACGTAAAGACTAAAAAGGATTGCGAATAAGAACCGAAAATTGAGAGTTGATTGGGTTGAATCAATGGCAAGAGAGGATACTTGGGTATGTATCCCTTTTGGATTTCAATTCTAAAGATGAGCAAAGATGTTTATGAATCGAAGTTGGTATTTCTTGTGCCAATAGTCCCAAAATTATGTCCAATCCCTCTTCCAAGGTGATTGGATAACTAGTCTCCTAGGACTTGATATGAAGCTCAAGGGGTCATTCCTAAATTACACCCAACCCCTCTTCCAAGGTGGTTGGATGACTAGTCTCCTAGGGCTTGATATGAGGGTCAAGGAATTTTATATATATTGGAAGAATAATGGGGGTGAATTCGTATGAAAGAGTCGTTCGCCCTTCTAGTACCCGATTCCTCGGTATACTCATGAAACTCTCTAATGAAGCAAGTTCCTAATACAAGGAGGCGCTAGCTCTACCCTTGTATTGCACATAAGTAATTTCTAGTGATGAAATTACAATCAATACATAGCATTCATTAGACATTTAAGAAGGTACCAACAAATCATCATAAACATTCAATGCTATTAATGCTCAATCCAAAAGTTCAACATACCCAAGTACCAATAGATTAGTTCCCCATAAATGGGGAACTCAAACCAAAATAGGAAAGCTTACAAAACAATGAAAGATTAATGGAGAACACCATTACCTCCAATGCTTGCAACTCCAAGGGTTCTCTACTATCAAGATTTGGGAAGCCCTAATCTCTCCTCTAGCCTCTCTCCCAAACCAAAACTATCTCTAAACTCTCATACTTAACTATTTATACCCATGAATTAGGGCTTCACTAAAAATTACAACATTACCCTTGATTGGGCCCATTGAAACTGCAAAGTTTACACGATGAACGGCCTGCGTGAGCGGCACATTTCTCAAATTTCACTCCTGACTCAACTGCGGGTGGTCAATGGTTGTTCATCACCCGCTCACCTCACGCCTTGTTCTCAACCGGGTAGGAGCTGGCGGTTCATCAATTTGGTTCACCTCCACGGCTTACTCCTGAACCGTGAGATGAACGGCCATTCACAAGGCGTTTCACACTCTCTTTGTGCCTTTGTGCCCGTGTGTGTGAGCCGCTCACAAGGCCGTTCACCACCCTGTTTACTTCAAAATATCTTCGTTTGTTCTTCATTTTGTTGATAAATGCTTCCTTTTCATCAGGGTGGCCTATTTATGCCATGTTTACAAAATATGAAGCATTTTAAGTACCGGCAGGCTACAAATCATTGCATTTGACATGAAAATAAGTATATATATGGTATGTAAATATGCTCAATTGAACGCTTATCAACTACTGGACCTGGAATTGGCGCTGCTGTGTCTCTGATGGTGTTAAACACTAAGGTCTTGACTTCTCCTTACCCAATGATGAGTATCACTTGAGTTGAAGAAGAAACTCAGAAGTTAATTAAAGTGGAGCTCATAGCCTAGCAAGAGGTGGTTGCATGCATGGTCATATCTTCCATCATGCTGCCACGCCTCTTCCCTCTAAACAATTAGGCAGCCACCTGGAAAGCTTCTCTAATGCCACACATAGGAGCCTTGCATGATAATTAAGTTCCACTTGTTTATACCCCATACTGTAGTGTACCTCATGATTTCCATTTAAATCTCCATTGAAACCCACAACATCCTATGAATTATTAAACTCTCACCAAAATGTGAAACCCACCTTTGCTTGACCGTTCAACACCTTCATCTCCAAGAAATTACTGGTTATTCTTAAAAGTCATCTCAACAAAACTCCTTTAGCATGGTTGTTAGTTGATTGGCCAATGAAAAGGAACAATCTTTCACAATTTCAGGTGCTAACTCCAAGAAGATTCATGAAAGAGAATGTTGGTGGTCATGATGCTATCTATCATAAGAGTATTCAATACTATTTTAAACAACCACGGAGACAGAGAATTCTACTATCATCAAAATAATCACAAACATTTCTTACAGATGGATATGAAGATCAATCTAGATCTCAAAACATGAATGGAGAGAGAGCTCAATCTTCAGCGGAGATGGAGACCAATTTTCAGTGAAGCAGAGTTTCGGTATCTAAATTTGAGATTGTCCAAATAAACTGTTATTCTTGCCTTTTATAGACTCCGGTAGCTTGGGGCGCAAGCTTGGAATTCCAACACGTGTTTGCCAGACTGCCTCCAGCTAGGCTTCCAGCTCGGTGCCAGCTAAGCATCCAGCTAAGTGATAGGTCTAGAACGCCAGCTGGATAACAACTGTAGATCTTCTAGAAGGTTAGAGTTGACAAGCGAATATATATTTCCTTGGGTTATAGAATGAATGATTTGCTTTGAGCCGAAGAATGAATAGACTATTCTTGCCCGAAGAACGAGTAATCACTGTACTGAGCCGGGGAATGACCAAGATTGCTTCAGGTTGAAGAAGGGACAAAAGGTTCCCAACCATTGAACGTGCGAATAGCTCGGGACCAATGAACAGATGTACTATTTTGGGCCGCAGAATGAGTTTGAGAGGAATTCCGATTAACACAATAGGAGACTTATGAGTTGGACACGTGGGTGTTTGGATGAGGGCCATGTGTCCTACAATTTTCAACCATAACACTAGCCCGCCCCCCCGCCCCCCACCCACCACCACCACCACCACCACCACCACCCCCCAAGTATGCTTGCGATGAGTCCGAAGAATGAGCGGATAATTATTATTCGGGATCATAAAGCTAAGCATATTATAGATTTGACTAGGATAGACTACTAATTCATCGGGTTTTCTGGGGGTATTCTTTGACGGAGTCTTTTATACTTACTTCGGTCATTGGTCTTTCTCCGATTTCGTGTTCATTGGTACCTCCATTATTTGGTTCAACCGATATTTAATGAACCCGTAGGGTAAGAGGTATACGGGGGTATTAGGGTTTTAGGATGCTTGGCTTGGCCTGTAACTGTAAGTTATATGTGGGTAAATTGTCCTTTTATTGTGAAAATTCATCCTACTACCCTTTTGCATTCCAACACAATTCTCGAAAAGTAGCGTAAAGGTGAAAAAAAGGTCGTGGGGGGATGTAGCGAATGATGAGCACATCATTCTATGCTGCCTCATGTCAGTCATTTGTGTCATCAAGTGTTTTCTTCCATCCCCATCCATCGGATGATGATCCAGGTGTTATCCTTTGATCAAACGCCGTTTCGTGAACTGATCCGAGCTGTAAAAAATAATTAGGGATTGTTCAAAAATCGCGCCTAGGGTTTTTCTTTGAAAGCAAATCGTGGATGGCGCCTCATTTGTTACTTTATCTTCTTGCTTTGCATGCCAAGCTCTCCTTCTCCATTTCCACAACTCTTGATTTTAATGTCATTCATTTTCTCAGGTATGGAATCTGCTCCTGTTTTAGGGCTTGAAGCTTCTTATTCCGGAGCCCTTTCACCACCTAGGGTTAAGTCTAAGAATCCTAGGAAACCCAAGCCTCATTCTGATTCCTTTGCGAATACTCTTTCGGATGATGGGATCAAGGCTCTGGCAGAAGAGTACATGCTTTCTTCTTCTCCTTTTTCTTACAGAGTACCCTCTTTTGATGAGCGTGCTTGTTCTCCTTCTGAGGAAGGGTTAGTAGTTTATTACGATGCTTTGTTAGGGGGCCTTAGATTGCCGTTTCCTCCAATCTTCACTGATATCTTTCTTCATTATAATGTATGTCCCTCACAACTGTCTCCTAATTCTTAGCGGATCCTTTGTGGGTTCGTGATGGTATTGTTACACCATCAGGTTGAACCTATTGTTCATCTCTTCAATCTTCTTTTCAGCTTGAATCAAGATAGGGATACAGATTGGTATTATTTTTGCGCTAGACAGAATAGGCAGTTCCTCGATCCGGTCTTGGATTCGATTAAGGACTTGAACAGGAAGTTCTTCTTCGTGTCTAGTAGCAAGGAATGGGATGTTCCGATTAAGTGGGGCATTCCTCGAACCCATGTAGCGAATAAAGAAAAGTTGACTCCTGTCGAAGAAGGTTGGTTGGAAAAATTTAAAGAATTTTGTCACATGCCGATTAATAGTTATTTATCCGATCAACGGCACCAAGACTGTGGTCTATATTTAGCCAATGGTAGGAATACTTAGAACTTGTCTTTCTGATTGACAATCAATTAATTATTTTTCTAACACTCATTTCTTATGTCCTTTCTGCAGAAAAAAGCGATGCTTGCCAACTAGATCGCTTCAAAATTGCTGGCCGGTATACAAGCAGTGTAACGGAAAGAGAAAGCAGCTTCAAAGGGCTAGAAGAAGAAGGCCAGAACTAAGGATCCCTCTCCAAGAGGGATCGAGAAAATTCCCCTTGAGAGGAAAGGAGGTGAAGAGAGAGTTCCAGATGAGGTTGTCCCTTAATCAAGGGATAAGGACTCCGCTAATCAGAAGGATTTTGGTGCTGTAAAGAAGGCAACATCGAGCAAAAAAAGGGTGGTACCAAAGAAGAGGAAGGGGCCTTCCAAGAAATTGGACAATGAACCAATTCATCCTCCCGGGGGAAAAAAGGAAGCTTCATTGGATGAAGTTATCACTTATTCTGCGGTGGAGGCTCCAATTGTTGCAGAACTTCCTTCGTTGGTCGGTGATGTCCCTCTTGTTGTCAAGAGAAGAAGATTGAGGAGGGTTGCCGATACATCGATCCTATTTTTGTGACTGTCATGGCTGCTACACTTTTTGTAGAGGCTTCTCCCTTAATCGAATCAAGGCCGATTGATGTTGATGCTCCATCTTCAAAGGGTGCTAAGGAGATTGTTCTGCCTTTTGTTCATAGCAATCTTGAGGTTCCTACGCCCCAAGACCAGATGATAAAAGACTTTCCAAAAAAGGAGCTAGAAAGGGGAAAGGAGTTGCTGGGGTTTCTTAAATCCAAGGTATGTCTTCTTCCTTCGAGATGGACAGAATGTATGCTGAGTTTTTAAAGAAAATGGATTCTGTTGCTCTCCTTTTATCAAGTATAGTGGTTTTAAAGGGAAGAAGGGCTGAACAAGTTCCTGAGGAAGATATTAGAAGTCAAGGAACCAGGCCGTTAAAAATATGTCAATCGTAGTGATATGACATTAAATATGGAATTTCGCGATATTAGGGCCTCCTTGCTCACTCTTCGGAATGAGGGTGTTCTTTCTCACCTGATCAATTTACTATTGATGAATCTACGGCGCATCACCGTTTATCGCTCGCTATAGTGAGTATGATTTCATTGGCAATCAACTAGTTGAAGTCTTGTTAATTCTTTATCACTGATTGTTCCTTTCTTTATAGTCTCTTATGTGGGCGGATCGTGTCGCCAAATTTGTGGAGAAAGGCAACCCATGACTGGTATTACTTGACAAGTTGGAGGCTGATAACAAGCAGCTGTTGGATAAATTGACCTAGAAGAACAAAGAGATAAAGGGGTTATTTGATGAAAAGAAGCGCTTTGCCGACCAGTGGAATAAACGTAAGGATTCGGAGGAATTCTTCAAGGCCGAGTGCTCGAGCCTTAAAGACACTAATCGGCAGATGGAGCGAAGAATTGCTGAGAAGACTCAAGACCTCAAGCTACTTCGGGGAGGAGAAAGCAAAACTCTTGAACGACCTTAAATAAAAGGAAGTAATTGCTGCTGAATGTGATGCGTTCAAACGAAGTTGTTCAATGCTAAAGAGTCTGAGCGAGGACTTGAATGCCAAGTTGAAATCCACTGAGGGATCGGTGTATCTTTTGGAGAGCAAGAATGAAATCCTTTCCAAGGACTTAGAGATGAAGAAGACTTCTCTCCAATGTGCTATCGTTAACCGTGATGAGGCTGAGACAGTGAGGAATAAAGCTTTAGCTGAATTGGTATCCTATTGAGAGGAACTTGAACAGTATGTGAGGAGGGTCGATGAGCTGGAGCCCCATTCTAAGGTTCTTGAAGATTAATTGGGGCAGAAGAATGAGAAGTTCGATGAAGAGCTCCAAAAGACTGTAGCGGATATTTTTGAGATATTCCGTGAGCTTTATTTGAGGGACCCTACGACCGACTTCGGTCGTTTGAATTATGGAAAGGCAGTGAACCTGTACTTCAAGAAGGGGCAAGGGGGTCTTCTTTATCAGATTCCGAGGAGAAGGACCGAACAACTGTTGGAGGTGAGGTTTCCTTTTCTTTCATTCTTCCTAGTTTTTCCTTCAATTATCGGCTAGGGAGTTTTTTGAACTTTGTTGTCCTTCAAGTCCCCGAACCAAGCACTATTATTTCGGGAGAGAAGGAGATGTCTGTCCTTATTACCGAGGAGCCAGCATTGATGGATACCAATGAATTGGCTCTTACCGTTTATGTTGCAAATCCTCATGAGGTGATAACCGTTAATGAGAAGGTCAGCATAACTATCGAAGACTTGTCCTCAACACTTAATGGTAAAGAACCAAATTTATCGATTCATATATGTGAAGAAGAAGTGGAAGAAGTTGTCAAAGGTGATAGCTTTTTCTTCTGGTATCTACTCTCCCTCTTTTTTTTTTTTGTATGACTCATAGAGGTGATGACTTTCCATGCTGTATAGATTTTACGATGGCACTTTCTAGAAAAACGGGGGATGATCCGATTAGTGAAGACAAAGCATCAAAGTGACTTCTCAAGAGAACTATATCGTCTGCAGGGGAGGGTATATCTTGTGGGGAACTATATCGTCTTTCGCTGTTCTCGTTTAAGACTTCTTCTTTCGAGTTCTAAGAAGACAATTTTACTTTCCTTCATATAATTTTCTCCTTCTTGGTCCTCTAGTAAATATCATCCCGCTCTATTTTCTATTCATCATAAACTTGTTTACTGCGTTTCTAGCCGAAGAAGCGTTTGTTGGTCCGGTAGAAGGTAGAATATCGGGAATTGCTCAGAATTTAGAATTTGGGAGAGGTGAGAACTATATTTGTTTTTACTATCGTTGTTTTTGAGCATCTCCTTCTAATGTCAAAGAATATAGTCTCGCTCACTAATGTTGATATCATTGAACTAGTCTCCGCTTATTTTAGAGATTTATGATTCCAATCTGCTCTTCAGATCTTAGGGGCCAAAGCTCGTAGAAGCAAGAAATTGGCTCTCTTTTCATCATCATATTGCAATTTCTTTCTTGGATATATGAGATCTAATTTTTTCTTCTTCGGTGACATAGGTGGGCGTGCTGCAGAGGCTCTTCGGGAAGAAATTAAAGTGTTAAAGGCCGAATTGATGAAATGGGTCAGGAGGATGCCTAGAACCCAAGGAGCTGTTTGAGGTTCCATGCCAATCTTGGTTCCCAAAAGTGAGCCTTATACTTCTCTTATTAGAGAAATTTTGGAAGAGACCGTCACTGTTTCCACAAAGTTTCCGAAGAAAGAAGATTGGGAAGTTGTGTCGTTTAATGATGTAACCAGAAATTCTCTGTAATACATTTTCCATCTGAACTCTTCAGCATCTAATTTTGTGTATGCATTTTCCTTTATCCTTTCAACGATTGTTTGTAGAGTTGTTCTTCGGTAGATACTTGACTATTTTTGTAAAACACGTCTCGAACAATAGTTGTTGATCTTCCATATTCTGAAGTTATTCGGCTATCTATCATACTTTCGCATGTAAGATATACGTTGATTGGTCTCTAAGGAGAATATCTGACTTCTTCTTTTACTCCAAGTATGAATAATTCTGGGGCTTTCAAATTCAGTATTGTGAAGGGACGGTCTCCAAAATATCATTGAGGAACATAAGGCTCCTCATTAATATGGTGGGTCACGAAGCATTGATAATTGAAGCGTCACTACTATTTATGAAGTGTTGCTGCGGGTCATGAAACATCACCATAAATCGGGAAACGTTTCCTTGGGACAGTTGCCCATTCAAAACTGAGAGTTGGGCCTATAAATAGTAATTGATGATGGCTCTTGTAAATTATCCCTTTGAGCATGATGGATGACGACGGACGTCTCCCCTCATCTCCTTGACTTTTACTACAGATGTTTCTTCTAATCAACTCAAACTCCCATCGGAGTTCTGTTAAGCTGTCTGGCACGCTCGAAGCGGGACAACAAAATTAAGGGGGCCGAGCAGAAGGGAGTGGGATGTGATGTTGTTCTGTGCTGTGTTCACTAAGGAGATCTTTTAGGAGGACGAGTAGCCTGATTTCTTGGCGGACCATCATATAGTCATCGGAGATCGCTTGATCTTCACATTTCTTGGGTTCATGACTTTCAGAGTGGAGATGTATAATGGAGACGGGAGTGTGAAGGAATTTGCTTCCAACGTTTGTTCTGGTAATGATGAAGATATGGTTCCTTCTAGATATTCTTGAACTTTTGCAATGTTATGCTATATCTCCCAGATATTAATGAAATAAAACTTTGAAATTCTCCTTCAATATTTGTAACACCAATCTCTTTACTGAGACGAATGTCACACCAGCCAGGTCAGGAGGGTATCCTGTGCCTAAGGCTGTAAAATTTAAAACAAGATAACAGTGAAGTACTCAAATATGGTCATAAGAATATAATCATAATCTGTTACTCAAAGGAAGTCTAAACATGACCGAAGTCATAAATAGAGTACAACACATAATAGTCTTAGGCACAACTGCCCAAATACAGCGGAAGCAAATCATACATAGTTCAACAATACAACAACAAGACTCGAGATAAAGACTAGGTACGCCAGAGCCACTACTCGCTCGCGTCACAAGCTACAATCCGGATCCCTGTCTAGGTCCTACAATAGAAAAATGTAACCGAAGGGGCTGAGCTATACTAGCTCAGTGAATTGTAACATCTCTGCCAGGTATTATACATACTTGTGCCATAAATGAAATCTGTGCCGCCATACTAGCACATGTATATAAACAAATACGAAACATGAAAGTCTGCATATTTATCTTAAATCGGGATAAGCATGCCAAGCTAATCAGAAAACCCAAATAAAGCAATATGTAATCTCAAATCATCACAAACATATCATAATCATATATATATGTTAAGGCCTCGTATCGTATAAGCATGCACCCTTAGTTCAAATGTTTCGAGAAGAACTCCAACTATCATCAAAGGAACATAGGCATACAATACATGATCCTGATGACCGGGAACAGAGGCATACAGTATATGAGCCCGGGGCCTGATGACCAGAGGCATACATCTACATGTGTACATCAAGCGTGCATCTCTTATCCGATCTGGGCACTCACAAGATTCAGAAAGGGTTTTACAAAAGAACCAATTTTCGTAAACATTTTGTTTTAAGAAAGACGATTTAAAACAAGTCCCTTTCTTAACCCCATATCATCTACTTTATTTTTGGGCTCTATCCTGAGCCCCGCTGGATCCTTCATACATGTCTAACTAAGGTGCAGCCTACGATATATAAAATAATCATTCTCTATGAATTAAGGTTTCACTTTATAATTACTCATGCTATTTCAAACATATAGCAAATAACCAATCATGAAATCACTATACGGACATAGCGATAAAAATCCATCGACATCTACAAACCGATATAAAACTCATACGAAACATGAGTAAATCAAATCACGATAAACACATGTATAAAACAATATGTACAAAAATGACCACTAACAAAAAGTCCTTTGGTAAGTTCTAAGACTGGCTCGGTCCTGCAACTCCTGTTGCTCCTTTCCCTTTTCCTTGTAATTGAACGACACTTAATAAATTTCTAGTGTTCCATATCTAGGTACCAAAAGAATCATACATAGAATATAATGATAATTCTAAAGCATGCCCTTAAATGGCTCGTCAAGGCATTAACACTAACACTTAATTAAGCATGCCAAATTCCTTCTTAATTTGCCAAACAATTTTTATACATGCTTATTCAACCATTCAAACATGTTTGCCTAGCATGATCCTTAGTAACAATTAACACTACTCAAGCATACCAACATGGAGACATGTAAGCTTAAAGGAGATAGACAATCTACGCATATATTTCAATGAAAAATCCGGCAACATCTCCTCTATTTCAAGGCTCCCGAAAATTATACAAACATACACATTAATGTCCATAACAATATAGTACATACTTTCCATTAGAGCCTACCACCTTCATACAAACTCCATCAACTCATTATCCAAAATTGATCATCTATTCAAAGTCTTAAAACTATCTCACTGTCATTCCAAGGCGTCATACATCTCATCTAATAGCACTAATGAAATTTAACCCTACCTGAGTTCTCGAAGCGCACCACCGCTCGTCGGTGCTCAGATCTGGCCCCTTTTGTCCTTAAACAATGTTCAGTCCTCCAATGCTTGGTCCTAGCCGAAAGTGGACTCAGCTCGCAGCCGGGCTCACCGGGAAGAAGGAGAAAGCTTGCCAGATGAAAGTATAGTGGTTTCAGAGGAAAGAAGGGTTGATCAAGTTCATGAAGCAGATGTTAGAATTCAAGGAACCAGGCCATTAAATTATGTCAATCGTAGTGACACAACATTGAATATGGAATTTCGCGATATTAGGGCCTCCTTGCTCACTCTTCGGAATGAGGGTGTTCTTTCTCACATGAATCAATTTACTCATGATAAATCTGTTGCGCATCTCCGTTTATCACTCACTATAGTGAGTATGATTTCATTGGTAATCAACTAGTTGAAGTCTTGTCAATTCTTTATCACTGATTGTTCCTTTCTTTATAGTTCTTATGTGGGCGGATCGAGTCGCCAAATTTGTGGAGAAAGGTGACCCACGGCTGGTATCACTTGACAAGTTAGAGGCTGATAACAAGCTGTTGTTGGATATATTGACCCAGAAGAACAAAGAGATAAAGGGGTTATCCAATGAAAAGAAGCGATTTGCCGACCAGTGGAATAAATGTAAGGATTCAGAGGAATTCTTCAAGGCCGAGTGCTCGAGCCTTAAAGACACTAATCGACAGATGGAGCGAAGAATTGCTGAGCAGACTCAAGACCTTAAGTTGCCCGGGGGAGGAGAAAGCAAAAGTCTTGAAGGACCTTAAATAAAAGGAAGTAATTACTGTTAAATGTGCTGCGTTCAAACAAGGCTATTCAATGCTAAAGAGTCTGAGCGAGGACTTGAATGCCATGTTGAAATCCCCCGAGGGATCAATGAAGCTTTTGGAGAGCAAGAATGGAGTCCTTTCCAAGGACTTAGAGATGAAGAAGATTTCTCTCCAATGTGCTATCGCTAACAGTGATGAGGATGAGATGGTGAGGAGTAAAGCTTTAGCTGAATTGGCAACCTGTCGGGAGGAACTTGAATAGTATGTGAGGAGGGTCGATGAGCTGGAGGCCCATTCTAAGGTTCTGGAAGATTAACTGGGGAAGAAGAATGAAAAGTCCGATGAAGAGCTCAAAAAGACTTCAGTGAGCTTTATTTGAGGGACCCTACGACCAACTTCGGTCGTTTGAATTATGCAAAGGCAGTGAACCTGTACTTCAAGAAGGGGCAAGGGGGTCTTCTTCATCGGATTCCGAGGAGAAGGACCGAACAACTGTTGGAGGTGAAGTTTGCTTTTCTTTCATCCTTCCTATTTTTTTCCGTCAATTATCGGCTAGGGAGTTTTTTGAATTTTGTTATCCTTCAAGTCCAAGAACCAAGCACTATTATTTTGGGAGAGAAGGAGATGTCTGTCCTTATTATCGAGGATCCAGCATCGATGGATGCCGATGAATTGGCTCTTACCGTTTATGTTGCAGATCCTTATGCGGTGATAACCGTTAGCGAGAAGGCCGACATAACTATTAAAGAGTTGTCCTCAACACTTAATGCCTAAGAATCAAATGTATTGATTCATATATCTTAATAAGAAGTGGAAGAAGCTGTCAGAGGTGATAGCTTTTTCTTCTGGTGTCTACTCTCCCTCTTTTTTTTTTGTATGACTCATAGAGGTGATGACTTTCTATGCTGTATAGATTTTACGATGGCACTTTCTGGTGAAACGGGGGATGATCCGATTATTGAAGACAAAGCGTCAAAGGTAACTTCTCAAGAGAAGGCCCAGAGGTCTGCAGGTGAGGGTATATCTTATGGGGAACTATATCGTCTTTCGTTGTTCTCATTTAAGACTTCTTCTTTCGAGTTCTAAGAAGACAATTTTACTTTCCTTTATATATTTTTCTCCTTCTTGGTTCTCTAGTAAATATCACCCCGCTCTGTTTTTGATTCATCATAAACATGTTTACTACATTTCTAGCCGAAGAGGGGTTTGTTGGTCCAGTAGAAGGTGGAACATCGGAAACTACTTAGAATTTAGAATTGGGGAGAGGTGAGAACCATATTTGTTTTTACTATCGTTATTTTTTAGCATCTCCTTCTACTGTCAAAGAATATAGTCTCGATCACTAATGTTGATATCATTGAACTAGTCTCTGCTGATTTTAAAGATTTAGGATTCCAATCCGCTCTTCGGATCTTGCGGGCCAAATCTCGTAGAAGCAAGAAATCGGCTCTCTTTTCATCATGTTGCAGTTTCTTTCTTGGATCTATGAGATCTAAATTTTTTCTTCTTCGATGACATAGGTGGACATGCTGCAGAGGCTCTTCGGGAAGAAATTAAAGTGTTAAAGGCCGAATTGATGAAATGGGTCAAGAGGATGCCTAGAACCCAAGGAGTTGTTCGAGGTTCCATGCCAATCTTGGGTCCCAAAAGTGAGCCTTATACTTCTCTTATTAGAGAAATTTTGGAAGAGAGCGTCACTGTTTCCACAGAGTTTCCGAAGAAAGAAGATTGGGAAGTTGTGCCGTGTAACAATGTAACCAAAAATTCTTTGTAATTCATTTTCCATCTGAACTCTTCAGCATCTAATTTTGTGTATGCATTTTCCTTTATCCTTTCAACGATTGTTTGTGGAGTTGTTCTTCGGTAAATACTTGACTATTTTTGTGATACATATCTCGAACAATAGTTGTTGATTTTCGATAGTCTGAAGTTATTCGGCTATCTATCATACTTTCGCATCTAAGATATCCGTTGATCGGTCTCTAAGGAGAATATCTGACTTCTTCTTTTACTCCAAGTATAAATATTTCATGGGCTTTCAAATTCAGTATTGTGAAGAAGGGTTCGGTTAGTTACCTCAACTTGTACATTTCCTTGAGGATGGGAGACAGAAGTGAGTCTTGACTCTATGTCAAGATCTATACAAAACTTCTTGAATGTTGGATTATCAAATTAACGACCATTATCAGTAATAAATGCCACCGAAATCCCAAATCGAAAGATCACTGATTTCCATAAAAAGATTTGACATGCTTTTTCTGTGATTGATGCTAGTGGCTCAGCTTCTACCCACTTGGTAAAATAATCAATCGCCACGATCAAGAATTTCAATTGTCTAATAGCCGTTGGGAAGGGGCCAAGTATATCCACTCTCCAGAGAGCGAAAGGCCTTGTTCTCACAACGGATGTAAGTAGGGCTGCGGGGCATTGTTGAATATTTGAATGGTGCTGGCATGCATCACATTTTGAACAAAATCTATAGATTCTTTAGCTAAAGTAGGCCAATAATAGACTTTCCGAAGAACTTTGTGGCTAAGAGCTTTTCCTCCCAAATGATCTCCTGGTATCCCGTCATGGATCTCTCGAAGAACATAATTTGATTTAGATAGAGGGAGACATTTCAAGAGGGGTAGGGTGTAGGACTTCTTGTAGAGTTATACATCTAGTACACTGTAGCGAGAGGACCGAGTAGTAATTCTGCGGGCCTTTTTTGGATCAGGAGGAAGTGTACCTTCTCGAAGATAATTCAAAATTGGATCAATCCAGCATGGTTCATCTTCAATATCCATAAGTTCTTCAGGTGGTCGGCACTCAATAGTTTTTGCCACAAGATGTTAAGTGTTGCTTGGTTGCTTAATATCAGCATCCGAGGATTCGAGTTTTGAGAGGAAATCAACATCTTGATTTTCAGCTCTGGGAATTTTGGAAATATGACATCTCTGGAAACTAGAGATTAACTTTTGCACCAGAGCTTTGTATTTGATCATATTCTCCTCTCTCGTCTCAAATTCCTCAGTCAAATGTCCGACTACTAACTGTGAGTCGGTGTTTGCCGATAAATTCTGTACTCCAAGGCCACTGGCCAGCTGCAGACCTGCGATCATAGCCTTATATTCAACTACATTATTAGTTGTCTTGAAGCTGAATTTTAGAGTAGTAGATGTACTCCATCCAGACTGTGAATGTATAATCAGTACTGCTCCTGAAATATCACTAGTCGAGGAACCATCTATATGTAGAACCTACTGAGAGAAGGAGGTATTCTCTTCTTTGGATAATTTTGCATTTGGGACTTCACTATTATTTGTCACCGTGAGCTCAGCAATAAAGTCAGCAAGTACCTAGGCTTTAATAACCGTTCTTGGTTCATAGCTGATATCATACTCCCCCAGTTCAATCACCCATCTGGTTAAACGGCTAGAGGCTTCAGGCCGATGAAGGATCTGTCTTAATGGTTGATCGGTGAGCACCCTGATTTTATGGGATTGAAAATATGGCAGAAGTCGCCGAGCTGAAACTATCAGAGCATATGCCAGTTTCTCTAGGGGGAGATATCTTGATTCGGTGTTAGTGAGGACCTTACTTATGTAGTAAAAGGGCTTCTGCAAACCGTCTTCTTCCTTCACTAACACCGAACTAACAACCATGTCTGTGATAGGCAGGTAGATGTAAAGTTCTTCTCCAAGCTGCGGCTTGGCAAGCAAAGTTGGTGACTGTAAATATTCTTTCAATAGTGCTAGTGACTCTTCACATTCATCGGTCCATTCAAGATTTGGTGCTTTCCTCAATGCTCAGAAGAACGAAAGATTCTTTTCTCCTGATTTTGAAATAAATCTTCCAAGAGCTGCCAGATGAGCATTAAGCTTCTGTATTTCCTTGATGGTTCTTAGGGACCTCATCCCTAAGATAGCTCAGATTTTTTCAGGGTTTGCTTCAATACCTCGCTGAGTAAGCATGAACACAAGGAACTTTCCTGAGAGGACTCCAAATGCACATTTATTCGGGTTGAGACTCATACCATGTGTCTGAAGAGCAGCAAAAGTCTCTTGTAGGTCAACTGCATGATATTCAGCTCTGTCGCTTTTTACGAGAATACTTTATTTACCAGCCTCTAGAAGGTCGCACTAGCACTCTTTAAGCCAAAAGGCATGACTTTGTAACAGTATGTTCCTCTGCTGGTGATGAAAGAAGTTTTCTCTTCATCAGATTCAGCCATCCAAAATTGATTATACCTCGAGAAAGCATCCAAGAAACTTAGCATCTCATAACCTGACATTGAGTCAACTAAATTGTCTATAAGAGGTAGAGGTAGCAGTCCTTAGGGCAAGCTTTATTAAGATCAATGAAGTCGACACACATTTGTTACTTTCTGGTGGACTTTTTGATAAGTACAACATTAGAGAGCCAATCGGGGTAATACACCTCCTGAATAAAATTTGCTTTTATTAACTTGTTGACTTCTTCTTTTGCAGCTTGTAAATGCTCAGGGGCGAAGTTTCTACGCTTCTATACTACTGGCTTATACTATGGGTCCACCTTGAGTTGGTGTTCAGTAACTTCACGTGGGACTCCAGGCATCTCCTCAGCCGTCAAGGCGAACACATTAGAGTTATCCTTCAACAGGTTTAGAATTTCATCTCATTGTTTGGGACTCAACTCCACTCCCAGTTGGACAGTTCGCTCTGTTGTTCTTCTTTAAGGAGAAGTGCTTTTAATTCCTCTACAGGAGTTGGTCAGTGCTTCTCCCTTTCTTCATCTTCTTGTTGTAATTCCCCAACAACGAGTGTCTCTGCTGTTCGAGCAATACCTTCTCCTTGCTTCTTGAGCATAGCGGTATAACATTGTCTAGAAGCAAGCTGGTTACCTTTTACTTCTCCATAGCCATTTGCAGCTGGAAACTTCATCATCATGTGATAGGTTAACGGGATAGCTTGCAATAGGTTTATGGAAGGTCTCCCAATGATGACGTTGTAACTCGACGGACATCGAACTATCAAGAAATTGATGAGGGCAGTAGATGTCCGAGGAGGAGTTCCAAGAGTTAGTAGGAGAGAAATCATACCATCTGGTTGTAATGGGTTGCCATTGAATCTAATCAACGGAGATTTCACAGGTTTTTGGTTTTCAACAGTAAGCTTCATCCTTGTTTATATCAAAAAAAATAAAAGTAAATAAAAAAAATATATACAAATCTCAAGATGACAAAAATATATATATATCCCGAGGCAAGCCAAAACTATATATATATATATATATATATAATAATAATAATAATAATAATAATAATAATAATAATAATAATAATAATAAAATTTTGATTTTTGATTTTATCCAACCCTTGAGGATAAGATCAAGCTAGAGGTTAATTCAGAAAAAAAAGCTCTGAATGGACCCGGCTTATCTTCATCCCGTGATGTTTAAAATTTGAAGATTATCCCGTCGTTCTACAGACCCAGTCTGAGGATGTGATCCCCATGATCGCAAAGCGCTCGGGGTTGATCCATTTCCTGTCAATAAAAGAAGTAGACAAAAAAAAGGAGAGGAGGGGGGGAGTTAAAAAAAAAGATGGCGGCCAAGGAAAAAATGAGAATGAGATGAAGCCCTCCCCTTCTGTTTCATGTAAGAAGAAGAAGACGAGAAATCACCACAATGCCAATATGTGATAAGGAGATATATTATTTAAAGTTAATTAATATATAGTGCCTACAAACTTTTGAAATCCCTATATAGTCCCCATAACTTTCGGTATCCCTATATAGTCCCTCCTTTTTCAGGGACTTACTTTTCAATCCATTCTCACAAAAACAGAGTTACTTTTTGTAGGAAAAGACCATGTTGCCCTCTATTTTCTCTCTCTTCTCTCTCTATCCCATCTCTATCCTATGTTCTCTGTCTCAAAATCAAAATTTCTTCTTTTTTTTTTTCTCTCTAACCCGGTTTATTTCTCTCTTCTCTCTCTAAGCCTTTGTCTCCCTCTAACTCTCTCTCTTGTCCCTGCTGCCCTCTCTCTTCTCTATCTACCCCATGTTATCTTCTCTCTCTACCCCATGCCTCTCCTGTTTTTCTTATCCTCTCTCTACCCCTTGTTCTCTCTCTCTCTTTGAGTTTATATTTATTCTCATTTTTTCTCTCTAAGACTCGGTTTATTTCTCTCTTCCTCTCTAAGTCTCTGTTTTTCTACTTGTCCTCTTCTCGCTGAGCTTCGCACCTTCCGCCACTCTTGGGCCAGTATCCATAATTGGTTCCTCCTCCATGGTCATGCCATGTGGTAGCTGGATTTTTACCCCGCCGCCTCTTGCGACAACAACCTCTTCTGTGTTGACTGGTACGATGTCGGGGAACTGTGAGACAATATTACGACACTTTAGTAACATTACAGCCGGTATGCGACACTTTAGTAACATTACTAAACACTATATAGTAATACTAAAGACTTTAAAATAATATTAAAGGTTTATAGCCGGTAATAAAGATTTTAGTAGAATACTAAAGACATTATTGTAGTACTAAAGACTTTAAAAAAATACTAAAGGGTTAAAGCCGGTAGGAAAGACTTCAGTAAGTGTACTAAAGACTTTATTGAAATACTAATACCCCGCCCACCTGGAAATAGACATACTGCCGGAGGCACTGGATACAACCCTCGTTGGTGAGACACTCATCAGAGAACCACTTCCAGCAGCTGATGAGTGCCTAGGGGTTACAAAGCCTGAGAAGACCACTAGGACTCAAAACCCCCTCACCAGTCAATTGAAACGATGATTGATGCAGAGGCTTCCGTCTACGGCACAGAATATGTAGAGTCGGTCAGGACAGATTTCATTCCAAAAAAAAATTGGCCTGCAGGGTTCACGTTCCTTGACAAAAATAAGCAAACAATCATCAGTTTCTACCTGAATAGCCTGATGGACAGGTGAGATCTTTTCCATACTATATGATCTGTTTACTATAGCTAGGTAACTCTTTAGTACATGACAAAACAACTTATTTAATACTCTATCTCTTTACTATACAAGGGTAACGCTTTAGTATTTGACCAAACCGGTTAATATTTTACCTAACTGCTTAGTATTTGAACTAACCGTTTAGTATTTGACATAACCGCATAGTATTTGACATAACCGCTTAGTATTTGCACTATCTTTTTACTACTCTATGGTAACTGTTTATTTAATGTGCCTTATAATTTTTTCTTCTAGCACAATTGTTTGGAAGAATGAATGGGCTTTTACTACCCTCGCCCACCTGTACACATTAGTTGAGGGAAGAGATCTTGTGCCCGACGATGTCATGGATGTCTTTATCATGATGCTGATGGACGGCTTGAAGAAGACACCTTCTCCATACAGGAGGCGTGCATCCATTACCAGGCCATTTGTGTTGATAATGTCCAAACAACACCACACTACAAAAGAGTCCCTCGTGCTGATGGCCGATGCAGTCACATCTTTCCACAATGTGGAAGTTGTTGTTATGCCCATCATTCTGAACAAGCATTTTCACCTCCTCGTCTTGGACAAAGAGAAGAGATAGTACATTCACTACTCATCTCTCAACAACCAGACATATGACAGGGCTACTGAGGAAATGGTAAGCCAGCCACTTTCATATTTCGTATTCTCCAATTCGCAGTGGCTTAACCGTCTTTGTTCTAAACACAAAGGGATATTTTCGAAGCTGCACTTAATGTCAAGCTAGGGAATTGCTGCGAAACAGACAAGTATAAGTTGTTCCATGATCGTGATTGCCCTTAACAGAAAGAGGACAGTGTCGACTACCCCGTGTTCGTCATGCGGTTCATTGAGCAAATATTGAACGGTGAGAAGCTTCGCCTGACCCATGCTTCGGAACCACGTCTACAATTGGAGTATGCCGCATGTATACTTGCAGACGGATTCTATTGAACACCTTTACCGAGGACCCGGAAGCGACCAACGACCGAAGAAGCATCGTTATAGAATCAAAACTAACAATCAGCGGAATATTTACCTCTCAAGTATTTTTACTAAGTGTTTTGTATCACATACCAACTGCTTACCATCATGTACTAAGTGTTTACTATCATGACTAAGTGTTTACTATCTGGATTAAGTGTTTACTATCTGGAGGGACTGAAAAGTATACTTCTTTGTTAGGTGAAAAGCCTGTGTCTTTTCAACAAAAAAGTGGATTTTGGGTGGGGTATCGAGAAGGGCATTTGAGGTTACAATAAAAAGTTAACGCCAGAAGTAACGTTAAGGACCTAAAAGTAAATAATTTAAAAAGGAGGGATTGAAAAGTATACTTTTTTGTCAGAGGGACTGAAAAGTCAGAATGCAAACAATCAGGGACTGTACAGTAATTTTCCCTATTATATATATATATATATATATATATATATATATATATAGACATATGTTCTCTTCTCCATGGAGGCCAGCGACCTGCTACGCTCCAAGCTCAAAGACAGGAGATCGCCGCAGAAGGCCGAAGCCCGACGGTCACCGCCATTGGAGGACATATATTATATCTTGTTATTATATGAAGAAGAAGGCCCCCGCTGTTTCCATTCGTCGACGAGCCGCCGAAGCCCAACTGACCACCGCCCGAGCCCGATGAGCGTCGAAGAAGATATATATATGAAGAAAAGAGGTGAAGGCCTCTCTCACCACTTCACCGAATAATCCCCGTCGCCGACAAGACATCCGAGATCATGCAGTCCGCCCTGTGATTTCTGAGCTGCCGTTCCGGAAAACCGCCGCTCGCTGATCTCAAACACTAGATCTACCAAGCTCTAGTCGACCGCTGCCTAACCGCTACCGCCACCTAGCCACTGTTGCCTGAAGGTGATGAAGGTGGTGATAGTGATAGAGGAGAAAGACGCTGCCACACGTCTCTCTGCCTTTGCCGAAGATGACCCAATCTCCTCCGGTCAGAAGCTCTTCATGGTGTCGACGAGAGTCCTGAAGGAATTGAAGGACTTGCAGAAGGATCCTCTTATCTCTTGCAGTGTAAGACCTGTAGGGAAAAACTTTGTCAAGCAACAATAGTTGAACCTGCCCGCCATTGCTAGTGCTGCTCAGAGAGCCTGAGTATTCAGTGTGCTACCATCAAAGAAATTAAAGCTGACAAGTCCGCTATTGAAGAAGATGCTAAACAACGAATAGAAAAGACTATTGAAGCTGCCAGGCAAAGTCGACCCTTCCATGCTTGATCGAATTGGAATCGAGTACTATAGAAGTCTAGTGAGTTTGAAAAGCACCGCTCATATGACAAATCATCCTTGAAAAACCATCAATGGAGAAGTTATTAGACTTAGCATCCCTCAGCTGATGAATGAAGAAATTATCAAAGGCAGTTGCAAAACCTATAAAATTTGAGGAGACAATCTGGAAAATTTGTTAATTGATCCTAGCTGTATGCTAGTATAGTAGCAGTCTTGTATGGTCAAATACCATATTCTTTCTGTGAAGCAAACGCTCAATTAGGAAATCAACATTTATATTATATGTATACATATATAATATCTTCTCAAAAAAAAAGGTGGAAGTCCACTGTCCTGCTAATAAACAAAGGAGAAAGTAGAGAAGATGGCTGCATATACAAGGAGCTTGCTTTAAAAAAGGATTCTTGTTTGCATTGAAGCTTCAGACGGGATTCAAGTTTGATAAGATGATGAATTAAAATATTCTGTTATAATTTTTGGTTATATAGAACACCCCTCGGATGCTTGATGAAATGCCTCAGAGATAATTTTAGCTCAAAATGGAGTTGCCAACAGAATGGATTTAAAGGTAATCACATTGGAGTTCTAGATGATGTGATTGTCAAAGGATTGTTATGCATCGTATTATTATAAAGCTTTGGTGCCATAGAGTGTTCTCTTGAAAAATTCAAGAGTATTATAATAACTTGGCAGTTTCTCTAATATGAAAGTTCATGAAGCTTTAGATGGTTACACGTGGAGTATCATGAAGTCTCAGCCACAATTGTTGACTTTTTGGAAGTTTTAAGCATTAATAAGCTGAATTCATAAAGATTCATGGATTCAAATGCATGAACTTGGAGCCTTTGTATGCAGTGTACTGAGATAATGAGCATTCTTAATTTCAATATTGAAGCTGATTACATAGCTAGCAAAGAGCAAAGGAAGAGAAGACTAGGCCCAACTCCACTGATCATCCATTGCTTGATGTGTGCAAGGTTTCATGACTTTCTCTAAAATAAATAAAAAAAAGGGTTAAAGCCATTTTTGGTCCCTGAAAACAGGGCCAATGTTCATTTCCATCCCAAAAATTTAAAATTTGTTCAATAGAGTCCACATCAGCATATACTGGCACTTATCACTCCACATCAGCAAAATAATGGCCTAAACATAATAATAAAAAGATTATATGCATTTCATTGGTATTCCACATGACCGCCACGTCAGCAATAGGGACCAAAAATGCCAAAATATGGAATACATAGGGACCCAAAATGTCAAAATATGAAATACATAGGGACCATATTGAACAAATTTTGAATTTTGGGATGGAAATGAACATTGGTCCCATTTTCAGGGACCAAAAATGGCTTTAACCCTAAAAAAAAGAGAGGGAAAAAGGCATTAGTACATAAATCAACTGCTAGGCAAACCTTCACACTTGAATTATAACCTTGAGGGAATCAAAGCCAAAGTGATCAGAGATAGTTGCCAGTATGATACAAAAGAAATCGCTGACTAGAAATGAAAATTGAAACATTTCGCATGCTCTAATTGGTAACGGAAATCCTTTTAAAGAAGACTTTGGGAAAGCTTATTTCTTCAATGGTATCATTGTCGAACTAGGGAATCAATAGTGATAAATATTCTCTCATGTAAACAAATGTTTTGAAATACAAAGTATAACTCAAACAGAAGCTCAAAGTCACATCCAAATCGATTTATGATATTCAAGTTTCGGTTTTGACAAGAAACGAACATGAATGATAAATGCAAACAAAGAAATGCAATGAATCTTCTTATGGTCGAGTTTGAAACTCAATCGGCCATACAACAATCTCTGGTCAAGCTCAGTTCAGTAGTAACAATAATGGCGATTGTTATTTGTACCAAGGGCTCTCTTAGAATGAATTACATGCTTTAATGGCTAACAATTCTTTAAAATCAGAGGCTTGAAAATCAAGCTTTCATGCAATCTTTAATGAAGATCAACAGCTCATGCATTACTCCTAATTTCAGCAACCGGTTCAGTGGCCTTGAACAAAATTTACAAAACCATCAGCCTTTGCTCAATCATTACCATCAAATACTCTAAAACTCTCTCTGGAGATTACATTGAACTCTAATGCTCAGGAGAATCAAGTATGGCTTGAAGAAGAATAGAACCAAAGAATACAAAATTTAGTTGATGCCATTGTTAGAGATGAAGGAGGCTGCCGCAGAAGCTATGAGAACAAAGATTTGTTGTTGCAAAAACTAAAAAATATATATAATAAAAGAAAAGATGAAACAAAAGGGAGAGTTGTTGCAGCCATGAAAGAATATCCTTGGCTTGCTGTTTGAAGTTCTAAGCCAAGATGCAACTCGAAGGAGACATAACATTCATCCACCCGTTGCAAAAGAAGAAATTAATTTATAATGGATGAACCTAAGTGTAACGCCCCGGTTTTCTTTGTAAATATATTAAATAAATGCCGGTGTCTAGCGTGATAAGAACGGGTGTTTATGTTAATTAACACAAAGATGGATGAAATTGAAGAATATGGTGGTGAATGCCTTAGGTGTTAAAATAGA
This sequence comes from Dioscorea zingiberensis, assembly GCA_026586065.1. Taxonomy (NCBI): domain Eukaryota; kingdom Viridiplantae; phylum Streptophyta; class Magnoliopsida; order Dioscoreales; family Dioscoreaceae; genus Dioscorea; species Dioscorea zingiberensis. The sequence goes on from CM048818.1 coordinate 44,391,140, forward strand.
TTAATTAGGGATTATTATCTGTTTTTGTTTTAAAACAAAGGGAATGATTAAGCAAGTAAAGAGTTAACTTAGAGTTGTGACAAATAAAATCATTTAAGTGGGCCTTTAATATTTTGAACTAGAGTAAAGGGCTTGGGCCTGCTCATAAGATGGAGTTTAGAAAGAAGAGGAGGTGGTTGGAGGCTTTGCTCGGCCGACAAGTAGGAGGTGGATGTCGTAGCTGTGCACTGGTGGCCCGCGCAGGAGCTGTTATCATGCACGCGAGTGTGAAGGAGGGGCTGCCACGGAGCTCCTTGGTCGAAGACGAATCAAAGGAAAAAGAGAGGGAAAGAGGCTGGCTGAGGGGGAAGGAGGATTGTCTCTTTTGGAGAAGGATCACCGGCCCACATTCACGGGATTTAACCCTCCACTTCGATCACCACCACAGCAACGTCCAGCTCCTGGGGTTCCCTTCTTTGGAGAGGTCAAAGCATCAACGTCCTTTCTTCTCTGGTTCCGGCCAGCCTTTAAGAACAATAGAACCACCTCCTGTATTCAGTCCGGCGTGCAAGGGTTCCGGCAAGAGAGCAGGTTGGTTGGGGGAGAGATATGCATTGTATCTTTGTGCTTAATGTTGGATTGTATGAGCTTTGAATTCTTGCTGTAGAAGTTCAGAATTCTGATTTAATGGATCAAGGAGGTGTGTGGATGATGAACCTCTTTCATGTCCATAAGTTGTTTGAAGAAATGACTAAGTGAGTTTTGATCAACAAACTAGCATACTCAGTGTTATAGAGTTCCTGCCAAATTGAGACATGATTCCTTTGGTAATTTGCTATTAGTTATTCATGAAGAAGAAGTCCAAGGTTGGTTGTTGTTGTTCTAGTTTGTTGCGGCTGCAGTTGATGTTGTTGTTGTAGTGTATTGCTTAGATTCAAAGGTTTAAAGTGGAGGGAAATTCAGTTGTAATATAATTCAGCTTCCAGGTTTCATAAAGGAGTATAGTTAGTATTTGATGAATGACTTTATAGGATGCTAAAGTTGATGTTGCTGCTGCTGTTCATGGTTGTAGCTGCTGTGCCATTATGGGCAGTTAAATAGAGATTGGTTTTGTTGCTTAGTTGTGGCATCTCCTGTATTAGCCAATTCTAATATCAGATTTATGATAAGGTTGGTGAACAATGTGTATTCTAGGAGCTTAGTGTTGTGGTAGGGGTTCTATTTGAAGGTTGTTAAGAAGGTGTTAAGGTGGCTGTTGGTGCTGCTGCCCTGGTTGTTGTTCAAAGTTATTCTTATGTGAGGCAGTAGCTATGAAAAAAAGGACTTATTTGATGATTTATTAAGTTCCCTGCTTAGTTCTTAATTATTGCTTAAAGGACTTCAAGAGCAAGTTCTAGTTTTGGGCCTTAATTCAGTTTGAATTGGGCCCATGAATGTTTTGGAGAGAATAATAGTGATTGTGAACTATGAATTAGTATTTATTTAGTTATGGTTGTATTACTAGGAAAAGAGAAGAACAAGTCGGGGACTCGTAGAGGTTGGTGTCCTGTTTTGACGGGCTTAGGACTTCAGGTGATGGACCTACTGTATATTCTTGTGTTTTATCGAGATTTATCGTGTTTTCAGTTTATATTCATCGACTATGATTTATTCTCGGGTTTGAGAATGATTTTGATTCTTTACAGCTATTATAGAATTGATGTTTTCTGCATACGATTAGCTGTAGATCATTGAGATAGATAAATGACGAGAGCATCGATATTTACATTCTGTTTAGATGATCCTTGCTATGCAGATGCGGCTCCGTTGAGCTGAGACCAGCTTGATACCGAGTAGGGGAAAGGTTTTACTTTGTTTTCAAATGAATTTTTAGCATTAAAACCTTGTTTTCAAAATGTATTTATCTTAAAACCCTTTCCCAACTCTTTGGGGTGCTCGATACCACGAGTGAAGACCCAGATTGGGGGAAACCTCACGGCTTCACATATAGCCCAGATTGGGGGATACCTCACGGCTAATTATCTGAGATCTTAGCAAGTGATCCTACAGAGTTGCATTCCTATCAACAGACGCTCACATATCTAGACATCTCATGAGGCATAGACAGGCATGTTTTTAACTGATGACTTTCCGGATTTTCTCGGACATTGCATTAGATGATCTTCCTGATTGGGAGGATAGATTTACATCCTTTACTGTCTTTCTACATGTATATGAGTATAGTTTATTTTCCATATACATGGTTATATATTTTCAGATGCACAGGTCTTATTTGACCTGACAGTAGGGGTCACATTTCACTGAGCTCTGTAGCTTAGTCCCTTTTTCTCACCCACATTGTGCAGGTAGCAGACAGAAGTCCGGGTAGAGGCTAGACCTGGTGAGCTGTGATGACGTAGTTGGCTCTAGCATCCCATAGCTGTTTATTTTGTTGCGTACTCTGTAGATTTATGTCTTTTACTTTTGGAGACTAGACCCAGACGTATAGTTTGTGGAGAACTGTATCAGATATGACTCTATCTTTTTGGGATGAGTACCAGACTTATTATGTTTTATTTCTATTATCTCCGGTTTATTCCGCAGATTTTTATTTCAGTTTTGACAGCCTTGGGCTCAGGGTTCTCACCTGGGCTGGCTGGTGTGACACGTGTCCCTGTTGGGATTAGGGTGTTACACTAAGAAGAAGGAAAATTCAACATGCTATACAAGAAGCAGCAGCTCAACTAACATGCGAAGAAGATGTCATGAAGTTGAAGAAATGAAAGAATTCAAAATGTCATGTAAATTTTTGTTGAATGCCACTCCAAATATTTGGTTATATAAAATGCCCAAATATGTATGTGCATATATATATTATATATGGGAAAGCAAACAACTCCAATTACTTGAATCTTATGGAAATCAACGCGTTGGTTACTATCCATATGGTTCTGAAGGATAAAAATGATCATGACTTAATATCAAGAGACCATATTTCTTCTTTGCAAGAAACTAAATGCTATGTGCCTACTAATAACCTTCTCTCCATATAATGGGTAAAAAAATTATTAGTGGCTTTTAAACAGTGAAGTCCTTTAAATGGATACAACATAAACATGGTTTCATATGACATTGAGTCAAACCCATTCTCAAGGTCATCCATTAACCCATAGCGGTGATGTATAGCACGCGTCTTAAGATGGTCAATAAAAATATAAATTTCAAGCGACATATATCTGGGGGAGGCGATGAAACACTCATCTCGAGATAGTCAATATAAACTTAAATCCTAAAGCGGTGCAAATTTCAAACTGGCGAATCATACGTCCCAATGCGGAAGGCGGCGTCATAAATAAATAATATGTATAAATATCCTATGATGATATTCATATGTAAAAAAAAGTCATGATTTACAAATAAATAGAATTATTTTTATTAATTGCCTCTACTTGTAATTTTGCCCTTAATCGGAGGTTCCTGCAATCTTATTTGGGGTAATTAATAATAGAGGCTTGCCTCTATTAGGGATGGAAGAACCTACAAAACAAATACGATATTTGTGATTCGATATATCGCCTGATGTCTCTTTACAGACACGATGTCGGGCGGGTATTTTCGATCCCACAATCCTGTCAAAAGCACTTGAGAAAATGATATCCACTGAACTATCGGCATCAACTAAGACCCGCTCAACTGTGAAGATCCCAATTTTTGCAGTAATAACCAGAGCATCATTATGTGGGTGATAGACTCCTTTAAGATCTTAATCTGAGAAGCAGATTTGAGTTGAAGAACGGGGTCTTTTCAGTGACGTGACATTTTGCACTGAGCTGATCATCCTGACATAATTCTTTCTTGATGTCGAGCTCTCACCACCGCATCCCGGTCTGCCTACAATCATGCTGATGCGGGTGTCATTTGGGATTTTTCTGGTGGTGTAGTAGATGTGCCTTCAGCTTCTTGATCTTTTTGGAGATATTGACTAAGTTTTCCTTCTCGAATAAGATCTTCTATCACATCCTTTAGATGGATGTATTCATCGATGGAGTGACCCTTGTCTTGATGGAATTTGCAGAATTTCTTGCTCTTTTTTCCTTCTTGGATTATCTTTCATCGGCTGAGGTTGCTTCAATATCTTCTGATCCTGGATCTGCGATAGGATATTTTCACGAGATGTATTAAGGATAGAGTAGTTGTGGCACCTTGCTATCCTTTTAGGATCATTTTGTTACCGATGAAGGGTCTTTCTCTCATTAGGTCGGAGCGGTCTGTCCTGATTTCCACCATTTTCTCTCTGGGCTCCGTCTCAGATTTTCTTGTTTGGGTGCCCTATATTCCCACCGTTGGAGTTCTCCTCTTCAGATTTCCTCCAATTTCAATAGATCTTTTTTCCTATTTGGCTTTTATCTCTTTTGAGGCAATGTATTTTTCAGCCAAGGCAAGAAATTTGGATAGAATAGCGGGGACTTCCCGGGTAAGAGTGTCTTTGAAGGGACTGTCCTTTAATCCTCTTATCACAGTTCGCACAACTATAGCTGAATCAAGATTGGTCATACCAGTGAACTCTTTGTTGAAGCGACCGATGTAGTTGCGTAGGCTCTCTGCCGATTTTTACTTAGATCCCAGAAGTGTGATGAGATTCTTCTTCAGCTTTTTGTTACTGGCAAAACGGCGAAGGAAGAGATATGTCAATTGTTTGAAACTATATATGGTTCCTGAAGGCATACTTTTGAACCATTCATAAGCAATATCTGTAAGTGTCCGAGGGAATGCTTTGCACATGACTGCTTCAGTGGGTTTGTTTGTCATCATTTCTGAACAATAGGATTCCAGATGCTTGTGTGGATCTGTGGAACCATCATAATATCAGATGTTCGGGGGCTTGAAGTGTTCTAGGAACGGGGCCTCCCAAATTTCCTATATAAAAGAGGAGATAAGTTGTGGAACAAGTTGTGAGACTCTCTCTTTTTCAAAGATACGGCATCACGGCGAATTGCGACGCGATGAATAATGTTGTGGAGAATGACGCCGAGGAGAACAGTACCTCAGAGAGTGGTGATATGATGAATGATCATGAGGTGCTCGGCGCCAGCTCAAAATTTAGAGTTCTGACGAGGGTAGAACTACCGGCTGTCGATTCAACGCTCTTGTCTCTCACTAGAGAACGCGCTCGACGCTTGGGAGAGTAGATTACTAGCCTTCCCCTACTCTCTTTCAGTGGTGCAGCGTCATGTGGAACAAATATCTGAGAGACGTGACATTCCACATTTTGTAAAGCGCGCTTAAGCTCCTTAATCTCTCGTGCCATGGCTTGAAGATGAACATTGGAGACCTCGATGTTCACAAGGAGTACCTCCACTCCCTCAGGGACCATGGGTGTATCTTCTATAGAAGGAGCGTCATCGCCTTGAGAGATGATTGGAGCTTCTCCTTGAGAGATGATTGCGTCTTAAAAAAAACAGTTTTGGACTTATTAATAAAAGGAACCATAATGAGAATGGATGTTAGTATAATTAACTTAAGAGTTAGTGGCTAATGTGAAAGTAACAAAAAAATTCTCATTCCACTAGATTAAAATTCTCATTCGCTTTTAGGTTTTTTTTAAGTCCACCGCTTGTCACTACAATGAGATTTCAATTGAAATCTCTTAATACTCTATGTAACCTACCTTTCTTTCACTTTCTGTTTTTATTCTCCTCAATGGAACATCGAATTCAGTCTTCATCTCTGATGGAGTTGCCGGCCTTCATGCAATCAAAGCGACTTAAATAGGTATATTAATCATGCAATAATGGCATGTAATAATGGATGGGATTTAATTCAAAACAGAGCCTTGATGTATCATCGTTATATAGATTTAGAATAAAAGACATGGATAAACATGGATGGTGGTGATATGGGTTTTAACAGAGATTTAATGCATTATTTAAAAAGATGGATGATGATTTAAGAATTGAAATGGAGGGAAAATATTCATCATAGTTTTCTGATTTTTTTTCATAAAGTGCTTTAGTTTACGGAAATATGATGTTTAATGGGATTTAATGCTTCCAGTTGGCATGATTGATATGGTATTTCATGTAATCACAGTAATTGAGCTCCTGCAACATTGGAGTTTAAAAGTGGATTTTCATGACTACAATAAATATTGTAGCAAATATTATAAAAAAATACTAATTACTATAATATACAAGGTATTATGACACCATTTTGATTAGGAGGTTGGGATATAGGTACAATAATAGTTTTTAGTAGCGAGTTAATTTATTATTAAATTAATATATAGGATACGGTAAAAGCGTTATGGACTCGGTGGGAGAGTCGAAGTCGGGATAGTGAATAGTATATATTTGTACTAAGGTGAAATGACTATAAATGAACTTCAGTATTTTGATTTGAATGCTTCATGTTTTATCGATGAATTTATCGATGGATCCTGGAATGTATTTTCGATATGTACTTGTATTTTCTCATAGTAGAGCTTACTCTACACATTTGAATATCAATCTATACCTATGTCATTTATGCACCATTCGAGATATGCCTGTTGGGGCATAGGTGAGAAACCCTGGGGTCAAAAGGGACCGTCCAGTATTCATTATACCGGCCACGGGCTGGTTATATGAGATGTGAGCACGACTAGTGCTGTTGAGATTTAATGTATACCGACTAAGTGTGATTGATATAGTTGCTTTGATATGCTAGTCAAATTCTGATATTGTGATTTATACGTGTTTGTGAAATGAAAGATTGAGATTCAGCAGAATCTCATCCAAATTATCTTTGACTAGCATGAGACTTTTGTAATATGATTGATATGCGTATAGACTAGCATGTATCTGTTTTGTTTTGTTATATATGAGTCACATCTGTTTTATGCTGTATATAACCATGGGGATGTATATATATCTCTCACTAGGCTAGTTTTAGCTCACAAATCCCTCACCATAAAGTGTGCAGGGATAGGTTAGGATAGCTGACCGGGTTCACTTGGAGTAGTACAGATTTGGGGATTGATTCCACTGAATAGATGGCTCTGACATACCAGATGTAGGCAGAGTTTATTTTCAATTATGTATTAGTGTTTGAGGCCGTAGTTAGCCAGATACTTTATGTGTGTTATGTACAGACAGATTAGATTTCATGTGATTAAGAAACAACATTTATTATTCTATTATGTTTATATCATTATGTATAGGCTCTCAGGATATCAATTTACAAAGCCTTCGTGTTGGGTGCACTCCCAGCCTGTCTGGTGTCATATCAGTCTGGGTTAAGAGGCGGGTGTGACAAGAGGAGAGCACTCCAAGGGGATAAGATCCACTATTCCTTGTTAATTATTTGATTTTATCCCTTGTGTATGAGATTCATGGGTGTTTGTTATGAATATGTTAAATCTTTGATTGTAAACATCATGAGGTGTGGCTAGACTTTGCATCTAGGGTTGTATGACCTGTGAACATGAATATCAATATTAGTCTTTGATTGTATGGATTGTTAGTTATGCAGGATGTTCCTGTGACATGATTCTTGTTAAACCATTAGACGGTGACATATATTTAGCTATACTTGCATGTAAATGTTAGTCTAGATGAATCATGCATCATAAGGTAGAAGGTTGGGTTCGACTAGAATTCCTACAGTATACGAATATGTCGTAGTAGCCCCATGGTCAAAGCCTCCTACTAGGTATAGTAATGTCTCACTTTACACATAGGAATATGTGGTAGAGACCATAGGCATATTCCCTAGGAATAGGGAATCATCATCTATGCCCTTTGTATATGAAGTCACCTAGAGTGCCAATGAATAGCGCCTGTCCTCTGGCATAACAATCGATTATAAATAAAAGATGAAAATCTACATCATGTTTACAAGGCATACAACCCTGGATACCTATCTTTGAGTGTTTTCCCCATACTCTTTGTTAACTTCTTACTGTTTTTCTAGGACGTTAGTTTTGCTTATAACAAACACCCAAAAAAACTAACTAAATGAACTTAGTTCTTTAGTAGGCTAGTGCTCAATTATTCCAAATCTCACTTCCTGAGGATATGATATTGGGACTTAGCGATTTTATTACTTTGACGACATATACGCTTGCATGAGTGTGTGTGCGCTCTCAACAAAGTTTTTGAAGCCATTGTCAGGGAGTGGCTAGGTCATAATTGATATTAGTTGAATAGGGATCTAGTTAACTCTAGTCTTTTATCTTGTTGTTGTTTTGTGTCATATCAATTTTTGATCAATTTACCAATAGTATTATAACTGTAGATAGATTTAGAATTCTTGAGTGGCAACTCATAGGCTAACAATTGATAGTGATACAATTCATATAAATAGGCTATACGCCAGGGACATAAGCATTTGAAATTAACCCCAACGTCATCAACATACTTTGGATATCAAGCTAATTTGATGGGGCATCAAGTGATGACCCTTACCTGCATGTGAGAACATCATTGGAATTAGGTGACACCTTCACGTTAGAAGGATTGTCAGATGATGCGGTTAGATTGAAATTATTTCCCTTTTCTTTAAGGGGGGAAGTGAAGTAGTGGTTCTATTCACTCTTAGCAGGAGTTGTTGCCACGTGGGAAATGCTATACAGAAAATTCTCTGCAAAATATTTCCCCTTAGCCAAAACAGTAAAGTTAAAGTGTAATATAATATTATTTTGCAGGTTGTGACGAAAGCACTGTATTAAGCATAGGAAAGATTCAAACTAATACTTATATCTTGTCCTTGCCAAGGATTGCCAAAGTGGGTTCAAGGTCAAAGCTTTTATCAGATTAGGAGGAAGCTAGAACTTATATTAATGTGGTTGCCAGTGGTGCTCTAATATACAAAAAGGCAGAAGAAGCCTTTAAGTTGTTCGAAAAAATATCACTCAATGAGCAGCGGTGGTACCCCAAACTCTTGATATCAGAACAAGGACTAATTGATACTAGGGTCTATGTTGATACCGTAATGCAGGTGTCATCCTGAGTGGAGGTTATTGAAGAAAAATTGGAAAGTATAATTCAACAACTTCAGAGTTAGGGTTGTCAACCAAAGAATATAGAGAATGCAATGTATTGGCAACCCATACGGGGCACTGAAGATCAATACAAGCGTAAGGACAATGACAAAAATGAAATTCACGTCGTTGTAGAGCAAGCAGAACAAGAAATGGATGGATGCAGTAATTGACAAGAGGAAAGAGTAATAAGTTTAGAAGAAAACCAAGGCATATTCGAACAAATTGAAGCCGCACAACCAAAAGAAAGCAAGTGTGAATTGCGAAACGAAAAAGAGATTGAAGATGATCAATGTGAAGGTCAAGAGGCTGACGAATTGGAGGAAAGTGTAATTGTTGAAGAATGCGACTTCGAATGGTTATACTCAAGGGACCTAGTGGAGAAACCAATGTTCTTCAGCTTATATGAAATTGATCATGAAGATAATAGGAAAGGTCAGGAATTGTTGAAGACTGCCTCAATACAGATAATGTAATTTAGGAAGCTTGAACAACTGGAGTGGAGTGCTCATAATACTTAAATGGGCAAATCATCTTGGGATGAACTTCCCCAGCTCGAACTAAAGCCACTCTGTGAACGTTTAAAATATGTGTTCCTTGAAAAGGAGAAGACCTTATTGGTCATTATTTCAATTGTATTGATGAAACAATAGGAAGAACATTTGTTAAAGGTTTTGAGGTATCATAAGTCAATATTAGGGTGGTCAACCTTAGACATTAAGGGCATCAATCCATTATTTTGTATGTATAAGATACTACTAGAGGACGGATGTAGACCAATGGTAGAACATCTATAAAAGTCATCCCCTTGAAGTACAGTACTTGTTCAATTTTAGCATTGAAATAAAAAATTTCATCAGTTAGGTGATTTACTGACGAGTGAATTAGTGCTTAAGTGAGGGACTAACTTGAGAAACGGGAGTCCACAAATCAAGTAACATGCCTCTCAAATAATATGGAGTAAAAGCAAAGGCCTATGTACAAATCAGGTATAATTAAACCATAAAGATAGTAATGGTTTAATAAGAGAAATATACAGGGCTGATCTGCTTAAATGCTTAAATATTTTGTTAAGAAGGATGAGAATGGGATAAGAATTGGTTAATACTAACTAATCCAATTAACATTAAAACCCTCGTGTTGGAGAACCGGTCAAAAAAGGAACAGAGAAAACTCTCCCCGTGCCGGAGAAAAGAGGATCTTAGTCGAGGAGGCTTATCTTCTCCTCCATCCCGTGAACCCATAGAGCATTTCTCCATGAATCGACAGTGATCGATGAATGATATAAGGGAACGCGATCAGTAAACTCTCACCCATTTTTTTGCTTTCCCCACTATGATCGAGCAGAGCTTGGAGAGCTTCACACAGGATTAGGAGTTGCAAGGAGGAGAGGAGAACCCAGTATAGCTAAATTGAAGGTGTTGCTCATCGGCCAAACATCGCAGTCCTCGGTGATACTGGAGTAATTCAGAGGTTATCACTTCGCGAGATGACAAGCTTGAAGGTAAGGAAGAGACCTAATATGCTGTCCTGTCTCAGCATGACTAACCTCAAGCTTGAAACTAAATTCCCAAGTTGTTTCCCAATTTCCATACACTGCAATCTTGAAGGAACCTGAGAGAAATCAAGGAGCATAGGTACTCCAGGGATGATTGCTGACTTACTTAAGAGAAAAGCAACAGATTTGGGAAATTTAACTTGGGACATCTGATCTACGAGGAGGAAAGAAAGGCGGTAAGTCTCCTAGAATACTTTAAGTTTACTTCTCCTATCCTTTGAATTTAAAGGGTGATCTTAATGGTTGATGGGAATGAATAAATAGTAGATGACTGCTTGTAATTTCTAAGAATTCAGAATTGCCTGATCATAGACAACTGTAATAGTTATTGATGCACATCAAATGCTTGTTAAATTGCCACAGTGAAGGAGGAGGTATATTAAAGGCTGGTTAGGAACATTAGATGGGTTGTAAATTGAAATGCTATATTGTAAATGCCATGCTTAGAGAATCCATTAAGTGTAGCGCTATAACCCAAGAATAGAATGATGTCTATGTTGGTGTTGGGAATTTGACTGTCTAGTGTGTGTGGATTGATGAATGTGCATAATGATTGTGAAATTTTTTCCTCCAGGCTGCAATTTCGGGGGTATTTTAGACCCTTTACATTTCCCTGATCATAGTGTATAATATATCATTAGAAATTTTATGAAAATAACTTTCTAACGAATCCTAGATCAACAAAATCCGACTTGTGGATTAAGAGATATGAACAGTTCTTTCGGACTGTGTATAATATGCTACTGAAATTGTGTTATTCCATACTGCCAATTTCGAGGGTCATTTTAGCCAATTATAGTATTCTTATCGGGATATATAACATATCATTAGAATTTTTATGAAAATAAATTTCTAACGAATCCTAGATCAACAAAATCTGACTAGCAGATTAAGAGATATGAACAGTTCTTTCAGGCTGCGCACACTACCCAAAAGTCTGCAATTATATTGACTGTTAGACTCTTATTATCATGACTAGGATAATTTAAATGTGTGTAATGCATTTTGGCTGTTATGCATGTATATGTGATGGGTAGTTTCCATGTTTAGGACGTGGTGAAGCGGTCGAGGACCCGACTAGAAGGCTTGGACCAGAGTAGGTACTAGACGCAAGTAAAGTGGGTAATCATACAGAAAAAGCACATTATGTGCTTTCTATAAACTTTGCATGAAAACCTTTTCATAGTATAAATGTATGATTATTTTCATATGTGTATGTATGGAAATGAATTTTCATTGTACACAGTTTTATTAAACTCCACTGGGTCCTATTAGAAGGTGTCGAATGGGAGGACACCATTTGATACTAGTGCTAAGTTCGGGATTTTATGTACATATTCGTGTTTTAAGGCTCGACTCGATACGGGGAGTGGATCAGTAGTCATATAGACTCGGTCCACCCGGGATCGGGATTCAAGGGTAGACTCGATCCATATAGGGATTGGAGTCGGACTCGATCCGTAGTGAGAGCCGGTAGTCGGGTAGACTCGACCTACTATGGAATCTTAGTTAGGATGCGTGACGGCACGGGCCTGAATGCTCCATCCGACGGGGTGATTGACCGGGGGCCACAAGGGGGCTTGAGTAGGCTTCGCAGGGGCCAAAAAGGGTTGTGAACCGAGTGGCCATTCGGGGATCGGCAGTGTTTTATGTTTTGGGCCGCGGACTCTAAGCTTGTATATATTTTGGGCCATGGGCCTTGCAGATATATATCTATATTGATGATGTTTTAGGCCGTGGGCCCTATATTCATATTTGCAAATTGTTTACTGCATTTATGTTTCTTGTATGCATTTGTTTGTATATGGTGCCCACTGAGCCTAGTTGGTATACTCAACGCCCCCTTTTTGATATCCTTTACAGTGATGAGGAGTAGAGAAGTGCCCGGCACGGACTAGGAGGGATTTGCGTACGAGCTTGAGACTTTGTTGACACCTCGGCGAGGTTGGTAGTGTCGTAGGGGGTGTCGTGTCTCTTATTTGTAGGTGAGATGTATGAACCCTGTAGGGATATTATGTGGTGAGATATATATTATGTATTTGAGACACTTGTGACGTGGATTGTTGTAGGGTTATGTAGAACCCTTCTATACTTCTGCTTTATTATATGATTTGTTTTCAGTATTGCTATTACACTGTGTGAATTGTAATCAGGTTGATATCTTCAGGCCTTACATATGGGCTAGGGCCCGTCCTTGGTCTGGGTGGGGTCGATCTATCACGCACCGGGGGTCCCAAGATTGGGTTCGGGCGTGACAACATCAATACCGACTAAATCTTGTAATAAAGGAACAGGTGAAGAAGAAAATCATTAAGTTGTTGGACGCTGGAATTATATACCCAATATCTGACAGTTTGTTGATGAACCCTATACAATGTGTCCCAAAGAAAGGGGGCATGATCATGGTAACTAATGTTGCGAATGAGCTCATCCCAACCATAACGGCTACCAGGTGGAGGATTTGCATAGACTACAGAAACCTGAACAAGGCTACTAGCAAAGATCACTTTCTTTACCCTTTATTGATCAGATGTTAGGCAATCGCCCGAGAAGATCAAGAAAAGGCAACATTCATATGTCCGTATGGAACTTTTGCATTCGGGCGAATGCCATTTGGACTGTGTAATGCACCCGCTATGTTCTATAGATGTACAATGGCCCATTTTTAAGATATGGTGGAAAAAAGCATAAGGGTATTCATAAACGATTTCTCAATTTTTGGCGAATCCTACGACAAATGCTTAAAGAATCTTGAGAAAGTGTTGACCATTGTGAGGAGACAAATATGGCGCAAAACTGGGAGAAATGTCATTTCATGGTACGAGAGGGAATTATCTTAGGACACAAGATTTCGGAAAGGGGACAGGGGACTTGAGGTGGATAAGGCAAAATTTGATGTTATAGAGAAGTTGCCCCCCCACCCCCTACACCCCCACCCCCCTTTTCCACCCCTAACCCCCAATCAGTTAAAGGAATCATGAGCGTCCTAAGACATACAGGATTCTAAAGGCGAGGTTTATCAAGGACTTCTCCAAGATTACAAAGCCCTTGAGCCGATTGCTGGAGCAAGATGTAGTTTTTCAATTTGATGACGCCTGCATGAAAGCCTTTATAGAAGTCAAAAGAAGACTGACTACGACAACAATCATAGTGAGCTGTGATTGGAATGAACCCTTCAAAGTTATGTGTGATGTTAGTGATGTGGAAATTAGCGCAATGCTTGAGCAGAGAAGAAACAAAGTGCTCAATTCCATCTATTACTAAAGTAGGACATTGCATGGGGTACAAGCCAACTACATCACCACAGAAAAGGAATTACTAACACTGGTATTTGTTTTTGATAAGTTCAGAGCGTATTTAGTGGGGACTAAGGTAATTGTTCATAAAGATTACTCTGCCATTAAATATTTGCTTTACAAAAAGGACACTAATGTAAGATTGATGCACCTCCTCCTTCAAGAGTTTGATCTGGTAGTACGGGATAGTAAAGGAATAGAGAATCAAGTGTCCGATCATTTATCTCAACTTGGAGGAAGTGCATAGACTTCAGACCCCGCTACTATAGCAGAAATTTTCCCCGATGAGCAATTGTTGGCATTGAGAGCTACTCACATGCCTTGGTATGCAAATATTGTAAATTACCTAGTGAGCAAGATCTTGCCGAAGGGATTAAATTTTCATCAACAAAGAAAAAAGAAAAAAATGACATGAGGTGAAGCACTATGCATGGGATGACTCATATTTATTTAAGCAAGGGGTTGAACAAATGATCATGAGATGTGTTCCTAAGCAGGAAATAAGGAATATTATAATAACATTAATAATAACTAATAAGAAAAAAAAACTTAGAAAAGAACTCTAATAAAGGATTTCAACTTTTCAAGTTTAATTTCAACATACAAATCTGAAATCTAGGCAGTAACTATTAACTAAGTCAAATCCTACATTTCTCAATTCTCACCAAAAGGACAACCCAATATAGTTGTTTGTCCAACAAACATTATAATTTAAAAGCAGGAATTTCAACAACTAAACTGCTTAGAAAAACAAACATTAAAAGCATGAATTTCAACACAACAGTTAACATAATATGGTTTAAATTCAAGAAGGAACTAGGAAGCAATAATGCCAATAAACAACCCCATTCAAACACACAATCTCAGTATCTTACAATCATCACAAACTAAAAAGGTGAAGTTCATTAAAAATTTAAAATTCATCAAGAATCACATCATTAAAATCTTCTTTTCCTCCATCTTCTCCTTCCCTTCTATCTTCATCAATAACCTCAAGAATCTTTTATCCCTCACCAGATATAGTTGTTTTAATATTTGCTCCATCTTCATTATCTACATAACAAAAACCACAAATATAAAGTAAAGATTAGTTAAAAATAGAATTTATATAAACCTATATTTCAAGATTTCAACTAAGTAAAAACATAAATTAATGATTTGTAAGTCAAATTACCAATGTTATAACCATGCAACCAATTACGGGTGCAAATGAGAGCTTGTACTTTTTTGGGAAGGGTACAACATCTATACTTGTTGAGCACAAGAGCACCAATAGAGAAAGCCGATTCAGATGCAACCGTTGTTATTGGGATAGCCAAAACATCACTTGCCATTAATACAAGGATTGGGAACCTATACTTATGATTCGTCCAATACTCCAAAACATCCAAATCTTCATAAAATGAAAATTCAAGCTTTGACTCCTCCAAATAAAGATCCAATTGAGATTTCCCCGCATTTGTAATTGATTGGCTCTCAAATTCTTTAATTTCCTACAATTAATAATTAGGATATTTTATCATAAGAAAATATAAACATATCAGAGAAATAAAATTTATGAAAAAAGAAAGAAAGAAAGAAAATGTTAAAACACTGACGACTCCTATCCAGTATTAGCCCTCGAGCTCTGGAAGTGATTTCCAAAAAAATAGCTCAGTAACGATCCCCCGGACAGCAACACAGCCTCGGGCTGCACACGACTCTCTGGTCGTATCTCGGTAGCGCCACCTCTCCACGTGTCGACACGGCCAGTGAATCAACCCCACTAACAAGCAAGACAACCAGAGTATCGTCCCTCTGGCATGGCAAGCTGAAACGCCAGGGTGTCCTGTCCCTGAACGTTCCCCCAAACTGGAGCCCCCACGCTCCACTGAACCCAGCGAAAGAACAAACTCAGTTGGCTCATACCTCCCGACATGCACACAAGACCATGTGCCCATGATTAAGCGTCAGCCCACGGGTGGGTAGGCCCAACAGAGCATTCCAAACATACAGGTAGTAACAACACTACCACAAGCACATCAATCACACACATACGAGGAAAGAGAGCAAAACAAACATGTATGTGCATGCATCCAAGAAAAACAGATACCACAAAGAAGATATGCTAACTAATAGCATTCATCAAAACAAGAAACCCAAACAATGGGTAGGAGCCAGGAAAGAGTAACTTACCTTTAAGCGCAATCCAACCAATCGCTTGGTATCTGTCCCGACGAAGCTCCAAGCTCCTCATCGATAATTAGTAAACACAGGTCCACACTCAACATACGCACAAGTGCTTACAAGTAACATCATCTACAATGTATATGCAACTAAATGGGCCCGGCCTATTAAACAACCCAACCCAAGAGCTATCCGTTCTTAAATCAAACCCAATTTCTTTAATCTCACTAACCAGACTTGATTGCAATACCCTAATTACTCACTCAGTAACAAGTATGCACTCCTATAAAGTTAAAACAAAAATTACAAAACAACCCGACATCTTCTATAAGAACCCATACCCTCTAACAACATCAACCAGTCCAATAGAAACTAAAACAAATACATTCAATTGTATAACCTCACAAACAAACAAATAGTCTTTCAATCAAAAACCTCATCATGAATCATAATTCATCTATCCCCATAGGGACCAACTCATCAAACTAATAAAAATAAATAAATCTTTTAAACTACCTTGTTGCCTATGCAACCATAGCTTCCACTATCTCACTGTTTTACTCAAGCATGCAGGACTGGAAAACTAAAGCTATGAGAGTAAAAAGCTTACCAAATCCCGTCTAGAACCTCACACTCACTCTAATTTATCCCATAACTTCCATTAAGATGACATCTCATGTTCTCAATTATCACCAAAAGATCCCAGCCATATTTAGAACCTTAAACAGAACTAAACTATCACCATCAACTAGCTAATCAATGTGTTATGCAACTCTATCATCTATCTTCATCAACTAAAGTCCAAAACAATTAATCTTACCACCAAGCATCTTCAAACCCATGTCTGAAATACTCTCAGAGACCTATATACACTTGTACACTACTACAATAATCCACAACCTTTGACTGTCATCCCAATAAACAAAAACAAGTGCATATACTCACATAAAATCATGCATGCCATAATATACAGATTCCCTTCCACTTCTTAATTAAAACAACACATGCAGACCATAACCATTCGCAGTACTCAGGGATGAGGAGACTTACCAGACGGGGACTGCGCGTGATCTCAAACTTGCTTGCCGATGACGAGGGCTACCAGCACTCCTACAACTTCCTGGAGTCCTCAACCCGACGTCCTCCTTCTCTCCCCACCGCCACTCATTCCACTGTTTCCCTCACAAGAAAACTCACTGCCTCTCAAAGATTTCATCTAGGGTTTGGAGGGCATGGTCTCTTATATAGACCCATGAGATGATAAATACCGTTGAGACGTTCAGATAAGCCTCTCCCATCTGATTCGAGTTTATCTCTTAATTTAAACTTTCGTTATAACGGTGTGGGCGCAACCGCATGGCGTGGTCAGCCGAGTCCCAGCATCAGCCCTCGCATTCTCATCCCAACGTGCATGATTTTCTAATCATCTTGCAAAAAGACCCCTCACCTTCCCTTATTTACTCACAGATCTTTATTATTTTATTATTATTATTTTTTTCATCTCACGCGTTTTGACCAAAACATAGCTTCAGCTCATTAAGGGCCGACAAAAGCTCCAGCGCATTAATGGCAGATTCCTTCCCATTTTCTTTAAATTTATATATATACTATTATTTTATCTCCTTTTTTTATTCATAAACCCTCTTATTAATTCTGATAACTTCAATTTGAGAGGTTTCATTAATTAACATAAAACAATCAAAATATTAATATAATAAAATATTTGGATTTTACAATCACTCTCAACCTTTCCATAAAAATAGTCCAACATTGACAACTTAATTCGTGGGTCAAGAATAGCCCCAAATGCAAGCACTATACTATATTGTCTCCAATACTTATCAAACTTTTCTTTCATCCTTCTACACATATCACTTATCACCACATCTTCACTTGACAAGTCTTTTAATAAAACTTCAATCTTCCAAACTTGCATAAAATACAAGTTTGATGTAGGATAAGAAGAACCGGAGATCAAGTTGGTAGTATCATGAAATAGCTCCAAGAACTCATATAATTTCTCTCCTCTTTTCCATTCTTCATTTGAAGGACAATACTTGTAGTTTCTATCATTCAATTGAAGCGAAGCAAAAGCCCTTTTATATTTAATGATACTATGATGCAGGTGGATCCGAGCCAAATGATGTAATTCAGTTATTTGGCCCTTTTTCGATGCAAAATTCCAATGTTTTCCCTTTAAAACTTTGTTTTTGGATTATTTTTTTCATTTTTGGTAATTATTAGTTTGTCAAATTATGATAGGATTTAAATCCGATTTTATCTAGGATTTCAGATAAGTATTTAGTTTGTTTTAAATTTTAAGTTTGGATAAGTTTAGATTTTTCGCTATTAAACCCGGCTTATGGGTTAGTTTTCAGTAAGCCTAGATTTTATGAATTTTTTTTAAATTTGAGAGACGTTTCTCTCTTGTGTGGTTGACTTCTCGCGTTCTTCCTTGCGATCTTTAGGTTATAGCTAGCCAGCGAGATAATCGCCACCCAGCTCGGCGTCAATTGATACCAGAGCTCAACATATTCCTGGGACGAGATCGCATCGGCATCAATGGCTAGTGGAGGTCAAGGGCGAGGTCGCGGTCATTGTAGGCGGATTCCAAATGAGGAGGTCCAGGACCATGATCGAGACGTCAAGGATGTGATGAGCTAGGATCTACAGAGGCATGTCGCAGAATTATCCCGGCGTCTGACAACGCACTATTTCGATCGTGGTTGTCATGGTCAGGTTTCGAAGAAGGAAGTCCAACGCCATTATTGTAACATTCAGGAGGTAATGATTGAGGATTTGCAAAGGCAAGTCACAAGGTTATCTCGGCGTCTGTCGGTGCATGATTTTGATCGTGGTCATCGTGGGCAAGTTTCGAATGAGGAATTACATCACCATGATTGTTTCATGGATTCTGAAGACGTTGTTGTAAACTCGAGGGTAAGTTCTTTCTAACCCGGGGTGACTGATGCAAAAGGATCCGAGCCAGATGATGTAATTCAGTTATTTGGCCCGTTTTCGATGCAAAATTCCAATGTTTTCCCTTCAAAACTTTGTTTTTGGATTTATTTTATCATTTTTGGTAATTATTAGTTTGTCAAATTATGATAGGATTTAAATCTGATTTTATCTAGGATTTCAGATAAGTATTTAGTTTGTTTTAAATTTTAAGTTTGGATAAGTTTAGGTTTTTGGCTATTTAACTAGGCTTGTGGGTTAGTTTTTAGTAAGCCTTGATTTTATGAATTTGTTTTAAATTTGACAGACGTTTCTCTCTTGTGTGGATGACTTCTCGTGTGCTTCCTTGCGATCTTTAGGTTACAGCTAGCCGGCGGGATAATCGCTAACTCGCCTGGCGTCACACTATCAAACATCAAATATGTCGAATTTCAATAGGGTAGACACATCCAATCGCAAGCCAATATTAGTGTAGATGTTGTCAACAGCTCTAACACAATCTTCAAATTTTTTCATTCTAATCTCCGAGCCTTTCACATATTTGACAGATTCTCTGATTTTATGCAACACATCACTAGCTACCTTCAAACCTTCTTGCACAATGAGATTCAATATGTGAGCAGAACAACGAACATGAAAAAATTCACCATCATACAACAAACCATCATGCAAAGAGAGTTGCTCTTTTAGAATATCTTGCATATTAACATTGTTGGAGGCATTATCCAATGTCAAAGAAAACACCTTTTTTTCAATTTCCCATTCTTTCAAAAATTCAAATAACTATGCAGCCAATTCAACTCCTGAGTGTGGAGGAGACATTTCAGCAAAGTTAAGAATTTTAATGTTCAATTTCCAATTTTCATCAACAAAATGTGCAGTCAAGCCAATGTAGCCCTCACTAGTGTATGCAGTCCACACATCTGAAGTTAAGCAAATTCTATTTTGAATATTACCCAAAACATGATTAAGTTTCTCTTTCCCCCTCATATAAATTCTTGTAATGTCAAAAACAAGAGTATTCCTAGAAATGCAAGCACCATCAGGATTTACATATTTCATCCAAGCTCTAATACCATCATATTCAACAAATGAAAATGGAAAATCATGCTTTATAACTAGAGCGGCTAATAAATCACGTGTAATCTTTTGGTCTATTTTCTTAGTCCTTATCTTCCATTCATGATCAAGAAACATCTGCCCTACATCATTGAACTTTAACAATTTGCAATTATCCCTGTGGCGCCTCAATGTAGAAGTCCCATACTTTTTACCCCCACATTTATACTCTTTCTTACACCCCTTGCATTCTGCTATTTGTATGCCATCTTGACCAACCCCTTTCTTTATAAAGAAACTCCAAACATCAGAAAATTCTTTTGAAGTTTTAGACCCCTTACTAGATTTTAGTGTTTTCCAATTCTTCTTCATCTAAGTTAATACATTGATTCAAAGAAGCGGATTCCATGATTATGTTTAATTTTGCAAATATGTATGAAAAACATAAGAAAGAACATATATGATAGGTTTTAATGCAACATAGCAGTAGTAAAATGAAGGACAAATACAAACTCAATTTAGGATGTGAGATCTTCAAAAAACCTAACATTGAAGCATGCATAACTGATAATCTAAAATTCAAAAGCATGCAAATTGGGACATTCAATTATTTTAGGAAGAAAAAAATTGAAAAACCCTTCAATATATATATATATATATATATATATATATATATATATATATATATATATTCAAAAGCTTGTTTAACTATTTTGCCAATAAATGATGAGATGTTAACTTTTCCTTAATGAAGACTAGCTACAGAAAGTGATATTTTGATCTTGCAACCAGAAAGGTAATTATTACAATGTGATATATATTTATTTATGAACTTTATTTTGATCTTGTATATATGCAAACCTATATGTTGAATAAATTAACACAATTCAACAATAAAGGAAATACTCAGGGAGATCAAACTAAGAAGAGCAAAAAACAGTAACAAATAATAACTAATTATCAGATTTTATTTCAGAAATTAATGGTTTTTGCTTGCCATTGCACATATTTATATACAAGATTGATGTACAATTGTACATACAGTTTGGAATAGAACAACAGAGGACAAGCAAGAGTCAAGAGAGAATTGGTCCTTGTTACCTTCAAATTTTTTGCCTACGAGACTGAAAAGGATGGTCGAAGGTTTAAATGAGAGTAACAAGTATGGCAGAAAAATATTCCCACGATTGATCAGATGATGAATCCAATGGATGGAGCCTTGCTAAGAGAAATCAACAAACAGATGCAAACATTCAGAAGCTTAGAGAATCAAAGAATCAGAGAATCAGATGCAAACTCTAGTTTAGCATGACAGACAAAAAATAAATATTAAACATTCCTTGTTTAATACTTCTGATCGTAAAAGCATTGATTTTATTTTTTTCTTGAATTGCGTCATGTCAACAATATTAAGGATATTATGATTAGTTCAACGCTAGAAAATATACAATTGATGCTTCACTTTTATAAAATAACTTCTACGATGCATAATTTGTTAGAATATAATAAGCACACAGTTTTATTACAGTTATGAAATAATGACATAAATATCCAGCCTAATGAAGCGAACTAAATTCACCTCAATCAAGTACTAACAACAAGCTCCCTAAGTATGGTTTAGGGCTTAATTGGGAAATGGAATTGAAGTTAATTGTGAATTGATAAATAGTCATGATGAGGGGTGTATAAACTAACCCCCAAAGAGAAATCTAGCCGCTTGCTCTTCATTGCCATTGAATAATTTTAGGGCTTGTATGCAGGTCCCCGGTCTTTCTCAAGTAAAAAATGAAATGACTTCCTTTGAAGCCTTTAGAGCAAAAATCAACACACCATCTAGCATTATAGCATCAAAATGACAACATCTTCTCCCAATTGATGAGAAATTCCAAATCCAATCCATTCTAATCATGTATTTAGACTGATCACGCAATTGTCACATAAGAGAGATGAGAGTATGAAAAAACAGGTTTTCTTTTCCATCCTTACCTTTGGTCTCTTCACTTGTTTGGGTTCCCTTTCTTAGTATCTTTTTCCCTCCCTTGCAGCTCTACAGCAGACCGTTCTCCTTCTCCTGCTCCGGTCGCAGCCGTTGAAGATGGTGGCGGTGGCGGTAGCGATGAGTCCGATGAGTCGTCGTTCTGTTTCTCTCTGCGTGAGTCGTGAGTCGTGTCCCGTTAGGAATAGGGTTTTGGGGATTTAAGTTTAGGATTTAGTCTTTACGAATTAGGGTAATTTAATTTTTTATTTATTATTATTTTTTTTTAAAGGAGCGGGCTGGCCCACCCAAAGCCCGCCCCGCCCCGCCCCGCCCAAAACCCGCCCCGCCGCGGGCTAGCCCGTTTAGGCCCGCTTGGGAGCGGGACTACAAATGGCCAGCTCAACCCACCTTTTTTTGTTGGCGGGGCAGGCAGGCCCGGCAGGCTAGGCCCGAATTGACAGCTCTATTGGGAGGCAACACAAGTAAATAAAAAATATTTTGAATTTCATGCATTTCCAATTTCTAGTGTGAGGAATTCATGCTTTCCTTAGGTTAGATTTTCTTTACTTGAATCATTTGTGTGTTTTCAGTTTGTTTTGATAAGAATAAGCACATATCTCATGTGTATTTTAATGAACAACTTGAGTTTGGGGGAAGCAAAAAAATTTCTTCTTAGTCCAATTAATTTATTAGCGCAAAATTGTTGCATGAATGACACAATTTCAATAATTCTAGGTAATGACTGACATGAGATTAGAGTATGGATGGTTTATAAAATCATTAGGAGTTAATACTGCGTTGAATGAAAGTCTTCCGATCAGTAGAAATGTGTTTTCTACAATTGGCATTGTGTTTGCAAAAGTTGGTGGCAGACCTGAGATTCCACGCAGCGACGCCAAGTGATTGGCTCCCCCGCCCAACCGCTTAAAGACGGTTTACCCCCGTTAGTGTTGGCGGCATTTTATACTATTCTTCTCACAGTTGCCAAACCCATTTGCATTTTTATCAGAGAGTTTAGATACTCTCAAATGCCAGTTGCCCTTTTCAATGCTTTTTCATCATGTTCACACCTCTTGTAAGTATTTCTAACTAATTAATTTTGTTTTTCACTATATGAATTTGATGAATGTGGCTATTGTGGGTTAAATATGTGGAGGTTGTTCGTTAATGAGGTATGCAAATTGAATAAGAAGGTTTTAAATGTGGTGCGAATGCTTGTATAAATTCTAGAACTTCCATATTATAGCCGACCCCATCTAGTATGGGATTAAGGCTTAGTTGTTGTTATTGTTGTTGCATATTATAAGGGAAAACTCAACCAAAATCTTAATTTTGCCCTATTTCTTAACTAGAATTGTATTAGAATCATTGTTGAATCTTTAGGTAGTTCTAACTTAGATTCATACGCATTATGGGTGATTGTTTAAGTTGCATGAGGTTTGATCAATTTAGATGTATCTCTATAAGGCCTTGCCTTTAGGATCACTCCTCTAGATTCTTAACGTATGCTTCCTCTTGCAGACACTATGGAACCCTAGTGGGCACCCCATATGATGCTTGCGCATATGTGACATAATGGCCCAAGGATCGAACCACCGTTGATACTGCCTAGAGTCAAGGCCTCGCGTCCTCACATTGAGGAGGATGAAGAAGACAAGCTGATCGCCATTCTCACACTAATTGTGACGCCCCGACCCGGTTTTCGGGACCTCAGGCACATGAGCAGACCGGCCGTAACCAAGTAAGGCACACCACACTCGGATACAAGGCCCAAGTAAGTAACAACAGATAATATAATATCAAGATAACAAATTTCAAATATCCAAATAAAGAGAGTCTCAGCGGAAACAAAATAACATGAAGGGGTCCATATGCCCTACAAAAGCTAGGCCATATAAGGGTCCTACAAATAAAAAGTCCCTCACACACAATGAAATAAAAAGAGATCCTCGGACCTCTACAAGATACCCCGACCCTCGATCGGCTCCTGAGCTCAAGTCTCCTACTCCTCAGGATCTGAAAAAGAAAGAACAAGTGCGTGAGCTTTCAAATGGAAAGCCCAATAAGTACCCCTGTGAGGTTCATAAAATCATAATATCAAAAAAAATAATCAATCAAGTCAACAACGGGGACACGCCCCTCAAACAAACACAATGGTACGACCCCTAACTACAGCAGCTCTTAAGCTCAACAACGAGTTCCAAAGGAAAGCTCAACAAGACGTCTCCCCCAACCAGCATCATCAGCAACTTGTTGGATTTCGACCCTCCAGTCATGCGGCCCTTAGGTCACATGTCGGTAGCGCCACCTCTCGTACGTGTCAACACGGCCAGCGAATCATCCCCACTGACGGGCAAGACAACCAGAGTATCGTCCCTCTGGCATGGCAACCCAAAATGCCAGGGTGTCCCGTCTCTGAGCGTTCCCCAAACGGATCCCCCACACTCCACTGAAATCCAGGCGGAAGACCAACAACAAATCAAGGATACCAACATCCCGAAAACAGTCAAACATGCTCAACAAGAATCCAAACAATGACGGAAGCATGAATGAACTCAAAGCATCATCAAACATGATAATCAATAAGCCAAAGAAAACTCCGAAGTGTGGGTACGAGGCAAGTATACTTATCTCAACAATGTCATATGGGATTACTCAGCAAAATCCCGCCAGTCACATCTCTATGTCGCAACTTGATATTAAAACCTAGATCAGTGTCGGCAATATCTTAAAAATCTCTAGTTTGAACATACATGATGCCCTAATCAAGACCAAGTCTAACTTGTGGGCCTTCCTTGTATTCCTTACCATTTCCCCTTGTTATTTCTTGGTTAGGTCTAGCATGATTTCCCTTAACTATTTAGACATAACGATCGGTTCAAGTGAACTGAGATGGCCTGGTAGTTAAGGCACAACACGTCTACCACGAGGTCCTTGGTTCCATTCCCTCCTCTTGCCTTTTATTTATTTATCTTTTTCTATCTCTATACTTGGTTAGACCATACTTAAATAAATAAACCTGATTCATTCAATCAAAAGTACAACAAAGCCCTGGTGGTTAAGGCCCATCTTGGTGAACGAGAGGTCTTGGTTTCAAACCTCCTCTCCCACCCCCTTTTTTCATAAATTGATTTAATCTAGCCTGATCATCTTGACCAAACCCAATCCGATTTAATGTGACTGAACCTAACTTGATTTAAATTTGACTGAACCCATTTGTGATTTGATCTACTATATAGACCAGACCCAACTATCTTCACTTGATTACACCCAACCAACTAGTCATCTCTAAACCTAACCACCAATCTAGGATCTATTCTACTCGGTTGAACCCAACCACACTTTTAAACCTAATTAACAACTTGATAAACTTTAGCCTGTTAATTAAAATGATTAAATTTTTAATTAACATCTAATCATATTATTTCTCTCTATGTGTCTCTTTCTTAGCTGAGCCTTGTCGGAGCCGTGGAGAGCCTGGCCCTTCTCGGTGGTCGCCAGCGACGGCCCGGGTAGCTTGAGCCGTCACCGACCTGTCTTCCCCGCCAGCCAGAGACAGACGGTGCAACGTGGGATCCATCCAGGAAGGAGGTGGTTACCTCCTATCCTCCGCCACACTTGGAGCTCAGGCCGTTGGGCAGAGCGGTGACGCTGGAGAGGGCGGCTCCTCTTCCCGTCAGTCTCGCGTAGTCGAGCACAGGTTGTCTGTACGGTCCTTGGGTTTTGACGTTCGCAGCGTCAGTGAAGACAGGCAGCGGCACAAGGCAAGGCTACCGATCTCCTTCACCTCCGCTGCAGCAGAAGGCGAAGGTTACAACTGATTTCTCCGTTATTTACATCTTGTTCCTATATGCATGCATGAATAATTCCAGAAGGATAAAGAACTCACCTGAAGATAACGATAGCTCTCTATGTCCTCGGGAGAGCTCCTCCAACACTTCTGTCACCGAAGAACACCTCCTCCTAGTTCCGGCATTCAACTCCCTGGCGAGGCCTCGCAGTAGCAGTCGCTCCGCTCTCCGTCCCCCTCTCTCAGACATTGACGATGGCGGAAAATCTATTCACAGGCTCTTCTAGGGCTTGCACCCCTTCCCTTCTCTTATAGAGGTCCTTGGAGAATCACAGATAATTCCTCATGCCTTTGATAGGGGATATCACAGTGAGATGTGATCTCGTAAGTATGACATGAACGAGTGGATTGCTTCGCTTCCAAAACAGGTTGGCCGACGTTTGAAATTATACTATTCTTGGCAGGCGGTGATCGCGGAAGGGCAGCCCATCCACACGGTGGCTCGTGCTGGCGAAGGAAAAGGCAACTAGTGTGCCTCGCAATCGTGACACAATCCACAGATAGACGATTCCAGTTCGTTGCATGGGAGATGACTCTCGTTACTCATCATCGTCAGCGAATTGTCCGATTACTTCGATCTTGGCCGCTAATCAATGATGGACGATCACAAATAGCTCGCACGGTAGGGGCATGATCATGTTCATCTTAAACTTTTTGAACGAACGATTGAGATGTCGCCTAGTGCCTAGAACTTAATCCTCTGTGAAGATGAACGTTCTAGATTGCTTCATCTAAAGGAGAATGGATAGAAGGCCAGGATCTATTCCTGTGCCTAGAACTTATGCATCCATCGGAGATTATCGGCTGAGATTATATCATCCCAACAAAGGGATGAGGGGCCAGGATTACTCCATATGCCTCGAACTTACGCTTTCATATGAGATCTTCTAATCTTGGCGATCCGTTTCTTTTAATACACTCTCTCTGACGTGAGACTTTGCAAAAAGCCCCCTAATCTTTTCTAGGCTACATCCAGGTCCTTGTCCTGTGAGAGAATGAAAATTCCCTTTACGTCCTCTAATATTTTGAAATTACGACAAGGTCCCTGACTTCCTAAATTAACCCTACTTAGGGTTTTAATTAATTAAACCCTCTTTATCCAAATAAATCAAGTTTTGAGGAACATAAATTAATTACCAAACTAATTAGAGGAATTTTGATTGATTGGATGTATGCTTGAAAAATTCCTTGGCCTCTACTTCACACCGAGCAAGGCCGCAAGACTCCGGTCCGAGATCAATTCTTTCAAGCAAAATGGGGCTGAAATGTTTCCTGAAGCTTATGAGAGGTTTAGAGAGCTACTTTTCGTTGTCCACAACATGGTCTAGACCCTTGCAACAAGGTTCACACCTTTTATAATGGGTTGGACAACGTCAATAGGAAACTCATTGATTGTGCCGCAGGAGGGTCGTTGAGCAACAAGTATCCTGAAGAGGCCGAGAAGGTATTTGAAGACATGGCCGGAAATGAGGCTCATTGGTCTATAAGGGACAAACAAGTCAAAGTTGTGGGATCTTTGGATATAACCTCCGCCATAGACACAGCTCTCGCCGAGAAGCTAGATACACTAACAAAGAAAATTAACCTCCTCACATGCAAAAATCAAGTTCAGCCCGGCAGCAGTTCAACCCCTACTTCAGTGATGTTTTGCACCACATATGGGGGAGGGCATGAGGTATCAAATTGTCCAATTTCAACCACAGAAATAGCCCCTATGAACAAGTGCAGTATATGGGAAATGCACCAAGAATGTCGGACAGTCAATATCGGCCATACCTCCCAAAATGGAACAACCCACTCCTCTCATATGGAAACCCTCAAGCGGGGCAATATCCCCCGGGATTTCAACCAACTCCCAGGCTAATGCAAGAGAAGAAGCCCAGCCTGGAAGATCAACTAGCAAAGTTCTTGCAAGACACTAGCATGGCGATCAGGAATTTGCAAGCTTTATTCCAAGGTTTGGAGAATCAAATCGGATAGATGGCCAAGAATATAGCAAAGAGACTACAAGGTAGCTTCCCGGGGAATAGAGAAGAAAACCCCCAGAGCATTACAAAGCCATTACTTTAAGGAGTGGCAAACAAGTGGAGTCACCTGTTGCAACACCTCTAGTCGAAAGCACCGTGGAGGTTGAAGAAGTAGAACCAACAGAAAATTCTAATGGGTAGCAAAAAGAGAAGGAAAAAGTGGTAGAGCAGCCACCCGTGCCCGCGTGTCATCTTCAAATCCAATAAAAGGCTCGGGAAGGACAAAGAAGATGCTCAATTTGCAAAATTTATGAGCATGATGAAGCAACTACACATTAATCTACCGTTGGTAGAAGTTCTATCCCAAATGCCTATATATGCCAAATTCATGAAGGAACTCTTGACCAACAAGAAGAAATTGGAGGATGTAGCTGCCGTCACCTTGAATGCCCAATGTTATGCGATGTTGCAACAAAAGATGCCAAGAAAATTGAAGGATCAGGGGAGTTTTGTAGTCCCTTGTATACTAGGCAAAGGAATTACAAAGAAGGCATTGGCCGATTCAGGGGCTAGCATTAATGTAATGCCTTACAACCTATACATGCAGTTCGGCCTTACCGACCCAAAGCCCACTGGGATGACACTTCAGCTCGCCGATAGATCCGTGAGACACCCCTAGGGACTAGCCGAAGATGTGCTCATCCAGATTAATCAGTTTGTCTTCCCGGCTGACTTTGTACTTCTCGATGTAGATGAAAATGTTAATGTACCAATTATACTCGGCCGTCCTTTCTTAGCCACGGCTCAAGCTTTGGAAGACCATGCTCACGGAAGATTGGCACTTCGAGTAGGGGATCAAGAAGTAGTGTTTAAGCTCCCTGAAGCCATGCGACATACCATGGATCATGATAACACATCCTATAGTGTCGATGATGTTGATAGAATAACCACCGAGTGCATAGAAGAGCTGCTACAAGCCGACCCAATGTGCTAATTTGTAGAAGAACTGAATGAGGATCCAAAGGAGCTTGTAAACATCTCTACAACATCAAGGTTCTCCCCTAAGATGAAGCAAAGGACAAAGTGGAAGGAACTAACACTCATCGCTGGTGGATGTACTTGGAGAAATGTGAAGAAAAAGGGGGTAACCACTAATCCTTCAGCTCAATCACCATATGACGATGACCCAGGTATAAAAGCAAAAACTTGTTCTATCTATGACAACTTGGGCAGGATTTTGTTTGGTAAGTGCTTTACTGGAAGAACTGATGGATGTTTTCATATGTATGAGCCCCCATAAGGTAACTCGAGGTATGTCAAGCTCGTGATGTTAAACAAGCCCTTCTTGGGAGGCAACCCAAGTCTTGGAAAATCTTGTTTTGTTTCAAATTTGGTTTTGTGTTGGTTAGAGCTGTTTGGAATAACATGATGATATGTCTCAATCCCTGCATTTGCATCATTAGACTCATCATGCTAGCTCCACTTTCATGAGAACCATATCGAAAATTTATGTTTGGTTATGCCGTAAGTACCAAGAATGGCCCAAAGTTGGCTCCATAAGCCAACCCAGGTTCATACAGGCATGTATATGGCCCCATATAGGCCGTATAGACACCCCTGAAAACCATAAGGGGGTTTATACGGCCGTATACTGGCCCGTATAGAGGGTCCTTTGCATAAGCTAAAATTTCCAGGTTCATACGGGCATTATACGGCCGTATACTGGCCCATACATAGCCCAGGTGACACCATACGGGGGTTTATACAGCCATATACTGGGCCATATGCTCCCCCACATTCATAGTAAGCAAAATCTATGGGTATACGGCCTACCATACGGCCGTATAAAGATCCCTATGCTTTTAATTGTGCACCTATATCTCCCCCATTTTTTTTCAATGCACTAATATGCTCTTGAGTATTTTTTTGTTTTGTTTTGCAGGTGAAGGATAACTTTCAAAAGAACAAATATTCCATGGCCCAGAACAACCTGCGTGTGACGGTACCATTGCTACTTCCCTATCAACATTTTTGGGTTGCCTCACCATCAACACCACCTCGAATGGAAGACCTACGCCCACTCATTGAAGATGACGAAGGGGAGGATGAAATTATTACACTCACTAGCGCATTCACCGTCATGGCAATTAGTAAAGCTTAATTCTCTGTTGAGATGAACGTTCCAGATTGCTTCATCTAAAGGAGAATGGATAGAAGGCCAGGATCTATTCCTATGCCTAGAACTTATGCATCCATCGGAGATCATCGGCTAAGATTATATCATCCCAAAAAAGGGATGAGGGGCCAAGATTACTCCATATTCCTCGAACTTACGCTTTCATCTGATATCTTCTAATCTCGGTCGTCCGTTTCTTTTAATACACTCTCTCTCACGTGAGACTTTGCAAAAAGCCCTCTGATCTTTTCTAGGCTACATCCAGGCCCCTAGCCAGTGAGAGAAAGCAAATTCCCTTTAAGTCCTCCGATATTTTGAAATTACGACAAGGTCCTTATCTTCCTCCATTAACCCTACTTAGGGTTTTAATTTATTAAACCCTCTTTATCCAAATAAATCAAGTTTTGGGAACATAATATAATTACCAAACTAATTAAAGGAATTTTACAATCCATTTATTCCAATAAAATCTTGGATTTTACATTAACCTTGGTAGTTATGCATCTAAAAATTCCTTTTCCATCGAGCCTAAATTGTTCTCCCAGGTCTCGCAAAGATGTGCTGCATCAAACGAATGAGACCAACACTCTCCAAACTTCT
Source organism: Dioscorea zingiberensis (assembly GCA_026586065.1). Classification (NCBI taxonomy): domain Eukaryota; kingdom Viridiplantae; phylum Streptophyta; class Magnoliopsida; order Dioscoreales; family Dioscoreaceae; genus Dioscorea; species Dioscorea zingiberensis. The sequence goes on from CM048818.1 coordinate 44,421,725, forward strand.
TTCCCAACACATGCACCAACACCTACAGGAGCGAGCAATGAGGAGGCAGAGGACGACGAGGATGCCTTTCCCTAGTGGAGTTTTGTTCTTATCCTTCTGTCTATTTCTATGTTTGCTTTGTTTTCTTGTCTTTCTTATATGTGATGAAGTTCTCAAGCACGATAACTTATCTTGAGTTTGGGGGTAGTGTAGTCTAGAGTATCTTGTTACTTGTCTTTTTATACTAAAACTTGTTTACATTACATATATATACATAGTTCAGTGGATTTTATTTGGCTCATTCAAAAATTTTATCCTTAAATTTTAAAGTAACAAGTTGAACCCTATGTATACAGAGGAGTGGTTGATCTCCTAGTTTAGTGCTTGTGACATGATGTAATATAGGAGGGCTCTATTTTTCGAGCTTAGGAAGGTCATTAGTATTATACATTATTGCAATTAGAATTTCTTGTGGGTATATTAAATGCTTCTACTCTAATTTGTATGATGTATAGAGAACGTTTTTGCTTTGTAGAATAGGAGTAGGGTATGAACCTCATAGGTGTCGAGTAGTTCTTGAAACAAAGGGGAGTACATAGCAGTAAGGACAAGTGAGAACAAGTGAGCTTTTAAACATCGTGGTGAACTTCTTTCAAAATAAAAACACCTTTTTATTTGTTGATTGAAAATAAGGAAGAAGAGTTCATCAAAAAGGTAGTAGCAATAGCTTGAAAAGCCCTGGTAGGTGTGTCTCCTTCTAAGTTATACAATCAAAAGACAAGTCTTTATAGGTTCATACATCTAATTTTATTCTCCCTTGCATGCACTAATCTCTATGGCATACAACATTTTCTGTAGAGGTATCAAATTTCATAGCTCTAGTACAAGAATGTAGAAAATTTTAATTGTTGACTTGTCCTAAGCTTGAAAAATCTTGTCCCTCTATTCTTTTGTTACATGTACTTGCTATCTTAATGACAATAGGGATTCAACCAAATTTTAAAATTAAACTTGAACTATTGTTTGTATGTTCTTTTATGGTTTAAAATTCTTGAAGACAAGCAATGGTTTGAGTTTGGGGGTGTGTTAGCACTCCAAAGAGAGCTAATTTATAGCACTTATGCATATTGTTCAGAACTAAGTTTTGTGTTAATTGACAAGCTTTGTGTAAATTTTAGCTCTATTTTTATATAAAGGTCCAATTTGTGGTTTTTCTACCTGAGTTGTGCACTTTTAGCAGAATTTATTTATTTTCAGACACTAATTAAGGCATTCCATCTCTGTATCAGGAGAAGCCAATTTTCAGCTACCATAAAGAGCAACGCACACGTTGATGTCGCGACGCTAAAAGTTGGGGTTGCAGCACCAATGGAGGGAAGATCTAGAAGCTTGTTAGTTGTGCTATGTTCATCATTGGAGCTTCAAGAATACGAACTTAGGGTTGGTTTTTTGGTGCACCTGAGCCTGAGAAAAAGAGTTCGTATAGCGGTGCCAAGCCATTGGCGCCACGGCTTCACCATCAGTAGGGAATCATAGTTCGGAAGTAGAGCGGTCACGCCGTGGTGCCAAAAAATTTATGTCGCAACTATAATCATGGCTATAAAATCGCTGAAATAGTTTCTAGGGTTTTCATCTTGGTCCGGAGGCAAATAGCGTAGAGAAGAGGCCGATTCAAGCATTTTGACAATGATCTAGAGAGCCTTAAGGCAATCTTGAGGAGAGGAGAGTCCTCCAAGGAATAAGATCCTCTATTCCTTGCTTATTATTTGATTTTATCCCTTTTGTAAGATATTCATGGATATTTGTTATGAATATGTTAAACCCTCCCACATAGCCTTCTGCTTTGATATCCAAATTTTCAAACCGCACATCAATTTTCGGATTTTCAATCCCAACACTGAAATGGATCAACAATTAAAATATAGAAACTATAGAACATGAACCACAAATAGATTGATGGACTCACCGTTCTATTCTGTTCTTGAGCTTCAGCAGGAATTTCTCATTGCCTCCTCTGCCACTCCGATAAGCCTCTCCATTAGATTCTTCCTCTGATGAAACCTGAGATTCTCGATGTCAATCTCAATTTTCTCACTTGTGGAAACAGTCTCCATCAAATTCTTCCTCTGATGAAATGTAATATTCTCGATGTCAATCTCAATTTTCTCACCTGTGGAAGCAGTCAGTATTCCTTTTCTCAATCGATCATAAGTTGGAAGCTTCCCAAGTGTTGCCCATTTCAGAGCTTCTTCATCATCCTCGTCCTTGGAAGATTGTGAGAATATCTTAAGGCCACTTCCATTCCGCCAACTTGAGCCATTCTACAAACTTGAGATCAGGTTGCTTGCTGTGATCTCCATCTGCTAACTTTATTATCTATACAAGTTCCTTCACCACAATAACCTAAGTCCTTTTGCCTCACTTGTTTGGAAAATCCAACTTGAATCCTGATAAAACCATGGTGATGTGCTCAGCTCCTGAACACACAATCCAACAACAAAAAGAGTTATAGGTTAATAATAAAATCCTGCAGAACCTAGAAGTAGTTAATGGAGCTTGATTCATGGGTTAAACTGCAAGGTTTATATATATATATATATATATATATATATATATATATATATATATATATATATATATATATATATATGAGCTTTGAAAATATGAAATATCTCAAGGGTCAATATGAAATATTTCATATAAATTATGATGAAATATTTTAAATGAAAATATCATGAAATTAAGATATTTAATGATCCCGAGGTGGGCCAAGGACAAAATTGCCCCAGAGAACAAGGCAAACTCAAATCTCAAAATAGCCCTTGAGAACACATATCTCGAGGCAAACTCAAATCTCAAAATAGCCCTTGAGAACACATATCTCGAGGCAACCTCAAATCTCGAATTGCCCCTGAGAGCACATATCTCGAGGCAATCTCAAATCTCAGGATAGCCCGAACACATATCCCGAGGCGATCCTAAATAGCTCGAGAACATATCTCGAGGCAATAAGATAACACTTATCCCAAGATGCCCAAATACAAATTCCAAGGTATCATGAGGCATAAGGGCTAGGAATACCAATCCTGAGGCAGATCTTTAAAAAAAAAATGATAAAATCAAAATTTAGATAAATGAATTTTGGATTTGACATTATCAGCTCATGACTGAGGATAACATCAAATTTAAAACCAAATATAATCTGGTGGCCTCAATCTCGACCATCGCGAACCATAAAGATTATTTTTTGGTCTATAAAATGAAGGCTCAATGAAAAAGGAAAAAAGGGGGGGTGGGGGGGAGGGTAGGAGGAAGATATGGAAAGAAGGCCGCCCATCCCTTGCCGCCGATGTCTCCCCCATCGTCTGATGGCTGCTCGGCCAGGTCCCGTTGCCGCCTCCGTTTATTGACGAGCTGCTGAAACCCGTTGACGCCGCCAACCACCAAGTTTCGGCCTCCCTTATGGAGGCCATTGTCACCGCCAGCTGTCGTTAGCGGTCGTCGGTCTCCCTTGTGGATGTCCGCTGTCCCAGATCTCACCGCCGCCATAGTCCTCTACGCCTCCACCAAAGTACTGTTGAAGCTGCTGCCAGAGCCCTCTGCGCCTCCGCCAAAGCATCGTTGAAGTCCGACGCCAGATCTGCCGCTGAAGGTGCTGGCTGCTGCTGTTGGGATTTTGCTGACGCTGTGTTGTTGATCCACACCGCCGCGGCCGCTCTCGAATTTGTTGCTGGTCAGCCGACGCTACCGCCGCCGCAAATTTGAAGCGTCGACCGCTACTTGCCGAGGTTGCCGCCGCAAAAGCCGTGATGCTATTGATGATCTTTGCCTTGATGTGTAGGCTAGCTGCAGTGGTGCAATAGAAGTTGCAACTACCATCATGGAGATGAAAGAGTTCCGCCATCGTAGAGATAAAAAGTTGCCGCTATGGAGATGAAAGGGTACGCTACAATCTAATGAAGAAGAGCTATTTCATTCACTGCGCAGAAGTTGGGAGTCTTCTTGTCTTGATCCATCAAACATTCAAAGAAGTGCAAGTACACTCTTGATCCTAAAAAGGGCTTTTCAAAATGAAAAGGAAGATAAAAAGAAATTTGGAGTTCTTTGTTATTAAGGCTTGATAATCGACTTCATTCTCGGTTATTCTCAACCAAAGCAAAATTTGGAGGGTCATCACTACAAGAAGAAAGCTGTTGTTGCAGTCTTGGATATTGTCATATTGCTACAAGATGAGCGATGCCCAATCAGTCTTGATCACGGAGTGAGTGGTCAGTAAAATGAGATATTATTGTATAAGAGGCCCAGGGAAAAGATGAGGAAGACAAGGATGTCAAGGTTGCTGCAGAAGAAGGTTGAGGTTGTCATATGAAAATACTTTATTAAAATTTTTGTTGGAATGGAGATGTTTAGAGTTTACAAAGATTATGGTAATGAAATAGAGACACAAATAAGGCCCAGATGCAGCCCCATGTGTTCATTGATGGTGTTGATGATGCCCCATTGCTGATTTGCATGTTAGTCCCAACAAAAAGCTATTGTAGATCATGAGTTGATAAACCTGGAGATCTTTCATATTGGTGTTTATATCGAAATCATTTGCAATGCTAAATTGTCAAGGTATATTCCAACTATCCTATTATACACAACAAGGTGTGAGAAATGCTCATTAGAACATGCAGACAGAAATGAAACACATGGAGTTTGTGCAAGATGTTGGGGGAAGAACCTACAATTCAACCCTCTGCGGAAGTCCAATCACGCACACAACCAAGCTCGAACACCCTGTCAAAGAATATCTCCAAACACACATGCACAACTAGGGCAAGATAGAGAAAACAATCACACACAACTACACAAGATATACGTGGAGTTCGGCACCTTGCCTACGTCTCCACGGGGGCGGGAACAGGGAATCCACTAGATATGAGTACCTCCGAGGCTTGAACAAGACTCAAGCTCGTCTCAAGAAGAAACAACACTCATACAAAGATGCAACACCAAAGGAAATACAAGAACAACTCACTATGCACTCTCCTTGAGCTTTCAAGTTGATCTCCACCTTCTCCCTTGTCGATTGATGCTTCTTCAAGTGTCTCCTCTTCTCTACAAGCCCTCCAAGCCCTCAGCTCTAGCCCCAAATTTGAGATGATTTCGGATTAGGTCTTCAACAATGAGAGGCAGCTTTTATATTTACCCTATACGGGCCCGTATACGGCCCGTATGCGGTCCCGTATACTCCTCAGCTCCCTCCATACGGTCTGATATACGGGTCGTATACAGGCCCGTATGCCCTGCTGGTCACTTCATACGGGCCCATATACGGCCCGTATACAAGCCCGTATTGTCTGTACGACCCATATATGGGCCCGTACACTTCCCTGGCTACTTTATACAGCTTGTGGTAGCCCCATACGACCCGTATGGGGCCCCGTATGGGCTCATCTTCTCACAATTCTCCACCTCGTTTCTCATTTGACTCCAGATGTGGAACGAAACATGTATACCTCATCATGAGAAAGACCAACAGGATAGCACCTACTCATATAGTTGATTCCCAACCCCAAAATGCCCCTCATTAGCATTTGCTAACATTGAGCAAGTCCAAGCAATGTTGGAACTTGCTCCTTGGTACTACCTTGGTGAACATGTCTGCAGGATTGTCACTAGTGTGCACCTTCAACAAAGAAATAGAGCCTTCTTCTATGACATCTCGCACAAAGTGATACCGGACATCAATATGCTTGGTGCGAGCATGGTGAACTTGATTCTTAGCCAAGTGAATCGCACTCTGACTGTCACATCCCAAGTCCACTGCATCTTGCTCAATCCCTAGATCATCCAACAAGCCCCATAACCACAAAGCTTCCTTCACTCCTTCTGACATAGCCATATACTCGGCCTCAGTAGTAGATAAAGCAACTGTGGCTTGTAGCATCGATCTCCAACTAACTGGTGCACCATATATCTTGAATACATAACCAGTAGTAGATCGCCGCCTGTCAAGATCACTAGCATAGTCTGAGTCCACAAACCCACTCAACTGACATGATCCTCCACCAAAGCACAAACCAATGTCAGTGGTACCCTTCAAGTACCTCAATATCCATTTCACAGCTTCCCAGTGAGGTCGTCCTGGATTTGCCATAAATCTGCTGACCACACTAACTGCCTGTGAAATATCGGGGCGCGTACAGACCATCGCATACATCAAACTCCCTACTGCACAAGCATACGGAACTCGAGCCATCTGCTCCTTTTCCTCAGCTGTAGTAGGTGATGACTGACCAGAGAGTCTGAAGTGTGGAGCCAATGGAGTCACCACTAGCTTTGCATCTTGCATCCCAAACCGAGCTATTACTCTCTCAAGATAACCCTTCTGATTCAAGAATAAACTTCGGCTTGACCTCTTTCTCCTGATCTCCATGCCAAGGATCTTCTTAGCTGCCCCCATATCCTTCATCTCGAACTCCTTCCCAAGTTGAGACTTCAACTTATCTATCTCCACCTTGCTCTTACAAGCAATGAGCATGTCATCCACATACAACAAGAGATAGATAAATGCATCACCACGAAGTTGTTGAAAATAAACACAACAATCGTACTTACTTCTGGAGCCATTCTTGAGCATAAAGGAATCAAAGCGCATGTACCACTGTCGAGGCGACTGCTTCAGACCATATAGTGATTTCCTCAAGCGACAAACATGATTCTCCTTTCCCTCAATCTTGTACCCCTCCGGTTGATGCATATAGATTTCTTCATCCAAGTCACCGTGCAAGAAGGCCGTCTTAACATCAAGTTGTTCTAGCTCAAGATCACCATGAGCTACCAAACTCAACAATACACGTATAGAAGTGTGCTTCACCACCGGTGAGAAAATCTCATTGTAGTCCACCCCTTCTTTCTGTGCAAAACCCTTAGCCACTAGCCTGGCCTTGTACCTTGTACCACTTGACTCGGATAAATCTTCCTTCTTCTTGTACACCCACTTACAGCCAATAGCATGCTTCCCCTTGGGCAATGGGACAACTTCCCATGTTTGGTTCTTCCGAAGAGACTCCATCTCCTCTTCCATTGCAACCAACCATCTCTCGCTATTTGAATCTCTAATAGCTTGCTTGAAGGTGACCGGCTCATCATCCTCCACCGAGAGAGCATACTCAACCAAATTTGCCTGCCCATAATGTCTCAGAGGTTCGTCGAATCCAAACTTCTGAACTGGTTTAATTTGCCTCTTTGGCCTAGTGGTAGCCAAAGACTCTGACTGCTGCTGCTGTAGTGCCTGTGTACTGTCTTCCTGAACCTCCTCAAGTTCAAGCTCATCACGATCGTCATCCTGAGTGTCTCCCTGAACTTCCTCTTGAGCATGACTAGGACCTGGTTGGTCTACAGATCCATCCATCTCCACCACTTGAGTATTGGTGGTCAACTCATCATCAACACCATCATTTGGCATCATAGCCTTTGGCAAGGCTAATATGGAATTCTCATCAAAGGTAACATCCCTGCTGATTACATACTTTGAATCTTCCAAGCACCAAAGGCGGTAGCCTTTCACACCCTTAGCATACCCCAAGAAGAGTGCCTTCTTGGCTCTAGGATCAAGCTTATTTTCCTTGACATGATAATAAGCTGTGCAACCAAAGATTCTCAACTCATCATAATCTGCATGTTCCCCTGACCATCGCCGATAAGGCGTATCACCATCCAAGGTGGAATGTGGAGCCCTGTTCACTATATAGCAAGCTGTAGCAACTGACTCTGCCCACCATTCCTTGCCCATACCAGAATTGGATCTCATACATCTTGATCTCTCAAGCAATGTACGGTTCAGCCTCTCTGCGACCCCATTCTGCTGTGGTGTGTTTCTGACTGTCCAGTGTCGAACAATGCCCTCTTGATCACAAAACTCCTTGAAGGCCCCCTCAGTGTACTCAGTGCCATTATCTGACCTCACTGTCTTCACCTTCCTCCCAGTCCTGTTCTCAACCATTGCTCTCCACCGCTTGAATGTCTCAAACACTTCATTCTTATGCTTAAGAAAATACACCCAAGCATATCTAGAATAATCATCAACAAATGAGACAAAATATCTGGAACCTCCCTTTGAAGCAACCTTAGCCGGCCCCCATACATCCGTATGCACATAGTCTAGTACCCCTCTGCTCTTGTGTTTGCTTGTGGCGAACTTGACTCTGTGTGCTTTTCCATACACACAATGCTCACAAAACTCCATGCAAGGCTTCTTCAAGTTCTTCAGCAAACCTTCTTTCCCAAGCATAGATAGACCTTTTTCCGACATGTGCCCTAGCCGCAAATGCCAAATTTTAGTGCAATCTGATAGGTTACTGCCTCCTGAGATCCCAACTGAAGCATTATCAGTCACTGTTGTACCCAACAAAGCATACAAGTTCCCGTGACGAATACCCTTCATCACCACCATGGAGCCACGAACAACCTTTAGAACTCCTTTCTCGGCCACTATCTTGCAACCGCCGGAATCTAAAGCACCAAGAGAAATCAAATTCTTCCTCAAGTCGGGGACATGCCGTACATCTGTCAAGGTCCTGATCATCCCATCATGCATCTTGATCTTGATTGAACCTAGGCCAACTGTCTTGCAAGCATGATCATTGCCCATCAACACAGTACCACCATCAATGCTTTCATAGGTAGCAAACCACTTCCTATTTGGACACATGTGATGTGAACAACCCGAATCAAGTATCCACTTCCCGGAGATCTCTCCACCTTGACTCACATTGTAACATTCATCTGTTTCTATTTCCCCTTCCGAAGCAAAACTTGCTTCTTCTTGCTTGATCATCTTCCCCTTGTTGTTGTTGTTCTTCCTCCAATTAACTTTCTTGTTGGTACAATCGGCCTTGAAATGCCCTTTCTCTCCGCAATTGTAACATATCACCTTTGCGGTAGATCTTGATTTTGATCTTGACTTGCCTCTTTGCCCTTTTCCCCTTTCATTTGACCTTCCCCGTACAATCAACCCTTGTGCTTGCTCATTGTCAACTATTCCACTAGTAGCCAACTTCCGAAGATCATCGGATAACAAAGATGTCCGGACTTCATCCATGGAGAGTGTATCACCCACAAGTATCAATGTTTGTACCAAATTCTCAAATGAATGCGGCAAAGAAAGTAGCAATAATATGGCTTGATCCTCATCATCTACTTTGACATCCACATCCTTCAAGCTCGAAATAATCCTCTCAAACTTGTTTATGTGGTCTCGAATTGAGGTACCCTCCTCCATCTTGCAAGTATACAACTTGGTCTTCAAGTAGATGCGATTTGTCAAGGTCTTGGTCATGAAATTGGACTCCAATTTCAACCACACGCCGGCCGCCGTCTCCTCATCATTCACCAAGAAGGCGACATCCCTATCCAAGCATAGCATGATAGCCGCGCGTGCCTCCATATCAAGATCATCCCAATCCTCATCGCTCATATCCTTCGGCTTCTTCTCCTTCCCCAAAAGTGCCTTGTGTAGCCTTTGTGATATCAACAAATTCTTCATTTGCATCTTCCAATAAGAGAAATCATTCTTCCCATTGAACTTCTCAATCTCATACTTCCCAACCTTTGCATTTCCGGTTGAAGACATCTTCTAGGAATTTCGTCGAACACCTTGTGTGCACAAATTGCCCAAGCTGCGACCAACAGCTCTGATACCAATTGTTGGGGGAAGAACCTACAATTCAACCCTCTGCGGAAGTCCAATCACGCACACAACCAAGCTCGAACACCCTGTCAAAGAATATCTCCAAACACACATGCACAACTAGGGCAAGATAGAGAAAACAATCACACACAACTACACAAGATATACGTGGAGTTCGGCACCTTGCCTACGTCTCCACGGGGGCGGGGAACAGGGAATCCACTAGATATGAGTACCTCCGAGGCTTGAACAAGACTCAAGCTCATCTCAAGAAGAAACAACACTCATACAAAGATGCAACACCAAAGGAAATACAAGAACAACTCACTATGCACTCTCCTTGAGCTTCCAAGTTGATCTCCACCTTCTCCCTTGTCGATTGATGCTTCTTCAGGTGTCTCCTCTTCTCTACAAGCCCTCCAAGCCCTCAGCTCTAGCCCCAAATTTGAGATGATTTCAGATTAGGTCTTCAGCCGCAACAGAGACGCTTTTATACTTACCCTATACGGGCCCGTATACGGCCCGTATGCGGTCCCGTATACTCCTCAGCTCCCTCCATACGGTCTGATATACGGGCCGTATACAGGCCCGTATGCCCTGCTGGTCACTTCATACGGGCCCATATACGGCCCGTATATAAGCCCGTATTATCTGTATGACCCATATATGGGCCCGTACACTTCCCTGGCTACTTTATACGGCTTGTGGTAGCCCCATACGGCCCGTATGGGGCCCTGTATGGGCTCATCTTCTCACACAAGAGATATAACCTCACCTTCATTAAACCACCTTGTTTGTGCAAGAGATATGACCTCACCTCCTGGTGTTTCCATGGATGTTCAAGATATTACAAATGGTGTCATGAATTAAATCAAACCATCTCATGAATCAAAGTCTTCCTATGTCTCTACACATGGAGAAATTGGCCTTTGTTGCTAGTTCTCATTGGAAATTCTTTACATCTGAGTTGGCAAGTTTAGCACATAGCTTGAACTCTTCTGCAATTGAAGCTCTAAAGGAATTGAAGTAGCAATAAAAAAAAAAAAACTCTTTGAGAGCTGCCCTTGGCATGAAGAAGATAAGAGAAAATGATAAGAAGATGACAGGAATGCTAGAAGTTCCAGTTTCTGGGCCTTCACATGAACTGCAGGCTTCCGGCGGAATTCAAATTATTGGGCTTATTGCAAATGAGAAGATATTTCTGGGGATTATTACATCCAAATAACGCCATTCATTTCACTCAAATCTTCTGAAGCTATTGCCGTTGCTGAAAAATAAAACGAGAAGGCTGTCTCACTGCTGATGGTGAAGAAAATTAAAGTGATTCTGAGGCCAACAGTGATCTAGATTCACTTGCTGGCGATCTAAAAAATTTATACAAAATGCTATTCTCAAGCTCAAATAGAAGATGAAATTGAAGACGATGAAACAGAAGTTGCAATGCTCCAAAAGGAATTGATGAAATGCCCAGACGTTGATCCAGTCTGGTTCCAAGAGAATGCTCCAAGACCTGGTGAAATGCGCCAAAGTAACAATGAATGAAAGATAAAATGCAAAATAACAAGAAGAGCGTTAAAGTGGGTTTGGGACTATGATCAACGAAAGCCTATCCATTTTCCATAGGAGTTTATGAAAAGCCTCTTTGAAATCATGAAAAGTAAACATGGTTGATCCTTTAGTAAAGTTGCTCATAAAGCTTTATGAAGGGAATGCACAAAACATAGTTTTGTCTTTGTTAATACGGAATGCACAATACATAGTTTTGTCTGTGTTAATTGTTATCTTCAGATGAAGTAAAAACTATTCCTGAGAATGATGAAGACTTTCATAATACCAAGCTCTCAAGCTGCAGCCTGCAAGAAAAGGGATTCGGAATGCGGAAAGATGGAGAAAGAAGTCGATTTCTGCAATTCTGCCAGCTCGACCACCTTCTATTCAAATGCCAATAACTTTTGATAGAAAACTCTGATCGAGTTGAAATTTGTGGCGTAAGAAACTATACTTCCAGATCTTTCAACCATGTATGGTACAACTCCTATCAGCAGCCCAGTTGGTACAGTTTTGATGGGAAAGGAAGCCAAGTTTCTGCGGTTTTGCCGGTTTGACCACCCTTCATTCAAACGGCAATAACTTTTGATAGGAAACTCTGATTGAAACGAAATTTGTGGCATTGGAAACTAGACTTCCAGAGATTTCCAACCATGTATGGCACAGTTCCTATCAGTGGCCCAGTTGGTACAGTTCTTGATGAAAAGAAGACCAATTACTGCAGTTTGGCCAGCTTGACTACCTTCTATTCAAACGCTGATAACTTTTGCTAGAAAACTCCAATCGAGATGAAATTTGTGACATCGGAAACTAGACATCCAGGGCTTTCTAACCATGTAGGGTGTGGCCCATATTGATGGCCCAGTTGGTACAGTTTTCAGTTACAGGGCAGGGCAAGGCTGCGGTAAATTTATAGCCTGTTGGCGACCATGACATGTATTTTAAGGCGGTGGTACTACGACATGGATTTGAAAGGGATGGCGAGGTGGAAGGCAACATTCCTAAATAATAAAATAAATAAACAAATGAATAAATAAATGATATGTATGAACATCTCATGATGATATCCATATGTAATGAAAGTCATGATAAATAAAGACCATTTTCATATTGTGTCATTCGTTGCCTCTCTACTTGTTCTTTTACCCTTAATCGGAGATTCCCGCAATCTTATTCGGGGTAATTAATAATAGAGGCTTGCCTCTATTAGGGAATAAAAGAACCTACAAACAAACAAATATGACATTTGTGCTTCGATATCTCGTTTGGTGTCTCCACGATACCAGACGCATATTTTTGATCCCACAAAAATATTCTAAAAGAAAAGGTTTAATGTTTTTATATTCAACTATCTTTTTCTTTTTAGGATCAGATTCTTTTGAAATTATTGGTTCTATAGGCTCTAGATTAGGTCTACTAGCTTCCTGACTTTCATTTTTCTGACCCAAAGTAGTATGACTAGCTTGGCTTTTTCTATCAATAGTTTCCTCTACAATTTTCTGAATCATAATTTACCGCATTTTCTCTACATTTTCTACATTTTCTCTTAAATCTTGGCTTTTTGGGAAAGCCACACCCATCACAGATTTTCTGATTAATTACAATTTTAATAAATCAGTTATATGGACTTTAAAATCTTCTCTATCTAAATTAGAATATTTAATTTTGTATGTTTTAATTATATACTCAGGATTAAGGATATCTATCTTACACTGAATTTTATTATTTTCCCAATATTTTAAGGGATTTTCACCTATTATTTCGAGATAATCTAATCTGTTGTAGTTGAGCTTCTTGTTCATCTTCGAGATTTTTCTTTTTATAATTTGCAAATCTTACAGATGTTTCTCCTTTACTATTTGTATACATGACTAATTCTTCAAGAACTAAGACTTCTTCTTTTTTAGAGAAAAGATCTAGATTCCATTCAGAATTAGCTAATACTTAAGAAGAAATTTTTACTGGTTTAAGTAATTTAATTCCTTTATTTCCAATTAAATTGACCACATCATCTACCCTTAACTTAAAATTTGTATTATAGTGTACAATAAGCCACATAGTGTGTACTCATGATAAGGATCGGATTGATGACATAGTTATCTTACCTCTTCTGCATTGTATGGTTTGAAATAAGCCACGTGTAAGATGCTTTGCCTTTAGCTTCCTTGGAAGCCAAGTATCCTTGTCTATATAAGAGACTTTCTTTGAGTTTCTTAATCATCGATCATTCATTCTCTTTGGCTCAGTTTGTAAGTTTATTTTCTGAGTGATGGTGTATCCGAGTTTACAACTCTTCTTGTAAGAAGTTTGATTTCAATAAACACCTTTTTGTGCTTCATCTCCAAGTAAGCTTTCCTTTTTCATCCCCTCAAAAGGGAACCCTCCTTTGACTGTACGGTATGGCCAAAAAATAATTTCTTCCAAGTTCCTCCAGAACCCGTAAAGAAGTAGATAATCCTAGATCCAGCTTTAGTGATAACAGATCTAAAAACTTCTTTAAATTTATTCTAAACAAACAAAAGGAAAAAGAAATTCAGTTAGATGAGTTAATTGATATAGATAAAGATATACAATTATTTAGTACCCAATAATTGTTTCTTTATTAGCACATAAATACCTTGCATTCACATTAAGAATCATCAAACTTGTTCCTCCCCAAAAAATCACTTCCAGAAGAACTCCACCTCCAAAGGGCAACCAACACTCCTCACTCTTCATCTGATACAACAAACATTGGAATCCTTATTGAGCAGTCAAGCCAATTCAATCTGACATTCTTTCTCACCTTAACCAAGCTCCACCAACTGTCCGAGCCCTTATTGTTCAAGCATTTATTGAGCTCAACGATGAGCTACACATCACTACAGATGTCCTCCAGTGACAACATGAAATGATTGAGTCATTAGTCAAAACATCAAGAACCTCTACCAACAAGGAAGTCAATAATCTACAACAAAAGCTTAAGAAGCTACAAAAGAAAAAGATGATCTTTTGGTAAAATTTCATGAGGCCATGAAGAAAAACACCAATGGATAATCTTATTACATCTCACAGATCATTCCAAAAACACTTCAATTCATTTCCCATTACCCTACTCTACAGCAAAAATATGAGAGAGATGGGGGGTGTTATTTCAATGGATACTTCGATAAATAGAAGAGAAATCAAGAAGGTGTGTGCTCTACTCGATACTAACTCAGTTGACAGGTAAGATATGGCCAAATTTTTCAATTTTTTTTAATATTTTTAGATTTTTTTGATAATGTTTATACATATGGATATATGATATGTTCTTAAAATAATCTTAGTCTAAATATGTAGAGTCGTTATCTTTACTTAGGTCAATAGCAGAGACTGAAGAGTAACTAGGAATTAAATCTGATAGAAAGAGCAAAGTCTTTCCTTACGAAAACAGAAAAAACCCTTGGCGCCATCCTCGGCATAACGGGTATCAGCTGGGAATTTATATCCAGGCCATCGACTTTCAATCTACCTCTTAATGTCTTATTGAGATTTTAATGCCTACTTACTGGATTCTTCCTGGTCCACTATATCTTCGAGGCTAGGTAAGAACCGACGTTAGAGATATATATGTAGAAAAAGAAAATCGAAAGAGAGAAATAAACATATGAAGTAAATAAATTATATTTGGGCCAGACCGTAGAATCAAAGGAGGGTTCCCTTTCGAGGAGACGAAAGAGTAAAGCTTACTTGGAGATGAAGCACAAACAGGTGTTTATTGAAATCAAACTTCTTACAAGAAGAGTTGTAAACTCGAATACACCATCACTTAGAAAAAAAACTTACAAACCTACAGACTTACAAACTGAGCAAAAGAGAATGAATGATCGATGCTTAAGAAACTAGAAGAGAGTCTCTTATATAGACAAGGAGACTTGGCTTCCAAGGAAGCTAAAGTTGAAGCATCTTACACGTGGCTTATTTCAAACTATAGAATGAAAAGGAGATAAGATGACTATGTCATCAATCCGATCCTTCTCATGAGTACACACTATGTGGCTTATTGCACACTATAGAATAAGTGATAGTGAAAATTCACATCATCATTATTCTATGCTGCGGTAATATATAAACTATCTTTCAAACTAACTGGACATATACGCCAACACTTGGGTAGCGCTTAGACTACTAGTTTGAGAGATAATTTCCTTACACTTACTCCCATGGCTTACCATCGGTATCCACATGAGAGTGAAGGGGTCCTTCACAACCACAGAGACATGGCTCATCTGCAACATTAGTGTTGCCAGAGGTTTTAGGTGAAGTATTAGGAGCACCGGCTTCAGCAATAAGAATGTCAACTTTAGGAATTTCCACTTTCATGGAATAAGAGTGGACTTCAAATGGAGAGGTGAAGATGTTGCGGTGTTGGTCACGGAGATAGTCCATGAGATAAGCATCTCCTGGATTTGTGCGGTACTGAATGGTGTCTGTGGTGGCTTCTGCAAGAACTAGCTTACATGAACACTGATCATTAGAAGGGCACTCCAATGAATGTTGTAGAGTAGGATCATGGTAAATTAATTGAAGTGTTTCTAGAATGATCTGTGAGATGTAAGAAGGGTATCAATTAGTGTTTTTCTTCATGGCCTCATAAAATTTCACCAAATGATCATCTTTCTCTTTTTGTAGCTTCTTAAGCTTTTGTTATAGATTGTTGACTTCCTGGTAGGAAGCAGTTCTTGATTTTTTGACTAATGAGTTAATCATTTCATGTTGTCACTAGAGGACATATGTAGTGATGTGTAGCTTATTGTTGAGCTCAGTAAATGCTTGTACAATTAGACGTCGGACAGCTAATGGGGCTTGGTTAAGGTGAGAAAGGATGTCAGACTGAATTGGTGTGAGCTGCTTAATAAGGACTTCAATGTTTGTTGTATTAGATGAAGAGTGAGGAGTGTTGGTTGCCATTTGGAGGTGGAGTTCTTCTGGAAGTGATTTTTTGTGGAGGAACAAGTTTGATGATTCTTAATGTTAATGCAAGGTATTTATGTGCCAAAAAAGAGACAATTATTGGGACTTGTGCGAATAAAGTGTAAAGAAGAAACCATTAAGACAAAGTAAAGGTGATGTGAAACAAAGTGGTGATGTGAAACAAAGTAGAAGATTCTGAGCTCGGAGTTAAAAATGCTAAAATGTAAAGCTTAAAGCAGTTTATAGTGATGAATCATGAGACTAGAAAGTAAAATTTTAGTGTCTTTAAAATTAAGATAGCCGCAAAAAAGTTAAAGATCGTGGCTAGAATAACTATCAAAAAACACTAATGGGCTAAACTAGTATCTGACTAGCTACCGACAGAATAAGTGGCTAGTTTATTCAACTATCTTTTTTCTTTTTTATGATCAGATTCTTCTGAAATTATTGGTTTTATAGCCTCTAGATAGGACTACTAGCTTCTTGACTTTCATTTTTCTGACCCATATGTAATAACTAAGGATTCTTGATTATTCCTAAACTACCTAGAGTAGTATGACTAGTTTGGCTTTTTCTATCAATAGTTTCCTCTGCAATTTTTTGAATTATTCATACTAACTTATCATAATTTCCTACTTCATTTTCTCTTAAATCTTGGCTTTTTGGGAAAGCCACACCCGTCACAGGATTTGATGAGTCTTTACCTGCTACTTGTAGAATAGGACTAGCCAATGAATTATCAGCTTCATTGATAGCATGTGATTGTATTTTTGGTAAATACACAGCCATCAACGAATTTGATGTGTCTTTACCAATTGCCGTTTGCATTGGACTAGCTGATGGTTTTATCACCAGATCAGAGGTTGTAATAGTAGGAGATATATAATAGTTGTTCCCAAATGATACTTAGCAAATTTAAATGAATCTGAAATATTTTCAAAACCTTTGTAAAGTGGGTTTTAAAAGTTTTTAATACTGTCTAAAACTTTGGACAATGTAGAAAATACTCTTGTAGTAAAGCCAGAAATAACTACATAATATTTATAATTTTTTTTGGTGTTATAAGTATTAGCTAAAGCATTAAGGCATGTATGAAAATATCGAGGGTCGGAATTTACTTTATTCTTAGCTATCCAAAGATTATCTAAAACGCATTTATGTTCCTCTGAAATGGAAATATGAGGAAGTGGTTTAAAAGATATGTTTGACTGAGGAAAATTGTGTAGTGCAAAAGTACCAAATGTAGGAATGAATTGTTGATATGTACCTGTCATCTGTCTACCATGAGACGTACCTATCTTATTACCTGAAAACTGCATCTGTAAATAATTTTTTAGTATTAGATACAATTATTTGACAACTGAGAACATCTGCTAGGTCATTATCTATATCTTTAATATGCTCTGATAGGGAGAAAAATAGTAAGACACGTGGAATATATCAGAACCATCCACGTGTCGACACTATAAAGCTCTTCACTGAAGAACGGGCCAGCCCATGACAAATCAGCCCATAACATGTTAGAAGTCTCTTGTCCCATCGGATCAGCCCACTCCATAACAACCATATTGGATCGATCCGAAGAAGTGCAGAACGAATCGAACCTATGGGTCGATAACGTAGACCATATCGGAAAAAGGCCTCAATTCATCATACCGGAAAGGCTCTACATCGCCTCCATCTCGAATGTACACACAGAACATCGGAACAACTTCAGAAATCTTCTAGAAGAATTACAGCTGTCATCCATCTCAGCACTTGAAGTGGAGTTTGATCGAAAGCTTCCTTAATTATTTAGCACGTGTCGAAATGCAAATCTTCTTCTCCAAGCAACCGAAGCCTATAAAAGGCCATGACCCCCGCACATTCAAGGGCAAGACATCAGAGACAGAAAAGCTCTGCTTCACTGAGAATTGATCCACTTTTTCCATTTTCCACTTGTAAATGGCTCTCAGAGTCCAATTGAATGAGAAGTCACCTTTTTCCTCAGTGGTTTTTCCCTATTAAGGGTTTTCCACGTTACATCTTTGCCTCTACTTCTCACTTGATTGATCTTTCCACCATTTTCTCACTGCTTAAATCCCTGCAAATCAAGCAAATTTAACAGTTGACTTGTGATTGAGATTGATCTCGACGCAATCCCACTTTCATAGTCAACAGTTTGGCACCGTCTGTGGGGACAGCAAGCGAGAAGTCCATGGAGACAGTAGTGAGAAAATCGAAGAGATTTCAACATCAAGAGGAGAAGGGTGAGGCTCCACTAACCTCTCCTTTGGAGGATGTCCATGCACCGGAGGAGATCCCAATAGCTCCCGAAGGGGTGGAGGTACCCCAGAAGGAGAAAGGAGTTACTGAAGAGAATGCCCAGATCAGGGCCATGGCACGAGAGATTGAGGAGTTGAAACGCGCTTTGCATGATATGCAGCAGCACGTTTCACAAACCACTGTACCTCATGATGCACGACCCTTGAGGGTAGAGAAGGACGGATCAGCAAATCACCCTCCCCAACATCAAGTGATGCATTCTCCAAGGAAAAGAGGGAGTTCCAGATCCTCGACTGGAAGTTTGGATCCACATCATTCACATCGGATCCACAGTGTTCAAGACCGAAGAGGAGACAGGAGAAAAAGGAGATTCTCTGTCTCCCCACCTTGATACACTACAAGAAGGAGGGCTTATTCACCAGCAAATTACCCAATCAGGCATCGATCGGTCTCAGATCGACATCCACTATCACCAGAACGATCGCCACGACGGTATTCACCAAGGTGTCGTTCTCCTCATCGGCACTCACCACATCGCCGTCATCATTCCCCGCGGTGATATCTCACTACGAAGGAAAGGGTCCTTCAATTGGTGCCACAGCCCACTTCACCATTCATCAGGGAGATCTGGGAAGTTCCATTCCCAGACCAATTCAAACCACCAAACATTCAAAAATTTGACGGTTCATCAGACCCGCTTGAGCATCTCGAGCGATATTCTGATGAAATGGCGATCAACAGGACTTCGGAAGCCGTAATGTGTCGTGCCTTCCCGCGAACATTGACGGATATAGCTCATGATTGGTTCCGAAGTATACCTCCTGGAACTGTATATAGTTCCAACAGCTCTCCGATCTTTTCCTTCATCGCTTCGCCAGTAATAAGCGATTGAAGAAGAATCCGATCATCCTCCTGGGTTATAAACAGAAGCCGACGGAAAGCCTGCGTGATTACATCCGTCGCTTCAACCGAGATATCACCGGGATGACGGACCTCAGTTCCATTATGGTGGTAGGGACTGTGATTAGAGGACTAAATGAGGGACAATTTAAAGACTCACTTACTCGAGATGTCCCTCAAGACATATCTGAATTCTTCTCAGTTGTTGAGAAATATGTGGCCTCGGAAGAGATGAAAGCCAGATGGGAGGAAGAATACCTCCTCAAGATGGAGGAGATTCGGAATAGGGAGCTTCCGAGAAGGGAATATAAAGATCCCTAACAGGGTCTCTTGAAAGAAGAAAGGCCTCGAAGAGAAGGCGCTCGGGATCGGGGCGAACGATCCGACCCAATGATAGGAGGCCACCTCATCGGCAACGATATGACCTTGAGAAATTGGCGAGATATCACAACTATTCGGTCTTGAATACTTCCAGAGAAGATATCCTGCGGCAGGTTCAGGATCAGAAAATCCTGAAGCCACCACAGCCAATGAAGGATAACCCAAAAAGGAAGAAGAGTAAGAAATTTTGCAAATACCATCAAGATAAAGGGCATTCAACCGATGAGTGCGTTCATTTGAAGGACGCGATAGAGGATCTTATACGAGAAAGGAAGCTTGATCAGTTCTTGCAGAGAGAACAGAAAGCTGAAGATCCGCCTTCTACACCACCACTTCCTGTGAGTGACACTCATGTCACAGTGATCGCAGGAGGACCAGGATATGGAGGGGAGAGCTCAACTTCCAGGAAGAATTATACCAGAATGGTGGGAGCAGTGCAGAATGTCTTACCATTAAAGAGGCCTCACTCATCCATAGAGATTTGTTTCTCTGATGGAGATTTGGAAGGAGTCAACTACCCACACGATGACGCTCTGGTGATCACTGCGAAGATCAGAATCTTCACAGTGGAGCGAGTACTGGTGGATACCGGGAGCTCAGTTGATATTATTTTCTCTTGCGCCTTTGACCGGATGAAGATACCGGTCGAGAATCTAAGGCCGGTGAAGTCACCCCTCATCGGATTCAATGGTAGCCCCCTCCAACCAGACGGTATGATTTCTCTCCCTCTATGTCTTGGTACCCCTCCTCGGACAACAACTGTAAACATTAATTTCCTTGTTGTTCGTTGTCCATCGAGTTACAATGTAATAATAGGGAGGCCATCTATCAATTTGATGGGAGCAGTCCCATCAACGTACCATATGATGATGAAATTCCCAACACCGAATGGTTGCGAGGAGGTGAAGGGCAATCAGCTGGCCTCCCGGAAGTGTTACACTACTATGCTTAAAGATCTGGGGAAAGGGAGCAATAGTGCTGGAGAAGCGCTAGTTGTTGAAGAAACTATTAGGGAAGATGAAGAAAGAGAGAGGCGGAGGCCGACACCTGTCGAGGAGTTGATACCCCACCCCTTAAAGGAGGATCAGCCTGAGCGAACTGTACAATTAGGCGCGGGATTGGAGGCAGGTCAAAGTGCTGAGATCTTGGACCTACTCAAGAACAATTCCACCGTGTTCGCCTGGACGGCAGAGGAAATGCCTGGGGTACCTCGTGAAGTCATCGAACACCATCTCAATCTCAACCTAGAATACAAACCGGTCATACAGAAACGAAGGAGTTTCGCCCCAGACCGTTTGCAGGCAGCTAAGGAGGAGGTCGACAAGTTAATGAAAGCCAATTTTATCAGGGAAGTGAGCTATCCAGATTGGTTGTCCAACGTAGTACTTGTAAAGAAGTCCACTGGAAAGTGGCGTATGTGTGTAGACTTCACTGATCTTAATAAGGCTTTCCCCAAGGATTGCTATCCCTTGCCTCACATTGATAATTTAGTAGACTCCACATCGGGGTATCGAATGCTCAGTTTCTTAGATGCCTTCTCCGGGTATAATCAAATTCGCATGGCTGAATCCGATGAAGAGAAGACCTCTTTCATTACCGGACGAGGGACCTATTGTTATAAATTCATGCCTTTTGGCTTAAAGAATGCAGGAGCCACATTCTAGAGATTGGTGAACAAAGTCTTTAAACATCAAATTGGGAGAAATGTGGAGGTGTATATGGATGATATATTGGTGAAGAGCAATAATGCTGAGCAACACACTCTTGATCTCCAGGAAACTTTTAATGCACTTCGGAAGCATGGGATGAGCCTCAATCCCAACAAGTGCGCATTTGGCGTTCGATCTGGGAAATTTCTCGGATTAATGCTTACTCAGCGGGGCATAGAAGCAAACCTGGAGAAGATTAGAGCAATCTTGGAAATGAGGTCTCCAAGGACCATCAAAGAAATACATAGACTTAACGGCCAGTTAGCTGCTCTGGGAAGATTCATTTCCAAATCCGGTGAGAAGAACCTCCCTTTCTTCCGAGCTCTGAGGAAAGCGCCTAAGGTTGAATGGACAGAAGAATGTAAAAAATCCTTAACACAATTGAAGGAATATATACAGTCACCAACATTATTAGCCAAGCCACAATAGGGAGAAGATCTTTATATCTATCTCGCTGCTACTGATGCAGTTGTCAGTGCAGTCCTGGTGAAAGTAGAAGAGAGTGTGCAGAAACCTGTTTACTACACAAGCAAGGTCCTCACAGATACTGAATCTAGATAGCTCCCTCTAGAGAAGTTGGCCTATGCTTTGATAATCTCCGCCCGTATTTTCAGTCTCACAAGATTCGGGTGCTGACTGATCAACCACTGAGGCAGATACTTCACCGGCCTGATACATCTGGTCGATTAGCTCGATGGGTGATAGAAGTGGGAGAGTATGACATTAGTCATGAGCCAAGGACAGCCATAAAAGCCCAGGTCCTGGCTGACTTCATTGTTGAACTTACCACAACAGATAATGATGAAGAGATGAATCAAAAGCTGTTTGGAGAAGAAGAAATCCCTTCCGATCAGTGGGTTCTGCATACCGATGGATCATCGACTAGTGATGGGGCAGAAGCAGGTCTGGTACTGAAATCACCATCAGGATGGAAGACATCCACTGCTCTAAAGTTTAATTTTAAAGCTACAAACAATGAAGCGGAGTATGAGGCCATGATTGCAGGATTGCAGCTAGCCCGAGGGCTCAGAGTTCAGAATCTACAAGCTAACACAGATTCCCAATTGGTAGTTGGACATCAAACTGAAGAATTTGAGGCCAGGAAGGAGAACATGATGAAGTATAAAATGTTGGTGCAAAAACTAACCTCTAGCTTCCATAGGTGTTATATTTCAAAAATTCCCAGAACAGATAATCAAGAAGCCGATCTTCTCTCGAAGCTTGCTTCATCGGATGCAGATATTAATATTCAATATCTGGTGATGAAAACTATCGAATGCCGACCGATTGAGGAGTTAATGGATATAGATGACACGCCTTGTTGGATTAATCCAATCCTGAAATATCTCCAGGACGGAACCCTCCCCCAAGATCCAAAAGAATTGTTACTAGATCATCCCGATATAGTGTAATAGAAGGACAGCTTTACAAGAGATCATATACTCTTCCACTCTTAAAATGTCTTCACCCATCGGAGTCAACTTATGTTCTTCAAGAAGTCCATGAAGGAATTGCAGGAGATCATTTAGGAGGAAGAGCATTGAGTCACAAGATCCTGAGACAAGGATATTATTGGCCGACCTTGAATAAAGATGCTATTGATTTTGTTAAGAAATGTGATGCCTGCCAGCGCCATGCCAATATCCAACGGCGTCCCCCTGTTCCACTCACCGCAGTTGTGAGTTCAAGGCCCTTTGCTTTATGGGGAGTAGATATACTTGGGCTATTCCCCGTGGCTGTTCGACAGATGAAGTTTTTAATTGTGGAGATCGACTACTTTACTAAATGGGTGGAGGTGGAACCATTAGCATCGATCACAACAAAGACTTGCCAGAGCTTTTTGTGGAAGTCAATTATTTGCCGTTTCGGCCTGCCTGTTGCCTTCATCACAGATAATGGTCGTCAGTTCGACAATCCAACATTCAAGAAGTTCTACACAGATCTTGGTATTGAACCAAGGTTAACTTCTGTTACTCATCCACAGGCGAACGGACAAGTGGAAGTAACCAATAGAACTCTTCTGCATGGTCTGAAAACAAGAGTTCTCAAAAATGGGTCGAACAGGGTGGAAGAGGTCCCGAATACCTTATGGGCATATCGGACAACTGCTTGAACTCCAACCGGTGAGACTCCATTCGCGTTGGCGTTTGGAGTCGAAGCTGTGCTCCCGGCTGAAATCACTTTACCTACACTAAGAACGCAGTCCTTCGATCCGATGAGAAATGAAGAGCAGCTCCGGGCCGAATTGGATCTCCTTGAGGAAAAGAGGGATTGTGTTAATGTTCGAGCAGCAGCATACCGGCAGAAGGTTAAAAGATACTATAATGCAAAAGTAAAGGAGGTAATTTTTCAGGTTGGGGACCTTGTGTTGAGAGAAAATATCTTTCAAGGTAATAAAAGTCGAACAGGGAAGTTGAACACCAATTGGGAAGGTCCGTATGTTGTACCAGAAATTGTAAGGCCAGGTACATACTGGCTCTCCAAAATGGATTGGCGCAGACTCAAGCGTCCATACCACTCGGAGCATCTGCGGAGGTATTATCAATAAAGTTGATTACTCCCATACATTTATGTCTTTTTCGTTTCTGCTCTATTTCTAGAAAAGAAAAATTTATTTGCTAACAAAGAAAAAAGGAACCAACTCCAAAAGCCACAACAGCACCAAACGCCCATATCAGGTTCAACGAACCATACAGGTCCCAATGACCATATCGGATCCAATGGACCATACCGGTCCCGACGCCCATGACGGGTTCAACGGACCATACCGGTCCCAATGTCCATATCGGATTCAATGGACCATACCGGTCCCGACGCCCATAACGAGTTCAATGAACCATACCAGCCCAATGTCCATACCGGACTCAATAAGCCATACCGGCCCTAACAGATCACATCGATCTCGGCTGACCATGCTGGTACCGTCAGACCATACCGGTCTGGCATATCGAAAGACACTGCACCGATTCGACATAATAAGAAGGAAAACTGCATCAATCTCCTCTACGTCGATTTCCTGAATTAACAAACCAGATCCGTTCCGCGCACACCAGAGAAAATACATTAGTTGTGTGGCAAAGGATTACAATCTTTCCACCATTGAAAAGTACATATGCTGATCCTTCGTTCGAGAAAAAAAAAATACACAACAACGAGTGATAAAGTTTCATGATTATCAAAAGTTTTTCGAATTCATCCAAGCGAGATAGACGTATGAATTAATTCAAAAGGGTTATGCAAATATAAGGAGAGACCATCTTCCGTACATAAGCATATAACAAGCAACAAGAGGGCATTTAGAGAAAGGGGGGGTAACAGACTAGAAGGAATCAAAACGGAATAAAGAGACACCAGTTTTATTGACAAAGCACGAAAAGGAAAAAAGTACAAACGAAACATTCAGATTAAGAAGGATCAGATGACTCTTTACCACTGGCAGAGCTCAGTACATCAGGATCTGTTGGTAAGGAAGGAACAACGTTGAGAGTATGGATCTTTTGACAACCATTCCACCCGAGGATATGGACTTCGAAACAGCTATTCATGCGAAGAACAAAAACAAGGAGATCACCTTCTTCTAAACGATGATCCGACACAAAATCACTCCATCCATCAGTAAACTTGGCCTCTCCCATCTCTCTGAAACCAGACAGCGTCACCTACCAGAAATGACCGCTTGGTCCTCGAAGCATAATGGGACCATCATCAACGGACGTCATACGTTCACAAAAGGATCGAGGAATCCACAGGCTGCAAGTATGATCTCCGGGAAGAAAGAACTTGTAGAAAGAGGGGGAGCTGTTATTAACCATGATGATCACAGCAGCTATTTGTGGGGAATTAACACACCCATACTTCTCTTTTTATACTATCTCCGTGAGAAAGTCAGGAAAGAGCAGTAAAACGTCTAAGCAAACTGAAGCGTCTGAATTTATGAAGACTCCTCGATCGAAAACAGGAATTATGAAGAAAATTCAAATCCCTTGGGCCACTTTTGTGAAAAGACGCGTCGATCTCTTGAAGCGACACCGAAAAGGTGATATACTTCCAAGATGTATCGCGGACTTAGCTGACATAGGAAAAGGGATATAAAAAAATATAGACCTCTCGGAAACAGTGATCAAAACAGTGATAAATTTAGAAGATATTTAAAGAAGATTCTCCGAATCGAATCGCATGAGATCCGATCAACAGAATGACGTAGAAAGAGAATAAAATTTGATCAGTGGGATCAGCATTACAGTGGCGAACAAGTTCAAATACAAGAAAAACAACCAACAGTATCAAAGAATGCAGCAGATCGAGACAGAGTTACAAAAATAATCCAATGAAACAACAATTCAGGGAATAACGTCCCAATTTTTGGGGGGGTTAACGATCACTGGTCTTCTACGGATTTTCTCTTCTGGATCCAACTTATCCCAGAGTTCTTAATATACGAGGCATGAGATTCATTATCAGGGCCCAAAATAGGCATGGATCTAGCTTCAGCGTTGGGATCCCTTGGCAGCTTCTTAACCCATTTTATCAGTTCTGCCTCCAGAATTTTGATTTCTTCATGAATAGCTTCCGCCTTAGTCCCACCTGAGAATTCATACAAGTTATGCAATAAAGAAATAAAAGAGGGAAGAGAAAGAGAACAATGTACCTATATGGGGACGTTTGGCCCTTAAGTTCTGAAGGCAGGATTGGAATCCTACATCTCTAAAATCAGCGGAAACTAGTTCAGCAATGACTATAATTTAGGTAAGCCACTTTTTCGATAAAACAAAGAAGAAAAATCGAAATTGAAAATGGTATTCACCTGCCCTGGATCCAAGTACTAAAGGCTCCTTATCAGAGTCAACAGAACTCTTTTCAACCACATCTACAGAAATTAGATTAGACACAGGGTCGATAATGCTCTCCTCTGAAGAAGATGAAGGGAAAGTAAGAATGGTTTAAAGAAAAAAGTGAAGGAGGATAAGCAGGAAAAAATTCTAACCAACAGCGACACCAACAGTGACATTATCCCTCCCTAATTGTTCGACGGAAACGTTTTCAAGGGCTTCAGCGGTCGACGGTGAACCAATGAGCTCCTTCACCGCTTAAGGACCCTCCTTATCGATTGGTTCTGATGAAACGATATCCTTATAGGCAGTAAAAGAGATCTCCTTATCGACCGAAAAATCTGGTCTATCGACAGCATCGATCTCCACACAGTGCCCACTTACAGAATTAGACAAGTCATCGGACCCAACTATCAGAGCTAGTTCGTCAACAACCCTATTAACAGCAGCTTCATCAACAACCGATTCATCCTCACCAGAAACAGAATCATCTGATCAAAAAGAGTTTGAAATAAATAAATAAAAAATCAAATAAATCTTCAGAAAATCAACAAATAAAAACAAAGGGTTATGTACTTTTAAGATTAGCTCCTTCGTCTTCAGAAAACGGGGAAGACGGTTGCCCACGACACTTTGCGAAATATTCTTCTACCATATCGGCATAACTCAGCTCTCTGAAAACAATAGAAGGATCAGCAGATTGGAGGTCGTTGAACATTTTGTGAATATCTTCCCCAAGCTTTTGTAGCTCATCTTCGGAAATTTTCCCCGAACCCTCTGCTGACCCTTTCAAAGTCTCAACTTGGGATTCAAGCTCACTAATCTTCCCCTTACTTCGTTCCAATTCCTCCATACAAGACGAGAGATCGGCTAAGGCCCTGTCTTTTTCAGCCTTGACATCAGCCTCTTTACCTTCAGCTTCAAAAAGAGCAGTTTGGAGAGCTGCTACTCTTACAGTGAGGACACTCTTCTCAATTTTTGTAGCTCGGGCCTTATCTTCAGCATCTTTCACTCTTTCGCTAAGAACGGCGTTCTGCTCTTTCAGTAAAGCATTAGATTGTTTAAATGCAGCGTTTTCCCCCGTAATAGTAGATAAGTCTGAAGAAAGTATTTCCTTTTCTTTCTTAATTTTATAGAAATTCCGTGACAAAGAAGAGCTGCTCTCTTCCAATGAGCGAACGGACTCCCGAAAAGTGTTGCGTTCAGACTCAAATGCTTTAGAAGATTCTTCAAGTCCTTTATATTTCTCAAGAGCCTGATCAGCTTCATCAGCCATTTTAATAATCACTTCATCCTTACGGAGTAATTCTTTTATCAATCGAGCATTTTCAGTTTGTGCTTTCTCCAAACGAGTGGAAAGATCAGAATTGTCCTTTCTCAAGCATTTATCGACTTGATCGGCCCATTTCAGAGACTATGAGAAATACATCGGAATAAATCTTAAGAAGTAGGGAGAAGAAAACAAACAGAAACAATCCAGCAAATACTCACTGAGGCTAGACTGTAACGAAGATGTCCCACGGCCTGTAAACCACTAAATTGACCCACGAGGACATCGATTCTCTCACCGCCCCAAGTACGCACAGATTCGCCGATCGAATGGTAGTTGATGGGCAGAGTGGTATCTCGACGATTGATCCATTGTTGTTTGCGATCTTTCACTCCAGATGTTCCCGAATCATTTCTGGAAACCTCCTCATCGGATGCCCGACTGGTGGCATCTTCTATTGGAAAAACAGTATTTGAAAAATTTTCATGAAGATTTAATCGAAATATGGAAAAAAGACATGAAGATACCTGGAGCTGGAGGGATGATTGTTGGTTCTTTCCTTTTTAAAGATAACCTTTCTCCCAATTGACCGGGTGCAAAAATTTGGTCAGTTGGAGGGGGAGGAAGAAAATCTGTATCCAAAGATGCAGTCCGGAAGACTTTGGAGATTGGAGGAGAACGATCAGAAGCCCCTGAACAAGCGGGAGCATTCCAGGTATCATCATCGTCAATTAATACTAACTTCCTTCTCTTAATCAAAGCCGGCTCAGTGACCTGAGAAGGGAGAGATGCCACGACAGGCGCTTCAACAGAAGTATACTCGATTCTCCGATCAGTACAAGAAACATCCCGATCCCTCTCATCGGACACAATCGGTTCATCGCCTGAAGGCTGTCCTCTCTTCCTCGACGATGGACCCTTTTGAAGATCTTTTCCCTAAGCGATACCAGCATCAATTCCGGTAACGGGCTTAGGAAGGTTTGTTTTGATCGGAGTCTCTTTACCTCGTTCGCTGGACACCTTCTTGCCCAAAGGGGCCCCACTAACCGCCTGACCCTTAGCTCTGGGAGGAGCTTTCTCCTTCTGTTTTTTGGCTCGGGAAATAGCCCTCATTCTATCAGCAATGTTGATTCCTTTATCAGAAGGAATTTCGTTACCTAACAATTGACAAGAAGAAAATGTCAATCCTTGAGACAGAGAGTTAGTAAATCAATGGATAATATATGAAATCCTAAAGGTGTTCCTATCCATGGCAAGGTATAAGCCATTCTCATGAAGAATCCGATCAGTTAAAAGTTCATTAAGGGGGCCAAGGCGAAGATCTTGTAATTTCTTCACTGTCTTCATCTCTTCGGAATCAGGTTTTTCCTTATTAGCTACATGGGTTCGTGGAAAACCCCACTTAATAGGAAAACCCCAATCTTCACTGCAGGAGATGAAGAAGAACTTGCTCTTCCACTCTTTAATTGAATCAGGGATAGAACCCAAGAATTACCTACCTTGTCTAGCACAGAAATAGTACCTGTCAGTATTCCTATCTTTGTTCAGGCTAAAAAGAAGGTTGAAAAGATGAACAGAGGGTACAAGATTATTCTGAGACAATACTATCACAAAACCACACAAGATCCTCCAAGAATCGGGAGACAGTTGAGAAGGACATACTTTGAAAAAACGAAAGATATCAATAAAAATTTGAGGAAAAGGGAGCCTGAAACCACCGAGTAAAGCATCATAATAAACCACCAAGTCTCCCTCACGAGACGGTAAACAAGCCCTTTCAGTTGAAGCTGGGATTCTATAACTAAAAGGAGGAATGGACAATCTGTAATGATCCACAAGCTTCTCA
This sequence comes from Dioscorea zingiberensis, assembly GCA_026586065.1. Lineage (NCBI taxonomy): Eukaryota > Viridiplantae > Streptophyta > Magnoliopsida > Dioscoreales > Dioscoreaceae > Dioscorea > Dioscorea zingiberensis. The sequence goes on from CM048818.1 coordinate 44,451,066, forward strand.
ATTACGTCCGCCTGGAGAATATTAGCATAATAATCCGAACAGGCTCTAGTTCCTTTCGACTCAACTTTGTTCTCAGATGATGACAGAGCATCAGAAGAAGAAACCACAGGAGCAGTTCGAGATTTCATACCTGTAATAACTCTCTTACTTGAAGATTGAAACCCTTAGAAAGGAAGAAGAAGGTCTCGTATGCAGGATAGAAGAAGAAACACAGCCGCAGCAAGATTTGAAAAAAACCCTCTTACTATGAATCTTCTACAGGGCATGAAATCACTATTGACGGTCACGATTCTTTACACATGGAATAAGATCAGTAATTCCATCATTACTCTTGAAAACTCCATACCGGAGATAGACCTTTTATCCTTCCTAGAAAATAGAGCCTGAAACGAAGTGACGGGCCATAAATGATCCAAAGAAAAAGACTTGATTACCCTTCAAGTAACTTGTTTCTAAAGACAGCTTCATCGGAACCTCGAAAAGAACCATTCTTCGGAAATATGTCAATAAACTTTGAAAGAAAATGAAATAATGCAAAGAAAGAAGACCACTTGTATGCTTAGCTTATCGCAAGCATACTTGTGGGGGGGTGTGGGGGAGCTTGTGATAGGGAGAAAAATAGTAAGACACGTGGAATATATCAGAACCGTCCACGTGTCGACACTATAAAGCCCTTCACTGAAGAACGGACCAGCCCATGACAAATCAGCCCATAACATGTTAGAAGTCTCTTGTCCCATCGGATCAGCCCACTCCATAACAACCATATTGGATCGATCCGAAGAAGTGCAGAACGAATCAAACCGATGGGTTAATAACGTAGACCATATCGGAAAAGGGCCTCAATTCATCATACCGGAAAGGCTCTACATCACCTCCATCTCGAATGTACACACAGAACATCGGAACAACTTCAGAAATCTTCTAGAAGAATTACAGCTGTCATCCAGCTCAGCACTTGAAGTGGAGTTTGATCGAAAGCTTCCTTAATGATTTAGCACGTGGTCTAATTTAATCAAGCACGTGTCGAAATGCAAATCTTCTTCTCCAAGCAACCGAAGCCTATAAAAGGCCATGACCCCCGCACATTCAAGGGCAAGACATCAGAGACAGCGAAGCTCTGCTTCACTGAGAATTGATCCACTTTTTCCATTTTCCACTTGTAAATGGCTCTCAGAGTCCAATTGAATGAGAAGTCTCATTTTCCATCAGTGGTTTTTCCCTATTAAGGGTTTTCCACATTACATCTTTACCTCTACTTCTCACATGATTGATCTTTCCACCATTTTCTCACTGCTTAAATCCCTGCAAATCAAACAAATTTAACAGTTGACTTGTGATTGAGATTGATCTCGAGGCAATCCCATTTTCATAGTCAACATGCACAAACTTAATATTATAAGCATTACCATTTATTCTATCTAATAAATTCAACCATCTTCTTTTACTACTTCGTTTTTCATACATTTTATTATAAAAACTAATAATAGCTTCGCAATGTGTTCTAAAAGTAAATTATTTTTTACTTAAGATATATATTCGAAATGAATCTAATGCGTAAATTCCCATAAGAATTTCGGCAACAATACTACTAATATTACCTATTTCTCTATAAGTACCACTAGCATAACCACAAATTTTCTCAGATTCTTTATTTTCCATATTTATTAGGTTTTGCTTTGAGTATTGCTCCCCATCCTAAATTAGAACCATCTTTCTGGATTATGATATAATCTGTATCTAATTTTAACTGGAGGTCTAGGAGATTTGCTAAGAAATCTTTAATATGTTGGACAAATTTTTTTATCTTCAATGTTCAATGTTTTCTGTCCTTTTGAAGAAGTTATAGCATAAAATGGATGGGCAAGTTTACCTTGATCTTGGATAAAGCTTCGAGCATAATTAAGAAGTCCTTAAAAAGATTGTAATTTTTTAGTTTCTTCGAGTTCATTTTTGAGATATCTAATCTTCTTGGTGATATGTTCTTGTAACTTAATTCTACGGTTTCCATTTTCCATTCCTACAAACTTAATGTATTGTTTAAAGAGTTCTATTTTCTTTTTACTTATTATGATACAATGTTTAATAAATTCTGCAAAAACTATTTGAAGATGACTAATATGTTCTTCTAGTGACTTATTGAAGACTAAAATATCATCAATGTACACTAATATAAATTTGTTTTAATTAATGAAAATTTCATCCATTTTTCGTTGAAAAATGAATGGTGATGTTAGAAGATCTACATTAGTTGAAACTATACAGGAAGATTTGTTAGAAGTAGATGAATATATATCCGATACTGAATCCATCCATAGTATAGTATCTGTTGTTCAAGCAGAACAACAATTAGATTCAGATAGTGACGATTATAAGTTTATAGATGAAATTGCAGAAATTGATAATACATTTACTAAGTTTAATTTCATGAATAATGAAAGACATATAGATTTAAATCTCTTTAGTTCCTTAAATATAGAACAGCTCCAAGAAGAATGTTTGCAATTGTTTTATAATACATCAGATATTTTACATATCACAGCTAATTACAAATATTTAGAATACATATATAAATAGTATCTTAAAAACATTTTAATTCAGATTCCAAACATTCCTCCAGCACTTATACAACACATAAACCATACTACAGTTGCTACTCACTTTGAATAACTTTATTTTATACTCCAACGCACCCTTATTTTTCAATCAGATTTATTATCAATCATGCATCATTATTTTATTAACTCTAATAAGGTTTTAGACGATCTTCCTAACTATAATAAAATAAATTATACATCCGACATAGATATTGAATACATGAACTCATAACTTTGTCAATATGATTGGAAAATTCGAACAGGATTAGATAACATAGCTTCTTTTTTGACTTCTCTATACGTCGCTTCTGTTGATCCATGCTTGATTCAACTCTGAGCGAGGCCTCCACCAGCTCCGTGAAGTCCGAGAATCCTGACAACGTGACGATGTTCCGAATTTTGCCACGTAATCCTCGCTCAAATCTGCGACACTTCTGATGTTCATTATCGGTATAGTCAGGTGCATATCTCCCAAGATCTGTAAATTTGGCCTCATAATCGGCCACAGAGAGACTGCCTTGGATCAGGCGAAGAAACTCCTCGTGCTTCGCGTCACAGTAGATTTGGGGCATAAATTTTCTGTCAAATGTCGTCCTGAATTCGGTCCAAGTAAACACAGTTTGGTTTGGGCGACGTCGCTTGTATGCGAGCCACCACTGCAAGGCTCTCTCGGCTAACAACAAAGTGACGGTCGCTACTTTTTCTTCCTCCGGGCACATAAGAGCCTCAAATATAAGCTCCAGTCGAGTGATCTAATTTTCTGCTTCAGTAGGGTCTGTAGTACCCGCGAATTGTGTGATTCCCATTTGCCAAGCCTTATTCACGTGGTCGTGCTTCTTTGGCTTTGGCTGCTGATATCCAGGGAACGCCACAAATGATTGGGTCATCTGGTCGTACATCTGTTGCATTCCAGGGTTCTGAGCTAGCCCTGCTTGTGCTCCCGGTTGGTAATTGGGTCCAGGCTGTGCTTCCGGATAGTATTCTGAACCATACTGTGTTCCCGGGTGGAACCCCGGTCCATATGGCATTCCCGGTTGGAATCCAGGCCCGTAATACATTCCCGGCTGGAATCCGGGTCCATAAGGCATTCCCGGCTGAAATCCGGGTCCATACGGTACTCCCGGCTGAAATCCGGGTCCATAGGCTGCTCCCGACTGAAATCCGGGGGCATAGTACATTCCCGGATAAAATCCGGGTCCTTGATGCATTCCTTGTTGAGGATCGGGTGCATGAAAAGAGTGAGACCCTTCTGCGTGGTCTCCCGCCGGTTCTGGAACCTCCTCGGGTTCCGGGACATCCTCAAATTCAGGAACCTCCTCTGGTTCTGATGGTCCATAAGCTGGTGCGGGTTCCTCCCGTGGCATACGAGGTGGCCTTCCGACTCTTTTAGGTGCCATTCTGAAAAAGAGAGCGTGTCAGTAGTATTCTCTAACTCTCTGAAAGCAAATATTAAACTTTATTCTACTGACACAACACTCCCACCCGGCTCTGACCATAACTAGGTTACCTAGGATTAACCGTTCTGATACCACTAAATGTAACACCCTAATCCTTTCCAGGACCCAGGCGTCACACCAGCCAGGTCAGGGAGTGAACCCCGGCCTAAGGCTGTATAAAGACATAATTAATACATAATCAAACTAGCATTAAGGAAATATAAATTCGAGTACATCATTATTACAACCCATAATGTCTTAAAACCTCGCACAAGTCAAGATGGGAGATCATATACTCCCCAAATCAAACATCATAAAATCAAATAAAGACGCGGGCCAGGTGGTCAGAGCCAGACTAAGGAAATTCAACTCTAACTCCGCTCTAAGCATAGCCATGACCCTGCTTACTTCCTGCACAAGATCAACAAAAGGTGAGCTACAGGAGCTCAGTGAGGTACAACACTACTGTCAGGTTCGCACACCTGTAAGTCTTCCATATCAAGTAATGAAATATCGAAAGAGAAATACAAGAACTAACGATATTTAAATCATGAAAAGACACTAACATGCTGATCATAATATATCTCATGGAAATATTTAGTGAAGTCATATGACATACCTTCAAATATTTATTTAAATCTTTTATCGTTAGGTCGAGGAATGATTTCCACATATGTCCTGGCTGACCAACTCAAAGCCAGTAGCCTTCACGGTTGGACCAACTCAACAACCGTGGAGGTGACATGCCATGGAATCAATTCCTCATCAACATACATGTTAGTGACTCTACACCCCTACTTTCATACAGCGGAACCAGAGTGAAAACGAGTGGACCAACTCAACACTCGATAGCTCTTTGGTCGGACCAACTCAACGACCGTGAGCTATAAATATATATACGTATACTAAGCACTCGAAGAGTACGGAAAGGGGGTTTTATTTCTAGAAAATCAGAATGGTTTGAAAACAGATAGTTTGGCTAGTAAAAACAGAGTTATAGAAATCACCCCTTCCCTACCTAGTATCATACTCTCTGGCTCTGTCATAGAGCCACCTCTGGCGCAGGCGTGTATGTGAGTACGGTGTAGTGCACTAATATGTCTATGTAATATAATCTCTACTTTCATGCTTGAAAATTTATAGTATTTCATAAATGGATTTTCTGAAAATACTAAACATGATCTCTACTTTCATACTAGGAAACTTACAGTATTTATGAAAATTAATCAACTCAGATCGTGCATTCTCATGAAGACAATACGAACAAAATACGGGAAAATATGGTAAATGTACAGTTGTGTTCCCTCACCTCAGTATAGTAGATCCCTAGGATTGGTCGGGCTCTTCGACAGCGGTAACTTGACCCTTGCCCTTCCCTTGTCCTAGAGAACAAAATACGGATATTCAGGAATACGAACCCGTATTCTTAACTTGTATTCTTATTTAAGCTCAAAAGAGTACGATAGGTTTTATCAACTACATTTAAAGTATAATTCTCTTGATACAACCTCGTATTTCTAAAGAATGAAAAATATGGATTTGTTCCATTAAAGATTTAACATAGTCCGCTTGGACCCTTCATAACTTCCGATCCGGAAGCTCGATCGGGTCGATCAAGTATTCGTTACGAAGGCCTCTCGATGACCTTTCTAACGATATAAATACTCCCCGATCGGGGAAGCATCGGGGGCTGAATTCATCCCAGAAAGGGACAGCCCGACATGTAATCTAACGAAATTTCGGCAGAGTCTCCTTTGTTTATAGGGCTCCGAATTTAATACAAACATACACATTATACAAGACATTAAGAAAATATAACATCCTACAACTATACAAGCCATCATTCATACCCCCTTTCAAGTCTCATACTCTACTCATGCTTCTACTTAGGGTTTCTTTCAACTTAGATTTTGAATTAGTTAATTTAGATATTATCATTCCCAATTTAGGGCTCACAGTGGTTTGTTTGTGGGCTCTCTCGCCGGATCGAGCAAGGGCGACAGTGGCTGTAGAAGCTTGGCCGGTGGTGGCCGGCAGCTCGCAGAGGTGGCGATCGGGGGTGCAGCTCCCGGCGTCGTCGGAGCTGGCCGATCGCGCGCTGGCGTGGCTCGACGGAGGCGCCCCGGCGGTGGGGAGCAGAGCTCGCGGTGAGCTCGGGTCTCGCGGCCTGTGCAGGGGCGGGCCGGCCGTGAGAGGTGGTGCGGTGGCGCGAGCTCCTTCAAGCGGCGGCGACTCCCCGGCGGTGATGGATCTCGTGGGCGAGAGGAAGAGAAGACGGGGTCGGGGGAGAGAAAGAAAGGCTGAGGGTCCTCTCCCTCCCTCTCTTTCCTCTCTTTTATAATACATTATCCTTTATTAAAAGGTATGATTTAATAAAAAAAATATTATTTAATTGCTTTTTACTGTACAAACACGGAAGTTCACCTTTCTCCCGGCCAGATCCGCATTTTGTGGATCGAGGCGACTTGTTTATTAATTAGTACATTATTATTATGTCATTCTAATCATTCTTTACATCCTATCAGTGGTCACGGGCCCTACTGTGGTTTCACGGGTCGCACTACGCATCCGACCGAGATCCCGGTCTTCCGGCTTTTGAACCCGCCGATCTTACTTCATCGGGACTCGTATTTTTGTCCCGTATCCCCGACCAATTAATTGAGATTAATTAACTGTAATTAAATCCTCCATAATTAATCAACCGTAATTAATCTCTCTGTTCTATTTCCTTCTATTCCATATCCAATTTGGCCTGGCCCAAATACGGCCTTCTCGGCCCAATTAGTTGCGAGTTCGGTCTTTAGTTCCTTAATTTCCTGATTTTCCTTAATTTAGTTTGTTAAAATAATTAATATAATTACGTGTTAATTAATCCCATGGTTTTTCTACAGAAAATAATTTTTTAAATCATGAAAATTTTCAGGGCGTTACAGGTTGGATTTCGATTAGAGGTAAGTTACCTTCGCCTTGTTTCCGCCCATTGAATGGGGCTTTCTTGATTTGATGTATGCTATTTGTTAGCATGTCTTTTGTTTGGTACCTGATATTTTTGGATGCATGTACGTACCTATATTTGTTTGTGTTCCTTCTTTTGTACGTGCATGGTTGAGAGCTAGAGTAGAGTATTTTTATTGCTTGTTATGCTCGTTGGACACGCTGGCAGTGGGCCGACACTTGACCGTGGATACATGGTCTCGTGTGCCGGCCAGGTGAGCGTGCTCCGGATGGGTTCATTTTCCGGTTCAGTGGAGCGAATGCTCAAGTAAGAGTGGAGCGTTCAGGGATGAGGACACCCTGGCGTCTCTGATGGTTCCGTGCCGGGGGGAGGATACTCTGGCGGTCCTACCTGTCAGTGGGACGATACACTGACCGTGTTAACACGTAAGAGAGAGGTGGCGCTACCGAGGTATGAAAAGAGAGTTGATTTCCAGGCCGAGGCTGGGGGCTGACGGAAAAGCTTTGGTGTCATCGAATCTATTCTTGGAATTCCATTTCGGGCCCGAGGGCCAGTGTTTGACTAGGAGTTCTTGTTTTGATTGTTTTCTGGTAGACTCCTAGGACCTGATTGTTTGATGATTCGGTGATTGTGACATAATGTATCTTTTATTGTGCTCACATCTTTGAGATTCCTTGCAGGGTACTTACTGGGCTTTCCTTTCGAAAGCTCAATACTTTTCCCTTCTCTCATTTCAGGTCCTGAGAAGTAGAGTGACCCGAGCTCAGGAGGCGTGCGAGAGTTGGGGGTAGGATATTTGCTAGAGCTTTGGAGGATCTCCTTGACTTTTGTTTCTGAGTGAGGGTACTTGGCCTGGAACCTTTGTAGGGCCTGGATTTGTTAGGGCTTTGGACCTTGTACTTTATTTTTCCGCATTAACACTCTGATTTGTATATGTTTATTATTGGATTAATAAACTTCTTGATTTCATTTTGTTATCTGCTACTGTTTACTTAGGCCTTGTACTCGAGTGGGGCCCGTCTCCACTTGGGTACGGCCGGTCTGTGAACGTGCCCGAGGTCCCGGGATCCGGGTCGGGGCGTTACATCAACGATGAGCTACACATCACTACAGATGTCCTCCAGCGACAAAATAAAATGATTGACTCATTAGTCAAAAAATCAAGAAACTCTGCCTACCAGGAAGTCAACAATCTACAACAAAAGCTTAAGAAGCTATAAAAAGAGAAAGATGATCTTTTGGTAAAATTTCATGAGGCCATGAAGAAAAACACCAATGGATACCCTTCTTACATCTCATAGATCATTCCAAAAACACTTCGATTCATTTACCATGACCCTACTCTACAGCAAAAATATGAGGGGGTTGTTATTTCAATGGATACTTCGATAAATAGAAGAGAAATCTACTCAATACTAACTCAGTTCACATGTAAGATATGGCCAAATTTTTCAATTTTTTTTAATATTATTGGATTTTTTTTATATTGTTTATACAGATGGAAATATGATATGTTCTTAAAATAATCTTAGTCTAAATATGTAGAGTCGTCATCTTTACTTAGGTCAATAACAGAGATAGAAGAGTAACTAGGAAATAAATCTGGCAAAAAAAGCAAAGTCTTTCCTTACGAACACCCAAAAAACCCTTGGCGGCCATCCTCAGCATAACACGTATAAGCTAGGCATGTATATCCAGGCCATCGACTTTCAATCTACCTCTTAATGTCTTATTGAGATTTTAATACCTACTTACTGGATTCTTCCTAGTCCACCATATCTTCCCGACTAGGTAAGAACCGAAGCTAGAGATACATATGTAGAAAAAGAAAATCAAAAGAGAAAAATTAACAAATGAAGTAAATAAATTATTTTTGGGCCATACCGGAGAGTCAAAGGAGTGTTCCCTTACGAAGGGACGAAAGAGGAAACCTTACTCGGAGATGAAGCACAAATAGGTGTTTATTGAAATCAAACTTCTTACAAGAAGAGTTGTAAACTCGAATACACCATCACTCAGAAAATAAACTTACAAACTGAGCCAAAGAGAATGAATGATCGATGCTTAAGAAACTCGAAGAGAGTTTCTTATATAGACAAAGAGAGTTGCCTTCCAAGGAAGCTAAAGTCGAAGCATCTTACATGTGGCTTATTTCAAACCATACAATGAAAAGGAGGTAAGATGACAATGTCATCAATCAGATCCTTATCTTGAGTACACACTATATGGCTTATTGCACACTATACAATAAGTGATGGTGGAAATTCACATCATCATTATTCTAGGCCACACTAATATACAAACTATCTTTCAAACTAACTGGACATGTACGTCAGCCCTTAGGTAGTACTTAGACTACTAGTTTGAGAGATAATTTCCTTACACTTACTCCCATGGCTTACCATCGGTATCCACATGAGAGTGAAGGGGTCCTTCACAACCACAGAGACATGGCTCATCTGCAACATTAGTGATGCCAGAGGTTTTAGGTGAAGTATTAGGAGCACCAGCTTCAGCAATAGGAATGTCAACTTTAGGAATTTCCACTTTCATGGAATAAGAGTGGACTTCAAATGGAGAGGTGAAGATGTTGCGGTGTTGGTCACGGAGATAGTCCATGAGATAAGCATCTCCTGGATTTGTGCGGTACTGAATTGTGTCTGTGGTGGCTTCTGCAAGAACTAGCTTACATGAACACTGATCATTAGAAGGGCACTCCAATGAATGTTGTAGAGTAGGATCATGGTAAATTAATTGAAGTGTTTCTAGAATGATCTGTGAGATGTAAGAAGGGTATCAATTAGGTTTTTCTTCATGGCCTCATGAAATTTCACCAAATGATCATCTTTCTCTTTTTGTAGCTTCTTAAGCTTTTGTTGTAGATTGTTGACTTCCTGGTAAGCAGAGGTTCTTGATTTTTTGACTAATGAGTCAATCATTTCTTGTTGTCGTTGGAGGACATTTGTAGTCATGTGTAGCTCATCGTTGATCTCAGTAAATGCTTGAACAATATGGCTCAGACAGTTGGTGGAGCTTGGTTCAGGTGAGAAAGGATGTCAGACTGAATTGGTGTGAGCTGCTAAATAAGGATTTCAATGTTTGTTATATCGGATGAAGAGTGAGGAGTGTTGGTTGCCATTTGGAGGTGGAGTTCTTCTGGAAGTGATTTTTTGTGGAGGAACGAGTTTGATGATTCTTAATGTGAATGCAAGGTATTTATGTGCCAATAAAGAGACAATTATTGGAACTTGTGCGAATAAATTATAAAGAAGAACCATTAAGACAAAGTAAAGGTGATGTGAAACAAAATGGTGATGTGCAACAAAGTAGAAGATTCTGAGCAAGGAGCTAAAAATGCTAAAAAGTAAAGCTTAAAGCAGTTTGTAGTGGTGAATCATAAGACTAGAAAGTAAAATTTTATTGACTATAAAACGAAGATAGTGGCTAAAAAGTTAAAGATAGTGGCTAGAATAACTATCGAATAGGACTAATGGGCTAAACTCGTATTTGAGTAGCCACCGACAGAATAAGTGGCTAGTTTATTCAACTATCTTTTTCTTTTTACGATCAGATTCTTCTGAAATTATTGGTTCTATAGCCTCTAGATTAGGACTACTAGCTTCGTAACTTTCATTTTTCTGACCCATATGTAATAACTCTGGATTCTTGATTATTACTAAACTACCTAAAGTAGTATGACTAGTTTGGCTTTTTCTATCAATAGTTTCCTCTACAATTTTCTTAGTCATTTGTACTAACATATTATAATTTTCTACTTCATTTTCTCTTAAATATTGGCTTTTTGGGAAAGCCACAACCATCACAGGATTTGATGAGTCTTTACCTACTACCTATAGAGCAGGACTAGCTAGTGAATTATTAGCTTTATTCATAGCATGTGATTGTATTTTTGGCAAATACACATCCTTCAACGGATTTGATGAATCTTTACCAATTGTCGTTTGCATTGAACTAGTTGATGGTTTTATCACCCCATCAGAAGTTGTAATAGTAGGAGATATATAATAGCTAATTCCCAAATGATGCTTAGCAAATTTAAATGCATCTGAAATATTTTCAAAACCTTTGTAAAGTAGAATATTAAAGTTGTCTAAAACTTCGGACTATGTAGAAAATACTCATGTAGTAAAGACAGCAATAACTGCATAATATTTATAATTTTTTCCGATGTTATAAGTATTAAAATACTCAGCTAAAGCATTGAGGCATGTATGAAAATATCTAGGGTCAGAATTTATTTTATTCTTAGCTATCCAAAGATTATCTAAAAGACATTTATGTTCGTTTGAAACAGAAATATGATGAAGTGGTTTAAAAGATAGGTTTGACTGAGGAAACCTGTGTAGTAGAATAGTACCAAATGTGAGAATGTCTCATTGATATGTACCTGTCGTCTGTCTACCATGAGACGTACCTATCTTATTAGCTGAAAACTGCATCTGTAAACGATTTTTTAGTATTAGATACAATTATTTGACAACTGAGAGCATCTGCTAGGTCATTATCTATACCTTTCATATGCTCAAACTTAATATTATAAGCATTACCATTTATTCTATCTAATAAATTCAACAATATTTTTTTACTACTTCCTTTTTCATTCATTTTATTATAAAGACTAATAATAGCTTCGCAATCTATTCTAACAGTAAATTCTTTTTTACTTAAGATATGCATTCGAAATGAATCTAATGAGTAAATTACCGCAAGAATTTCGGCATCGATACTACTAATCTTACCTCTTTCTCTATAAGTTCCACTAGCATAACCGCAAATTTTCTCGGATTCTTTGTTTTCATATTTATTTGGTTTTGCTTTGAGTATTGCTCCCCATCCTAAATTAGAACCATTTGTCTGGATTATGATATAATTTGTATCTAATGGTAATTGGAGATGCTACGAGATCTTTAATATGTTGGACTAATTTTTTATCTTCAATGTTAAATATTTTCTATCCTTTTTAAGAAGTTTTAGAATAAAGTGGACCAGCAAGTTTACCTAGATCTTGGATAAAGCTTCGGGCATAATTAGGAAGTCCTAAAAAAGATTGTAATTTTTTAGTTTCTCCGAGTTCATCTACTGAGATATCTAATATCTTCTTGTTGATATGTTCTTGTAACTTAATTCTACCATTTCCAATTTTCATTCCTACAAACTTAATGTATTGTTTAAAGAGTTCTATTTTCTTTTTACTTATTATGATACCATGTTTAATAAATTCTGCAAAACCTATTTGAAGATGACTAACATATTCTTCTAGTGACTTACTGAAGACTAAAATATCATCGATTTAAACTAATACAAATTTGTTGTAATTAATGAGAATATCATCATGGTGCATTATTTAGCCCAAAAGGCATGACTAGCAATTCAAAATGTCCTTCTAGACAGGAGAAGATTGTCCATTCTATACTATCTGGGTGCATTTTTACTTGCCAAAAACCTGATTTACAATCAAACTTACTAAAGATTGTTGCATTTTGAATACTATTAATTAACTGACTTTTATCTGGAATATCATAACTATCGTCTTTTGTGTTATCTTTTAATAGTTTATAGTTTATTACCATGCGAAATTTTCCTCTAACTATGTTACTGTGATTTCTAGCTATAAAAGTTGTTGATCTATGAGGAGAAATAGATTTTCTGATTAATTGTAATTTTAATAAATCAGTTATATGGACTTTAAAATCTTCTCTATCTAAATTAGAATATTTAATTTTGCCTGTTTTAATTATATACTCAGGATTAAGGATATCTATCTTACATTGAATTTTATTATTTTCCAAGTATTTTAAGTGATTTTCACCTATTATTTCGAGATAATCTAATCTATTTATAAGATTTTCAATATGTTTTTTAATTTTTTGTTGTGGATATTGCTTGGTATAATTTTTTGTGGTCTAAAAAATTTACTTCAAATCTATATATTCGTCAATCGTCATAGGGGAAATCCATGTCTTCGTCTATCTCATCGACTTCTATGTTTTCTTTCTTAGTTATATCTATATGATTTGTTTCTACAAAAGCTGCAATTAATTTACATGATCCTTTAACGGGACTCAGACAATGATCTACAATGTTTCCTTGCTTGGCTAAGAATCGTGCGGTAAGAGTAGGATGTTTAATCTGAGAGATTGGAAGAAAGATTGAAGACTTACTAATGGTAACATAATCTTTTGTAAAAGTCATCTGACCATTTTGTAAAAGTAAAAAGTTTAGTCCAAGGATAAAATCAGAAGTTAAATTAAGGTCACGAGTCCAAGTGTGAGGCAAAGGATATGCTTCTGAAAAGTATTAAAATTTGTGTAAAAACTAATAGTTGCATGTTCCACAAATGTATCTTAGCTATTATAACTATCATCCATTTGCTAGCCATAAGTTATCTTTTTTGATTTTTTCAGATATTTAGAAGGAATGAATTTGCTATTAATGATACATCTAATCGCCAGGCCGGATCAGGGACCTCGACCCGCATCGCCATCAGAACCGGTAGTACACAAGTGGAGACTGAGGGCCCCACTTGAGTACACAAGGCCTAAGTAAGCGATGTGAGATAACAAAATAAATTCAAAAGTTTATTAATCCAATAATAAACAAATACAAATCAGTGCTAATCGCGGGAAAATAAAGTCCCTAAACAACACCAGGGTCCAAAGCCCTAACAAATCCGTGACCCTACATAGGTCCTAAGCCAAGTATCCTCACTCAGAAACAAAAGTAAGGGGAGATCCTCCTCACCTCAAAGAATATCCCACCCCACTCCTCGCAAGACGTCTCCAATCCTCGGTCACCTACCTCGACCTCAAATGAGAGAAGGGAAAAAGTGATGAGCTTTCGAAAAGGAAAGCCCGGTAGTACCCCGCAAGGGATCTCAAAGACATAAGATGAAACATGATATCAAAAATCAAAGAATCACCAAGCAATGGGGATACCCCCCGTACAAACAGATCCTAGGAGTCTACCACAAACATCGGCAACGGTACGACTCCTATCCAACTACAGCCCTCGAGGCTCTGAAAGAGAATTCCAATAACAAGCTCAACAATGATTTCCACAAGAATAACACAAAGATTCCGGCACGGGCCACTAACCATGCCGCTCCTCGGTAGCCTACCTCTCTCATGTCGACATGGTGATCAACCCCAGTCGAGGGGACAACCGTGAGTACTATCCCTACGGCGGAGAGTGCCGAACGCGTGGTGTCCTGGCCCCTCAACGCTCTCGCAAAATCCGGAGCTTACGCCTCCCAATCAATCCGTAGGAAGAAGAAACTCGCCATGACACCAACCCCGGCCAAGACACAAGTACTACTGTGATCTCCATGGTCTCATGCCGGACATACAGAGGCTATGCGGTGAGCCAGCTCACTCCAGCGCACACCTACCTAGGCGCACACAAAGCACCACGAAGTGCCTACGGTCAAGTGTCGTACGGGGGCAAGCCCAATGTGAGCATTCCAAACAAGCAGGTAGTAACAACACTACCACAGTACATCAATCACACACATACGAGGAAAGAGAGCAATAACTATCATGTATGTGCATGTATCCAAAACAACGGGTATCACAAGAAAGACATGCCAACAACCAAAGACATTTAGCAAATCAAAGAAACCGAGACAATGGGTGGAATCTAGGCAAGAGTAACTTACCTTTATCGCGAATCCAACCAAGCTGGGTATCCGTCCCCAACGAAAGTACCACGCTCCTGCCGATATTCCGGTAGTTATGAGTCCAAACTCAATATATCGCACGAGTGTAAAAATATCAATCACCTTCAACACATGCAACTAACTAGGGGCTAAATAATATCTTCTATATTAATCCATGCAATTAAATGGACTCGGCCCACTAAACAAACTCCTCTTAATACATGTCTAAACTAATGGGCCCGGCCCATTAGATTAACCCATCTCAATCCTTTAAATCATTTCAACCACTAAACTAAATATAATAATCTCACTTAATTAAGCCTTTGGCCCAACCCAAGGCCCATGGAATAACTCCAAATCAATCTTTAACTTACTAATTGATTTAATTAAATTAGTTGAATTTCATGTGAACCACATCAATTCAATTAGACTAAACAACCACAACTTTAAATCACTAAAATAATTCATTCCCAGCTCTATCAAACCCCCAAGTAGAGAGCTTCCACAGTTAACCCAACTCTCTCTCTCTCTCGGGTTATCCCACAACTTGGTATGTATTTTATCAAAAAAAATAAATAAAAGTAAATGCAAAATAATATCTGAATATATTCTATCACTTTACTTTGGCCACCATACTAAAAAAATAAGCCATGTAACTCCTTTACGGCCTAACTTGAAAATGAAACTAAACCATAATCACCTCCAACTTCCATTACTTAGGAAAATCAGATTCCATCAAACTACAGTGGCCCAAGTTGTGTTTAAAACAAACAAATTCACTTTGCTTTAAAGCAAACCCACTCACTTGGTATTAACTATACTCACAATCAATCCTCCACGAGAACCACCAGATTACACACATATGCGATACACCACGGTGACACTATTTCCTCAACACCCAATCTTCCAAAAGCGGTCCCTTAAACCTGTCTACTTTCCATGAGAATAATTACCAAGTCTTCCATAAACTCACACTATCACCTCTAACATTCATTGAAATCTTCCTCACATGCATACATATAAATCAAGTCAATATAAGGATCTGAACCTCTATATTACCGATCAAATATCCACCTCAGACCATCATCTCTATCATACAAACAACAGCCATCTACCCATGTGTTCTAGAACCAGAAGCAACCAGAAAGCTTTTAACCCAAGCCATTAATCCACCATGAAACTCTCAAAGCACTGTCCCAAAACTTATCACTCCCCAGACACAATCATCTTCACAAAATAGAAGAAACTATGGGACTTATGCATGCTCTTAAAAACATTAAAATAAAACCCTCCACAACCTTTCCTATGTGTGGATCTACAGCAGCGAAGAAATAGAAAGGGAACTTATCTATTGGGACCTCCCGGTATGCTTCCTTCTCTCTTTTACTCAAGCCAACTATCCCCGAGTCTCCACGAGAAGCAACGGCGGCTCTTGTCTCTCAAGGTCCCAGCTAGTCCCATCAAGACCTCTTCCTTTTTCTTCCCACAACCTTCTCCAGGTCTCCCCTTCTTTCCTATCTCTCTCTCTCTAACCTTGGTGGTGGCGGCCATGAGAGGGTATTAGGGTTCAAATGAGGATATCTCCCTATTTATATGAGGGTCAGTGAAGATCTCAACCGAGAATCTCACTTGCGACGATCAAACATGAAGATCTCTACTATCCTTATCCATTTTGTTTCAAGCGCGGGGAGATTAGCGGTGACGCGGCGATCCACTCCTTCGCCTCGGCACCGCCAACCTCCAGGACCCACAGCAGCCGTTGGATCGTCTAATCCAAGCCGCCAGCTTAATCACAGCCGTCCGATGCACCCCATGCAAAGCCCTCGACTGATTTCCTCCATTGGTATGCCACGTGCATGAACAGCCCAGTAAATATCCTAAGAAGCCCCCGAACATTTGATTAATTAACACTATTCATTTTCTGAAGAGATGGAAAATTGCTTTTACGTACTTTGAGTTTAGTTTATTTCCAAGATAGTCCACTTTCTAGAGAGAGTGCCAAATTCCTCTCTAAGCCTCAAAGAAAGTAAAATCTCAATTAAATCCTTTTCAAACTCAATAACCATCAATCATTGCAGCCCCGTCCATTCCATATATATATATCTAAACATATAAATTAATATTTTATTATTATTTTTCCTTGAATTCAAAGCTCCGAGTGATAATTACTGTGTAATATATATATATATATATATATATATATATATATATATATATATATAATATCCTCCAAATCATGCCCTTTTTATTTTTATTTTTTTATGCACATGAGTCCCTGCCCTTTAAACCTTTTACATACAATTTCCTATGATGTTAGGGGGACACAATTACATATGAGTCCTCAATTGTTTTTCCGAAATTTAAAACTAGACCCCTGGTAGCCCTAATTAATTCTCATTAAAAATTTAGTCGATTGAGTCCATGTATTATTCGTAAAAACCCTGGGTCTTACATCTAGTGCTACTCGTATCAACAAGGGCATTAAGTAAAACTTCAAATTCATTAGCTAAGACAATTTTTACTCGTTCCAAAATATGTGGCATTTTAGCTTCATTACAGACAAGATCTACTTGAGTATCTATTGTAGGCTCAATGCATATGAAATCTACCTACGTATCCGGCGAGTAAGAAGTTGAAGGCAAACTTTGCTCTACGTACTTAGGTAGATTAAACTTCATGATTTTTAATTCTTCTTCATATATATATATATATATATATATATATATATATATATATATATATTAGAACATTTAACCCGATGACCTCTTGAAATACAAAATAATTGTGGAACAAAGTTGGACTACACTACAATGTCTACTTCAATTTCTAACACCATGGAAGATTCACATGGTCTCCGCAGCATATATTTATCATATCTTACAAGTAAATCAGGACAAAAGGAGGCCCTTGTAATTGATAAGTCTTAGTCACTTAGATGCCTGAAGGACTCTCTGAAGTGAGTTCCTTTATTTGTATTAATTGGTTTGGATTAATATAGGCCACGTAATTCTGGATGTTCTTCTGTATCAAATTAAGCAGAAGAGAGGAGGGATGATTGGGATTGTTCTTTTGCCAGCTAACAACAAGATTGGGTTTCCAACAACAATGTGATTTTGTCATCCGTGTGGATAATGCCTTGTTTATGTGCTTACATATGATTAACTCTCTTGCTGATTTTTTTCTTCAATGACCTGGTAATCCCTTCAATCTTTATACACTTTAAGGAAGGGCAATATGTCTTATTTATTTGATTTAGAGCTATTTTGTTGGATTCACGATATGGACTATTGAAAAGGCCATGTTTTTCTTACATTTCTATATGAATAGAGCCAAAAAATAAAAAAATAAAAAAATAAAGCTATCATTTCGTGGGTCAGTTCTTGAAACTACAAACTTTTTGCCTTCCATTGAATTTTTTAAATTCTTGTGAGGAATAGAGCCTGCCGAGCTTCATTGTCCAACATCAGAGCCGAGCTCATGGTTGAGCAGCAGATCCTTACCAAGGAGCAGCAGAGTGTTCTGACCAAGATGAAGGAGATTAGGTAATCAGCGGAGGTGCTAAATAAAGCGAGCAACTGAGCTAGAGTGTCGGTCGAGTGATCGAGCATGTTGGCGAGAGTTCAAGCTTACCTAGTCGAGCTACCAAGCGTGCTGAGGTCAAACACCGAGACGAGCTGCGGAGGTGACCAAGGCGAGCTACTAAGCTTTCCAAGAGGCACATGTTGACTTTGTCAACTGAGGACAAGGTTTAGGAAAGTCCACGGCGGTAATCCTAAGACGCAGAATCCTATGAGTATGGCACCGGATCTTGGGAACATGATGTCTGACAATGCAGGCAATGTGATAAGTGAGTGTCACACAAGGAAAAGGTGTCTTTAAAATAAGCATACCAGTAAAGGAATATAAAAGTATTGAACTGAGATATATGTTGAAGCAGTGAGTGTGTATACACTAGAGTAAGATAGCTTTTCTCCTTGTATCTTCTTCTTCCTTGAATCTCTCTGAATATAGTGAAGGGTGTAGGTCGTGGATGTAGGCACGTTGCTGAACCACGTAAACCTTGTGTGTTATTGTTGCATGCTTTGGTTTTGTGCAGGTTATTAGTTGGTTGGTTAGTCACCTCCACCGATCTGTTCCGCTGTACTGGGAAGACTTGAGAAGTAGAAGAAGTCCAGCTCCGGTATAGAGTTGACTATTTTATTTCCCCCTAACAATTCTTGTGTGAGAAGTCACGGTTGACCAACTTACACGCATAAGTCTCTGCCATTTTCCTCTATTTTTCTTGATTTATGTGAATCTTCTGTGTTTTTTTTTTCTTTTTTTTTTATTCAGTGGATAAACCACATTTTATTTATTATGATAATCAGGGTTCGTTACATTGCTTAGTCAGAAAGAAGAAAAAAGAAATACATAGCTTGTGATAGTACATTCCTTCTGACTGCAATCTTGTTTCTTGTATCCTCCCTCCCTCAGGCTAGAGTTGGATCCTCCCCTGAGGAATCTTCTCCCTTGTCAGCTCTTCCTAGAATGTCAATTGTTAATTCCAGGCTACGCTTCACCAAGTTCGCAGTCATCTCCAGCTTTAACCGTTTTGCAATTGGAGTTGCATCCAACCAAGAGATTATGAGGAAAGAAATATCACAGATAATTTTAAGAAAATGCATTGTTTATACTGGAAACATCGTCTATTCCTCTACCCCCAAATACTCTAGGTGATTGTCATTACAATAATATCCCATAAGGCATTTAGGTCAACCCCTTCTATTCGAGACCCGAACAGAATCTGTAAGTGATTCCATATGTGTGTCATATATGGACATGAGATGATAATATGGTGTACGAATTCATCCTCGATTTCACAAAAGTAGCATCTAATGTGATCCCCTCTCCACTTCCTCTTATGCAGGTTGTCGAGGATAAGGATCCAATTTTCTCATGCTAGCCATGCGAATAATTTGACCTTAAGGGGGCAAGGTTGCTTCCAAAATCTCTGTTTTAGGTCGCTCCTAGTGCCCCCGTCAATTCTAAAGCGGTATAGGGATTTAACTGTGAATACTCTGTTGTTTGTAGTACCCATTCCCTTGTATCCGGTAAATCAGGATTTGTGCTGGGGTTCAGTAGTGCTTGAGTTAGTAGGCCAAGGTCCTTCACTTCCTTCGCGGGCCACGGCTTAAGGAGCAGAAGTCCTCTTTGGAGTCTAGATCTTGCACCCTGGATGGTCAGGTGTTTTTTTATAGATAGTTCGAGCATACTAGGGTAAATGTTTCCTAGTGAGTACCCATCCCACCAGTTGTCCTTTCAAAGATTAGGGGAGTTATCGGCTCCTGGTTTGACGCATATATTAGCTATGACTGAAGGGCTTTCCCAGCATAGACCTTTCCAGAAAGGAGATACACACCCCAGAGCTGGTTTGTGGGGGTCTATGTAGCCTCTTCTTGAGTCAGCTTCATGGAATATCTTTTGGCAGATCCCCGCACGTCTGGTGAAGATCCGCTACCACCACTTCCCTAACAGAGCTCCATTGAATGTTCAAAGGTTTAGTATTACTCATCCCCCATTTTCTTTTAGGTTGCACAGTGTTGCCCAGCTAACTAAGTGGTAGCGATGTGTATCTTTATCCACTCCCTTCCGTAGGAAATCTTTTCTGATGCTGTTGATCTTCTTCATAACCCATTCTGGGAGGCGGAAGGCTGCCATCCAGTGGATTAGGATGGTAGATACTACCGAATTTAATATTGTAAGTACTCCACCCCCATCCAATGATAATAATCTCTCTTTCCATGATGCCAACTTTCCTCTAATCATCTTAATAAGAACACTCCAATATTCCTTCCTGGGGCGGCCTCCCGATAACGGTACCCCCAGATATTTGGTTGGGAGGTGTGCAATTGCACAGTTGAGCACTTGTGCGAAATCATAGATGAGGTAATCCATCGTCTTAATCGGGATGATGACACTCTTGGTGTGGTTAATCCTTTGCCCAGAGAACCCCTCAAATAGGTAAAAATATCAGCTTCAGGGTGCGAGCTTCTTCTAGAACTCCGATGCAGAAAACCAGGATGTTGTCACCATACCTGGATCTTCTGTTTTAAAGAGAATTCCTTATACCTTGTTTACATGCTTGAAAAAAATCATGCAGAACAATGTGTGCAGTTAGAGGTCTTGAACTATTTGTCTTGTAGATTTCACTGATTGAGTGACCATTTTCCTTTCTTCAACTATCAGTGAACTTTCCTATGCTATATTTGACAAGTGATAACTTCCTTTTTCTTCTTGTTTTCCTTATCTTATCATAGGTTTTTTTGTAATAATAATCAATATGAATTGTTTTTCTGCCCTGCCCAGCAATTTTGTATATTGTTTTTGGTTGGCAAAAGGTGAGTCAAATGCTACTGTTGGAATCACATTAATTTGTGGAGTAATGATATACAAACAGAGGCCTACCGAATGATTGAAACTATTAAATTTTTCTCGGTATCATCAACACCACAATCTTGAGATAACTTAAATGGATATCAAACATTCGGTAAACCTATTAGATTTGTATATCATTATTTGGGTGCATGTGAGAAATGCCGCATTAGAAAAACTCAGTAGAACTTAAAACAATTGCTTTCAGAGATCTCTTTAGATTTTAACTAAATGGAATTTGTTTGTGTGGCAATCAAAGGATGGAGTATTGACATCATCAGGAAGGTTCTTATTCGTTTCTACTTTCTAATGCCTTTGAAGAACTCCACATTATCTGCTTCTTTCATCATTGTTTGAAAATTACATAGAAAATAATAATAAATTAAAAAAAAGGATTGTAAGTAAATATTTTCTCCATCTGTTTCTTTCCTGTGATCTTTGAGAATGGCTTGGGATCTGAGATCAGTTCATCTGTCATAGTTTTTGTTGCATGATTTGAACAAGAATAGATATTGAAAAATCAACACCATTTATAATGGTCTGCAATATACATGTACATATAATACTTATGCATTGCGAGAATAAAAAATTAATGGTCAAATGAATATTTTAAATTTTAGTTGGCCTGTCCCAATTTATCCATGCTTATTTGATGATCTTCAATGATACTACTAAAATTTATAATATTATGTCACCTGCTTTCTTTGATATATTTTTTGTCAATTGTATAAATGAATTGATTGATTGGGACATCACATCAGATACTTTTTGCACATATCTGTTTCTCTGAAAAGTTGAAACCTTCCACAGGTGACTGAAGCAAGCTATCTATTTGACATGCAATTCATATTTATATTTATTTGACCTTCTAGATTCTGTAAGATCCAATTTTGTACTCATCTCGGCCATTCTTGTAATTCATAGTGTCACAAATATTTACACCCCAAAGATCTATCTATTAATTCTCCTTTGTTGGTTTCCAACTTGGAATTATCTCTTCTGGAAGTTTATTGACTTGATTGAATAGGCAAAAATGAAGATAAAGAGCACATTGAAACCAATGACGGCCCCTGCAGCTGCTCCTAAGAAATCATGCCTGAAGCCGAAATACCGCTCGAGAAATGCTTCAACAGTCTCTCCAGTCTCCATAACATCTTCAATGTCAGAAAACTGAGATGCAAACAACCCATATAAACTCCATGATACTGGGCATGCCCAATAATACCATTTCCACCAAATCGGAATCCGCTGCCAAGGGCCAGAAAAAAAAAAAGGTTTCGTCAGAATCACTCAGTAAAATTTACATACATAATCATATTTGACAGTGCGGAAAATATGAATAGAGCAAGTGATGAGACAAAACCCGTATGTGTTGAAACTTACCGCTAGCGGAGTGATGAAGCCTGCAAAGATATTCCAAATTCCAAAAAATGCAGCTGCAACTACAGCAGCTATGTCACTGTTTGGTGTCAATGCAACTGCCATCATCCCATAGAATGTGAAGTATAGAAATGAGAAGAACATAAAGAAAAGGAACCAGAAAAATTTTGCTGCGGTCCACTCAAAATCGATCATCCGGTACACCATGAGACAGTATATGACTGTCTGAAGGAGAACATATGGAATCTCAATACAAACCTAAACATTGTAAAACAATGTCATACAGGATATATAAGAGAAGGAAAGTAGTGCAGTCTGATCTTTGCACCCACCGAGGAATGAATTAAAATAAATTTATCTCCAAATAAAAGAGAAAGATAAGCTCACCTGTGCGAAAGCATAAGGTAAAGCAGAATACATTCCCGCGCCTCTCTCTCTATAAAGAACTGTCCGTTCAACATCAACTATGGGTTGCACCATTTGGCAATTCTGTATTCCAATGAACATGACGGTAGAATACATCGATCCCATTGCATTGAACAATTCTTGTCTTGTCCTCCTAAAGCATTTCCATCAGGTAAATGCAGTTAGAATTATAATATAATTTAGTCAGAGTTGTGAGGTAGATTAAAGGTTCACCGTAGGTACATTTTGGAACCAAGCCTCCAAAACATTGTCCCATACAATAAAGCTGTGATGGTTGTAAAGAAAATTCTTGTTGCAGTATATTTTGGATTGCGCCAGTATGACTTGTGTTGTTTCCATAGGCATATCACGCATTGCATCAGGAAGGGCTGTGGATACTGACTAGGAAAGTAAAGATCTTTAGAACCTGGAGCCGGTGTACTCAATTCATTAACCAAAGCTTTATTTCTCCTGCAATATTTGCCAAAAATAAAAACAAAAACACACACAAAAAAAAGAACTATCAGCTCAAGTCCCAAATGACATACTTCGTCACCATTTTGGTTTTGCCATCACAAGATAATGTTCCTCTTACCGGTATAGTTCAGATTTTTTGTATATCTCAGTGAAGTTGATCCCTAATCTTTCTTCTTGTCCAATGCTTGTCACCTCTAGCATCCATGTTGCTGGATTATAACCATCCTTTATCTTTGACACTCCATTTATCACCTTGACAGAAAGAGGATTTAATCATATCAACACGACTTCTAAAGGTTAACAGAGTGTTCAAAATCTGGAAAATATCTGGTGACTGATTTACCACCCTTACCTCAAGGTATTTGATCAGATTACAGGAATTCTGCCCCAGCGGACCTACATATATCTCTTCACCACCTTGCTTCATGAGAAAGACCTGCAGTAGAGTAATAACGAATTTAAAGTAGCAGCACACAATTGCCATTAAAGATTGATGTCCAACTTCATTCTCATGCTACCTCGTCGAAAGCTTCAAATATGTCGATACTGGGCTGGTGAATTGTGCAAACTACCGTCCGTCCAGTGTCAACTGTATTCCTTACTGTCCTCATAACAATAGCTGCAGCCCTGGCATCAAGTCCAGAGGTTGGCTCATCCATGAATAGAATAGAGGGATTGGCAACAAGCTCAACAGCTATTGTCAATCTCTTGCGCTGCTCGGTCGACAGCCCATTCACACCAGGCAGCCCAATCATTGCAGATCTCAAGTTTGTCAGTTCTACAAGCTCCAATACCTCTTCAATGAACATCTACAATTATAAGGTTCGGAAGTCAGTGGCAAATTTAAGTCTTTAAGTTCTCTTAACACTTCATTTCCAAGACTAACTAAATTTCAGTTGACACCATAGAAAGAACTTGGAGGAAATAGGAGGTGAGAGTTTCAATTTCCAGCTGTGAAAATAGCTGGCTAATTATTCTTGAAATTAGATGGATGGTTGAAACTTCTTTGCATTTCTTAAGCATGGTGTAGATTGATTTTATCTAAGATATGTCATTCTAAAAATTCTGCACAAATCTATTTACCTTTCTAGTAGCAAAATCAATTTCAGGATCCAACCTGAGCCATGCAGAGTAAAGGAGAGATTCATATATTGTGACATGAGGAGAATGTATGTCACTTTGTTCACAGTAACCAGATATGCGAGCAAACGTGTCCTGCTTCTTCGGGTAGCCAGATATGGAGATACCTCCCTCTATGTATCCACCAGTTTTCCTCCCAGCCAGAACATCCATAAGAGTTGTCTTCCCAGCTCCACTGACACCCATTAGTGCAGTGAGAACTCCTGGCCTGAAAGATCCACTCAGTCCATTTAGAAGTAACAGCCGATTCTCTTTAACACCTTGAGCTTTCATTTCCTGATCATTCATTCATTCAATTATGAAATATATTGTTCTGGATTTCATAATTGACTTTACTAAAGAAACCAAGAAGAGTATGAAGATACCGCTGGCATATCCACTGAGTACTTGATATCTGCGAAAGTAATAGAATGAGGGGTAAATGGCAGTACCATACCCCTCTTCTCATTCTTATTAGCTACTACTAACATCTTGACTTGAGTGGCCTCTGCGTCATTGGAATTTATGCAAATAATGTTAGTAGAAATAAACTAGATGATGATCTAGTAGACACATATGGTCTCAAGATTGATGTGAAGCACACTATACCAGAATCTTTCTTAACAGATGATGCTGTGTTGTTTTTGTGGCTTTTGCCCGTCTTGTCTACACCATCCTCCAATTGCTCTTCAGAGATGATTGCCGGTGCCTGTTCTCTTCCAAGTGCTGCAAAAATTTTATGATCATCAGTGTAGATCTAGAGAGATATACAAGCACTAACAGGATGCAAATCAAGTATAAAATAAGACACCTACAGTTCAGGTAAGTAAGTGCCAGAGCAAAGAGCCCATTGAGGACAAGGATATATCCAAGCAATGCACCCACACCAATCCAATACCAGTATTTCTGGGGAAATAGCCCACGAGATTTCAGGACTAGAACACCTACTGTTTCTTTACTCCCAGATATATTAACAACCTGCAGCACAGAACATCAGACTTCTTCATATACTTTTCCTCATCATAAAAGCTGCAATAGATTATCTTACATGTCTCCATCTTTTTCCTAAGAACTCATTTACGGCAAGAGCATTTGTTGCATACATCAAAGGTGAGGACCAGTAACCCCATAGCCACCAATCATTTATATCATCTGCAAATTTAAGAGAAAAGCGAAGGTTAGATACCCGTCAGTTAAAACAAACGCATGGAAGATAGAAGCTTAAACTTCTCGATGTTTTGAGTAGAGAAGCATAGATGAATGTTTTTTAAGAACAACAATCATACTCCGTGATAGAAGGAATCCTCCCAGTGCTACAAGGATGAGCTGGGCAAAGGCCCCAAATGTAGATGCTGTGACCATGTCCCTTCCCAATACAGCGAGGAGCCGGAAGAGTCCAAAAGCCATCTGGCTAAGCAGAGTAAATAGAAGAAATTGTCTAAACATCCTGCGGTGACCAAATTTAGTGGTCAGCACTGTAAAATTAATGAAAAGTGAAAGGCAACTCTCGAATTGTCATCAAGAAAATGCACCTTTCAATACTAGGATCAAAACCAACAACATAGTATGTCATTCCAGTCCAAACAGCACATTCCGCAATTGATATAGGAATCTTAAGTAGCCATGCAGGCAGAGCATACGCCCACGCTGGATAGAAGTGGAGGTCTCTTTGCTTCAAGAAGATAGGAAGCTTTGTGATGCTCATCGGAAGCTCCGCAATCCCATTGAAGAAGTGTGTGAGTAGGCCAATAAACAAAACACCCAAATATACTAATCCATCTTCTACTGTAGTATGAGGCATCTTGGTATGCAAATAGACAGTCATCGTCACAAAAGCAATCGCAACAAGCTGGTGTAACAAAGACATGTAACATCAGGAATTAGCAAAAGCTGGGAATTGAAGTTTTTGCTGTTGGCAAAATTTTGGCATTATAACCTCAGCTCAGAAGTTTTTTTAATAGAATAATTCTATATTTAATTATGATTCTTTATGAAACTAGAAGGTACTAGAGAACCAAAACCATTTATTCTTTGAAACTAGAATTGTAGCTTCTGAATGTATGCGACTATTAAAATTTTGCATTTTCTCAGTGGTGTTTTTATAATTATGCACACACATGCCTTCAGTCTTGGTCAACATGAAGAAAACCTGAAATTAGATGAGAAAGAACTCACTTGCATGAGCTTGAAAATGTAAACAAACGAGTTCCTCTTCATAAGCAGAAACTCCCTCGACATACAGGCCTTCAGTAATTCCATCTTGCTAACACCATACATTGAGGTTGTTAAAGCTGCCGGGTGGTTCTTGTCCTTGTCAAATGGAATGCTAAGTTCTTCTTGGAGTGATCGGCCAACATGGAAAGATTTAAATGCTTCTGCAAATTCCCCCACCGATATAAAGTGGTAAGCTTCATCTGTACGAGTCCAGTACTGCTGCTGATCTTTTCTTGATGTTACCTATTGATGTATTGTAGACAATTGCCTTGTTTACAGTGCCATACTAACAATTTGAATCAGTCAGAAACTTATTAACAAGTTCTGGAGCTTACTTCTTGCAAGAAATCTGCTATTCCTTTTCTCTCAGGACATCTGAAGCCCATTGATTCAAAGAAACCAATAGCATGCTCCCTTGGACCCTGATACACAATCTGTCCATCTGAGAGGAGAATGATGTCATCGAAAAGCTCGTAAGTTTCTGGTGCTGGTTGAAGCAGTGCGATTACTGCCGTACCACCAAGGATATGAACAGACTGCCTAATGGAGTTAATTATCTGAAAAGTAGTGGAACTGTCCAGGCCAGTGGATATCTCATCCATGAACAATGCCTTTGCTGGTCCAACAAGCATCTCACCTGAATTAGCCAAGAGCAAAAACCAGAGGAATTAGCTTGACATCATCAAAATTATCAATGAATCAATCTGGCACCTCAACCACAAATTCAGAATGTTTCTCTGTTCTTTACCCGTTGTCACACGCTTCCTCTGTCCTCCAGAGATGCCTCTTACCATTGCATCTCCCACCATGGTATCAGCACACATTTCAAGTCCTAGAATCTGTATAATGTGAATAGAATGAACTTTGAAATAGTTTGTAATTTATTTTCTGCTAAAACATCAGTTAATGAACATGCATACAGTTCTGACCTTCAAGATATAGTCTGTCACAACATCCTCCTGCCCTTTTAGTGATGAAGCCTAGAAGGGAACAACAGTCACATTAATGAAAATGGAAAACCACTGTGTACATATATATATATATAGTCTGTCACAACATCCTCCTGCCCTTTTAGTGATGAAGCCTAGAAGGGAACAACAGTCACATTAATGAAAATGGAAAACCACTATATATATATATATATATATATATATATATATATAAGAATGTTAGAGTGAGGTTGGCTGCATTTGCGGCCGGCCCACTCTAACACTCAGCCAAGGGGTGGATTTGGTTTTTGGACTTTTTATTATTATTATTTTTTTGAGGGGGCGGAGGGGATTTGCGGCCGGCCTCACTCTAACACAATTGTATATATACATACACACACGAGAGGGTTATTTATGCGGTACGGTCAAATCATCACAAGAATCAAATTACCATTTGCCCTTGGAAAGACGTGTTTGAAGGATTTCCAACCGCATCGGATGGGATGATCATCGAAAAATGTTTAAGACGTCCCATTTTCATAAATAATTCTTGGTTCTCCCACTAAATGGTTGAAATTCTGAACCGTTAAAATTTTCACACATAACAACCTTATTGGGTTGTTGGTTGGTTGGGATATAAATAAAGTTGTTGGGTGTGAAAGTGGGCCGGCCAGATGCTAACATGCTTGTATGTAGATATAGAAGTTGACTTGAATTTTACAAGCATGCTAAGCAAGGAATAAATATATATGCTTTGGGTGGAGATAAGAACCTCACTTTCATAAAAAGATCAATATCTTGGTCAGGTGTAATGTTTGCAGCTTTCTCCCTTTTGACAAGCTCCATCAACATCTCTACGGTCGTTGCCAGACAACAGCCAAATCAATAAAAGATTCAGATTTAAAAAATGTAGATGAAAAAGAAGGACTACTAGTAGATGGTTAGCTTATGCATCAGCCTACCATAACGAGTTCCAGTGCCTTGGCATCTTGCAGAGAAAGCAAGGGTCTCTCTAACAGTCATTTGCCCTATATGCACATCATGCTGGCTAATGTATGCAGAGGTCCTCTGAGGGACAAATTCATTCATCTCATGCCCATTATAGCTCACTCTGCCAGAAACCTGCAATTTGGCTGCAATTAATTGCCATTTCATCCACAAAATAACAGAAATCAAGAGGAAAATAATTTTAAATTCATTTGCATAGTTGTGAAAACAAAAAAGATGTCTCAATTTCTTAGTCAATTTCTATCACCCACACAAGACAAACTTTTAGACATTTTCCTGTCTTATATATTCCTTTTACCTTGTCTTCAATATCTATCTATCCAAACTTTTAGACACTTGGAAAAAAGTTGACCATAGGAATGAACTACACTTGCCTTTAGTGATGAATCAAGTTTTCCAGCCATAGCTAATAAAAAGGTAGTCTTCCCAGATCCTGGGGGGCCTAGCAGCAGGGTCATCCTACAAAGGGCGCATTGGCTGCATCATATAAAGAGAACAGAAACAAATTCTTTGATTAGCTTGTACTTGCTTTACTCCATACCTGAAAGGCTTAACAATTCCATTGATGTCCTGAAGAACAGAAATGGCTCTCTTTCTACTGGGGATTATATAAAGATTATGCAAGACCTCCTGCAATCAAGAAAAAACAAAAGGTCACAAAAATTTTAACTTGTAAGGGATAAACATAGAGAGAGAGAAAAAAAGAGCAAGTTTTTCAGAGACACAAGAACACAAGAAAGAAGCTATTAAGGAGGTACACCTCAATCTTGTTGCCAAAGAAATTGAGGACTGTGGGAACACCCCTGCTCCCCACATAAGCTTCCGCAGTTACATTCAAATTCTCAACCCGGACTTGTATGGTCGGTGGCTCAATCCCAACACTGCAAAAACCAATGAACAAAATCATTATTTCAATCCAAAAGAAAACCAAGTGATCTCTTCTTCTCATTTACCGTTCCATTCTGTTCTTGAGCTTCAACAGGAACTTCTCATTGTCCTCCTCAGCGACTCTAACCAACCTCTCAATCAAGCTCCTCCTGTCACTCAATCCGAGTCTCCGGATATCCACCTCCTTGACGTCGCCTTCTTTTCCGGTGAGTATTCCCCTTCGTATACGGTCATAAGTCGGCAGCTTCTGAAGCGCGGCCCATTTCAAAGCCTCCTCATCACGGAGACTCTCCTCCGAGCCATCGCTTCTGCGCCTCAGACTCGCAGCTCTAACCACCCCAGCAGGGCCACCAGCATCCATAGTCGGAGAACTCGTCCACTTGTCACTACTCTTCAAATCATGCGAAGACTGCCAGGCTAAGAGCAACGGTCTGGGGAAATGAAGAAGAGTTCAAGGAGCCATGAAACTCTGGTGAGAGGGTGGTGGGTTATGGAAAATATAAGAAATATACGAGAGCGAGAGTGTGTTTGTGTGTGTGCGCTTTGGAGAAAGAGACGTATTTATGGCGGGTATCAGAGTGGTTCGTTGAAGTGGCAGCATATAGAGAGGAGAGAACGTCTCTGTCTGGTTTGGATGTGTTTATTTTTCAATTGTTTTTGGTTTAAGATACTACTAATTGTACATTGTTTTCCAGATCTGTCGATTATATGTTGCTAAACGGCGTGATTCTGTATCTCTGGGATGCATATGGTGGGATTTGCTTTGGGATACGATGACATTGTTGCCGGAGAAGTCTCATCTCCACATGGATCTACTTACTCATGAGAAGTGAATTATTATTATTATTATTATTATTATTATTATTATTATTATTATTATAAATAATGTTATTCTTAAGCAATTGATCTGAGCCATCCCCCTTGTTGTGCCTGACTTTGTGCTGACTCTGATGTTCTTTTTTTTTTTTCAGGCTTGAACAATTACATGTAAGTAGTAGTAGTTGCTCATATCATATTGGGCTTGAGCATTGATGGGTATGAATGCCTAAAAATGTTGTTGGGCCCCTTCACTGATTAGCCCATTTTGGGTCTTTGGCTTCATTGAAGAGAATTATCAATTATAATTGCAATCACCAATATATACACAACAACATTGTATGCATAAATTTTTATTTCATTAGAAAAAATAGTCCACATATTAATATAGTTGGGGGGAGGGAGCAAAAACAATAATAAAGTATTATATACTTTCACACATCATCCTAATAGCCTATGATACAAACAAATGTTTACAAGAATCACCGGAACAAAAAATATATATATATATATATAAATATATATATCTCCTTCAACTTCAATCTGCATTACTTGTACGGGCCGAGGAGAACTGGTTATGAAGTTACTCCTGATGAACTTCTTTTGACTGCAGTTAATGCACTCATCTTCTTTGGAAGTTGAGCGTTTTGATGGCAACAGCGAATAGAAAAGCGAAGAGCAGGGTAAATCCAACCACCACCACAGCCACAACCGACAAGAAGTCGTGTCGGAATCCAAAGTAGCTCTTTAAGAATTCATTCACCTTAAAGCCATTGTCAAGTTGGTTTTCAAGATCTCCAAACTGTGAAGCAACGAGTCCATACAAGGTCCATGAAACTGGGCATGCCCAGAAGTACCATCTCCACCAAATTGGCATCCTCTGCATAAGAAAAAAAGGCATGGATCAAGTTCAGTATATTTTCATCCAAAATACATGAAACCAGTCTAAAAGTGATGATGAACTCACGGGTCTTGGGATGATGAATCCGGAGAATAGGTTCCAAATCCCATAGAATGCGGCAGAAACAATAGAGGCTATGTTGTAGTTTGGTGTCAAGCCCACCGCCATCATTCCATAGAAGGTGAAGTATAGCAATGTGAAGTACATGAAGAAGAGATACCAAAAGAACTTGGCAGCTGTCCACTCAAACCCGATCATTGCATATACAAGTATTCCATATACGGCGGATTGGACGAAGATGTATGGAAGCTCAATCACAACCTGAAACGATTGAAGACACATGTGAGTGATCAACAACATGCAACTGTTAGGCAATGGGAGATATTTGCTATGGAAGGAGTAGTCAGTTACCTGTCCGAGTGCGTATGGCACTGCTGAATACATTCCTGCAGCTCTTTCTCTGTAAAAGACTGTCCGTTCAACTGCGACAATTGGCTGGACGGCTGAGGAATTAGACACTCCCAGAAACAAGACAGCAGCATACATAGAACCCATTGCATTAAACAAATCCTGCTGTTTGTCCCTGCAATTTGATGTTCCATCAGAGAACTATGTGAGCAATGGAGTCAATGTTCTCAAGAAATTGCCATCTGCCGGTTGTAATGATTAAATAGGTGGCATAGAGTTTTGATGAAGGCTTACGTTTTTCTGCCGATGTCCCAAAATATTGTTCCAAACATCAAGGCTATGATTGTTGTGAAGAAAAATCTCACTGCTGTGTATGCAGGATTTCTCCAATAGGACAAGCGCTGTTTCCAAAAACAAGCCATGCATTGCATTAGGAAGGACTGTGAGTACTGGTTTGGGAAATCCAGATCCTTCGACCCAGGAGGAGGTATGCTCAGTTCCTTGATCAATGCTTTATTCCTCCTGCAGATGAATACATGCAGTCAGGATTTATTTATATTCACAGTCCGAAATTTGAGACATAACAAGGAGCTAAAATTAGTAGGCCACTCACTGATATAATGCTGAGTTATGGTATATCTCCGTAAAATTGACACCCAGTACCTCCTCTTGTGCTTGTGTGGTCACTTCCAACATCCAGGTCGCTGGATTATAACCACCTTTAATCTTGCTCACCCCTTCAATACCCTGGAGAAGCAAAGATACAAATTAGGCATTACAAACTGCCAAAAGAGAATTAATCTTCAGAAAAATTAAGACATTATCATCAATTTGGGTTATCTTACCTCAAAATACTCAATTAGATGACAAGATTGGTGCCCCAGTGGACCAACGTAAATCTCTTGCCCCCCTCTCTTCATTAAGAAAAGCTGCAAAGCATAAGGGGCATTAGAATCATGCAAATTCAAATTATTACCTCCCAGGGAAATGCGTTGCAGCTCACTAACCACTAACCACTACAGAATTCAAGAATACATAAACAAGAAATAGCCTCACCTCATCAAAAGCTTCAAATATGTCAATGCTAGGCTGGTGAATAGTACAGACAACGGTTCTCCCAGTGTCGACAGTGTTCCTCACAGTTCTCATAACAATTGCTGCAGCTCTTGCATCAAGTCCAGAGGTCGGTTCATCCATGAATATAATTGAGGGATTAGCCACAAGCTCAACGGCAATGGTCAGCCTTTTGCGCTGCTCGGTTGATAGCCCATTTACACCAGGTAATCCAACCAAGGCTCCCCTCAGTGGTGTTAGCTCCACTAGATCCATGACCTGTTCAATGAACATCTGCACCCAATACATAGTTTTACCGGTCAGTTTACACATTGACAATGTGAATATATTGAAGAGGCTGTGTCATTTTACTAAGGCCCTACCTTTCCTGTTTTAGGATCAACTTCAGCGGGCAATCGAAGCCATGCAGAGTATACAAGAGACTCGTACACTGTGACATAAGGAGAGTGGATATCATTCTGTTCACAGTATCCTGATATGCGAGCAAATGTTTCTTGCTTCTTTGGATAGCCTGATACAGTAATGTTTCCTTCAATGTATCCACCGGTTTTTCTGCCAGCCAACACATCCATCAGAGTGGTCTTGCCAGCTCCACTGACACCCATCAAAGCAGTGAGCACTCCTGGCCTGAAAGATCCGCTTATGCCCTTCAAGAGCTCCAATCGGTCTTCCTCAATGCCTTCTGCTTTCATTTCCTAATAGTTTTGCATGAAAACCATCAGTGTTTATTTTGAGAAATAAGTATGCCATAGAAATTTGGGCAAAGGGTTGCATTCAAGAAGATTGCTATTTGAAAATAAGTTACCTGTGGCATGTCCACAGAGTATCTTATGTTGTCAAAGGTTATTGAAAGTGGTGTGAATGGCAGAACCATTCCTTTCTTGCTTTCACTGGAATCAACAGTTGCGTTGGTAGAGCCTGACGATATTTGATTTGTTGAGTTATTAGCTCTACCTGTGGTCATAGATATTGCAATTGGATCAAGCCACTATGAAATTACAAACAAAGGAGTTATATAGATTTGCAAAGCTTACCTTCAGATGCAGAGATGTTTCCAGAGGGCTTTCCTCTGGATGATAGTTCAATCATCTCTCCAGTTAAATTTAAGTGTTTCTCTTTCAGCGTCTCCTCTGATACAGATGGTTCGTTTTTCCCGAGTGCTGCAAGCATTAAACAGATTGATCATGAGTAACAATGCTTGGCCTTCACACTTTGATCCGTGCTTATTGAAAATTGTTATGCCTATACATTTCTAAATTATGCTGCAGTAAGACTTACGTTTGAGAAAGTCAAGCGCCATGGTGAAAAGACCATTGAATACAAACACATAGCCAAGCATCGCAGCAAAACCAATCCAGTACCATTTTGCTTCAGTAAACATTCCTCGAGATTTCAGGATAGCCACCCCCAGTGGCTCTCCTGATGCAGGATCAGTCTACAACACAATATTAGAAGACACGCATGAGCTAATTTTCTTTAGCAAGTTAAGATAATATGTTCTCTATGTGGCGCATATGTTTCTTACATGACTCCAACTCTTGCCAAGGAATTCGTTAGTGGAAAGTGCATTCTGAGCATACATCAGAGGTGAAATCCAGTAACCCCAAATCCACCACTTCTTGATATTATCTGCCAAGAGACACAATGATTTAGCCCAAGGAAAGCAGTAATTTTATGCAAATAGTCGATTTAAACATAGTACTTCTTGTGAAATCTAGTCTAAAATACCAAGTCATAAAGCATACCATGTGAGATGATGAATCCACCCAATACTATCATCACAAGCAAAGTGAAGGCTGCTAATGTATTTGCAATAACCAGGTGTCTGCCCAAAACCGCAAGGAAACGGAACAAGCCTGAAGCCATCTGATTGAGCAGTAGAAGAAGCAGATATTGCTTGAACAGCCTGTGAGGGGGGGAAATGTTATAGATGTTAGACTTAAACAAGTTACAGAGGGATGGTACAAGATGGTGCATAGGATCGAACTCCTTATGCTAATTAATAAATAAATTGTGGTTTATCCACTTTATCAAAAAAAAAAAAAAAAAAAAAAAGATGGTGCATAGGATAAGATATGAAGGTGGCAGGATCAACTCCTCTCACCTTGCTGCACTTGGATCAAATCCGATGACATAGTAATTAATGAAGACCCAGACACCAACTTCCACAAAGGAAATTGGAATCTTCAGTATCCATGATGGCAATGCGTAAGCCCATGCAGGATAGAAGAGATAGTCTCTTTGTTTGAAGAACACAGGGAGCTTTATAATGGTTAGAGCAAGCTCTGAGAATCCATTGAACATGAGCATCACGATTGAGAAGAAAAGTGCCCCCAAATATATCCCTCCGTTAGTTACTGAATCACGGTGCATGTTGGTTCGGAAGAACAATGTCATTGTGATGATTCCCATGAGCAGGAGCTGTAATCAAAAAGTTCAGAATGTCTTGAATTGAGTCATGAAACATGTCTGAAATTTAAGTGCAGTGTCAACAAAGGGAGGTCATTACTCACCTGAAAAGCCCGGAAGATGTAGACAAATGAGTTACGCTTCATTAGAAGCAGTTCTCTATCAATGCAAGCCTTTAAAAGTTCCATCTTGCCAACACCGTATTTTGATGTTGTCAGAGCAGCAGGGTGGCTCTTATTCTTGTCAAATGGTTCAGCTAGTTCTCTTTCTAATTTCTTACCAACATGGAATGAGTGGAAGCCTTCTGAAAATTCTCTTACTGGCACATAACGATAAGGTTCATCATGCCTTGCCCAGTACTGCGGTTGGTCTTTCCTCGATGTCACCTGAGGATCCCCAAAAAGATTAGTTTTATGAACCGTGTAAAGAATTCGAACACAAAAGAAAATACTCTATATTCTTTAACATACTTCTTGCAAGAAGTCTGCCACGCCTTTCCTCTCTGGGCATTTGAAGCCCATAGACTCAAAGAATTCAAGCACATTCTCACGGGGCCCTTGGTAGACAACCTGCCCGTCAGAGAGAAGAATTATGTCATCGAATAGATCATATGTCTCCGGTGCAGGCTGAAGCAAGGAGATGACTGATGTTCCACCAAGAATGTGAATGTATTGTCTGAGAGAATTCACAATCTGGAATGTTGTTGAACTATCTAAACCAGTGGATATCTCATCCATGAACAATGCTCTTGCTGGTCCAACAACCATTTCTCCTGTAATATAATTGAAGAGCCAGAGAATCATTATGAAGGTAATCAATGCCCACAGACACATTGAAGGATGCAAGTATAAGAACGCTGGTTCATCATCCTTCTCGGGTTTTTATACCTGTTGTGACACGCTTCCTTTGGCCTCCAGATATACCTCTCAGCATCTCATCTCCTACCATGGTATCAGCACATATGTCTAATCCCAAAATCTGTAACCGTTTCAAAAGTTAGATAGGAAAAGAACTCGATTCATGATTTAGAAATGTTTTGTCTACCAGTAAGCAGGCTTCAATAAATTGACATCTTGAAGAACATTGCATATTCACATACCTTGAGTATATAATCTGTGACAACACTTGTTTCCTGTCCTTCCATCGCAGCTGCCTGCATGAGCAACAACAATATTTTCATGACCAACCATCTCTGATTAAATTCAAGGTAGAGAATCATATCTCAAGCATTATCACAATTCAAAATTCTAACAACAAGACCTACAGCAGATAAAACTCTGAACTCACCTTCATGAAAACATCAACATCAGGGTCTGGCTTGATATTGGCTTCCTTCTCCCTTCTTGAGAGCTCGGTTAGCATATCTATACATTTTATAGAAATGATTAACGTTCTTTTATAACTGACAGAATGAAAGATAACAAGGATAAACTCAATCAGGTGACACTCACCATAACGAGTGCCAACTCCTTGGCACCTCGCAGAGAAAGCCAAGGTTTCTCTCACTGTCATCTCTCCAATGTGAAGATCATATTGGCTGATATATGCTGCTGTTCTCTGGGGTACAAACTCTTGCATTCCATGACCATTGTAAGTCACCTTTCCATCAATCTGTTTTCATTATAGATGTTGGGCGTTAAGGTTGAATTAATTGACCAAATAGGAGGAGTGTGTGAAACTAATAATAAAATCTACAAAAGTCAGAAGGTATGAACCTTAAGATCAGAGCCCAGCTTTCCAGCGAGAGCCAACAACAATGTGGTTTTTCCTGAGCCTGGTGGCCCCAGGAGCAAGGTCATTCTGCGAGGTTTGATAATTCCACTAACATCATGAAGGATGCTAACTGGCCGCTTCTTGTTTGGTAATACATGGAGGTAATTGAGAAATGCCTTCACCACAGGAAACCAAAACAACAACAACAACAACAAAAATAAGTAAATAAATAAATAAATTCCAAGCAAGCTTTCTATAAAAACAAAAAAAATGAAGAAATTGAAAGATTTATATATATCAATGCAATCTCCTAATTACCTCGACTGCGTTGAGTGTGAAATTGATGACTGAAGGCAATCCTCTGTTGCCCACATAGGCTTGTGCATCAATGTTGAGGTGCTCGTAGCGCACTTCAATGGTTGGAAAATCAATCCCCACCCTAAACATGATATAAGTAAATTTAAAGAGTCGTCTTCCATAATAAATCAATCAAGGTTTTTAACTTGAAACTAGAAACCAACAAAGAAAAAAGTCGGCTTTCTAGTTTTTGATGAGAAAGCTCATGATAGAAATAGACCTGTCCATGCGATCCTTGAGCTTGAACAAGAACTTCTCGTTGTCCTCCTCGGCAACTCGAACCAATCTCTCAAGCAAGTGCTTCCTCTCTTGAATCCCAAGGCTCTGGACATCCACCTCCCTGTGCTCCCCAGCAGACAGAGTGAGTATACCCTTGCGAACTCTATCATAAGTTGGCAGCTTCTCAAGAGCAGCCCACTTGAGAGCCTCCTCGTCGTCCTCATCTCTCGATGATCTCGAGAAGATATCCTCTCCTCTCCTCCAAACAGAGGAGCTGTTGAGCCTCATGCTCCCAGCTCTAAAAGTATCTCCTATATCCATTCTTCTTCTTCTTCTTCTTCTTCTTCTTCTTCTTTCCAAGCTCCAATGGTCTCTTAATTAAGCTCAAAGAAAGAAGGCCTTGTTGTGAGTCTCTCTTACTCTGAAATGAAATGAAATGAAATGAATGTGGAGAAAGATAAGATGGTTTTGGTGAAAACGAAGAGAAAGAAGAGTTTAAATAGAGAAGGCACAGA
This sequence comes from Dioscorea zingiberensis, assembly GCA_026586065.1. Taxonomy (NCBI): domain Eukaryota; kingdom Viridiplantae; phylum Streptophyta; class Magnoliopsida; order Dioscoreales; family Dioscoreaceae; genus Dioscorea; species Dioscorea zingiberensis. The sequence continues at coordinate 44,488,973 of CM048818.1, forward strand.
AGAGAGATGAGTTGGCAAATGGAGGCGGCTTCCGGAATCAAATCACAGGCAGCCAGCCCATGTGTGAAATAGTTGGTCAGCCATGGGAGAATGGATTTTTTTTTTTTAATATCTTAATTAAACTAATGGTTTCTTCCTGGAAAGCCTCCTCTAATGCACACCAAAAAACAAACCCAGAATAAGATATAAATCATTCATCACATGACCCACGAAAGACCAACCATGACTTCGGCTGGAATTATTGGATGAGCCCCAGAGTTATAATAATATACTTTTAATATATATTTAATTTAATAAAACATAAAAAAGGCGGAAAAGAAAACGTGACACATTTTAAGTCTGACCGGTCAAAGACGTACATATAGAGAGAGCAGGTCACAAGAAGATTGTGAACAATATGGGCCTTCAGTGTGAGTATATTATACTTTGAGAATCTTTGTAAGCGAGTAAGCTATGAAGGCTGCTTAATTAGAGAGTTGGTGGTGAGTTGAAGAGGAATGATTATATGAAGAAGAAGAAGGAAAGGGAGATGAATGGATCTTAAAATTAGCCTTGACGGAATAGATGGATAGATGGATGGATGACATTCATATTCAGGTTTGTTTTTGCGTTTTGTTTCATTGTTTTTGTTTTCTATGGTGAGGAAAAACGGGAATGCCATTCTTACCCAAGAAATAACCCGAAAAGCCTTCCTGGAACGTTGATCATACCTCGTGGTGTGTGTGTGGTGATCATCCCTCAAAAAAACAAAGGATTTCTGTGGGTTGAATTTTGATTTTGATTTTGATTTTGACTTTGACTCAGAAGAGTGATGACGCCAAGTTAAAAACATCAAGCATAAGCGCATAAATGTCTCTGTGTTTTTTTGTTTTTGTTAAAGTGAATTAACCACATTTATTTATTGAGATAGTGATAAAAATGGGTTTCAGAACCCTTAGTTAGGCCTAGGTCTGTATATGGGGATTATATCGGTTCTTGTTGTCCCGGGGGTCGGGGATGGGCCTCGTTCTTCGAAGTCTGCTCCTGGAGGTATTGGTGTCTGCTCTCCCCTCGTTAATACGAGGTTGTGTCTAATGAAGGTATGTATTGTTTGTAGTTGTGCTTGTTGTGCGACATGGGCACTTTCGAGCCACGACAGGAAGAGGAAGTCAGCCTAGCGGATGAGTCTCGTATAAACGCGACGTTTATCTTTGAAAACTCTGTTGTTCCTTTTCAGCCATAGACTTCAAGTGACCGCTAGCACTAACAACTGCCATCCCTTTCGCAGATCCTTCTCCATAAGCTTTCCGATGAAGGTCCCGCCCCACAAATCTTGTATCCGGGTGGGGTGGGCTCCAATCCCCATGAGTTGCGTATAGTGTGTCCAAATGTCTACAGCGTATTGGCATTGTATGATAAGGTGTTCCGTTGTTTCTTCATGTGCGTTACACAGGTAGAAGCTTCTCCTCTCCCCCTGCCAATTCCATTTTGCTAGATTTTGAAGTGTGGGAAGCTTGTCTTCCCATGCTAACCATGCAAACAGTTTGACTTTAGGGGGTGACACTTGCTTCCAGAATGATACAGGTAGAGTGCTGCTCATGCCTCTGTTCATTTTGAAGTGGTATAATGATTTGACCGTGAATTGCTGATTAGGGGTGAGCCTCCATTTTCTTCCGTCTACCCCTTGTATCTTTTTTTTCTTGCATCCATAAATGTAATGAAGTGCTTAATAAGAAGACGATGCATTTTTCAATCTAATATTTTCAATGAACTTTGTTTATCAACTTTTATGAAAAGATTAATACATTTTCAGCTGTCATTAAATTAATTATTAGAGTAATCCTTTAACGTGATTTTCAAATGAATTATATAATAAAAAAATGGTTAGTTACTGCCTTATTATACATAATCATGACCATGTGAAAAATGTGAACAGCCGCAAAGATAAAAGAAAAGCACATGGATTTTTTCATGCCAAGTTCCTAACCAAAAGACCACTAAAAAGATAAATATTCCCTCACTCCATCCTCATCTATTGTTAAAACTCAGAATCCCTGGCCTCTCTTTCTTCTCTAACAGTGATCATCTTCTTCTTTAATCAAATTGAAAAGTATTCAAACTCACTTTTAAAATATTTTTTATAAATTTATATAAAAAGTACTTCAATATTTTTCATCCCTATATATATATATATATATATATATATATATATATATATATATATATATATATTTGAAATATACTTCTAAAAAGCAATTATTATTATTATTATTATTATTATTATTATTATTATTAAAAACCTTTAAACAGACCTCAGGTTGGGTTCAAGCTTTAATTTTGCTGAATATTTTATCATTTTCAGTAATATTTAGATAAATCTAATAGCTACTCGTCAACTATTAATAATTTGACATTTTTTTTTTTTGGAAAAAGGATAATTTGGCATAAAGTGAGGGCACCCATACACGGTGCTGGGTTATCTGCCTATGACTTTTGGGAGGTACTTGTCACCTTTGTCAAAAAAATAAAAAATAAAAAATTGGCACATTTCAATCCTATAAAATCACAAGTTTTAATTATCTAAACTAGTTGAATTAAAGTTTTCTTTTTATAGTTTATTATTGTTCTAATCAGGCAGATGAAGAACATGGCTCTTCTTTTTTATTTTAATCATTTAAGGAAACGTAATTTTCTATGGTTCAAATCTTTGGAGACATTCTCGTTAATTTCAAGAAAAATTTTGAGTATTTTATTAATAAAATTATCTTCCAATGAGATCCCAACATCTCTTTCATACTAATGCATCATTTGATTAATTTTATGGTAGGTATGAGATAAAACTTTAAAAAACAAGAAATGATGATCTAGAATAAGGAGCATGAGATAAAACTTTTAAAAAACAAAGTTTGTGTCGCACATGAAGATGAAGTCAGTAACAAACACCCAAAACTCACATGGTTTATATGACCAAATATAAGAGAACGTGCACTGTGTTGATAACTCTAAATCTTTATTTATGCAACCAAGCAGAAAGCAACAAAATTAGCTACTGCTAAACATATATAACCAAATAATCACATATTGGGAAAATATCAAGAAAATGGAATATTGTAATAGCATACGCAAGGCAAGTAAGAAGAGAACAGAGTATGGTAGAGCACAAAGATGGCCTTGAAACTTGACTTGTTCTAGTTTGTAGCTCTTTCTAGTTTTTTTTTTTAAAAAAAATTTTAAAAATTAAATAGGAATCCACATGTTTAATGAAAATCTTAACAACTTATCTTAGTTATAAGTCCTAATTAACACAACACCTAGAGATTGATTTTGAAGACACCCAGAATTAAAAGAAGTTTATCATATCCATCATAAGACCATAATTTTGTACTATATACTATTTTACTATTTAATAAATGAGTGTAATTTATCTATTTATTTTTTTTAAAAATAAGTCATAATCAAGAAACCAAAACAATTATCATCGTACTTCAAAACAGTTATGAACAAACATAAATGTATAAATATAAATATATTATATATAATTAAAAAAATAAAGATTGATATATATATATATATATATATGATAATTGGCATTAATGTTTTAACCAGCCAGTTTTATTTAGAATGAAATTCTAGATTTCTGACAATTTTGAAGTCCAAAACTTGGGATTGGTCGATTTTGAGGTCTTTCACATATGAAAATGGGTCCTGTATCTCTATGTGAATAGAAGACCATCTAGAAAGAGAAACCTTTATATATATATATATATATATATATATATGAGGTCTTCTCCTTCTCCTTCTAGAAGATTATATATTTTTTTTCTGAAATAATTGAGCTGATGGTGATGGGTACTATAAAATGTACAAAAGGAATAAATAAAGAAATAAAGAAAAGCAAAATCTTATCAGATGCCTGAACTGCAGTGGTTGGGTTGCTTGCGTTAAAAGTCCCATAATTTGAGGGGGAATCTATCTAGAATGCAGAAGAGAGAAAATTTTATCTTAATGTATGCAGTTCTCCAAATATCAGAAGGACAAGATTCTCATATTTATTTGTTCTGATCAGTCTCTCTATCTTCAAGGGAAGGGGCAATTATAATCAAATACATATTTATCTTATTTTATTCACTAATTTAAAGTTAATTGCTTGAGAGATGGTAAGTATATATCTAGTGTCAAATTAATTAAATTATTTTGATGCATCACATTTCTTGGAGGCCGCATTAATAACAATAAAAGTTTTTATGGATGACATGATGCGTGTATTTATTTTTTATTTTAAGAATACATTATATTATATATATATATATATATATATATATATATATATTTATATATCATTCATCTGCCTCCTTATTAAGAGTTCGTTGGGGCAATGGGGGGGAAGAGACAAGAATGAAAGTGAGATGTTGATGGGATCGATGGTTGCATAGCATTGACTTTGAGACAAGTTTGTGATGAATTGAAGGTTGAAGGTTGAAGGTTTTCACAAAAAGGGTTGATCTGATCATCGTTGCTGCACACTCAATTCATTTTCTGCCAACAAAAGTCAAAGACTTTGTGCACTTTCCCGGCATCCATCCGTGGACCATTAATTCGGTTCATTCATACCATTAAGTTTGACCTCTATTTCACTTTCTTTCTTTTGCATTTACATTTCCAAGTTTCATATGTTGATATTTGCAAATCTTCTCCACCTTGATTCCTTCCTTCAAAAGACGGTGGAGGATTCTTTTTATAAATAGAAAAACATAAAAGTCAATGTTACTATCCAAAATAACTTGATATGAAAGAGAAACATAATTTATTTCAAACTATTTTCAAAACTCTTTATTCACTTCATTTAAATATTTCTTAAAGTATAAATATAATGAGAATGCACTTCAATTTAAACAGGTACAATGATAAATATAAATATATATATCAAATTTATATATTTGAATCCAAATTTATTAAGTTAACTAATGTGGACTATTAATTATTTTAATGTATATACTATTAATTACTTTGATCACTAAAAACATTAATAAATAGTAACCATTTTGTTATGGGGAAAAAATATCAAATGACATATGACATGATCACAAAGCACACGAATGAGAGATCAACTGTCATCCTAATCGCCTAGTCATCCTATATTGAACAAGAGCTTTCGGAAGGCCCCAGAAAGTGTTGAAAGCTGGCATCCAGCTGCCTCCAAGCCGGCGCCCTACTATCTTTGAGCTGGCGAGGTGGCTCAAGAGAGTTTATTTAAAATGGGGCTTTTAATTATTTAATATAAATTAAATTTTATTAATTTTTTTAACACGATTTTTTTTATACATCTTATGGGTTTTAATGGTGAAGTAATTTTATAACAACTCCAACAAGAAAAAAAATTATAACAAACAAACAAAAATTTAAACAATAGAAAGATAATAGGTTATTTTATATAAATTTTTTTAAAAAAAATATTAAAAAAACTATCTACTACAAAATACTATCTAAAATTTATTTTTCTAACTTTTTGAGATACCAAGTTATTAATAAAATTTTTAAAATAAATTTGTTCTAGCAAGTATTGCAAACAAGAACTCAAAAAGAAAGAGTGAAAAGAGTAAAGATATAAAAGAATTTAAAACCAATCTTGATTTATAATTGAGAAAATAGTCGTTACTTACCAATTTATCAACAACTACGTAATTAATAATTCTTGGGATTAGTTTTTTAATTACTAATAAGGTACATAGCTTGAAGAAGATATATATTTAATTATTTATTAAACTAAGAAGTTAAAATTTTAGTTTATTATCTTTCATTCTAAAATATTAGTTGATAAAAGATATATAATTGATCATATATTAAATTTAAAAAAATTTAAATATCCGTATATTATAACAAATAATAATTATTATTAGCATGATAAAGTTTTAAAAAATTTCAGTTCAAATGTAGTAGGAGGCCTCCAATAGATATTAAATTAAAATTTTAAAATACTAATTTATCATACAAATAATTATGATAACTAGCTTTTTAAAAAAATTTAAGGTTTAAATTTTGTATGTGGCCTCCAATAAATATTAAAATTAAAATTAAAATTTTTAAATATCAATTTATTATAATAAATATCTATTATTATAGTTATAATAATAAGATTAAAAAAATATTAAAGGATAAAAAGTAAATATGAGACCATTAAAATTTGGGGTCTAAAGCGATTGCTTCACTCGCTTTACCCTTGAGCCGCCCCTGTCTACTGTCTCCGAGCTGGCAGCCAACTAACTCCTAGCTGGCCAACAGTCTCAAAGCTATATAAAAAGGTTCTTGGCTCACAACGAAGGTATCTTGGCCAACTTGAGAACTAGAGATCTAGGACTCCATTGAGATTGAGTTCGTGCATCACGCTCACTTGGAATCTCCTCTACTCTCTTCCACTCTCTCTCTCACGCACTCTTTTTTGCTCTCCCCTCTATTTGGAGTATCTGACTTGAGCATTGGAGGCTACAATAGGGCACGAGCGCCCAACCCTCCTCTCTCTGCAACTTCTTCTCCCAACGATATGTGATCCTTGATGGTCCGATCTCTAAAGAAGACACTGATCCAGTGAGCACGAAGATGTTCGTCCGAGAAGTTGTCCATCACAACTAATCTCTCCCTCATAATCAACTGAAGCTCTGCAACCATCACCGACCTCTCTTACCCGTTGATCTAGATCTATTCTGATCCCTAGGAGGAGCAAATCTCTACATCAACAGTTGGCGCCGTCTATGGGAAGATCCATCTTCTTAATCAAGAACCCCTGAAGCTCTTTGCAATGGCAAGAGGCAAGCGAAGTCCATATCCCTGACTAGTTGAAAGTCAAGTTATCAACCGAGTCATGTCGCCCATGGGTTGGCACAGTCCGGTACTATAGACCCTAGGCCGTGCCCAAGCACGACCTGAGGTCGAGCCTGTATTGGGCCAGTACTTGTGTGGCCCGCCAGATGGCATGCCCTACAATGACTTTATTTGTATTGTGTCATGCACAACCCCACATCTATGTCTTTTGGGTAAAATAACATTCTTACCCTCCCTAACAACGATAAATAATTAATTTATGAGGGTATTTGGGTATTAAAAATTTAAGAAAAAATCTATAAATACCCCCCTAATTATTCTCATTTTCCTCATTCCAACAATTCAATTCTCATTTCTCATCATAATTTTCCAAGAATTCAAGGCATCAAGGCATCAAGGCTTCAAGATCAATTTATTTCTAAGCTCAAGACTTAAAGTGATAAAGTCCACATTCCTCAATTGCATTTCAAGGAGATCAATCGGGTATCCAATTGTCTGGTTTTCTTCAAATCTATTACAAGCAATTGAGGTAGTTCTTAACTGTTATGGGCAGTAGCGGATCTAGGGGGGGCAAGGGGGGCTTCAGCCCCCCTGCCCCGGTGAACGCCGGAGTTCGGCGAGGACCACGAGGTTATTTATTGGCTTCAGCCCCCCCCTCAAATGAGTGTCAGATCTCTTCTTCAGCCCCCTTTGTTCTTTGTGTTACTGTTAGGCGTCAGCCTGTCAGGTTGCCGACGAGCAACTTCACCGTAGTTCGTCGGAGTCATCCCCATCTCAAGTTGCGTCGCTAGTCGCTACCTAGTACCTACCCATCATCTCAATTCTCAAGTGAACGACGAAGGCTATGATTATGAAGCAGTGAAGCTGTGAAGGTAAAGCCAATCAGCCATTGATTTTTGATAGTTTATTAGTTTATATTATTTTATGTTATTAGACTTGGTCAATGCTTTTCAAATTCCAATGTTTAGTATTTTAATAAAATTTATATTTTTTTATTCATATTGAAAAGGAATCTGAATCCTTTACTGTTTATCATCTCCTCTTGTATGATATCTCGTGACTCTCTCTGGATTCATCTTCACAAAATCGCCGATTCGCCGAGATCTTCTTCTTTTCTCCAAACAGACCAAACCGTTCCCAGTTCCCACGAATCCCACGGTCGGCGGCCACCGATCTGAGATCTCCAGAAAGATCATCATCTCTCCGCGCGGCCGCGCCTTAGTGTTTGGACACCCCAATCGAAAGTCAAAACCCTATTCTTGCGATCTACTCTCCGTAGGATCTTGCTTAGAGAATCGACTCGAGATTCCGAGAACGACGAGATCTATGAGGTGAGTGCTGGAGAATTCAAATTTGTTTATGAAGCAATTTGTTTACAGTTCCATAATTTTCTGTCTTCACTTTTATATTGATCATGGATGATGGATTCATGATTCATGATGGATATTATGGATTCATGGAGGCTGAGGAGGAGTTATCATAATAATTTGTACTTCAGCCTTCATCTTTCCTCTTCAATTAGGCAGGCGCTAGGCGACAATTTATATTAAGAGATATTTAGTACAAAAATTATTTGCTATATGCCTATATCTTTCCTCTTCATGAGTTTTCATTTCTAAGCAAAGAACTGTGGTGACTCTTTAGATACATGCTTTTACCCCTGGCTTAAATAAATTAAATTGTTTGGTTTTTGAGATAATTTGAGTTCCTTTAATAAGGGATATTTGCAGGACATGGATAAATTTTTAATTAAACGACCACGGAGTGTAGAGTCGTCTAATGCTTGTAAAGCACCATCAGACTTTGAATCAAGTGAGAAAAACACTCATGCAGATTTTGATTCAAGTGACATTATTAGTGACCCAGGACTACGAAAGCCGATTGAAGATTTTGATATTGGGATTAGAGATCAAGTTAGAAGGGAATATTTAACTAGAGGCCCCTGTCAACCAATTGGGCATAATTTTCCACAGAAAGAGTATGGCAAGCAAAGAAGGAGTTTTCGGGATACTTGGTTTAAACAACATCCGTGGTTGGAGTATAGCATGACCAAAGATGCGGCGTTTTGCTTTTGGTGTTATCTTTTTAAGCCAAGTAGAGTAAGTCGAACAGGAGAAGATGCATTTACCAAAATAGGGTTCAATAACTGGAAAAAAGCATTAGAAAAATTTGTAGAACATATTGGTGCTGTGAACAGTGCGCATAATGATGCGAGAGTGCAATTTCAGAGCTTCCAAAATCAAAGGCAAAGTGTGTCACACCAGTTAGCTGCACATTCACAAGAGATGGAGGTTGCATACCGTATTCGTTTAACAGTGGTTTTGGATGTGACACGTTTTCTATTGAAGCAGGGTTTGGCTTTTTGTGGATATGATGAGTCCTCAAGCTCATTGAACAAGGGTAATTTTCTTGAGTTACTCGAGTGGTATAGCCTACGAAATGAAGAAGTTTGGAGTGCAGTCAATCAAAATGCTCCTAGAAACAATCAAATGACTTCCCCAAAGGTTCAGAAGGAGTTAGCAAATGCTTGTGCATTCGAAATTACACGTGCTATTATTGATGATATTGGGGATAATTATTTTTGCCTTATGATTAATGAAGCTCGAGATGTCTCAGTGAAGGAGCAAATGAGAGTTGTTCTACGATATGTGAATAAGGATGGATATGTGATTGAAAGATTCCTTGCCATAGTTCATGTACCTGACACCTCCGCCATTTCTTTAAAGAATGCTATTGATTGCCTGTTTTCCAAACATGGGCTATCTCTTTCAAAGTTAAGAGGGCAAGGATATGATGGGGCCTCAAATATACGAGGTGAGTTCAATGGTTTGAAGACACTTATCTTAAAAGAAAACCCATATGCAAGATATGTCCATTGTTTTGCTCACCAACTTTAATTAGTGATTGTTGCTGTTGCTAAAGACAATCGAATTGTGGCTGATTTTTTCCAATATGTTACTATGGTTGTTAATGCCACCGGAGCATCGTGTAAAAGGAGAGACCAACTTCGGCAACATTATCATGATAGATTGGTCGAGCAGTTAGAAAAAGGAGAGATAGTTAGTGGAAGAGGAAGAAACCAAGAATCCAGTTTAGCACGACTAGGGGATACTCGTTGGGGATCACATTATACTACTATTCTCAGGCTAATCTCTATGTGGGCTACAGTGTTAGATGTACTCCAAAATGTGCATGATGATGGTGCTTCTAATGATAATAGAGGTATAGCGGCAAGTTTGATCCAAAAAATGAAAAATTATCAATTTGTATTTGTAATATTCTTGATGAGGCGTTTGTTGGAGATAACAAATGAATTATCACTTGCCTTGCAACAAAAAGACCAAAATATTGTTCAAGCCATGCGTTTGATTGAAGTTGTGAGAGCTCGGCTTCAAGACTTTAGGAAGACAGGATGGGACGAGTTTATGGAGGAGGTTTGCTCTTTTGTGAGAAAAACTCTATCCCAGTACCTAATATGGAGGATAATATGAGAATCCGTGGACGTTCTAGGAGAGAGGGGCAAGTCATTACTCATTTTCACCATTATCATGTCGAGATTTTCTGTGAGGTTAGTATTTATATATATATATATATATATATATATATATATATATATATATATATATTTATAAATCCTAATGATTTAATATTTTGATAATATTTGTGATTTTGTTATCATTGCAATATTAGGTTATTGATGTGATCGCACAAGAAATACAAAATCGTTTTCCAGAAGCTAGCACGGAGTTACTTCTTCTCATGTCATGCCTTGATCCAAGGGACTCATTCTCCAAATTCAACATTCACAAACTAATTCGTCTTGCAGAGCTTTATCCCGAAGATTTTTCAGTGACTGAACGCATGATGCTTGAGGACCAACTTGCCACTTTCATTTACGATGTGCGGCGTGATGAAGATTTTGCCGCTATCGGGGACTTAGGAGGTTTTGCTAGGAAAATGGTTGAAACAAGCAAACGTCTTCTTTTTCCACTAGTTTATCGTCTTATTGAATTGGCATTAGTTTTTCTAGTTGCAACAGCTAGTATTGAAAGGGTGTTTTCGACAATGAATTTTGTAAAAACTGACTTGCGCAACAAAATGGGAGACGAGTGGATGAACGATAGCCTAGTTGTCTATATTGAGCGGGAGGTTTTTGCAACTATTGACAACGAAGTGATTCTACAGCGTTTTCAGAAAATGCAAACTCGTCGAATGCAGTTACCTCCTCTTAGTCGCATGCCTCGCATGTCCTGCACTGGTGTTGGTTCTAGTTCAAGTGCACATCGATAGTCGTTTTATGCTTTTTTTTTCCTGTGTATGTATTCAAATTGTAGTTGTTTTAATTAAAAGTTATATTATCACACTGTTTTACATTTGAAACAATTTTTTGTTAAATGATTTTTTTTTTACATTTTACCCAAGCCCCCCCACCCATTAATCCTGGTTCTGCTACTGGTTATGGGTGAAAATTCCATTAGACACATAGCGGGACCCGAACAGCTTGATTCGAGGACACATGTGGAAGAACCCCAACAACATAGATGAGGAACGCCCGCGCGGGGACTCTCCAACGGAATACGCGAAACATGTCCAAAACCCGACCAAGGCTCTGGAAGGACCTATTTGAGCTGGCATTCCACTGGAGTCTACTTGGCGGTCAAGTAAGGGGTTGCTTGGGGTGCAAGCCACTAACAACAGAGGGCAAACGGGAAAAGTATAAAAGGGGAAGAGAAGAGAAAGAAGGGTGACCCTCTCCAAATCTCTCAACCAAGACCTCACTCTACTCTCTCTATTCTCTCCCCCTCTCTCCCTCTCTTTCACTCTTCGACTCTCTCATTCCTTCCATCGTGAATGCTCGATCTCTTGAGTCATCTTGTGCTCCCTTTGTAACACCCCGATTTTTTTTCATGGGAATTATCGCTTAATTTTCAAAAAATAAATATGGGGTTATTAATTCATTAACAAAGATTTTACAACAACAACAACAACAACAACTAAGCCTTAATCCCATACTAGATAGGGTCGGCTATATGGATTCTCTGTTTTCATGTCGCTCTCAAATATGAAATAAAATAAAATAAAAGAAAATGAAATAAACTGAAATAAAATGAAATAAAATAAAAAATAAAAATACATAAATAAATAATAATAACAACATATAATTTCTATGAGAGATTGGGATGGTAGAAGCAGCACAGTATCCCTACAAACAAAGCTAAGCTAATGAAGGAAAACCTTTTAGCCGACTTATTGGTAATCCTATACTAGGCGGGGTCGGCTATATGAATTCTTTGTCTCCATGTCGCTCTGTCAAAAGCAAGATCCGGCTCAATATCTAACATACGTAGGTCCTTAGACACCACCTCTCTCCACGTAATCCTAGGCCTACCTCTACCCCTCTTCTTACCTTCTACAACTAAACTATCACATTTTCGAACTGGAGCACCTGGGGGTCTCCGGCGTACGTGTCCAAACCATCTTAAACGTCCTTCTCGTATTTTATCTTCAATTGGTGCAACATGCACCTTCTGTTGGATGTGTTCATTTCTAATCTTGTCCAATCTTGTATAACTACTCATCCATCTTAACATCCTCATTTCAGCCACATTCATCTTATGCATATGTTAAACTTTAGTTGCCCAACACTCGCTCCCGTATAGCATGGCCTGTCTAACTACCGTCCTATAAAACTTTCTCTTTATTTTGTTAGGCATCTTTTTATCACATAACACCCCCGTGGCACTTCTCCATTTCAACCATCCAGCTTTGATTCTATGGGTTACATCTTCATCTATCATCCCATCATCCTGAAAAATGGAACCTAAATACCTAAAATGGTTAACCTTAGGCACTACCACCCCCCTAGTTTCACTTCTCCTTCATCTCTCCTACTTAGACTAAAATTACAGTGCATATATTCTGTCTTACTTCTACTTAACCTAAAGCCTTTACTTTCTAAAGTGTTTCTCCATAATTCTAGCTTTTGATTTACTCCATCTCTAGTCTCATCCACTAGGACAACATCATCCGCAAACAACATACACCATGGGATGTCATCTTGGATATAACTAGTTAATTCATCCATTACTAGGGTAAACAAGTATGGGCTCAAAGCCGATCCTTGACGTAGACCCACTGTTATAGGAAACTCCTCCGTATCGCCTCCTACTGTTCTCACACTTGTAACCGCTCCCTCATACATATCCTTAATAATATTTATATATTTTACATGAATGTTTTTCCTCTCCAATACCGACCAAAGGACTTGTCTTGGTAACCTATCATATGCTTTCTCTAGGTCAATAAAAATTATATGGAGATCCTTCTTCTTTTCTCTGTAGATCTCCATCAAGTTTCTTAATAGAAAAATGGCTTTTGTTGTGGATCTACCTGGCATAAAACCAAATTGGTTCTCTAACACCTTCGTGATATACCTGAGTCGATACTATATTACTCTCTCCCAGAGTTTTATCGTATGACTCATATTTAACTTAATACCATGGTAGTTGGTGCAATTTTGAATATCTCCCTTATTCTTATAAATAGGAACCAAAATGCTCTTTCTCCAGTCTTCTGGCATTTCCCCCCCTTTTAGGATAGAGTTGAAGAGTTTGGTTAACCACTCTATTCCTACTTCTCAAAGGCACTTCCAAACTTCAATCGAGATACCATCTGGGCCACAAGCTTTTCCAGCCTTCATTTTTCCCAGTGCCTCCTTGACTTCGCTAGGCCTGATCTTACGTGTATAGCTAAAGTTCCTTTCTATCGTTGATGCATAAAAATCCGTAAAGTTATCCTCATGACTTGCATTGAACAAGTGATCAAAGTAGTTTCTCCATCTCTCCTTGATTTCCTTATCTCCTGTCAAGACCTGTTGAGACTCATCCTTAATGCACTTGATTTGGTTCAAGTCTTTCCCTTTTTTATCTCTTAGCCTTGCTATCTTGTATACTTCCTTTTCCCCTTCTCATGTCCCTAACTTTTGGTATAAATCAGCTAGGGATTTACCTCGGGCCTCGCTAACCGCTTTCTTGGCCTCCTTTTTTGCCTTTTTAGACTTTTCAAAAACTTCCCCATCCTCAGTTGTAGGTAATTTCTTATACCAATATCTTTTCTCTTTAATAGCCTTTTGAACCTCTTCATTCCACCACCATGATTCTTGTGGTCCAGGTCCCAGTCCCTTAGAAACCCCTAGGAGCTCACTTCCTATTTTCTCAATACGATTCGACATCTCCTTCCATAAGGTGTTTGTATCATCTTTCACATTTGTGCCTCCTTCTTCCCATATTTTATCCTTAAATGCTAATTGGTTGGTTCCTTTTAACGCCCACCATCTAATCCTACTTTTCTTAACCCTCCTTTCTGTTTTTACTATACCCCCTTTCTTCACATCCAACACCACCAACCTATGTTGTGTGTATGTCTTTACAAATCCTACATACAACATACTGCTTTAATTTACATTGCCACTGCGCTGCTCCCTGGCGAACTAAACCTTGCTGCTCTCTTGCTTGTCTTCCCTCCTCTTCACTTCTCCCCCACTTGCGATGGCGAGTGGGGGCGGAGTTGCGGGAGGTAAAGGCCCGTCTCCGCCACTACAAACAGGAAGATCGTTTGCCCGGGTGGTTTCTGGCAGTCCGAAAGAGAATGCCTTTGGAAATGATGTCATTTACGTTAAGGAGAACTTTGATCGATTGAAAACCCTAAAACATCCGAGATTCAGACCATATGGGGATTTTCAAGCCAGGATACATGAACGGATGCAATCAGTTATGTACGGCAAGTTTCTGGGCAAAGCTTTGCCACTGGAACAGGTGAGGACTTCTCTGGTTAACCTCTGGCGTGATTTTGGGAAATTCTCAATCGCAGACATGCCCAACGGCTTCTATTTCATCTGTTGTCAATCGATTGAGATGAAGGATAGAATTATGTGGGAAGGCCCCTGGACGGTGGGTGGTATGGTTTTGTAGCTTATGCCGTGGAGGGAGAGGTTTCAACCAGCCTTCGAGCATCTCGAAACAGCAGCGGTTTGGATTGAACTCCATCACCTACTAATGGAATTCTGGGATTACGACTCGTTGGAGGGGCTGGGTTCTCTGATTGGAAATGTTCTCAAAGTAGATGACCATACCCTCAAGTTTGAGGACCCAGAATGGAACACGGCCGGGTAAGATATGCTAGAATTTGTGTTGAATTGGATCTCTCCCAACCACTGCAAAGAGGGATTTGAGTTGGGGAAAGGGAGGAGGAAACTTTGGTCGTTGTTCTCTACGAGAGATTGCCCTCGTCCTGTTTCAAATGTGGTGTTATTGGCCATGTTGTGAGCGCATGCAATGTTGCTCCGGTCGCCGGGAAGATAGTACAATCGGCTTCGTCTGGTGGTCAGAAAGGAGGACCACAGGCTATGCAGGTTGATGGAATTGGAAAGGGGAAGGGTATTGTGGAGGAGGATCAAGGCCAACAGATTGTTGAGAAGGAGCCAGCAGAAGGGGGGAATATGGCTGGGTACGTGCAGGGCCCCGTCGTGTTCGTGGTGGCGGCCGTATAGATGGACGTGGTGGCGGTCGTGGTGGTGCTCGTGGTGGTCCTCCCGATGATCCTCGTCTGAGAAAGGAAGCTGATCGAGCTGACGTGCATCCGAACGTTGGGACCACTCAGAGGCACGTGGAGGTCATGTTAAGCACGTGGTCAACTAGGGGAGGTCGTGGTGGCAAGTATGCTGGGAGTCCTCGAGATAAGGGGGGTTTATATCATGATGAGGATCTAAGGGCTGATAACCACCCCTTGGAGTATAACCCTAATGTTCCATTGATCCCTCTCCAAGCCGATCAAACCAGCAGCCAGCCACCTGCCCCATCGATTCACAGACCTGGATACCAGTCCGTTGAGGAACCCCCTTTGGAGATGACAGGCAGAAGACCGTTGCCTAGGATGACAGCCCCCCCAAGCTCAGAGCATACGGAGGAGATTTTTGACAAGCCCCATCTCATCACATCTCGAAGCCAAGAAACGAACCAAGAACGGAGTAAGAGGATGGAAGATCATACATCCTTGGTAAACAGAGTCACGACTGCAATATCGGCATCAGATCATATCCCTCTGGAGGAAAAACAACCAATGAACCTGGAGGAACCTGATGGCGAAATTGGCAGTGAACCTTTTGACGACGATATGCCCCTTGCTCTTGTGCAAAGTGAGGCAAAGTCGGAGGCTATAGCTCGAAGGAGCACTTTCAAGCCCAGCTCAACACAGAAAAAAGGAAGATTGACTCTTTCGGGAGTGGATAATTAGAACGAATCTCTAAACTCTATTCCTTTGATCTAGAATCTTTATAATGTCTGTTAAGGTTCTGTGCTGGAATTGCAGGGGTCTGTCGAATACCAGAAAAATTGGTAGAATTAAATCATTAATGAGGACACTCCAGCCTGATATAGTTTGTCTCGTGGAAACCAGAGCTGATGAAAAGCGCACTCTTAAGTTCTGCGATAAATTCAACAAGGTTTGGGAATGGGCTGCTATCCCGGCTCAAGGTATGTCTGGGGGCATCATCACCTTTTGGAAACAGGGGGTGGGTTTGGTGACCCCCTTGCACATTCTTGGTTTTCTTTGCATTTAATCTTGACAACGAATAGACCCAAACATTGGGTCTTATCTGTGATTTATAATACTCAAAGTATTTGCTTACAGAAGAAATTATGGAAAGATTTAAATGGTATTGCTCGGATGAACCTTCCATGGATATTAATGGGTAATTTTAATGCAATTTTAAATAATGATGAGCATAGGGGAGGCAAATTTGATCATTATATTACAAAAGCCAAACATTTTAGTGATTTTGTATCCTGTAATCAATTATTTGATTTAGGGTATTATGGCACCCCTTACACCTGGTGTAATAATCAAAATGGAATTGCTAGGAGATGGGCTAGACTTGATAGGTTTTTAGCAAATAACAACTAGCTGACTCATTTTGATTCATATTGTAACAAGCATTTACCAAGAACTGCTTCTGATCATTCGAATATGTTTTTGGTTGCGAAGTTTTTTTCACATCATAGGAAAAAGATTTTTCGTTTTGAAAATTATTGGTTTGAGTATCAGGATTGTCACCAAAATGTTTATAAAGCCTGGAATCATAGAGAAAATGGCTCTCCCATGCATTCTTTTACCCACTGCATTTCTCGTACTAGATCATATCTGTCTAATTGGAAGGGTATAGGGATGACTAATTTGGGCAATTGCAAATACTGAGGAAGAAATAGCATATTTGGAATCCTTGGAGTCCTCACTTGATTATTCTGACCTGAATAGCATTGCACTTAGAGGCCTATATAACAAGCATTCAGCTCTTCTTAGGCAGAACTGTATCAGGTGGGCTCAGAGGTCTAGATTGATGTGGTTAAAAAATGGGGATTACAACACCAACTTTTTCCATAAGCATGCTAGAGTTAGGGGTCACAAAAATAAAATATCTGTTATTCTCAATGATCAGGGCATTGTCCTTACTGATCATCTTGGATTGGCCAGGAATTCTCTGATTTTTATACTAAACTATGGACTTCATCCAATTCATACTCTATGGAAGATCTGATTCTCAGACTTCCTAATGATATGGCTGCTCTTGGTGATGAAGATATAGAATATCATTCAAAACCTATTACCCTAAATGATATACTGCATACTATCAAATCCATGCCCAAGGGTAAAAGCCCTGGCCCTGATGGTTTGAATGTGGAATTCTACATGTTCTATTGGGACTTGGTGAAGGAGCCTCTAATGGCTGCCATCAATCAGTTTTTTTCTACAGCATCTCTTCCAATATCTTGGGGGAGAACATATGTGGTGCTGATCCCTATGAAAGATACTCCAAACAAAGTTCATGATTATAGGCCCATCTCCCTTTGTAATGTCTGTTATAAAATTATTTCCAAATTGTTGTCTAATAGACTCAAAAAAGTGATTCATAAGCTCATTAATGTGGAACAAAGTGGTTTTCTAGCCAATAGATCTACATTTGATAACATTCTTGTAGTCCAGGAAGTTTCACATTCTTTAGAGCATGATTCCCAATCCCTCCCTAGGATGATATTGAAAATCGATGTTGAGAAGGCGTATGATGCCTTGGAGTGGAATGCCATCCTTGCCACCCTCAAAGTGATGAGGTTTCCTGAAATTTGGATTTCATGGATTAGAGGTTGTATCACTTCACCCAGTTTTTCCTTTCTGATCAATGGTCAGCCTACCAGTTGGATAAACAGCCAAAGAGGAGTCAGACAGGGTGATCCCCTGTCCCCTTACCTTTTTCTTTTGGTTTCCCAGAATTTATCAGCAATGCTGAATTATGCCATGAGTTTAAATCTAGTTCCTAGGTTTGATAATAGACTTGCGCACAACTTTAACTATTTGATGTATGCTGATGATACAAAAATCATTACTAGGGCATCCAGAACTGCAGCAAGAAACTGCAGATTGTGCTTTGATTTATACAAAAACTTAACTGGCCAAAAGGTTAATTTAAACAAATCCACCATTCAGTTTCCTAGTTGGATAAATAGAAGAATCAAGGCATCCATTGTTTCCATCCTAGGAATGAATGTTGGAGATTTCCCCTTTAAATATCTTGGAGCTCTAATATCACCTAAGAGACTCCCTGTTAGCCATTGGCAAACCCTTGTGGATAGAACAAAGGCCAGTTTACAGGCTTGGAATCAGTCTAATATTTCCTTGGCTGGTAGGGCTGTCCTAGTCAACAGTTCCCTCATGTCAATTCCTGTTTATTCATTATCATGTTATCTTGTTCCAGACACAACTCTAGACCAGATTTCCAAATGTGTTAGGAGATTCCTTTGGGGTAATGGCACTGCTGGTGGCAGATTCCACTCCATTAATTGGACTACTACTACACTTGATAAGTCTGAGGGAGGGTAGGAATTAGGAATTTAAAAAATGCCAAAATTGCTCTTATGACAAAGAATATTTTATCTCTGCTAAATCAGGATAACAAACTATGGGTACAAATCTCCTTACTCAAATATGGAATGTTCAATCAATGGAATTGTATTAACATGAAAAAAGTCTCATGGTTTTACAAAATGCTCTATAAAACTGCCTTGCATATTAGATCTTACATAGGCATTAGTGTATGTAATCCTGAAATTACTAATCTCCTTCAAGACCCCTGGAGGTTTTAAATCCCAATATCACATAAACCCACATACATCAACATGGATCTACCTCTGGAGGGCTTGAGTCTTGCTGAAATTCTGCAGGATGATGATAATAATCACCATGGGTTAATGACATGTTTTGGACAGTCTATGGACTGGATTCGCTTGCCCAAAATATCTACTGATAACCTTCATAGGAACTTGTGGGCCTGGTCACCTAATAAATCCTCAGGAAAAATTGTGAAAATGGTTTACAACCAAATCAATCAGTCCCACATGTTTGATATTGAAAACTGGGAAGGGTGGCAACTACTTTGGAAGCTGCCTGTGGCTCCAAGAATTAAAACTTTCTTATGGAGGGTCTTCCATGGAAAACTGCCCACCCTTGAGCTACTATACTCTCTCAATATTGGACCTTAAGTACTGTGTCCTGTTTGTGGGTTGACGAGGGAAACTCTTGAACATGTTATGTGTGGTTGCAATCTTGCCATGCATGTTGGGATTTAATTTCTGCAGAGCTGGGCATGGATCGTAGTGAATTGAACAATCTATTAGAAGGAGGATGGCTGGTTACTAAACAAAGAACATGGAGAAAAATGTCATCCTTTGCCAAGGCTGTTGTTATAACTTGTGCATGGAAAATTTGGCATGCCAGATGTGAATTGGTATTCAGCCAAATTAGGCCACGAGCTCAACTCATTGTTCAGCAGGCCATATCAATGTCTAAGGAGCACCTATGGAAACTCAAAAATCAATGCAAGGAGTATCTAATAACCTCTTTCAATTGGAATTCTATTATAGTTATGTGCGATGCAGCCTGGAATCCTGATTACATGTTTTGTGGTGTAGGTTTTATTGCAATCAAGGACTGTGATACAATCATCTTAGCAGGCTATACTTCCAAGACTGCTGTATCAAGCCTGCATGCAGAGCTCTTAGCAATTGGAGTTGCCCTGGAGGTCTGCAAGGACAAGAATCTGAACCTGGGCCGCATTTTCACAGATTGCATCCAAACTGTGGAAGTTTTGACCAGTAAAGAAGCTCAGATTACCTAGGGAATACAAAATGATACACAGATGGTGAAGGAGTTGCTTAACTCCCAGGCGATGGCAGAGCTAGTCTATTGTCCCCGTGATCTGAACCTGATAGCTGATGCCTTGGCCAGACGTGCATTCAATAATCCTGCCTTGACACTGTTTCAACAGGGATATGATCGTCCAAGATGGCTTGAGGAAGCTGTTACTACTTCTGGGCTGAGATTCTGAAAACTTTCTAACTTGTTTTGATTTTTAGGTTTTTTCTCTGCTGGAAACAGCTTTAATGTAAAAAAAAAACTATGTTGTGTGGTTAATGCTTCTCCAGGTATAACCTTGCAATCTTTACAAATAGATTTATCCCTTCTTCTTGTAACAAAAAAGTCAATTTGGCTACAATTACCCCCATTTTTAAAGGTAATCAAGTGTGATTCCCTTTTCTTAAAGCAAGTGTTGGTCAACACCAAATCATGAGCAAAAGCAAAATCTAATATAGATTTTCCTTCCTCATTCCTGTTGCCATATCCATAACCTCCATGCACTTGCTCGTAGCAATCACTAAGTCTACCTACATATCCATTAAGATCACCCCCAATAAAAAGCTCTTGTTCACTTGGAATCCCTAGAACTACTATATCCAAATCTTCCCAAAACTTGACCTTATCTTCTTCTCCTAAGCCTACTTGAGGGGCATACACACTCACTATGTTAATTATTTCTTTTCCCAACACTAGCTTCAAATGTATAATCGTGTCTCTTACCCTTTTCACTTGAACCACTTTGTCCTTCATTTTTGGTTCCATAATTATACACACACCATTTCTATGTTTATCCCCTCCACAATACCATAATTTATAACATGTGTTACCAATCTCTCTAGCATTGTTTCCTATCCACCTAGTCTCTTGCAAACATACTATATCTATTCTCCTCTTTTTTAGAGTGTCAACTAACTCCATAGATTTTCCTGTCAAAGATCCTATATTCCAACTACTTACTCGCACTCGTCCACTAAGATGCGAGAACCCTTGCTCATTTAACACCACATCCGGGCGTCGATGTGGCGGGACTAACTTCTTTACCGACACCCGTCCATGATGTGGGAACCCTTGCCTATACTCCATCACACCCGAGCGGCGATGTGATGAAACCCCTTGCTTATTTAACACTACATCCGGGTGCCGATGTAGCACGTGCCTAGGTGAGCACGTCCCAATGGTATATATTAGAGAATCTATATCATAAGAGTGACAAAGTTTTACGCTGGCTGTCAACCTACCGCACCCCTCATCCTTTATCCGGGCTTGGGACCGGCTATGCTCGCATAGGCGGATTTATTAACAAAGATTTTAAAATAAAGAAAATAAAATAAAAGCTACACAAATAAAATAGAATGTGAATGGGCCAATATTTCTAGTTTGGACCCAACCCAAGGGGTGAGATTTAATAATGGGCATGTGACAAAAAAAACATGGGGATAATATAATTAAAAGATTTAAAAATATTTATTTTTAAGTTAGAAGAAGATGAAGATTTTCTCTCTCTCTTCGTTCTTTTCTCCATCTCCTTCCTTTCTCTCTCTCTTTCCTCAATTTTCAGCCATGCCCCCATTCCCTCTGATTCCTCTGGCAACCACCACCTCCTCCGGCGAGCCCTCGGCGCGGCGGCCTCCTCCCGATGAGCACGCCGGCCTGCAGCCCGGCCGCCACCGGCCTGCTCCGCCCTCCCCTTCACGCGCGCGTGCGGCTGCACACGGCCGACCACCCCTTCTCTCCGGCGGCTCTTCCTCCGGTCGCCGCCCTTTCCTCCTGTCCTTCTCCAGCGAGCTCCGGCGGCGAACTCGACGATCTTTCTCCTCCGGTAGGTTGAATCAAAGGGAACATTGCCGGTTATGTGGGATTTAAGAGCAAGGATTTCAATGGAATTTGGGCATGGGATTGGAGAATTCATAAACTTAAAGAATGAGTACATACTTGATTTCAATCGGTAGAAATGAATATTAGAGAGAATGTCATGATCAATGAATGCATGTTTGTATAACTAGAATCTCAACGATTCATGGATGCCATGTTGTTGTTTTAGAAATGAGCATGCCTATGTGGTATTTGATGAAATGCCAAAATAAATAAGTCTTTAGGGAATGGTTCCATTAAGTTATGTTAACTTTACTCAAGATTAAGCTTTATTTAACAAAGGTCATCACTAGTTAAATGACCATGAAAATATTTGTAGAACTAATAGTGATGAACCATGTTAAATGAATCCTATATAGGATTCTATTTCCATGGAGTTAACCCCTCATGAAATGAAAAGCAAGATGTTAATTAGAGACATACTAATTTTGTGTAGAAGCATGTGATTATTATTGTAGATTGACATGCTATGTTTATTGATGAATGTATGGAAGCTAAAACCTCATGAATCACTAGTCTAGATGCATGATTGGTAAGAGTGGAATCATGGAATTATGGTTGTTATGTATTAGTAATGAATTTTAGAATGCATGCCAAATGTTTGTAGAAATGCCACAAAGAATTTACTATACAAATAGAGGGTATGTTTGTTTGGAATACAAATTATAATTATCCCTAAAGAAATTGTTGTAGTTTCGTGATTTCTAGCACTATCCTAAGTAGAGATTTTGGGGATTTAAAGATGCATATCATGTGGTTGTTATAATGCCCCATCAAAACCTTGGAGTGTTGCCTTGGAACCTAAATTCATAGCAATAACCCAAGCTACACTCGATGCATTTTAATTGAAATATTTAATGAGCCATATTTGGAAGTTTGAAGATCAATACTCATGATGTTTTGAAGGTTCTAATCTTGATTTAAATTGGGATGTATTTTGTTTTATAGTAGTGAAAGCAAAGGAAGCATGCTAAGGGGAATTATGTTTTAATATAGCATGTTGGGATCTTCTTTTTCTTAAAACCCATGTTTATGATGATTATGACCACATATTTATAATGCATTTTGAAGAGATAGGAGAGGGGTATTATGGAACTTACGTAGAGCTTGATAAATACTTATGTTAACTACTCATATAAATAAGTGTGGAAATGTTAACTTCTTCTCTTTGGTTGAGTTATCTTTGTTTATATATATATATATATATATATAATATGCACCTGGACATATATCAAACCCTTTAAATGGATGTTAAATTTGTATGGATTTAATTGCGTGTATGTTTGTATAATTTCGGGGCCCTCTAAATAGAGGAGGTGTTGCCGAATTTTCGTGAAGAAATTTAAGTATTAATGCTCGATCAATTTTCCATGATTATCTATAGCATTTGATTACTTGTAAGAGAGCATGCTAGAGCCTTCAAATTAAACTAAGGATGAAGGTAGTTAAGTCTTTATTATGAGCAAATTCCGTATTTTTCATTCTCCTTAGAAACATGAAGTGCAAGTTAAGTAAAAGCAGGCTCTAGCTTAACTTAATATCTCTACTATAGTCTTTCAAGTATAGGTTAGAGTATAAACTAAGAATACGATTTATGTATTCATGGATTTCCGTATTTCGATTATTAGGAAAAGGAAAAGGTAAAGGCAAGGCTGCAGCTGTTGAAGGACCTAGCCAGCCTTAGAAGCTATTTAGACTCAGGTGAAAGAACACAACTGGAAATTTATCGTATTTCTTCCGTATTTTCATCATACTTATTTATTTGAGAATTAATGTCATGAGTTTATTAATTATCATAAAATGCTTTGAATGTTCAAGCATGACTTTATCGATAGTGTTCGGGATTTGAAACTTGTTTTCGAAAAGCATGTGAAAAATACATAAACATTTCAAAAATAGAAAATGAGAGATTGATAGAAATATTAATGTACTGCACCGTACCCACATATCTGCTTGCACTAGTGGTGGCTCTATGACAGAGCCAGAGAGTACGATACTAGGTAGGGAAGGGGTGATTTTTATAACTCTGATTTTTAGTCCAAACTATATGTTTTCAAAGAATAAAACCCCATTTCCGTACCTGTCGGATGCCTAATATACGTATATATACTATAGCTCAACGGTTGTTGATTGGTCCGACCGGAGAGCTATCGGGTGTTGATTGATCCGCTTGTTTCCACTCTGGTGCCGCAGTATAGAAGTAGGGGTGTAGCTGACATTAATATGATTGATGATTATGATTTGAATTCACATATTGTCAACCTTCAGGTTGTTGATTGGTCCAACTATGTTGGCTACTGGCTTTGATTGGTCAACCATGACAATTATGGAAATCATTTCTGGTACTGATGATAAATGATTAAAGAAACTCATATGTGCATGTCTTTGGCTTTCTATTGATGTTAGCATGATTCATGTAAATCGATTGAGGATAACGCATCGACTCTCATGTCTATATTTTGCATTTTATCTTCATACTATATTACTGTTCAGTTTATAGCTTTACTTTACTTTAAATTCCTATTTGTCGATGACATACATGTATGTTTATACCTGACATTCCTAAGAGAAAACTGAAACCTTATAGAGTTTACAAGCCTCACATCCCTTAGAGAAAACTAAAACCTTTTAGGGGTTTCTCTAAGGGTCCACAAAGATCTCTAAGGCTCCACTAATTTACAAGATTTCCACAAAGTATACAAGCTTTAGAGATAATGACTCGGAGGTCATGGGATCCCAAACCCATCTAAAGAACCACCTTGTAGAGTGTCACTGTCATACTGAAGTAGGTCTCATGAATTCAACGATGAAATCAGTGAGCCCTAACATCCTACCCTACCTATGCATGTGACACCCTCATCACGCCTTGCTCCTTGAACCTCAGAATGTGGTCTCTGAACTGCCAAAGAGACTCCTTCTCCCAGCTAGCTTCAGAGTCTAGCATGCCTTTTCACTTGACGTAGTACTCCCTGCTCCTTGGCACTTCCTAACAAGATACCACTTGATAAACAATAACTTACTCCACTTCTTTGTCAAAGGATGCAATTGTGACAAGAGGCATGCGGTTGGATTGACCAAACCTCAGTTCCTCCAAATCTGCATGATAGGCCTTGAGGTTGCGCACATGAAACATGTGGTGGATCTTCTGCTGTGGAGGCAACTCCACTAGATAAGATTTCCCACTTTCTTCAAGATAGGAAATGTGCCTTCATACTTCCTTAGCAGCACTTTGTGTAGCACCCACATTGACTTGAACTGTCGGTATATCAGCTTGACAAGAACTAAGTCCCCCACCTGAAACTTTAGTTTTCTCCTCTTTTTGTCAGCCAATTTCTTCATCCTCTTGGTTGTTTTTTCCAAATAAACTTTGGCCAATTCCCTATAATCCTGCTAGTCATTCATGGTCTTATAGGAAACTGGGCTCGCTCCAGTGTACCCTGTAAGCATCGTTAGAAGTTAGGGGTTGTTGACCTCTTATAACCTCAAATGGACTTTTGCCTGTGGCTTCAGTCTACTAAAGATTGTAAAACTAAGCTATGTCCATAAGCACCACCCAATCCTTCTAGTTTCCACTCACAAAGTGTTTGAGATAGAGCTCAAGTAGTTTATTGACTCTCTTAGTCTCTTCATCGGTTTGTGGATGAAAGCTAGTAGAGAAGTTAAATTCATTCCCAATAATCTTGAATAACTCCTTCCAAAGCTTCCCGATGAAGCGGGGATCCTTATAGCTGATGATGACTCTTGGGATACTCCAATACTTCACAATGTGCTTCATGAATAACTTGGTTTCCTCCTCGGCTATGAAGTTGTCTAATGTAGGAACAAATGTGTCATACTTGGAGAATTAACTGACAACCACCATTATCAACCCACATCCCTTGGCCTCGGGCAAAGCCGAGATGAAGTCCATGGAGACACTCTTCCATGGATGTTCTAGTACGGGCAAAGGCTCCAGCAAGTTGGCAGGTAGTACTTGATCAATCTTGTCTCATTGGCACACAATAATAGATATCATTCACTAAGGTCATGGTGTGATGTGTACTTGGATGACCAACCCACTTGGAGTCATAACACTACTTCAATATTTCTCTACTTAATTTTCTCCACCTCTGCATGAACTTCCTTCTGCCTTTGGTGTGGAGAAACCCATCTTTAAGATAGAACCACTTGGTTCCTCCCCTTTCAATCAGTTGCAGTATGCTCTTAGCTAAGGCATATACCAATCCCTCTTTGATCTTGTCCTCTGGTTCACCTTGTGGTCGAGAAAATGTAGCAAATTCTGTCTTCTGGCTTAGTGCATCGACCACCAAGAAAATAGCTTTACCCTTCTTGAAGCCCCTGTGCAGTTGCATAACTGAGAGGGTCTACATCCTCTCCTTAGACTACCTTATGATTGGCACCACACAAGCCATGCCTTGCTGCACAATGCATAGGTTATTAGAGAAAGGAATGGGGATGGCATGTAACTTGTTCATAAATTCCATTCCAAGTATAATAGAGAAATCATCCATTGGAATCATAGAGAAGTTCAACACTCCTCTCCATCCTCCAATGCGCAACTTCACTCCATGAGCTAGACCTTCAAGGGGCTTGGCGGCAGAATTCATAGCTTCAATTGAACCACCCTCCTTAGAGACCTTGAGTTGAAGACTCCAAGCTTCTCCAACCAAGATGAAGTTACGAGTTTCCTCGGTGTCTACCAGCGCATGAGAGGACTTCCTTCTCACTAACACATCAACATACATCAACCCTTTGTACATGGGGTTGGTGCCTCTGGCTTGGCCTCGACCACATTCAGGAGATGAAGTGAGCTCATGTGCACTCCACTTTCCTTCTATTCGATATAAGCTGTCATTGCATTGATTGCCTTCCTTTTGCGACAATCCCTGAGTAGATAAGGACCATCACAAAAATAAAAAGCTCTTATATGAGGTGCTTGGCTTTTGCCCTTGTCTCCAAGCTTATCCTTTCCCATAGCCTTTCCCTTATAAAACTTTATCATAGCTGCCTTGCGCCCCCCTCCCCCCCCATCTTTGTCATAAAATTCTCCCCTAACTTTGTTGTAAAACCCAGGAGTTTTTATGAATAATTTTGATGTTTTATTGTTTTAATTATTTTAATAATGGAAGGAATTTCCTAAAGTTGATTAATTGGAGTTTAGTGGGGGTTATTGAGGACTATTTTGTAATTCAAGAATGTTTGTGGACTTAATGAAAATTTTACTTATCTTACAGGTTTTAAGTAAAGAGGGACTTGTATGCTATTTTAAAGGAAATCTGGGCTTGAATGAAAATTCACCCTTCTTTCACACTGAATAGGTAGAGGTGCGAATACAATTAAACACAGGGGGTCTTTATTAAAGTTGCATGAGAATACATGCAAAAAATGCGTGAAGATGATGACACGTTCTCTCCGCCAGCGCGCGGCCGCGGGCAACTCCTCCACGTCTGAAACAGTATGGATAAGGTTGTGGATTTATCTTTAGCCGATTAAACGGTGTTGCCAACAAGATAAATCTAGATAAAGATCCCCGCGAGCCTCTATATAAGGAGTGCGTACCCCAAACCCTAATGCCGCTATTATCCTCACTCTTTCCTCCTTCCGGACTGAGCATCGTTGGTGGAGGCCCAACGTTCATGGGTGGTCGCAGGGGAGATTTGTCACCTAGGAGCACTGTGGCCGCGTGGGGGAGCACTGTTAGGGAGCGATTGGTCAGCTTTCAGCGTCATAGGTTAGTCTCTGATCTTGTACGTGGCCTGTGGATGTGAGGAGGTTCTTTCACTTGTTGTTTAGAACCAGGTTTGAAGTCGTGAGTAATATGGAGTCATATGTGTGTTTGGTTTGAGATTTATAATCTTATATAGACGAGAATATGATTTTTAATCATTGATAGAGAGGTGGTTCGCTGAGAATAATGTATGCATGCTGTTAACAGGATGGAATATATGCTTTAAATTTAGTGGTTAATGTCCAGTTAACCCTTGAAAGTTTGATATTATCTTTAGTTTTGAGATGGGGGTGCATATATGTACATAGATTTGTGTATAATCAACAGTTGATGTTTGTTTTTAAAGGGTTAGTGAAGCTGAGAACACATAAGTAATCATGCATGGTGCTGTTAATATGGGTGATTATTATGGGATACTTTAGTATTAACACAGGATGTGAGAGATGGTGTGTGTGTTCAGGCATTTTATTGGGGTTGAAGGTGTTAATTTAGTGATTTATATTGAGGGTTTAGAGATTGCATGTGAGTGAAGGTAAGGGAAGTGAAGTTACTGGTGAAGTTCTACAGAAGCTTGTGTACATGGTCTAGATGGTTTGTTGGATGATCTTTGATGCTACACTTGTGGTTGTTGTGTGTATGAGCCTTGGTTTGGAGTGTGATGGAGAATTTGTTCAATCTAGCATGCATGACTCCGTGTAGATATGTGCTCTTTGTTTTGTTCTATATATGTTGACAGTAATGTGTGAGCATGCATGGCTTGGGGTTATTATGAATAAATATTTTCTCAGGTTTATATTAGCTTGGTGACCTTAGTTTCATTGAATTAGAGAGGTTGAAGGGGTTGCCTTGTGAGTGTTGTCCATAGTTTCAGGTGCTTAGCATGGTTATGAATATTAGTTAGTTAACTGGGAGGTTGCTGACGAGGTTAGATGGACATTAATAAATGCTCACTGGTATGGAGGTTTAGAGAGGTTGGAGTTTTACTATTTCACGTGTTTATATGTGTTAATTCATGTTTTTATGTGTGTTGGTATGAACCCTATGATTTCTCTGATGGCCTCGTATATATTTTGTGTGGTATTATGGAATCAAGTTTGGGGATATTGTTGACTGAATTTTGTGAATAAATTGGAGGAGATTGAGTATAATGAGGTCTATGATTAAAAGAGATTGGGTTTTATTTGGGTTTTCCAACGGTTAGATTAGTTATGATAAATTAATTTAATTAGAGTTGGTTGAGTTGAGGTTATTTGAGTAAGTTAGACCCAAGTTGTGGTTTTGATCAAGTCTATTTAATTAGTTAAAATGATTTAAGTAAGTTGGGTCTATTAATGGGTCGGGCCCATTTAGTTGGACATGCATTATAGATAATGATATTATATGGAAACACTTGTGCGTGTGTTGAGTGTGGACTTGTGTTTACCAGATATCGACAAGGAGCGTGGAGCTTCGTCGGGACAGATACCGAGCATTTGGTTGTGTTGCGTTTAGAGGTAAGATACTCTTGCCTAGATTCCACCCATTGTTTGGGTTTCTTGTTTTGATGAATGCTACCTGTTGGCATGTCTTGTTTTCTTTATGATGATCCCTGCTGTTCTTGGATGCATGCACATACATGATAGTTATTGCTCTCTTTCCTCGTATGTGTGTGATTGATGTGCTAGTGGTAGTGTTATTACTACTTGTTTGTTGGAATGCTCTATTGGACATGCCCACCTTTAGGCCGACACTTGATCATGGGCACATGTCTTGTGTGCTGGCCGGGAGGTATGCGCCAACAGAGTTTGATCTTCCGCCCGGTTTAGTGGAGCATTGAGGCTCCGGTTTGGGAACGTTTGGGGACGAGACACCCTGGCGTTTTAGCTTGCTATGTTAGAGGGACGGTACTCTGGTTGTCCTGCCTGTCAGTGGGGTTGATTCACTGGCCGTGTCGACATGTGGGAGAGGTGGCGCTACCGAGGAGCGACCGGAGGGTCGTTTGCAGCCCGAGGCTGTGTTGCTGTCCGGGGTATCGTTGCTGAGCTATTTTTTTGGAAATCTCTTCTAGAGCCCTGAGGGCTATTACTGTATAGGAGTCATACTGTTGCAGATGTTTGTGGTAGACTCCTAGGGTGCCCCATTGCTTGATGATTCTTGGATTTTGATATCTTGTTTCATCTTATTGCACTTATGTCTTTGAGATCCCTTCAAGGTACTTACTGGGCCCTCCATTCAAAAACTCACTACACTTTCCTTCTCTCATTTCAGGTCCTAATGAGTAGGTGACTCGAGCTCAGGAGACGTGCGAGAGTCGGGGTGGGGTTTAGCTGAGGTCGGAGGATCTCTTCATCTTTTGTTTTTTTTTCTTCGTGCGAGGACATTTTATTTAGGACCCTGGTAGGGCCTGGACTTGTGTAGGGCTTTTAGACCCTTTATGATTTATTTTTATTTCCGCTGTGATTATCCTAAGGATATTGATTGTTTTTATTGAAACTTTTGAATATTAAATATTATCTGCTTTTGATTTCTCAGGCCTTGTACTCATGTAGGGCTCATCTCCACTTGGGTACGGCCGATCTGTTTATGTGCTCGAGGTCCCGGAATTCGAGTCGGGGTGTTACATTTGTTGAAGTCATATTGACCACCTTTGTTATAAGCACCCTTATGCACCTTTGGATTGGGGACAGGCTTCTTGAACTCAACAAGAGATTCAACTACAACAATAGCTTGAGATAAGTTTTGCACTGATCGACGTTGAAGCTCTAATCTCGCCTATAGTTGGAGCTTGCTCAAAAAATGGAAGAACTTGTCTTCTTCATTGAGTTCTACAATCTCAAACAAAAGATTAGTGAACTCAGTCACATTCTTATGGATGCTAGTAGGGTGCTTGAGCAACAGAAACTTCTCTTTTGCCTCTAATCGAGCATTGCCGGGATAGAAGTGCAGTTTGAAGTCTCTTTGAACTCCTCCCATGACTCAAGAGAGAAAGGGCCTTATTTAATCTCTCGGTTGCGCCTTCTTAGCCAAAGAAGTGCATTCCCGATGAGGAACAAAGCAACTATAGAGATCTTTTCCTTATCACTATCAACATGCAAATACAAGAGATCTCTTTCAATATTCCATAGAAAAGTATTCAACTCCATAGAATCCCTCCTCCCAGCATAGGATTCAGGCTTCAGAGCATCAACCTTCACCATTTCATGCCTGGATTGTAGTTGAAAACAAACTTCTTACACAAGGCCTAATCTTCTCCATCTTCTTTTATCTCCTTCAAGACTCAATCCTGAAAGTTGCCTTGTTAGTCCGCATCCGATCCATCTAGGATTGGATTTGCTCCATAAAGCTCTCCATCATGGAGTTGAGAGTTTCCTAAAACTTTGCCTTTGAACTCCTCCAACACTATGTCAAAGCTTTCGTGAGTTGGGATTTCCTCTTCAAGGCGACTAGCTATGTCACCCACGGCGTTCTCCATTCAAATGAGCCATGCGTCTATCACTGTAAGAGTGTCACAAGACTTGTCCTTCTTTCCCTTTCTGATGCGGCCTTCATCACGCCCACATTCCAAAGAAATCTGGGAATTGTCAGCCATATCTTCTGATTCTCCCACAAAGAGCCAACCAACATACTTGGTTTCTCACAAAGAGAGCAACATACCACCTTTCACAGGACCAAACTAGACGTCGCGTATCTGTCAAGAGGTTTCCGAGAAACTCTTTGTCTTGAGCTCAAGGAGTGGTGCCAAAATTTAGCTGAGAGGTTCGTCACATTATGTGCGGTGCTTGAATAGAGTCTCACCTGTAGACATAGTAAAGCAAGCCTAACAAATCCCACATAAGTGAAGGAGAAGAGTTAGAGAAGAACACTTAGAGTTTGAGAGGTTCCCTTTTTTTCACTTCTTAAAGCTTTCTTCTTACTGAGTTTACAAGCCTTGCAACCCTTAGAGAAAACTGTAACCTTTTAGAGGTTTCTTCAAGGGCCCACAAATATCTCTAAGGCTCCACTAATTTACATGATTTCCACAAAGTAAGCAAGCTTTAGAGATAATGACCTGGATGTCTTGGGGTCCCAACTTTAGCTACCTTCTAGAGTGTCGTTGTCATGCTGAAGTAGGTCTCATGAGATTAACTATGAAATTAGAAAGCTCTAACATTGTGCTCTATATTTCACTAACTTTTTCTTCAGACGCTCAAGAAACCCTACTTTGGTAGCTAATTGCGAAGAACCTAATTTAAATTGATATGTTAATTTCCGTATTATTTTGAAAGTCTATCTTGTCTTTTTTTTTTTTTTTGAGAAATTACTAGTATAAATGGGTTTGGGCACTTAAAGTTATTGGCCAATACTAACATCTAAGATATTGAAAAAGACAGTGATTCATGAAGTTGATCCCCAATTGGCAAACTAGATAATGTTTCAGAGTCAAATGCTTTTTTGCATCCATATCCTTTCTTTTTTTTTTAATGATAATTTTCCTAAATCTTTTATCATAGATATATTATTTATATTTTGCTGCAACTGGTCAATTTATTGGAATCTTTAGGATTTTAAGATCATATAAACATTCACCAAATCATTACCGATAATGTATTCCACACCATAATATAATGCGAAAGGTATTTGGCACACCACTAACTTTTTCATTCTAATTTTGGTGAATTTATTATCAGCACTTATCTGTTGTATGACATGAATCTCAACATTTGTGAATGCAATACAATTCTGATGTTTGTCGTGATGATTACAATGTGTAAGGAACTTTTTTTTTTTGTAATTATTCTCTATAAAAGGCAGCTCGGTGCTACAAAGCTCCTTCTATGTGCAGGGTCTGAGGAAAAGTCGAACCACTTAGTTGTATTGTACGCAACCTTACTCTACATTTTTGCAAGAGATTATTTTCCATGACTCAAACTCGTGACCTCTAGATCATATGGGAACAACTTTACCTTTCCACCAAAGATCCCCTTCAATTAATCTCTATATGTTCCTGAAATTAATTTAACCTAATCATTTTGCGTCAACAATATGTATAGGATCCACTAGTCCAACATTTATTGGGACCTCGAATAATATAGCCTTCTTTTATTATTATCATACATAAGAAATGACATTTTGAAACAACTAATTAAGTTGACAAACTGACTAGCTATATGAACACTAATATTTGAAAAAAGAAAAAAAGAATAGTGCCCTTTTGCAATTTTCTTTTTATTTTATGACACTAGTAGTTAGTAATATTTCGATACTTCTAGAACTTCATCTCCTTTGGAAGTTCAACATTTTAATAGAGAAGGCAAACAAGAAAGCAAAAAGTACTGGAAATGCAACCACGACCACTGCAACCACTCCGAGAAAACTATGTTTGAATCCAAAGTAGCTCCTTAGAAATTCAGAAACAGCCACGTTAGTGTCAGTGAGTTTATCATCTATATCACCAAACTGTGAAGCAACTAATCCATACAAGGTCCATGAAACAGGGCATATCCAATAGTACCATCTCCACCACACAGGAATCCTCTGTAAAAGGTAAGAAGATCAACCATTTTAATTCAATGAATTTACAATTGCCTTAGGGAAGTATTTTGAATGAAATAGGAAGAGCTAGAACTTACGGTCCGTGGGATGATAAATCCTGAGAAAAGATTCCATATGGCATAAAATGCAGATGAAACAATTGACGAAATGTTATAGTTTGGAGTCAAGCCTACTGCCATCATCCCATAGAATGTGAAGTATAGCAATGTGAAGTACATGAAGAACATGTACCAAAAGAACTTGGCGGCTGTCCATTCAAATCCAATCATTGCATACACTAAAACACCATATATCAAAGACTGGACCAGGATATATGGGACTTCAATTGCAACCTGCAAATAAGATCCATAAAACAACAAGGAAGACATAGTAATGTTAGTTCCAGTTTCCACAAGTATAGAGGTATGTCTAGATATAGATTTCTAGTGTCTAGCTTTAGTAAAGCGAAAAAAGAAAGAAGGAATAAAAGGTGATGCATTATGCATTAAGTTGTTGTCAAAGATATTCTCACCTGTCCAAATGCATAGGGAAGAGCTGAATACATCCCTGCTGCTCTCTCTCTATAGAAAACTGTTCTTTCAATAGAGACAACTGGTTGGACAGATGAAGAATTCTGCACACCAATGAAAAGAACAGCAGCATACATAGAACCCATAGCATTGAACAAATCCTGTTGCTTTTCCCTACAATTAGGAAATATGAACATGAGTCTTAAAACATGATAAGGGGTTAGTTTTTTGTTCTAGTTAATGCTTGTGATTTTACCTTTTTGTGCCTAGATCCCAGAATATTGTACCAAACAACAAGGCTATAATTGTTGTGAAGAAAAATCTAACTGCAGTGTAAGGAGGATTCCTCCAGTATGACAAATGTTGTTTCCATAGGCAAGCCATACATTGTGTGAAGATATTCTGTGAATACTGGGATGGGAAGAAAAGATCACTTGAACCAGGAGGTGGTGTGCTTAACTCTGCAATCAATGCTTTATTCCTCCTGCATTTTGGTAATATACTAGGAGTTAGATATGGTGTTAACCTCTATATTACACTAATTTAAGGAATCATGTAGGACACTCACCTAAATAGTTCAGAGTTCTTATATATCTCTGAGAAATTGACATCCAACAATTGTTCTTGTGCCAGTGTGGTCACTTCCAACATCCATGTTGCTGGGTTATACCCATCCTTTATCTTTCTAACTCCATTGATCCCCTTAATAGATAGAAGAAAACAGGTTGATGTTAATCATAGTGCATTTGATGCAAAAGTTTGTAAGGTTTCCTCTCTATTTACATTATTCTTACCTCAAAATAGTTGATCAAATGACGAGAATGGTGACCTAATGGACCAACATATATCTCTTCCCCTCCTCGCTTCATTAGGAAGAGCTTCAAATTGATAGTAAAGCAAGTTAGTCTCAAGTATGTTAATTTCTGGGTGGTAACACTCTCTTGACAACCCAAGGAGATAAAATTTCTCTCACCTCATCAAAAGCTTCAAATATGTCAATGCTTGGCTGGTGGATAGTGCACACCACAGTCCTCCCAGTATCCACTGTGTTCCTTACAGTCCTCATCACAATTGCTGCTGCTCTTGCATCAAGTCCAGAGGTAGGCTCATCCATGAATATGATAGAAGGATTAGCAACTAGCTCAACAGCAATAGTCAGCCTCTTGCGCTGCTCTGTTGACAGACCATTGACACCAGGTAACCCAACCAATGCTCCCCTCAGTGGTGTCAACTCCACAAGCTCCATCACTTCTTCGATAAACATCTAGATTCCATAGCAAGCTTGTTCAATTTTTCCATAGTGTCATTCTTGATAAATAAATAATAAAAAAAAGACAGTTTAGAGTGTGATTGCCTATCTTACCGTTCTTTTTGCAGAATCAACTTCAGGAGGTAGCCGAAGCCATGCAGAGTATACTAGAGACTCATAAACTGTGACATGAGGGGAGTGGATGTCATTTTGTTCACAGTATCCTGATATGCGGGCAAAAGTTTCTTGTTTTTTCGGATAGCCGGATATTGTTATGTTTCCTTCAATATATCCACCTGTTTTCCTTCCGGCAAGTACATCCATAAGTGTAGTCTTACCAGCTCCACTGACACCCATGAGAGCAGTAAGCACACCTGGTCTAAAAGATCCACTCACTCCCTTGAGAAGCTCTAGACGGTCTTCCTCGATACCTTGTACTTTCATTTCCTAAAAATGCACCAAGATGATATGTTTATTGAGTGAGCAATATTCAAATAATGGTCTGGATGTATCTTTTCTACAAGGGTTGGTCACCTGTGGCATGTCAACGGAGTATCTTATATCATCAAAGGTTATGGAAAGAGGTGTAAATGGAAGGACCATCCCTTTTTTGCCCTGGTTAGAATCAACAACAGCACCATTGGAGCCTCCTGGGGTATTTCTTTCCTGAGTTCCATTACCTTCTGCAATTATGAAACAAGCAGTTAGTGAAAACCCTTGAAAATTGGCAATGGATGACTTCTTGTCAAGATAGTAACCATACTATTGGATGTGCTCCTTCCTCGGGATGATAGCTCAATTTGTGCCCCTGTTAAATTTGCCTCTTTCTCTTTCAAGGTTTCTTCAGACATTGCTGGCTGAGATTTTCCAAATGCTATAAACATTGAACATAAATATCAGAATAGAAGTTTGATGCTTGAAACGATCAAAATATTTCATTAAGTTTATACATGGAGAACTGTACTCACGCTTGAGATAGGAGAGTGCTACGGTGAAAAGAAAGTTGAATAAGAAAACATATCCAACCAACGCTGCCAGACCAATCCAGTACCATTTTGCTTCGGGGAATACTCCTCGGGACTTCAAGACTGCTACTCCTAGTGGCTCCTTCCCTCCAGGAATTATCTGGTACAATTTTGAATCTTAGGCTCTTTTGTTTCACAACATAATTCCTAGTACCTTTAATTCCTTCATTGCATTATCAGTTGATGATTGTTCATTGTTACTATTATTTATTTTTGGTGAAAAAAGTTATGGTAGGCACTCTTACATGTCTCCAGCTTTTCCCTAGAAATTCATTTGTGGAAATTGCGTTCTGTGAGTACATCAGGGGTGAAATCCAATAACCCCATATCCACCATTTCTTTATGTCATCTGTCAGTCAAAAGTTCGAGTAGAGTTTTTAAGTCATCAAAAACTAACCCACACAGTTCATATGATTCGAAACAGAGATATTGTTATTAGTAGTACCTCTTGAGATGATGAATCCGCCCAACACCATTAGCACAAGCAGCGCAAAAGATCCAAATGTATTGGCCACAATCATGTTCCTACCTAGTGCTGCGATGAACCGGAATAAACCAGACGCCATTTGCTGGACGCAAAGGAGCAGCAGATATTGCTTAAATAGCCTGCAGGTTATACACGAGAATCATGGCATTGTCTCAGTGAATCAAGAATTGGAGGGTTGACGTGAATTTTTTTCACCCAACAAGAAATTGCAGTGGTTCTGAATTCCGGTGGTTTCTCACCTTCCAACATATGGATCAAATCCTATGACGTAGTATGTTGTGAACACCCAGACTCCAACTTCCACTAATGTGATAGGTAGCTTCAGAATCCATGAGGGCAGTGCATATGCCCATGCTGGGAAAAAGAGAAGATCTCTTTGCTTGAAAAAAACGGGAAGCTTCATAATTGTCATGGCAAGCTCTGAGAACCCATTGAACATGATTGTTATGATTCCAAAGAAGAGTGCTCCCATGTAAATTCCTCCATCAGTTACTGAATCATGGTG
This sequence comes from Dioscorea zingiberensis, assembly GCA_026586065.1. Lineage (NCBI taxonomy): Eukaryota > Viridiplantae > Streptophyta > Magnoliopsida > Dioscoreales > Dioscoreaceae > Dioscorea > Dioscorea zingiberensis. The sequence continues at coordinate 44,525,896 of CM048818.1, forward strand.
CATCTTTGTGCGCAGGAAGAGTGTCATTGTGATGAAGGCCATGATACAAAGCTGAAATTACAAATGGAATTCATCAAGGCACAGCTCTCAATTATGAAACTTTAAAAATTGTATTCTGGTGAAGGAAATCACTCTACCTGAACTGCCTTGAAGACATAGACGAAGGAGTTCCTCTTCATCAGCAATTGTTCTCTCCAAATGCAAGCTTTGAGTAGTTCCTTCTTGCCAACCCCATATTTTGAAGTTGCCAGGGCGGCAGGGTGGCTCTTGGTCTTGTCGTACAGGACAGAGAGCTCTGTTCCCATGCTCTGACCTATATGGAATGAATGGAATGCCTCCGCGAATTCCCTCACAGGAACAAACCTATAAGGCTCATTGTTGCGTGCCCAATACTGCTGCTGATCTTTTCTTGATGTCACCTGCGGATTTAAAACAAAAGTCAGGATAAAATTGAAGGCAGCATTCTGTTTCGAGGGAATTAATGTTATTGTAGTGTTGAACCTACTTCTTGCAAGAAGTCAGCAACACCTTTCCTCTCAGGGCATTTGAAACCCATGGACTCAAAGAACTCTAGCACATGTTCGCGGGGGCCTTGATACACAACCTGACCATCAGAGAGGAGAATGATGTCGTCAAAGAGGTCATAGGTCTCTGGTGCAGGTTGCAGCAAGGAAATAACTGCTGTTCCACTGAGAATGTGTATGGATTGCCTGAGTGAATCGACAATCTGGAAGGTTGTGGAGCTATCTAGACCAGTGGATATCTCATCCATTAACAACACTCTGGCTGGACCGACAAGCATCTCACCTGCCCCAAATGTGTTGAAGATGAAGAGTATCATGTTAGTGTGGTACAAAGATGAGACATGATGAGAATTAGAAAATCTTGGAAGTTGAAGTCGAACAAGCTAGCTACCTACCTGTTGTGACACGCTTCCTTTGGCCTCCAGAGATACCTCTCAACATTTCATCTCCTACCATGGTATCCGCACAGACCTCCAATCCTAATATCTGTGTGTTCATTTAAAGATGAAAATTTCTTTCAATTTTACTGCTGTTTAACATACCCGATGTTGTCTATGGTCTGCAACCGACATATTATGAATTAATGTTGTCCTGAAAACAGAACAGAACGTACCTTCAGTATATAATCTGTGACCACACTGGTCTCTTGTCCTTCTGTTCCTATTGCCTGGATGTGTGAAAACAAACCAAGAATTTCTGTATCATTTGTGTCACTTCTATATGGCGATTGAAACCAAGAGGATTGTAAATTTACCTTCATGAAGACGTCAAGGTCAGGGTCAGGTATGATATTTGCGTGTTTCTCCCTTCTTACTAATTCAGATAACATATCTGCAGTCATCATGAAATTCAAACCCATTGATTTAAATTTTGCAGGACAAGTGGTGTTCTAATAAATTAGATTTGCATCTCAAGGCTCCCTATCAAACAGTAGTCGACACAATTTTCCAGTTCCCAGAAAAGAAAGAATTCTCATACCATGCCGAGCACCCACTCCCTGACATCTGGCAGAGAAGGCTAGTGTTTCACGCACTGTCATCTCTCCGATATGGAGATCATATTGACCAATATACGCAGCTGTTCTCTCTGGAACAAACTCTTCCATGCTGTGACCATTGTACGTTACTGTACCAGAAACCTTTTTTCATTGGAGTAATTTCATTTGTCAGCTCTCCATCCATGTTGATCTTGGAGTATGATTTTTCAGAAATCAATTGCAGAAAGAAATTTCCTCACCTTCAGATCTGAACTCAGCTTTCCGGCCAAGGCCAACAACAAAGTTGTCTTCCCTGAGCCCGGAGGGCCTAAAAGCAGAGTCATTCTGCAAAATTTAATAAAGAATAAATTCAGCTGATACAAAACCACTAGATTTGTTTGTTCATTCATTCATTAATCTCTGGATTTGAAAAAAAAAAATTAAAAAAAAAAAGAAAAGAAACCAGACCTGCGTGGCTTGATGATTCCACTAACATCATGAAGTATCGACAATGGCCTCTTTCTGCTGGGCAGTATGTGCAGCTTGTTGGCAATCATCTTTGATAATCAGGAAATCAAGCAAGCAAGCAAACAAACAACTTCAGTTCATTAGTCTTTTCAGACATGCATATGCATGGGAAATTAAAAAAAAAAAAAGAAAAAAAAGTACGTACCTCTAAGACATTAATGGAGGCGTTGAGGATTGTTGGCAATCCTCTGTTGCCCACGTATGCTTCTGCTTCGATGTTCAGGTGCTCATAACGCACTTCAATCGTTGGAAGTTCAATCCCAACACTGCATGCAGTCCATATATTATAAACATTAATTAAAAAAGGTGATATTTTAAATTTTCTAGCTCCAAAGGAATTATGAAAGAGAGCTTGCGGTACTAAGTACTAACCGATCGATGCGGTCCTTGAGCTTGAACAAGAACTTCTCGTTGTCCTCCTCGGCAACTCGAACCAATCTCTCAAGCAAGTGCTTCCTCTCCTGAACCCCAAGACTGAAGACATCCACTTCCTTGTGCTTCCCTTCCTCCAAAGTGAGTATGCCCTTTCTTACCCTGTCATAAGTTGGCAGCTTCTCAAGAGCAGCCCATTTGAGAGCCTCTTCATCATCTTCATCTCGTGATGACTTTGAGAACACATCTTCTCCTCTTCTCCATATGGAGCTATTCCTCCTCAAGCTCCCCACCCTGTACACATCCCCGGTGCTATCCATTAATTGGGATGCCACTGGTCTGCCAGATAACAAGGCAAATATATATATATATCGATCGCACTCTTTAATTCTTGATTTCTCCTGCTCTCGCTTTGTCTTGAGATCAGAAGTTATTAGTTAGTTATACAATGAGAAGGGATGTGGAGTTGCAGGGTGAGCCTACTTAAATAGAGGTGCAACTCAAACGCCGGGCCATTGGGAAAGAAAATCCCAATTGAGTTCCAAGTACTCCCCAACTCTCTCTCTCTCTCTCTCTCTCTCTCTCTCTCTGACTTTCTTTGCAATCTCTTGATCATCAGCTACGCAAGCAATCTTTTCATGCAAATATACTTCATAAATAAATACTGTATATATGGGGATCTTTTAATTAATTCTAGAAATTTAATTAAAGAGATTTTCTTTTAGTTAATGAAATATGACGACCATACAAGGAAGTAAACAACTATTTCTTTCAGACGTATTGCCTTTGACCATTGAATTCGCTTCATGGGATACATCTGCTCTTTTACCCGAATTGTGAATGATAAGCATGTGACTTTAAAAAAATAATAATAATTAAGTACATTGTTTATAGATATATATAGTAGTGTTTGTGTCTGATTTCAAGATGACCATGGTGACACAACCAATGACGTCAATTTTCATATAAATAGGAAAGGTTATGTGGTGGGCTTCTCCTTCTCCTCCAAGGAAAGAAAGGTGACTTAATCCGTGATGATAGATAAATATATGTATATATTTATATATGCTATTAGTGGGAAAGAGAGACAATTGAAGGTTGTTGGTCAGGAGGTGCCCACCTCTAATTAAAAGGAGAGGAAGATATAAGATGAGGTGGTACTGCAGGTGGCCATTATATAAAGATAACAGCGACATTGTGCCATGATAAGTTGATATGACCAGGTTCTATTTATGATAGCTATTTATGTATTTTAATCACTAATTTATAATTTTTAAGAATTAATTATATCATTTTTCAAAAATATGTTTAATAAACTAAAAGAAGAGTTCAAAGATTTCTTTTATTTTTTTTAATTTTTATATTTTAGTGAAAGGTGATACTTTCAAAGGGCATTTGGTTTGGAATATATATATATATATATATATATATATATATATATATATTTGAAAAAAAGTGGATAAACCACGTTTATTGAGATTTAGAAGCTCCTAGCTAAGCGTGGGATACAAATTTGAGATTGGGACCTTTCCTGGTCCTTGTGTTACATCTGGGGTGGGGGGTTGCCATGGATGTTCTTCCTCGAAGTCCGCTCCTGTAAGCATCGGTACTTGGGCATCCCGGGTGAGGATGAGGCTCCGCATGATGACGGCGTGCATTTCCTCCATTTGGGTTTTCCTGGTGGCTTGCGCAGTCTCGATCCATGATAGGAAAAGGAAGTCGATATGGCGGATCAGTTCCTTGAAAACATGTCGTTTGTCGTCGAAACATCTCCTATTCCTTTCCAGCCAGATACTCCAGGTGATTGCCATGATGGTCAGTTCCCATCCCGGGCGGAGTTCTCTCCCCACTTGTTTGGTGATTGCCGACGCACCCCACAGATCTTGTATCGTGTTGGGTCGGGATGTGTGTTCGAGGACATTCTCGTAATGTTCCCAGATTGCGGTCGAGTATGGGCATTGGGTGAAAAGGTGGTCCGTGGTTTCCTCTGCCTGGTCGCATAGGAAGCACTGTGTCCTTTCCCCCTTCCAGTTCCTTTTTGCCAAGTTTTGTAGTATTGGGAGCTTGTTCTCCCAAGTGAGCCATGCAAATAACTTGACTTTGAGAGGGCATGGCTGTTTCCAGAAGGATAATGGGAGGGTGCCTTTGATCCTGCCATCCATTCGGAATCGGTACATTGATTTAACGGTGAATTCCTGATTCGCAGTGAGGCCCCATCTTCTATAATCTTCTCTGTCTGTTCTTCCGTGGGTTAGATGATCCTGTATTCGCTGCATCGTGTCCCATGCTCCTATGGATAGAGGTCCTGGTCGGATTAGGGGTATACCCTGTTGGTGTTGTTCCCTGGCTTCATGGATGGTGAGTTCTGCCTTCCCCATTAGTGTTAGGATTTCTGGGTATGCCCCCGTAGGGCTCCGTCCGTCCATCCAATTGTCAAACCAGATTTGGGTTGTGTTTCCTTAACGTGGCGTGGTTGTAAGGTTTGCCATGATTAGGTCACTTTGTTCTACGACCCCTTTCCAGAAGTATGAGGTCCTGTTTGGCATCTTCTTGAACGGATTGATCTGGGTGTTACGGAAGTATGCATGTAGTATGATTCTCCCGCATATCCCTGTTTCACCTTTTAGGAGCCGCCACCACCACTTGCATAGTAATGCTTCATTGAAGGCTTGTATATTGGTGATTCCCAATCCGCCAAACTCCTTTGGTCTGCGTAGTCTTTCCCATTTGGCTAGGCGGTATGCCTTTGAGTCTGGGTTGGCTCCTCGCCAGAGGAAGTCTCTTCTGATGCCTTCTATTTTGCGGACAACCCATTGTGGAAGTTTGTACATGGCCATCCAGTGGTTTGGTATTGTTGAGAGCACCGAGTTAAGTAGTGTGATTCTTCCTCCCATTGATAGTAATTTTCCTTTCCAAGACCCTAGATTATTGTTCATTCATTGGATGAGTTGTGTCCAGTTACCCCTCTTGGGTTTACTTCCAGCCAATGGGATTACGAGGTATTTTATGGGGAGGGCAGATAGGTTGCAACCCATTGTTTGGGCTATCTCCTCAGATGTGCTTGCCGGTATGCGGATGGGTACTATGGAACTCTTTGAGTAATTTATACGTAGTTCCTTCCAGGAGGTAGAAGATTAATTTGAGGGTCCGAAAATCCTCGGCTTCACCCGAGCACAGAACCAAGAGGTTATCCGCGTAGAGTAGTGATGTTATTTGGCTTCTTCCGTTTGGGCTTAAGTGATATCCTCGGAATAGGTTTCCTTCAGCAGCTCTATTGATCATCGTGGTGAAAACTTCTGTGGCAAGGATGAAGAGTAATGGGGACAGCGGATCTCCTTATTGGAGTCCCCTCTTATGGCGGATGTAGCCCACTAGGTCGCCATTGAGCATGATACGTGATTTTGATGATTGTAGAATTGTCTTGATCCATCCGATCCATCTCGCTTCGAATCCCCTTGCGTGCATCATGTCGAGGAGGAATTCCCAGTCGATTGTGTCGAAAGTCTTCTCAAAATCCACTTTCATCAATATGCCGCCCCTCTGTTTCATCCCATAGATGACCTCTTCTGCTGCCACTATGCTATCATGAATGCATCGACCTTTGATGATTGCCGTTTGGTTTTCGTTCACCAGCTCGACGATGATCTCCTGGAGGCGGTTTGCTAGGACTTTAGTTATAATCTTCATCGAACAGTTTACTAAGCTGATTGGTCTGTAATCCTTGATTGATGATGTTGAGTTCTATTTGGGGATCAATACTATGTGAGCCCAGTTTAATCGCTCCAGGTTTGTCTTCCCCTGATACAGTTCCTGGAATGTCTGTAGTATCTCCTCTTTGGTGAAGTTCCAGCCTTGTTGGTAGATATTCATCGGGAAACCATCTGGTCCTGCCGCTTTTTCCGGGTCAAGGTCCTGGATGGCCGCGAAGATTTCCCTTTCCGTGAAGGGTCTATCGAGTTCGGTTAGGTTGACCTGCACTGTGCCTTCAAACAGCCTTGTCCAGTCTATGGAGTACCAGTTTTGTCTTGTCTTTTCGAACAAATTTGTGAAGTGTTCAAATATGGCACGTGCAATATCAGCCGGTTCCTTCAGGGTCTGTTCCCCCATCTGCAGTTGATGTATCCAATTTTGGTTCCTCCTTTGGTTTGCGATGGCGTGGAAGTATCGGGTGTTGCGGTCGCCCTCTTTTAACCACTTGAGTCTGGAGCACTGACGCCAGTGTTCCTCCTCCAGCCGGATTATGTTCTCATATTCATGACGGTGGGCCATGAGCTGCTCTTCGTCCGAGGCTGTGAGCGGTTGAATTTCATTTCGGGTTTCCAGCTCCTCCATTTCTTTAATGAGTTCAGTTTTGCGTTGTCTTTGTGTTCCTTGCGTCTCCCGGTTCCATTGTCGAAGTTGCCCTCTAGTGTGTGTAAGTTTTTTGGCCCACTTGAAAGTCCCTTCCCCGGTGTGTTCTTCCTCCTGCCACCAATGTTTCATCATTTCCCAGAATCCTTCCATCTTACTCCAGCTCCTGTTGAATCGGAATGGATGTCGCTTAGAAGTCTGGTGTCCGCAGTCAAGGATTATGGGGTTGTGGTCCGATCGGATGCGTGGTAGGGTCGTTTGCCAAATCCTGGGGTGGGCAATCATCCATTCTGTAGATAGGAGGTATCTATCTAGTCTGATAAGTGTGGGTTGGTCTCTTCTATTAGTCCATGTGTATTTCCTACCATTTAGGGGCGGGTCATATAGTTGTAAGTCATTGATGAGTTGGTTGAACTCTTGTTGTTCTCGGCGGTTTCCTGTGCCTATGTTGCGGTCATTCGCCCCCCTGGTTGAGTTAAAGTCTCCTCCTATTAGCCATGGTCAAGGCCATCTCCTTCTGGTGGTTTGTAACTCCTCCCAAAGAACATGTTTGAGTTCCCTGTCGCAAGGTCCATATACTGTTGTAATCATCCACTGGGTCTTGTCGCTCCGCTTTTCAAGGATCGCCGTGATGGTGAAGGAGTTTGTGAAGCTGTCAACTAGTTGGAGGTTTGTCGTATTCCAGCCAATACAACATCCTCCCCTGGTATTAGAAGCTGCTAAGATTATTTTACCGTCGTATGTAGTCCCTCCAATTGTGTGCCAGATTCTGTTGTCCATTGATTGGATTTTTGTCTCTTGTAGACAAAATATATCCACTTTTTGGGACATGATGGTGTCCCGGACAAGGAAGCGCTTCTTTTGCTTTCCCAGTCCCCGTACGTTCCATGAAATTACTTTCATGGATTTACTGTGTTGGGCCCTATTAAAGAGGTTGTTGGGGCCTTGTTGCACCCGTGTTCCTCTAGGGGTCTCTCTAGAGATTTTTGGCTTCTAGCAGCCTCATATGTTCCAAAGTTTGTTTTGCATTGCCTCCATTGTGTCCTAAGTGGACTCCAACGTCCAGGACCGTTGATAGGAGGCTTTCATCCGGCCAATTAGAGAGGGTGAGTGGGACTGTTGTGAGGTTTGGGGGGTTTTTCCTCATGCTCAGGTTGTTTGTTTTTTCTTTTGGAGCTTCTGGTAGTCATCCAATTGTTTGTTGGTGAGCCTCGGTGATCATCTCTCACGGGAGGGTTTGTGGTTGGTGGGTTATTCTTCCTGGGTCTACCCTTTGGCCTTGTTGTAGATTTTTTTTTAGTGTTATTTTTTGATGTGGGGTTAGTTTTGTTTATAGTTGTGTTTGGATGTTGGGGGTGTGGTGGGGGTTCTAGTGCTTTACCGGAGGTAATTACACTCCATGCTTCATCTGTTATGAGATTCCAGGAGTTTCCAATCCGTTGTAGTGATGCCTTGTGTAGGTCTATTTTGATTTCCTTGTCTATGATGATATGTTCTCTGTCTCTTGGGTTTTGTGGAGGCCACAAGTAGGCGAAAGACCTTGCTAGGTCATCGGATTCATTTTCATTAGCTGATTCATGAGTGATTACAAGATCCAGTGGGCCTGATTTTGTTGAAGATACAATGGGTGTTGGTGGGCTTGGTATTGCTGGGCCGTTTTGGGCGGGTTCCGGTGGAGTTGGGCCAATCTGGGCCGGTTCTGGTCCAACAGTTGAGTGGTTAGGGCTGGGCGGGCCACTTGTCCGGCCCGCTTCAGGCCTTGGCCTGTCTGTCGATATTGGGGAGCCCTGTCGTGCAGCGCACGTGAGATGGGGTGCACCAGCCGCGTGAGTGGGTGTCCTCCTCACACATTTCGTAGCATGGTCCAGTTGACCCAGCTTGTCTGGGTCCCGGACCTGGTTTGGTGCAGTTTGACCCTGCAATTGGCGTCGTTCTCCGCGCCAGATTGAGCGAAAGAACGACTGAATCATCTGATCCATTAGTTGGGTTAGGTGAGTCAGCTCTCACGTGGGTGTCGTTGAGCGTTGGTAACTCCGCCGTCTCCTTCGCTGGTGCACTCCGCCAAACGGTCGAGTCGCGCGTGGCTTTTACGGCGTCGTCAGGTACGACCACGATCTCTTGCCGTGCTGGTGTGGTCTTCGTACACTGTTTGGTGACGCGGGCGGCGCCTTCTGACCGGTCCGTCGGTGTAGTTTCCATCGGTTCGTGGATTCGAATTCCATTGCTCCGGCGATCCCTCGACGACGCCGGTGGCGCTTCTGTTACCTGCATGAGGGCCTTACCTTTGTCAGTTATAGTCGCTCTGGGCTGCTGGACGTCACGGTGGCCTTGTTGGTTGTCTTTGGGTGCTCCTTCGACGGCGGTGGTGCTTGGAGGTGGCAGTCCTGTCTTTAGGTTGGGGTTCCATGGTAGTGGAGGTTGTCCGGCCGTCAGCTCCACCCTGTACCTGTGTCGACGTGTTCCTATGCTGCAATGAATGTAGCAGGGTAGTTTTTTGAGCTTGTGGATGCGAACGAAGAAGCTGATGTCGTCGCCGTAGTATTCATCGCCTCCGGCGACTTAGATAAGGTCGCCGACTGGTTTGAGCATCCGTGCGGCTATGTCATGCTTCCAGCAGAACATAGGGAGTTTGCTGACGATGATCCAACGGGCCTCTCCTTCTGCTTTTTCCGGTCTCCATAGGTCCGGCGACCAAACTTTGAATCTTCCAGCAGAACATAGGGAGTTTGCTGACGATGATCCAACGGGCCTCTCCTTCTGCTTTTTCCGGTCTCCATAGGTCCGGCGACCAAACTTTGAAGTTGACGGAGAAGTTTGGGAGTTCAATTGGGCCGCCTTCCTCTATCTCCTCTTGTAGTTGTCTGGCAATCTCCGTGGATGGGCAGGCCGTCATGAACCTGCCGTCGCGGAGGGGTTTGATCTTCCAAGTCCATGGTTCGTCGACGATGACATTCATTGCCTCTGCGATCGTCTGGCGGTTCGCCTTGCACTGTCCATCCTTCACCACTGTGATGATAGTAAAGCGTTTCATTCATTCTATTCCGTCGATCATGTCTTCATCTAGGGCCATGGAGATGTAACTGTTTTCCAGTTCTGCTTCATCGACGTCTTTGCTTGCATTTGTTTAATCTGGCGCAGGAGGAGGTGGTGGGTCTTGGGTGCTGGTAGTCGGTTTCTTCGTCGTCTTCGTTGAGGGGGGCTTTGTCGGTGTTCGGCGTTCCGCTCGGCACTGGGGGCCCTTGTGACCTACTCCCCCGCAACGCCGGCAGGTGGGGGCTCGCCGGCATTCGTCAGCCCGGTGTCCAGAGCGAAGACACTGGCCACAGACCATCACCATACTAGTCGGGGTGCATACAGTTGGTGGCGATCTCATCTAGTTGGTGGTTGGCTGGTCCCGTTTCGTTTTCCGGTGGACTTCGCTTGGGCCATTGTGTCGCTTGCGGGTTTTCACTTCCTAGCAGCCTCCTTCTACTTCCATCCGGGTTCGTTGAGGTGAGGTATTGTCAGTGGTGGGCCGTGGTGTATGTGATTTATCTCCTTTGGGCTCACCGGCGTGGGGACGATGTCTTGTTTCCTGTTGCTCCGTGTCCGAGTTGGAAGTAGGGTGGCGTGGTGGTCTGACGATGTTGCTCGTCCGAGGGCCCTCTGGTGAGTGCTTTCTCTTCCATGAATGGGGTCTGTCATCAGAGTGTAAACCACGTCGGAGGTCGGGTCGTAGGTCCCACCGGGGGGCTGCTGGGGGGCGTCCTTCTCTTCTCTCCATTGTCTTCTCTGGTTTAAGGGTGTTTGCAGCTTCACAGTATCTTCCCCATCCGGTGCTAAGTATGCTCCGCCGTTCTCCGCCTAGCTCCGCTGTGCTCCGCCGTGTGTAGTATTCTCACACCTCTTTTTTTGTTTTTTTAAATGGTTTGGTGAACCTAATTTTATTGGTGCAAGTAATTGGACTCTGAATATATATTGCATTTAGAAAAAAAATCATTTCATATAGTAAATAGGAGAAGTTAGATTTGGGATTTAAGTTTTATTTATTTTATAATTCATTTAGGATGGAACCAAATTTTCTCAAATTTCATTAAATTAATGATAATTATAATAATTTTTGTTAAGTTAATATTATTATAATTAATATGTGGTATTATTAATACTATAATATTTCTATAAATATTAATTAATTAATTAATTAATTAAAATTTATATAAAAGAATTATTTCTTATTTAACTAGTTTGGTTTAGATAGATGTTTCCAGTAAGAAGGTTGAGATGATGTGAAACAACAATCAAACACCACCTGAGTATTGTTGATATGGTGTTTGGAGTCACAAAAATTGGTGTCTCAGACTCAAGTGTCTTGACTTTCCATTATATGACATACTTGAGACTTTGTATAGCATTGACTTGCTATCACAATTAATCATAATCGCAGGGGTTTTCTCTTTTCAAAGAATATGTTTATAAGTAAGTTTCTAAGCCATTCAGCTTCTTTACATGCATCGGCTAGTGCGATGAATTCTGATAACATAGTTGAAGCATAAATGCATCTGTTTCTTGGAACCCCAAGACACTGCAACACCTCCTAAAGTAAAAATCCATCCAATAGTTGACTTGGATTTTGACTCTTTATTATTCCAATTAGCACCGCTATATCCTTCTAGTACAACGGGATATCCCTGGTAATATAAAACATAATTCATGGTTTTCTTCAGGTAGCAAAGAACTCTTGAAACCGCTTTCCAATGTTCTTCTCTTGAATTGCTTGTAAATCTACACAACATAAGTTATATCGGGCCTTGTGCAATTTATTGCATATATAAGATTTCCAACTACACTCGCATACTCCAATTGAGATTTACAAAGACCATTATTTATTTATTTATTTATTTATTAACTTAATGTTCAAATCAATGGGAGTAGAAGCTGGATTCTGATCAAAATGATCATAACGCTTAAGTATCTTTTCAATATAATGGTGTTGTGACAACATCAACCCATTTTCTTTGCTAAGAATTTTAATCTCTAAAATTACATCCACCTCCCCAAAATCTTTCACATCAAAGTTAGAAGACAAAAATAATTTTGTCTCTTCAACACATGCAAGATTAGATCCAAAGATCAACATGTTATCAACATAAAGGCATATAATCACTGTAACGTTGTTATGAGATTTATCGTATACACATTTATCTGCATCAACAACATTAAAACCATAGGATAGGACAATTTGGTCAAACTTCTCATGCCATTGCATATATAGGCGCTTGCTTCAAGCCATAAAGAGATTTGATAAGTTTACAAACTTTCTTTTCTTGGCTTGGAAGAACAAACCCTTCAGGTTGTTCCACATAAATCTCTTCCTCTAGGTCACCATTTAGGAAAGTTGTTTTCATGTCCATTTGATGGACAACCAATTGGTGAATAGACTCTAAAGCAACTAAAATTCGAATTGTAGAAATTCGAGCTACAAGAGCATATGTATTAAAATAGTCTATTCCTTGTCTTTGCTTATATCCTTTTGCAACTAATCTTGCTTTGAACTTATTTATTGAACCATCAGGATTCAATTTCCTCTTAAAGATCCATTTGCAACCAATAGGTTTGGATCCAGGAGGAAGGTCGACTATAACCCAAGTTTGATTCAACAATAAAGAATTCATCTCATCAATGATGGCTTCTTTCCAAAAAGGAGCATCTCTAGATGTAACAACTTCTAGAAATACCGTAGGATCATCATCTACATTCATGACATAAAGGGTTTTGTCCTTTAAATCTTGTCTATTTCATTGAACAAGATAAACAATAAAATATGGTCCAAATGTCTTCTTTGTTCTTGGTCTCTTACTATTTCTATGTTCAAAACTCCATAGAAGCATCTGGAATATGAGTATCAGAAGAGATATCCTCTATAACTCTAGGAGTAGGTTTAAGACCCGTATTTTCTAAATTAGGAATAGAAGTACTAGATTTAAATAAGTGCTCAAAAAATTCTATGTCAACAGATTCAATAATATCATGAGATTCTAGATTTAAAATATGTATGTAGAGCTATACACAGAATATCCAATAAAAACACACTTATATCTCTTACTTCCTAGTTTAGGTCTTTTAGGGCCGGGTTTCCTTACATAAGCAAGCCCCACAACCCTAAGTCCACTATGCCATAGAAAAATAGAATCAATTGATGCATTATCTAAATCATTATAAATAAAAGTATAGAAAATGACATTAAAGATCAACAATGATCAAAGCACATTAACATATGCATAGAACTTGGGAGACAAAAGGAACATGACAATCAAGATCTACATACGTCTGAACTTTTGAACTGTTGAAAACAGTTTTGAGGTCTTCTAGCGAAACCAATATTTGTCAAACATAATTATTTTCTCTTTGTATTATAGCCTTAATATTATTAAATCTTTCATTCTTCTATATCTACCAAAAAATAATTTACTCACTAAAATATAACCACAATGCAAGATAATTCCATCAATGAACCCTTTCCTTACAATCCAAATAACTTAGAGACTTTTAGGAGATTTCAGAGCTTCCACAAGGATTTTGAAATTGAACCAAAATATTGAAATGGTTTAATGACAATGTGGAAACGAAAGGTTTCACCAATTCAAAGTTTAGAAGAGTCCAGTACTACCTAGGCAACATGAAAGAAATACCAATTAGAGTAAAGCTATGACTGTCAGGTAAGCTCATAAAAATTCAATTTCTAAGAAACTAATTTATTCTATTAGAGAGTTTAAACCTTAATCAAAGGGCGGAGTGATATCTAATAAAAAGATGATAAAGTGCACCAAAGGGCGGCATATCACTCACAAAGTAAGTTTCTTTTGCTTTTGATTCCAACTCTCCATCCTCTCCTTCGATGCCACCACTTGAGGCATGTCCGGCCATAACTCATGTGACCTTGCAGCATGGCCTCTGCCATGTATTGCAAGTCCTGATTATTCCTCCTGCAAAACTGAACTCATTTTCAAGATCATCAATGTTATCTTCCTCTCATCACTCTCCATTCAAGCACACCCTTTAAGGCGCTTAGACCTCTTCACTGTAGTATTTGTTGTCCAATGCATTCCATGATTCCCTAGTTATTCCAATTGAGCGGTGTGCATTGTAGAGCAAGTTTGAGAGAGCATTGAGAATGTGTCCTTGACACAATAATTCGTCTAAAAATTGTTGGAAATAAAATATGATGGAATAATGAAGGACAAAAATTGTTATAAAAAGATAAAATAATTGAAGATAAAAGAAGATGAACCAAACAAGCTTCAAGGCACGAAGGTGACAACGCTTTTTTTTAGACAAATTTCTCCCCCTCTGATTAGAATCACGATTGCAACGGGGTGTGTGAGAAATGCCTTCAGGATACAATGAAGCCCTTTGATTGTTATTAAAAGGAGAACTTGCCCTATTCGTTTCAACCCGGAAATACTCTTGTAAATGTCTTTGATAATGTAGAGAAAAACCAATGAGAACTAAAGAGAGAGAGAGAATAGAGAGTATGAAATTTGATTTTGATATCCTTGCATCACAAAGGGCTAGTCTATATATAGAGTCTCAAGAGGTTTCATCATAAAGTACATCTCTTGGCAACATCCTTTCATGAAAGGGAACACCCTTTGGCAAATGGTCACATATGAAAGGGAACATCGTTTCATGTGTAGTAGTGTCACTTCAATACCAATGAAAGGGAATACCCTTTCATATGAAAAGCATCTTTTGATTCATCAATTAATGCCATATGTATTTATTCTCTCAATTCTCAAAGAAAAACATAGAAAACACATTATTATTGAAAATATCCAACAAGAGACGTGTTTACTGCCCTGGTTGGTATAGTAGTCTCTGTTGGGCCTGCTTCCTTAGGTTTACTCCTATGACGCCTCATCCTCAAAGTTTATATTGGCGTCAAGTGGTCGTTGTTGATCCTTGTCTTGAGTGAACTCTAGGCTCCTCTTGATGATAGATTCCATGTCCAACAACTTTGGCTTTTTTACTGCATGAGCTGCATCAAACCAAGAGAGTATAAGGAAATCGATATAACATATTAGTTTTGTGTAAACATGTTGTTTAGCTTGAAAGTATCTCATGTTTCATTCAAACCATACACTCTAGGTTATTTCCATTACTACCAGATTCCATCCTTTGTGGGCTTCTATTACTAGTACTTTGGCAAGTGTGGCGTCTCCCCATAGATCTTGTATCTGAGCTAGAAGGTTACCGATAGCAAAGAGACTACAAAAATAGTCCCAGATTTATGTAAGTATGGGCATTGTAGGAGCAGGTGTGTCATTGTTTCCTCTTCATCATTACAGAGGTAGCATCTTGTGCGATCACCAATCTTGTTATTCCTTATTAGCTAGGCGAAAAGTTTGACATTCATGGGTCATGGGGTCTTCTAGAAGATGGTTGTCAAAGGGGTCTGCAGTCCTCTATCGATCTTGAAACTATGTTTTGGAGTAAGTCGTCATTCCCTAGAGTCCTGACCCCAACTAACATTTTATTCTAGGTGTTGGCACAACCTCCACAGTTTTTCCTCCACTTCTCTTGATATTGGGCCTTATTTAAGCAGTGGTTGTCCCCCTTCCAATAGTTGTTTTGCTTCTGCTATAGTGATCTTCTCATTGAGTAACATCGATTGTATGTCTAGGAATAACCCAGTTGACCAATCGATACGTATTTGGCACTTAATTGACATCTTTCCACATGAAATCTTTGTGGATCCTCTTAATATCCTAAACCACCCACTCCGGGAGTTTGTATATTATCATTCAGTAGTTTGGGATGGTTGAGAGCGACGAGTTCAAAAGGTTTATCCAGCCACCTATTGATAGCAGTCTCCCCTTGATTTTGTCCGTCAGTCATTTTCGGTCCTCTCTTTTTGGTTTGGCACCTGATATAAGCATACCTAAGTATTTGATAGAGAGAGTTGCTAGTTTGTAGTTCATCAGCTAGGCTATTGGTTAGGGTTATAGTCTCCAATCTTGATTGGGATGATGATACTCTTATTATAGTTTACTTTGAGGCTGTTAGTCCCTCATATAGTTTAACTATGAGTTTTAGGACATTGAATTGTGCTATATCTCCTAAACATCGCACCAATAAATCATCTGCATATTGTAGTAAGGTGATTTCCTCTTCCTTGTTGGGTTCGCATGGCACTCAATCGGAATTGTTTGCTTATGTTGCTTTTGCTAGCATTGGTAAGAAGACGTCCGTGACTAGGACAAAGAGGAGCAGGGAGAGGGGATCACTTTGTTTTAGACCTCTTTTATGTCTCACATATCTTGTGGCTGTCTCATTTATGAGGAAGGTTACTTTTGAGGAACAAAGGATTTCGTTCATCCATCCTGTCCATCAGGCGTCGAACCTCGTGCTTAAAGAATTTCCAACAGAAAATCCCAATCAACGTTATCGAAAGCTTTTTCGAAGTCAACCTTTATTAGTGCCCTACTCCTCCTCCCCCTTCATTCGGCGGATGAGCTCCTCTGATGCCATGATGTTATCTTGTATGTATTTTCCTTTTATGAAAGTTGTATGGCTTTCATGCACCAGTTTTGCGATGACTCCGTGAAGCTTATTAGCGAGCACCTTGGTGATGATCTTCATGGAGTAGTTAAGGGGGTGTTTGGATTGGCTTTTGAAAAAAACACATTTTTTGTGTTTGCTAGAAGGACTTTTAAAAAAAGAACTTCTGAGAATAAGTTAAGCGCTTCTGTCATTTTTATGTTTGGGTATGTTAATCCAGAAGTACTTTTATAATAATAAAAAATAATAAAAATAAATAATAAAAATAGTAATAATGGTATTTTGGTAATTGACCCTTTTCAAAATAGGTTTAAAAAGGTTTCAGAAGGATGTTTTGGTAATTAACACTTTCTAAAACAACTTCTACAAAACGGCTTTTTTCAGAAGCACCAAACCACTAGCTTTTGAAAAAAGCACTTCTGGGGTTTTTTTTAGTGCTTCTGTTTTTTTTAAAAACCCATCCAAACATATTTCTTTTCTCCAGAAGTGCTTAACTTACTTCAGAAGCACTTCTGGAGGAAATAAAGCCAATCCAAACACCTCCTAAGTAGGCTAATGGGAATGTAGTCTCCAATTCCCAAAAGTGCCTATTTTCAGGACAAGGATAATGTGGCCCCAGTTTATTCTTTCCAAATTCACTTCCTTGGTGAAGGCCCGAAAAAGATGTTGTAAGTCCCCCTTAATAAATTCCATCCTTGTTGATAGAAGGTCATTGGGAGGTTGTCCAGTCCAAGGGCTTTGCCTAGGTTGAGATCTTTCATCGCCATGTAGATTTTCTCTTTTGTAAATTGGTCCTCTATGTGTGAGAGCTAGATTTGTTCCTTGCTTTGGTATAGCTGTTTCCACTCTGTGGTGAGTCTTTGGGTTCAAGAAGTGAGAATGCAAAAGCACTCTTGTATCGCATTCGATATCTCCTTCGGGTTTGTGATCGTTCTTCCTTGGTGGTGTATTTGATTTATCTAGTTTCCGCTCTTTTATTGATTTGCTACATAGTGGAAGAATTTTGTATTTTGATCAACCTTCTTAAGCCATATAATTTGGAGTGTTGGCGTCATAAGGACTTTTTTCCATGGTGATGATGTTTTCATGTTCTCTTTTTTGAGAGTTATATCTCTGTTCTGCTTCTCGCATTAGTGATCTACGCTCTGAGATGGTATCCGTTGATTCAATCCCTTTCAGTAGCTCCTCCTTCCTGTTATCCTGGCTTACCGCCATTTCCTTGCCCTATTTCCTTAGTCTAACTCTCATCAGGGTGATCTTCTTTGCGAGGATATAAGCTCCATGACCTTGGAAAGTACACCTTGTCCACCAAGTCTTCACCTGCTCCCAAAATCCATCCTTCATAGCCCATTCTCTATTGAATCTGAAAGAGTAGTGCTTGGTATTGTGTGACCCACACTCCAAACTTATTAGAACGTAGTCATAGCGTATTCGCAGTATGGCTTTTTATCAAATTTTTGGTAGGTGATTGTCCAATCTATGGAGAAGAATAATCTATCTCGTCTTGCGAGGGTTGGGGAATCCCTTTCGTTCAACCATGTGTATTATCTTTGAAGGGAAATAACGAGTTCATATATGTCTACTGTAGACATGCGTAGCGG
Organism: Dioscorea zingiberensis; assembly: GCA_026586065.1. Classification (NCBI taxonomy): domain Eukaryota; kingdom Viridiplantae; phylum Streptophyta; class Magnoliopsida; order Dioscoreales; family Dioscoreaceae; genus Dioscorea; species Dioscorea zingiberensis. The sequence continues at coordinate 44,543,784 of CM048818.1, forward strand.
TTATTCAAAACAAAACTCGATAAAACCCATCCAAGATCCAAGCGAGAAAAACACCAAGATCAGGTTAGGTAAAGAAAACATACCATAGCCAAAGCTCGTATATCGACGTCCTTGATTATTTGACGATGCTCCAACGATCCTTATCACGATTTCAGCGATGATCAACGGATCCTCGCCTCTATCGGTATCTACTCGGAAGAACTGAATCGCCTTGCTCATCTCACGAACAAAATTGGAACTTTTAATTCTTCGACTTTTGGTGCTAGCTCATAATCAAAGAACTGACTTTGATGGCCTTGTATTAGAACCCAACATCAAACCTCCTAAATGGTTATCCAACTATTGGAAAACCATTCGTCTCAAATTGTCCTTTCTCTCTCTCTCTTTTTAAAAAAACATGATATCACATACCAATATCTCAAATTTATAGAAGAAGAGGAAGAGAAACTGTCCTCTCTCTTTCTCTTAAAGAAGAGGAAAAGAAATGATCCTTTCTCTCTCTCACAAAGAAGAGGAAGAGAAACTGTCTTTTATGTTGAGGTTTAGAAGTAGTTACGTTAATAACTCATCATAAACACTCCTTCAATGGTTATAAAACTATTGAAAACCACCCTCTTAAATAAAAGAAACCGTCCTCTCTCTCTCTCTCTAGAAGAAGAAGAAGAAGAAGAGCCGGTCCTTTATGTTGAGGTTTAGAAGTAGTTACATAAGCCTACTTAATTGCTTCACTATATATCTTTATATATAGCATATCTATATGTGTTTGGGCCGAACTTCTTTTATTCTTTGTGCCCAACACAATTAGAACATAGAATTAATTAGGATTCCATCAAATGGAGGCCCAATCCATACATCCACATACATATATGTGTTCTTATTTTTTGTGAATCATTTCCAAAGTAGGATTAGTGTTTAGACAATGTACATGACCCTTTTGTATACATGTACTATTCTGACTTTCAAAATATGACTCAGTCAATGAAGTTCCAAATCCAGATCATCCTTTGAGTGTGACCTAATAGGTTTTTGAGATGTTGGCAATGACATAAAACTCCTTTTTAATGTCATAAGCAATGAGCGGTGTCTAGCAACACATCATTGCTACCCAAACCGCAAGAACGTCATGATAGACATAACCTGTTCCTGTGATTAATACCGAGTATCCAGTATCCGTTTGTCCTTGATATCTTTGATTGAATACAAGTCATGGATCAATCATACTTGTATAATTCAATCAATATGTTTCTTGATCCCAAGTAGACTAATGAAAACAAATGACATCAATATCCCATACTGATTCACCTGGGTGTGGCCACATACTTCTTAGTCTCACTCATCAAGAGGCCCTGATATCACTCCTGTTATATAGGAGGGACAAATCCTATCTTGATCACTCAAATTCTATTACATGGTTCATGACATACTCAATGACAACCTTTATAGTTCATCATGTTACTGGTGACGTTTGGATATATCAAAGTATGATACTTTCCATGTAAGAATCCATGGTGACCTCAAGTCTAAGGATCATATACTTCTTTAACCACTTATGAGAATCGCTTATGACATTCATATAACGATCCATGTAACAATTCTCATGACGAGTCTATCCAACATAAGTTCTCCAACTTATACTCACATGTTGACTTGACATCTTATGTCCATGACAACTCGTCATCAGTCACTACACATACTAGTCTCATGTGCATCATTGTTGGCCTCGATTCCATAATGATACTTGACTAGGGACAATTTAAGAATAGAAAACTATTCTAGGGACATTATTATCAATACTTATACTACACAGATATCAAGTAAAGCATAATAGTGGAAAAAGCCTTTAAATAAACATGAAAATGCACAAAAACAATTATATCATGATTGGTCTCTAGGGTATACACTAACAATCTTCCCCTAAGTGGGTGTATCATTTTATTGAAGTCTTATTGATCTTTGTTGTTACTGAGGCCCCCCGCTCCTTTAATTTTTCTCCTGTTATGGTTGAGTTGAAATCACCTTTCGCAATCCAGGGTCAATTCCATATATTCCTGATATATTTTAGTTCTTCTAAAAAACCATGCCCTTCTAGACCCTCTCAAAGGGTTTGTAAATTGTTGTGCACATCTACTCTCTAAAGGATGCTTTTTCTCTTAATACTATTGTTACTATAAAGATCCCTATGTGGTTGTTGACTATATCCATATTGGTTTTCCTCTATCCTATGTAGCATCCCCCTTTTATGCTTGAGGCAGGCAATACTAGGTGTCCATTATAGGGTTGCTCCTCCTACTGATTTTCATATTTTGTTGTTGATCAAGGCTAGCTTCGTCTCTTATAGACAGAAGACATCGGCCTGTTGTGCTTGGATGAAGTCTCTTACGACGAAATGTTTCTTATATTTCCTTAGTACTCTAATGTTCCAAGAGATACTTTAATGGGTAAACCTAGAATTTCGCTATGTATTTGAGAGGGGATGGGTAGCTTAGTTGCATCCTTTGGCTCCTATGATGTGTGCTCCTCCTCCCTTATGTGTTTAAGGAAAGGTATCACACATTCTTGGTTACTTTCCTAAATCAATGGCCACTTTTGGGGCCGCTGAGATAAGTTCCATGTCAGGCCAATCAGGTAGGGTTAGGGGGACAGTAGACAGGGTAAGGGATGTACCTTCCAGGTCAATGTGACCTATTCCTTGGCTGGGAGTTGCTTCTATTACTTGGGGCGGGGTCTCTTTCGAGAGTTTATGTTCTCGCGGTCTTCCCCTGGGTCTTGGAATGGTCATGGAGGTGCTTAAAACTCCTTCCCTTACTTAAGTGTTGGGTACTAGTCCCATTAAACCACTATTGAGGTGGATAGTGCTAGTGGTGCCTGGATTTCATTTTCTTGCCTTGGGGGGGTTCTCTTGTGTGGCCTTGTTTGCTATTTGAGCACAAACTTCATCTGATATAAGGTTCCATGAATATCTCATAAATCTTAAAGCTACCCTGTTCATGTCTAAGTCAATACCTACACCAAATTGAATGAAGTTTTATTCTTTCGGGTTTAAATTATAGGGTTTAATTTGCATTTATTGGCCATTATCTTCATTAAAATGAATTCCCCTATTTTCCAAAGCATAATGTTGTTCAGATGGGCCATATTCCTTATACAAATGGGCCTTAAGCAGCGTTATTAGGTTGGAATGGAGTTGAGCTGGCTTTTTCATGTTATTGGGCTTGTGCAAGCCTTTCACTAGGCCCGGGTCTCACCCAACCCTTTCCACTGTCTCCTGGGACCTGTGGCTTACAACTATTGACCTTTGGTTCGAGGTTTGACGAGGTTGTTGATGCAAGCGTAGTGGTGTTGGTTCTTCAACGACCGAGGCAGAGCCACGCGCCATCCCCTAGTTCATTATTGCGCTGAGTCATCACCTAATTAGCGGTCACCTTTACCCCCTAGGGATTAAACCCTCTTGTCCATACATCCCTGCAAAAGCAGCACACATCATCCACTTTGTCCTCATCATGCACCAAGTCAGCGTGACCTTAAGCGAGTCTTTCACGTGCCAACTCAGTAGCCACGCAAGCCATTCGCTCCACTTGGTCGATCTCCTGGTACAAAACATATCCTCTAATACTATACATAGCTTCACTGCATGGCTAGGTATAACAACCACCATATCCTGCCTTTACTTCGCCTGCAACCCCGCCAACGCTTTAGTACAGCGGTATAGAGGACGTTGCACACAGTTTGACCAATTGCGACAACGGTAGTCTTTCGGTCCCGTCTTTGCATCCATTGTCTCTCGGATGACGAACCCTTGTTTTCATTTCCCAGTCATCCTTGTTACAATGCCGATCGGGGTCGTAGCTATACCTTTCCCTTTGTCCTCTCTATTCTTTAGGTGCCGGTCATCATCCACAAGTTGTGTCGAGGAGCCTTGGTGCCCCTGTGTATTCCTGTGTTCTCCTTCATTATTCCTCCTAATTAACAGTGGCCACAAGGGAGATCAGCCTGCCAGCCCTCCATCATCATGTGGATCCTGTGCTTCCTGCTCACTACACTACAAAAGATAGAGTAGGGGAGCGTTCTTCCCTTCCTCACCCTAAGGACCACTCTGATCTTATTAGCTAATTCCTTTTTCTGCCTGTCGGCGTGGACGATCTCCTCCATTGGCTTGAGGATTCGCAAGACCATTTTCCTATGCCAATAGAAGAGTGGCAATTGTCTCAGAATCATCCATCTGATCACCCCATTGGCTTCTCCGGCTTTCAAAGGTTTGGCAACCAGAGGAGCACTAAAATGAGAAATCCGACAATTCTAGCTCCGTTGCGCCTCAAGTTGCCTTGCTATATTTGGGGAGGGAAGCGATGTGGAATCACCCATCCCTGAACTCCTTTGTTGACCAATGCCACTCCTCTTTGCAAATATGGTTCCTTGTCTCTACCACACTTTGCCCGTTGACCACCCCATCACTCAACCTTGTGATTGTGACAATCGTATACCTTTGGAGCTCCTCTTTATTCCAGAGCATTTTGCTGTCGAGCGCGAGTGATAGAAAGTGGCTTTCCTCACTCCCGCGTTCCTCCAGTGGGTTATATGGTGAGAAGTGAGGAAAACGTGGTTGTAGTTGTTGTTTGATTGGGTTTTTGGCTTTTAAGTTCCTCAACCCCTCACAAATCTGGTGGCATTGTTGTCCTTCCATCCAAGCATCTCTAATGGATGGTTGCCCTCTGTTACCGCATTCCCATCTTCGGTGGCCCACCACACCACAACCCCAGCATGTGGGGCGCCCTTCTATATTTTGAGGCTTTGTGACCTCTCTGTAAGCACTGTCAGCAGACTTCGAACATCCCTGGCAGAGTGCGGATCATAGGTGTTGCTCTAGGCTCCAACAAGGTCGCGCCTCGTTACTTCTCTAATGCGCCTCTTAAAGTGTACCTCTATCTATTCTCCATCATAAGAGGACAACGGTTGAGGCTAATGTGGGGTTTGTAGCGCTGAATTGATGAGGCTTTTTGTTAGGGCTCCGACATAGGTGACTCCCGATTGCCATGGCCTTAGCCTTGCCCCTATGCTTCATGTTCCTCTGTTTTTCTATGTTGTGGAGGCATTGGTCGCGTTGTAGGGAATAAGTTTTTTTGCCATATATATTTATATGGCAAAAAAAAAAACCATTATTTTAACACTTGTAAATTTATACACTTAGAGCTAAATATATATTTATATATTTATATATTTATACACTTAGAGCTAAATATATATTTATATATTTATATATTTATACACTTAGAGCTAAATATATATGTATACACTTGTAAATTTATTTCTAAACATAAAGATTAAATATTTTTATAGATATAAAAATTTGAAAGTATACATTTTGATATCACATATATTATTTTAAAAATAGTAGGGCATAGGGTTGGCGCACAATTTTATTATTTATTTATTTTATTAATTTTAAATTTTTAACAATTAAAATTTTATCTATGTTTTTTTTATAAAAAAAAACTCTAATGGTATATATGATTGATAAGGCATATCTAAACATAATTTACACAAGAATCTATTTTAATGGGAGTCGGTAGGCCACCCCCATTTCTGTGAATGTTCCATTGCAATTAGCAAGCAGTGGCCATCTATAGATTCTACTTTCCCCAAAGTAGATTATTGATGTCTGCTTCTTTTCCAAAAATAATAAATTATCATAAAGGTTAAGTAACTTTTAATTAAAAATAATACAATAAGTCACTTGTAATCTATTTTAATGGGACCCCTGTTTCTGAGCATGTTCCATTGCAATTTGCAAGCAATGCCATCTTTAGATTATACTTTCCCAAAGCAGATTATTGATGTCTGCCTCTTTTCCAAATATAATACATAATCATAAAGGCTTTCAATAAAGTATCACAGTGGTGCTTTTATTTTTTTGTTAATTAAACTAAGCTTTATGTGATCCAACTATAAAGTGTCCTGAGAACTCATAATTACTAGAAACCTCAAGAAAGAAATGAAATATAATTAAACCAATGGAATTTTAAGAGCACTAGATACCAATTAATCCTTATTCAGACTATCAGCAGAGCAGAACAGGGTAGAAAAATTAATATAGAGAAAGGAAGGGTGTAATACCTAATTTTGTCCTTCTATTATACTGATTTGTGAATGTCAATCCCTAAAGAAATATTTAAAGATATGTTTAACCCCTAAAATTAATAAAGAGAGGGACTGATATGTTTTAATCGTGAAAATATAAAAATTTTTGGATCAAATTATAATAAAGGGATCTAAAATCATAAATCGATATAATAGAAGGATTAAATTGAATATTAAAGAAAGGATGTCACTTTTTTGAGTCTTGAGGTGGCAGTTTGATAAATTAACTAGGAGAAGAGAAGAAATATATAGTTGAGACAAAGAAAAGAGGTATTATATATACATTAATGCTGATGAGGATGACCAGCATTGTCTAAGATTAGGTTTGGTAGGTGCTTTAATCTCCCAACATTGAAATTTAAAAGACTGATTGATGCTGTCACATGCATGGTTGGTGTTCAGTTTATTCTGATGATGCACCTGTTAGGTGATCCGAAAGTCTTTCAAGTTTGAACTATACGGTGGACTAACTCCAAGCTCTCAGGCAGGCTTTAATCAAGTCATAAAATTGTAGCTCAATGTCAATGACATGGGTGAATTAATTAATAATGGTTTAATTGGCACAGCAGACTTTTAGGTGCTACATCTACATGTGATAAAAATTTCTCAGTGTCTTAAATAAGTTCGAATCTATGATATATTTTTTATTATAAAAGAAATATTTATTTATATAATTTTTAATTAGTTATTTATTTATTTTGATGTCAGATCAAACCATCTATAAAAAATGACTGATCTGACGTCCAGTAAAAATGAACGAGTGAGAAAATAAATCATTTAAAGTCTGATTCTCCGTGTTTTTTTTAATATTATTATTAAAAAAAAGGAGACCGTTTATCAAAGAGGAAAGTAATGAAAAGTCCCCCAAAACTTCTGAAATCCATAAAAAATTCCTGTAAGTTTGAGTATTCCTATTTAGTCCCTCTTTTATCAAGAGACTTACTTTTTAGTCCAAAGCGATCAAACGGTTGTTTAAAATGGGGCGAAAAAGATGATGTTGCCTTTGGGGAGTAAATGAATTATTATTAGCCCTTTTGCGTTGATCACCACATCCCTTGGTGAAAATGGCGTGTAAATGCCTCGATTGACTTCTCCTCCCTCCTTTGTGTCCCAGATGCATCAAGGCTTTAGTATCTTATGTAGAGTGTTTATTATCAGGACAAACCCTTTAAGATTTTGAGTGCTTTACTATTTGACAGTGTTTACTATCATTCATGTGAACATTTTATAAATATATGTCACATTTTGTATTGTCAAAAATGGTTAGAATCACATATATTTACATTCAACACCCAACTATTCATCAATCCACGGAATATATTTATATTCAACACCCAACTATTCATTTAATGAAGCTATTCTTTGCGTTGCAAGTCCTCGATTGTGGCTAGTGTTTTGCACTGTCAGTACAACTCAAGATACCACCGTCATTGTCGTCTTTGCTGTCGCTCCAACAAGAATCTGCCACGCGTATTTCCCAAGCAAATGTGTTCCATCAATGAACAACAAATGGCTGCTGACCCAACCTTGAAGCCGACAAACACAAGCATGGAAACAAAAATAATTTTTATGTGCTCGAAAAATATCCCGTTGAATGTCCACGGCCCCAATACAAGGGACGATCATCCTTGAGCTTGGATCACACGATTGCAAACCCATTTTTGGATGCTTTCGGGTGAGAACTTCGTCCCGATACCGCCACCACACACATGTGTGTACTGCAATATCTTTATTCAAAGGTATGCATATTTCCCTCTCGAGAAGCATGAACCCTCCAATTGATGCCTTGACACATCCAGGCAGCCACCGCTTTCTCTGCCATTTTTATGAAAGTAAAATCAAACTTCCCTTTTGATAGCAAGGTCACGGAGCGCATTCTTGAAGTGTTCCACGTTACGAAATCGTTTCGCATTAATCGAAAGCACTTGCAATCTCGTGAGTTTTGAGAAGAACCCTCAATGTTTAAGGGCATGCTCTGTAGAGATCCCATTGATTGATAAGAGACTCTAAGTGAGACAATACTAAATAGAAGAGCGTGATACTAAGCAGGATAAGTAGGATTTTAAACACTACGAGAAGATACTAAAAGGGATAAGCATAATATTAAAGAGTTTGAGTCTATAATAAAGAGATAAGATCAATACTAAAGACTTTAAGAAAGTTAAGTAAAGTCCAACGTGTTTGTAATACGATTTGGGAAATAATAAACACACATACTAACAAAGAAAGTAATTTACGTTGGAAATGAAGACCCAGCGATGATGCGTCTACGTAGCTTCATGACCGTGTATTAAAATAAAGATTGACCATATTTTTGTTGAATGAGTGAAAAATGTTGCACATATACGCACAAAGTAGGTAGAATTGTCAATGGGTACAAGTTGTTCTGATAAATGCGGTACTATATAACTCACTCTCGCCGAGGTCAAAGGTCCCACCGTTTACATATATCGCCTATGCGACTCCCAACAAGTGGCTGATCTTGAGCTCCAAGGCTAGACCTTCTCCCCATATTGCTTGGCCAGTGAAAAATGGTTTCCATCAAAATCCTGCAAGAAGTCCCAAGAAGCGCGCCAAGAAGCCCACTTGAAAGCCCCCACCTGAAGAAGCCCCCACCCAAAAGCCCCCCACTTGAAGAAGGCCCATTTGAACAACCCCGTGAAGAAGCTCCCATTTGAAGAAGGCCCCGAAGAAGCCCCCACTAAGAAAGAAGGCCCCTCTCGCTGTGATTGATCGCGAGGCGTCAATCTCTGTGAGAAAATGTAGAACCTCAGGAGGACAAATTTCATTCCTAAGAACAAGCGTCCCTCTGAGGTTGAGGCGAACAAGGAGAAACAAGCACTCCTCGGTTTCTTCTGAATCATCGATGGGCCGGTAAGAACAATCTTCATAGTATTTCTCTTAACTTGTTTAGTATCAGCTTAACCGCTTAGTATTTCTCTTAAGCTGCTTAGTATTTGGCTTGCTAGCTTAATATTTAACAGCTTTTAGTATTCATCTTAACAACTTTTAGTATTTCTCTTATTTGCTAGTATTTACTCGAATCATTTATTTATCTTCTAGTACAATTGTTTGGAAGAATGAATGAGCATTTACAACTCGCGCTTAATTATACCCATTGGTCGAGAGAGCAGATCTTGTGGGCGATGTCATGGGCGTCTTTGTCATGATTTTGCCGGACGATCACGAAGAAGACAGCGTCGAGAATAAGAGGCGTGGATCCATCACTGAGGCCTTTTATGCACTGTCAGCGCAAGCCACACACCACGATGACTTCCTCAAACTAATGACGATGCGAATTAACATCTTTCCAAAATTTGGAAGTTGTTCTTATACATCATTACGAACAAACATTTCCGCCTACTCGTTTTGGATAAAAGAAACGCAGACACTACACCTTCACTACTCATCTCTCGATATCTGGATATATGGCCAGCTGCGCCGAGGAAATGGTAAGTCAATCACTTCATATTTATCGTATTCTCCCGCCTTACGGCTTAACCATCTTTGTTCTAAATCACGAGGGTTCTTTTCAAAACCGGCTTACCGTGAAAGCGTAGGGTACTTTAAGCATAGCTTATACATTCTCACATGACCGCATCAGCCCTCAGCGAGAGAGGAGACGGTGTGGACTGTCCGTGTTAAAATCAATGCGGGTTTATGGAGCAGATATTGGATAGTGAGAAGCTTCACTTGAATATGATAGTGTAAAGACTTTACAATCATATTCTACGTGTTTAATATCAGTACTAATTGTTTACTAAGTGTTCAGTGCTTTGTATTTCTCTTAACTGCTTAGTATTTTTCTTAACTGCTTAGTATTTCTCTAAAGTGCTTAGTATTTCTATTAACTACTTAGTATTTCTCCAAACCGCTTAATATTTCCCTTAACTGCTTAGTATTTCTCCTAACCGCTTAGTATTGCTATTAACCTTTAGTATTTCTCCAAACCGCTAGTATTTCTCTACACTCTTTACTAATTCAACCAAATTTTTACCATCTTTGACTACTCGTAAAACATGTTATAAACTTATATTGTCAAAAGGCTTATAAAATCGCATATATTTACATTAGGCAATCTATGCATCACAACAAGTAAACCTTATGGCCTAGACGGAACAAGCTAATCACTATTACAACGCTGTAAGTCCTCGCGGCTGGGTGTTTTTGCAAATTGCGGCGCGCCAACTCTCTCAAAATAAAGCTGCGACTCAATTCGCTGGCGAAGATGGTTTCCATCAAAATCTTGCAACAAGAGCGAAACAACGAGAATTATACTATGCATGATATGAAACCACGTGGGAAATCTATTACCTTTGCGGTTTTCTCGTTGAGCGAGTCTCCCACCCTGACTATTGCTGTGGGCGGCTTCTCTACAACACTAAAACCAACACAAGTTCTCTCAAGAAAAAGAACAAAAGAAAGGAGACCAAGAGAGAAGGAGAAGAAGAAGACTGAAGCCGCTGTACAAGAATGAAAGTACACAGCATGTTGTTGAACCAAAAAGCTTCTACCTGCTCCCTGTCATGTCAGCCAAAATGTGGTTTTTGGGGGGAAAAGGGAGGGGGTATTTTGGGGTTTTTTTTCTTAAAGTATGTAATTTGGGTCACGGAGGACTAAAAAGTCAGAAATTTAAAAAGAAGGGACTGAATAGTATAGTTTTTGGTCAGAGGGACTAAAAAGTCAGAAAATGAACAGTCAGGGATGCTACAGTAATTTTCCCTTTATCAAATGTACTCGATCTCTCTTTTTGAAATAAACTTGAGGAATTAGGACGTCCTTATAGAGAGAGAGAGAGGGAGAGAGGGAGGGAGGGGATGAGATGTTTCAATTAGATTATAAAAGATAGAATACCTAAATTAATTTCTGTATTTTTTTCTCTCTATTCTTTTGGTCTCTCTACTCAAAATTGGCAGAAAATTATCCTCTACTTTTTAAAGAGAGCAAAATTAGTCCAAAATGAAACAAATGTCAATTTTGCCTTACACTAATGCTAATGTGGTTTTTTTGGAATAAAATATTATTAAAAAAATAATAAATAATAAAATTAATCTAACTAATTGCACCTCTTTCCTCTCTTTCCTCTCCGTCTACGTCCACGCTCTTCTCGACGCACGCACGCCGACCACTCCTCCGCCCCCCCTCCCCCCTTTCCTTTCCTTTCCTTTCCTTTCGCCTTAGCCTAATCCCCTCCAAACGCAAAGCACGAGCCCACTCCACGTCACCATCTAGTCCATCTACTTCCACCATTTCCACATCACCATCCTCACCACCATCGGCAACGGTGCCGCTTCCCTCCGCCGCCACCTCCCTTCCTCTATCAACCTCTACCTCTTTCCTTTCCCCTCTGTTGGGATGCAAACTAAAGTCCCACATCGGATGATGAGAGAAAGTGGAAGGGGCATATAAGTGGTTGAACACATTTCATAGCAACGAGGCCTTCTCGGTGAAACGAAAAATAAAACCGTGAGGGCTCGGCCCAAAGCGGACAATATCATTGCTAGTGTGGAATGTGGGGTGCCCCCAATCCTAACAAGTGGTATCAAAGACGGGTCTCTCTAGCGGTGCGGACGAGTAGATCCCCAGTGCCAAACAAAGAGAGAGAAAGCCGTAACGAAGTTCCCCAAGTATAGCGGTGTAATCGAAGAGCTCGTATTCACGTAAGGCGTGTGATGGAGCACAGTGATGATGGCAGTCAATGGTGTTTCGCTTGAGGGGAGGCTGACCCAAAGTATTGTGAGTTGGCTCTCGATGAAGGCCCTAGTGTTCCACGTAAGGCGTGTGCCAGACGCAGTGATGTGGGGGCACCAAATGAGCAAGTGTTTCGCCTGAAGGGAGGCTAATTATGTGGTCCTTTTTTGAGGGGAGGATTGTTGGGATATGTGTGCAATCAAAGTCCCACACACACATATAGTCCCACATCGGCTAGAGAAACAAAAAAGGAGGGGCATAAATATAGGTGATACCACTTCATAGTTGTGAGGCCTTTTCGGTAAAACGGAAGACAAAACCACTTGGGTTTCGGCCCAAGGGGACAATATCACAACTAGTGTGATGTGGTGGGGTGCCCCCGGTCCTAACAAGTGGTATTAGAGCCAGGTCTCTCCAGTGATGTGGGTGGACGGATTCCCGATAAAGTGCATCCCTGATATGATGATCCCCAGTGGCAAACAAAGAGAGAAAAAAAGCCAGAACGAAGTTCCCAAGTATAACGGTGTGATCGACGGGCTCGGGTGATTCACGTAAGACGTGCGTCTCCAACGCAGTGATGTTGAGCAGTTGATGTGTTCTATCAGTGGATGGCCTTGGTGTTCCACGTAAGGAGTGTGCTCCAACGCAGTGATGTCCAAGGGTGCTGATAGTGTTTCGCTTGAGGGGAAGCTGACCCAAGTTTGGCAGTGATCCGGCGACCCTGGTGTTCCACGTAAGGTGTGTGCTCCAACGTAGTGATGTCCAAGAGTGTCGATGGTGTTTCGCCTGAGGGTAGGCTAATTATTTGGTCCTTCGTTTGAGGGGAGGATTGTTGGGATGCAAACTAAAGTCCCACATCGGATGATGAGAGAAAGTGGAAAGGGCATATAAGTGGTTGAACACATTTCATAACAACGAGGCCTTTCACCGAAAACGAAAAATAAAACCGTGAGGGCTCCGGCCCAAAGTGGACAATATCGTTACTAGTGTGGAATGTGGGGTGCCCCCGGTCCTAACGAGAAGAAGTTATATTTTAGAGGACAATAATAAACTTTATTCATGAAGACATATATATAAACTAACAATGTACTACTTAGACTCAAACTAAAACATTTAAACATAGTTTATCTAAAACTAGATAACTATCCTTAGATAACAATCCTACTCTAAAACATAAACCGAATTCTATTATGAATCATATCCAACACCCTCATCCCCTCTCCTAGCTCCCTGCCAGCGTGGAGTCCAAAGTGAATCTAACAATTTGATGTAATCATCCCATTTCTTATAAACATATTTGTTACCCCATGCTCCATTTATGAGTTGTTGCTCTCCTATTTTTTGGAGTTGCTTCTTATGTATATTGAAAATTTAGAAGATTGTTTCACTAGGGCTCAATCTATGGTTTATGACGCAGCTAATAAGCATATCAATTAAGCAATGAAATTTTTGAACCACCAATGATTCAATGACCAATCAGAAAAAGTATCCATGAAAGCCTATACAGATCAACAACCTCAATTATTGATCCCTCTTGCATCTTCTTATACTTTCTAAGGCATATGCATGGAATATAGCCTCCCTTCTTGTTATACATAAGAAGGTATAAAACCATGCATGTTAGATGCTTTATGGTACGAATCATGCTGGAATGACATATATATATTTTTATACTATTGTAGTTGGTAACAAGGATTGCCAAGGCTTGGGTGTGATTCATACTGATATTGAATTGATTTTGAAGGATCTGAAAACACTCGTCACACATCTATAATTCTCTAAGCATCTTCCACCCAAAGTAATGGTTATACAGGTGGCTCCTCAGGTAGTAAGCAATGGGCGTCCACAGGACTATCAGAATGAGATGCTCTTCAAAGTCTAAATTAACAACCTTCACTTTTAATGAATAAGTATACTTATATCTGCAGAGATTCTCAAAACCCATGTACTCATATTGCCTTGACTATTCCATTATGATCAGGGATGACTCCATATATATATATATATATATATATATATATATATATATATATATATATATATCAATCTTCATAACCATTGAAGCATTAGAAATTACTAATAATGAATAAGATAATATTGGCTTCTCTTAATAGCTTATTTTTTTCATAGTTATGCTTCAAAGTACTTCTTTAAGACATTTTATCAAACAGATTATGTGCATTCCACAAAAGTAAGTATTTAGCATAACCTCAAACATTTTCTTTTCAAAATTTACAATCATACATCTCTCATACTTCACAGCCAACTTTACAATTAGCAACAACCTTCTTTATCATGTTTTTATAACTTCTGCAAGAGCCTTTATATTTAGCAATGGCAGCAGTTGAATTCTTTGACAATTTCTCTTCATTTCTCCTTCATCATCATCTTCATCAAGCACGAGCTGGCGTTATATGGCATGATAGATAGTCAATTGTTTTCTGAGCTGCTTTCCACCAGAACTCCACGCTGGCGGGGACGGGAAGGGGAGAAGGTAGAGGTTGACAAAGGAGGGGAGGCGGAGGCGGAGAGAGGTTGCTTTTCTGGTGGTGGTGAGGATGGTGACATAAAGATGGCGGTGGATGGTGACGTGGAGTGGGCTTGGGCGGTGGGTTTGGAGGGGATGAGGCGGAGGCGAAAGGAATTGGAGGAGGGGAGGAGGAGGGCGGAGGAGGGGTCGGCGTGGGTACGAAGAGGAGAGCATGGACGTTGACGAAGAGGAGGGAGGAGAGAGGGGAGAGGTGGAATTAGTTAGGTTAATTTTATTTTATTTATTTTTTATTTTTTAATAATATTTTATTCCAAAAAAGTCACATTAGGGTCATTGAATGGTAAAATTGACGTCCATTTTATTTTGGACTAATTCACGCTCTTTAAAAAGTAAGGGGACCATTTTTTTTCTACCAATTTTGAGTAGAAGGACCAAAAGGGCAAAGAGAGAAAAGTACAAGGATTAATTTGAGTATTCTACCATTATAAAAATATATTTTAAAATATCAGTATGAAGGTCTTCTCATAGAATTGGGATATGGGGCTGGGCCGGCACAACCTAATACAAATCACTCTCCCTGTGATGGGTTAGGCTGGGGGAGCTGACCCGTGGCATAATATAATTTAGGCTTACTGATACACCCTCCTCATCGGCGAATGTATCCGTTGCACTACTTCGAGTGAGTGCTTAGTCCAGTAAGGTTGAAAGGAGGAAGAAGAAGAGGACAGGGGAATAGAGAGAAAAGCATATGGATATTTCATTGATAAGATGGAACAATACAGTAAACCCTAAGATATACCTACTCGACTAACACTTCTCCGCTACGAGGTGGAATAAGACGTCTAACAAACATTGGCCTACTCACATAAGCTGACAAATGTAAAAGCAAATTAAAACATAGGAATATTAAGATGCTTCAATGATATAACACTACGTGTGATGTTACTTCTCCAAATCCTTATGATCGGACCCGACTTCGTAGTCATTCGTCCATTGCTACTGTCTCCCTTCTGGCACGTTGCTCGGTGACAGTTCCGGTGACTCTGGTGGCCGGAGTTGGGGTCGTATCAGTGCCTATCCCTTAAAGACCAACCTTGTCCTCAAGGTTGGAAGTAGAATACAACTTGTTGAATTCTTCCGAGTTCTCCCAAGTGGCGTTCTCCTTGGTCGAAGTCCAACGATGCCCATAGGCTTGCAAATTTCGTGGAAATCATACTGCTTTTGCAGGGTGGAATTGTAGGGATTCATAGCCTCTAGGAACTCATAAAGCATGTAGGACCTGAATTCTTACTCTCCACTTCCTCCTGATCCCTACAGGGAAAAAGAAAGAATACGACGAGCACAAGCTTGGATACCATGTTAAGGGGTTCATCATCCCAGCCATAGACATCATTGAACTCTTCTTGTCAGTTCCACCCCTTTGATGCCCTTTCATGATCTCCGACAATCACTTGAAATTTCTTGGTGACAAAGAAATCAATGCAATTCATTGTTATCAATCTTGCCGTTAACTGGCATACAAGGTGATATTGATTCTCAAATTTGTTCTAGTACTTTGTTTGTTCCAAGTTATGAGCAATTGTACCCTGTGTCACTTGTAATTTGTGAGCCAACAAGGGTCCCACTAGATTTCCATCACTATAATTCCCCAAGATCAGTTTAGGGATGACTTGTCATTCTCCCTCTAGGCCCATTGCCACTTCTTCAGCAAGGTGTCCCTGTGCGAATAGGATGACAACCTTGAGGATCATATGAATTATTCCCAGGAAATTCTCAAGAACACATGGATCAGGTTCGACTCCATTAGCTCTTATTTCAGTGAACATATCTTGAGCTTCCAGAGCACCTCCTGCACCCCAGCGACATCTGATCATCATTGTCTGGTTAAGGATATTTTTTACATCCAATTCACTGAAGAAAGACATCCCACTCTTAAAATTTCCAAGACTCAAGCACATCTCTATGGCTGCGTTCATAATGGAGACTTGTGAGCTAAGTCCAACAACGTATGCACGCACACTCTTGCACAGTTTAATTGATCCATTACCTATGCAACTGTGGCTAATTTTAAACATAGCTATAGAGTTCAACACTACCCCGATCACCCGCATTTTCTTAAGGAGCAACAGCGATTCCTCATACAAGTCATTGAACCCCATCGCAAAGATCATCCCATGAGATGAAACTAAACTTGGAATATTCGATTCCGCAATCATCATATAGGAATCAATCATCTTCCCACATGCAGCATAGGCAATCAATGCAGGTTCGACCCAATGAATGGGATGAATGCAGGTCCTCTACATGTCCAAAAACAGCTGTAGAGATTTGTTATAGAGGTCAAAACTATGAATCAATGCTGAATAGAAAACAATGCTCTTATGGGGCATTTCTTCAAACACTTTTCTTTCATAATTAATCTTCTTCACTCTCGCCCAACCACAAAGCAACAGGTTGTTTGTGACTACATCAAACTCAATCCCTTGCATCTTCACGCCGTCAAAGCACCTGTTGTCCATATCCACCTTCATGCTCAGAGATAACCCCCACAAAAGAATGTTGTAGCTCGACAGTGTGGAAGCAATACCATCACGAAACAGAGCGAAAAAGATCCTATTTGCCATCATCACCTGACCTCGCCAGCTCTTGCTCGTTCGCCACTAATGGGAAGGATTTGACGTCGGCAGCTCCTCCATCTTCTTCCTCGAGTTCGGATCTGGTTCCGGGCTTAGTTGTGGACTCGTCTTAGCTTCCCTCGTGACACTCGGATCCGGATCCGGATCCGGATCCATCCTCTTGGTGAATATAGGGCTTCGTTTACGACAAGCAAGTGATTTGTTGGAATTCATAGGATGGAAAAGGATAACATCTTTGAAGATTAGCAAGAGATTACAGGAAAAAAAACATAAGGGGATGATTGGGGAGCTTATTATCTCCAAGTCTACGTGGCACTTGATCAAGTTATGGTATTCCACGCTCTCTTGGCTCCCAAGTCGAGGCTCAAAGACGGACCCAAAAGTCATCGTCTGGATAATCTCGAGGAACCCCCTGAACAACTGAGATCGCGTCTCGATGCGGGATGGAACCACAACAGCCTTTAGCTCCTCGACACCGCCTCCACTGTTCATATGAGCTGACTGAAACTTATGCCGCCCTTGTCCTTGTTGCCGCGCATAACTGGATATTGTCCGACCGTCACCAGTCTCCTCCGCGTTGCCCGGTTCCAACACCGACACCGAGTCACCCGATATTCATAGCTTAGCGAGGTTAGGATCCTGCTTATCAGGAGGTGGGTCTAGTGAAGGTGGGTCTAGAGGACAGTGGGTCTGAAGAGATAGAGATGAGTACGATAATGGATCTGGAGAGGGAACAAAGGGATGAAAGTTGGGGGGTAGTGAGTCGGAAGAGATGATTGGGATGTGGATGGGTTTCGGAGGTTCGCCCAGAGAGAAGATGGGGAAATCGAAGGGTTAGATGATGGGGAAGACGGCAGTGGAGGTTGGAGCAGTGGTGGGCGAGCAAAGAACCGATGGGTTCGGTGATAGGGATGGTATGGCAAAGAGGTTTGAGACTATGGGTTGCGGGTAGGGAGTTAGGGATGACGCCAATAGCGCTACTGGAGCAGGGAGTGGGGGTGATGAAGGGTTGGAGGCTTGAAGTACGGGAAAGATGAATTTGGAATCAGAGTATGTCACCTCGACACGTGCTTCACAGGTGCATGACATGGTAAAGGCTTCCACCAGTGTGGAAGGCCTTGAGTAAGACCAGAGGAGCCCCGACCGGATCTCTGGCCACAGCCCGGAGATGAAGGATGTGATAAGGGGAGGTTTTGAAAGTCCGGGAATCCCATCTATTAGATCTTCAAAGGCTGCTTGAAAATCAGCCACTGAGGTCGTTTGCGACAGCTTCAAGAGGAAGTATATGGTCGCTCGGCGATGTTGTGCATGGAACTCCGGTAGGTACTGCTATTCTTCAAGTGGTGAGTTGAAGGAATTGGGACCATGGGAATCCAGCCTCGCTATGACAGCTCGTGCTAGAAGCTCTCAATGAAAGCACCAATGATACACCCTCCTTGTCGGTGAATGTATCGATTGCACTACTTTGAGTGAGTGCTTACTCCGGTGAGGTTGAAAGGAGGAAGAAGAAGAAGAAGAGGACAAGGAATTAGAGAGAGAAGCTTCTGGATATTTCATTGATAAGGTGGAACAATATAGTAAACCCTAAGATATACCTACCCGACTAACACTGCTCCGCTACGAGGTGGAATAAGACGTCTAACAAACATTGGCCTACTCAAACAAGCCGACAAACCTAAAAGCAAATTAAATCATAGGAATATTAAGATGCTTCAACAATATAATACCACGTGTGACATTACTTCTCCCCATCGTTATGATCGGACCTGACTTCGCAGTCATCCCTCCATTGCAGCTGTCTCCTCTTTGGCATGCTGCTCGGTGACGGTTCCAATGACTCCAGTAGCCAGAGTTGGGGTCGTATCACTTACCACCTTAGCTATTGTAAACTATAGCTAAAGTTTTCCCGATATATGGTATGGAATGCGTGCAACCTAATTAAGCCTGTGGTTGTGCTCCGCACAACATGAGTATATATTCATGACCCGTCCATGTTTACATACCATTAATGTTTGTAGGCTAATAAAAGCCAATCTGGTTGTTGAACCCAATGAACTTCAGTTTTAATTTTTTATAACTTTTCTTATCTTTCAGTAATATATTTTAATATATATAAAAAAATTTATCTTTATAATATTTATAAAATGGTTGGTTACTTCTATACCATTTTCTATAATTAAAAAAAAATATATTTTTATATATTTTTAATAAATTTTATAATTTATAAAAAAAAATAAGTGAATTGGTGAGCTAGAATGACCTGCCACAACATGGCACGACCTAGATGGACTGTGCCTCATGTTGGTTCAAGCCTTTGTTGAATTATTTCATGTGAAAATTTAATGGTATTATTTATGGGATGGATATATTGCTACTAACCATGCTTGGGCCGATTGGATCAACTCTCAACCTAACCCTAGTCAGCCCCATTGGACTTGATGCCCACTACATGTAATGTTATATATGTGTATACTTAGAAGGGTGGTGTGGCAGTGAAAAAAAAATGGAGAAGTTGAGAGAAGAATTCAAGAGAATCCTAACCTTTGATCTAGCTTGTCTTTGTTTATATTTTAGTCTTCAATGGCTACTAATTCACTTTCACCAACATTAGGAGGTAATATTGCTTATTTATTGCTCAATATACTTCAATACCATAGGAAGTACAATATCATTGATAATGGATTGAATCTGACAATTTTTTGGTTCATCAATTGCTACTTTTGTGCTTATTAATGTTAATTAAGATTGTTATAGCCAAAATTGGCATCAAAGCCTAGTTTCTATATGTTTTGAAGCTTTTATGGCTGATTTTTTTTCTCTAATTGCCCTTTCTTATAGGTTGCTTCCGAGGATCTGAGCTTGGTTGGATGACCCGGCTGAAGGTTAGGGACAGGCAAAACGACATGTCATTTTTTTCCTCTCCTTACTTGTGAACTTGTCTCTCATAAGTCCAAGCATTCAAATATGTTTGTTGATATTATGAATACTCTATTTTGATAAACTTTTCTAGTTAGATCCATATGGGCAATGAAATTATCCTATCGATGAATTTCATTGTTTGGTAGGATATTTAGATTGGTGAAGAGAATCCATAGAATACCATGAAGCAACACAATTTTTACTATCCTTCGATAGATTATTGATGCATTTGGTTGTGCTATTGAATGTATTTGTAAAAGCCACCCCTCTGAAGTACTGTACCTATTTAAATTTTAGCACTTAAATAAAATTATCTTCAGCTCAGATGACTAACTGACGGGCTTATCGTGAATAAATGCCTAAGTAGAGGATCTAATTGCAAAGTCCTAACACTACATGAGAATAAGTGATAAAACCAATGTTGAATTGCACATAACTAAAATGGCATACATTATAATGGCAATGCTCAAGGAGTTCAATAGATTACTTAAACCTAATTAAAACACCCATTCGATGGTGCTAAGACCTAAGAGGAGTGTGGGATCGAAAATACCCAGCTGGCATCGTGTCTGTGAAGAGACACCAGGCGATACATTGAATCACAAATAATTATTTATTTTGATTTTTATTTTAAAATTGCGGGTTCTTCCATTCCTAATAGAGGCAAGCCTCTATTATTAATTATCTCAGACAGAGTCTTAGGAACCTCCGATTAAGAACATATGTACAAGTAAAAGGCAATGAAAAAGAATTCATTTTTTTATTGCACAAAATAACAACTCATTCCACAAATATAAATATTATCATGTACACACACACACACACAGATATATATATATATATATATATATATATATATATATATATATATATATATATATATATATATATATATAGACGTGTTACAGTCAGGCCAACTGTAACACTGTGCATTCCCACTCGCCTCCCATTTGGCCCCCTGGAGCATGTTTGAAAGATTTCTAACCGTACGGATAGGGAGATCATCGAAAAATAAGCTAGCATATCCATTTTCATACAATTTGGTAACCGTTTCGTCTTCCCACTTAACGGTTCTTATTTTATAAAAATCTAAACGATCCAGAATTCAACTGTTAAGTAGGAGGACCAAACGGTAACCAAATTATATGAAAATGTACATGCTAGCTTATTTTTCGATGATCTTCCCATCCGTACGGTTGGAAATCCTTCAAACATGCTCTAGGGGGTCAAATGGGAGGTGACCGGGAATGTACAGTGCATCCGGCCGACCGCATCTCATCAGCGCCTATATATATATATATATATATATATATATATATATATATATATATATATATATATAAATGACGCCGCCATCCGGCTTGGGACGTATGCCTCGCCACCGTTTCATCGGCCACCTCAAATGCATGCCTCATTGCCAGTTTGTGATTTTGCGCCGCTTTAGGATTTTGGTTTATATTGACGATCTCGAAATGAGTGTTTCACCGCAGTTCTGAGATATGTGTCACCTTGAGATTTGTATTTGTTAGCCGCCTCGAGATGCGTGTGCATCAAGATGTGCATTCTATTGTTGTATCGAGATGCGCGCCACTTTGAGGTTTATACTTCATCATCTGCCTCAAGATGTATGCTCTATAACTGCATCAAGATTCATACCCCTTTAAGATTTGTATTCATCATCGGCTTACTTGTTTATTTGTTTATTTATGCCATGATATGTAAGAATGATATTACAAAAGTTTATAGGGGTGTATGTGTAATTTCCACTCGTATCACCAATTATCAAGAAAATCACTATAATGGCGGTCATGACTCATGTATTGGAATTTTATAGCATTTTTCACAAAGACCTCCATCCATATATTGTATAAAGTTATTACAATATTTTATTCTTTCTCAAACTTTATTATGTATTTATGTGGGACCACACTTCTTCTTGAGACAATAGAATAATCACTTGATAAAAATAACTCTATATATATATTTTTTATTATTACTTGTTTGAAATACTTTGTCTCAAATTCAAGATCAAATATCTCCAGCTTCCCATCAGGGATTATTGCATATTTGTCCGTTCAACTCCCAATTCTCTTATGAACATTTTTTATTTTTTATTTTTTTTTAATTTGAAAGATCTTAATATTTCCATCATCATACCAAGACTTTGTATAGTTTGGGCCGGGTTTGACTCTCATTTCATTATTAGTCAAGATGCAAAGCAAATATGCTGGAGTATATGAAGACTAGTTTCCTCTCATACTTGATCTTTGCAGTTGCCTTTATAGTATTTATAATGTGATTATTCATCCATTTTGAAAACACCAATAGAAACTGGATCATTCAAACCCATAGATCCAACAAGATTTCATTCATTGCACTGTACTTCTTCACAAGACCAAGAATTTGGGATGTAATAGCCCCATAATATTTAGGTGGTTGACAGCATCCTGATTTGTGCAGTCTCCATGACATTTAATTCTTTAAACTATATGGGTTCCTTGATTTTATATATATATATATATATATATATATATATATATATATATATATATATATATATATATATATATTGGTTAAATGCTTTTGCTGTCAGCTTCCTTTTTTGTGTAACCTTCACGACCTCCATAATTCAAGAGCTTTAACTTTCACCAAAATATTAGTTCCATTGTTTCATATTCTTGGATAGCTCCACATGCTTTGATCTTTGCCAATAGCTGATTAATGAGCTTGTTATATATTATGATGAGGGTAAAAACCGAGGAGCCTGACACCAGACACATGGATCTATCCTGTACTTTCGCTCACGATAGTAACCCCCTCGGGTTCCCACCTAGAGTCGTCCTCTTCTGGAATCAGAAGGAAGGCAACCACCTCGGTTCTCTTAAGGCAAACCTCCTCGGGAAAATCAGCTTACCTCTTCGGTTTTCAAAGGCCATGCACCCTGACCCGAAGAAGGCGCCGCAGGCCCTGAGCTGGCAGGCTGCAACACAAACCGAAGGACTTAACACCCTTCTAGAAGGAATTACAGTTGAGACCGTTAAGATCTAACTGAATGACAGCCTGGCAATCTGGAAGGATCTCGAAGAAAAGGCCGTTGAGATCTAACCAAATACCAGCCTGGCAATTTAGAAACATCTACAAGGAAGATGAGCTGTCAGCCTAACTAACTCAAGCTGGCACACACGTGGCCTATTCGGAGCTAGCCCACTAGCCTCCACATGGTCTATTGAGTGTGACTTGTTCCATAAGCAACTCCCGCTTCTTGAAGCCTATAAATAGAGGAGTTCACCAAGTCATCTTTAATCCGGGGATGATTGACGAAGCCCTGCCTCTAGAGAAACTCAAATTCCACCAACAATCTTGTAATCTCATTTATTTGATAGTGATTTCATCTCCGATCATGGAGATCTCCCGTGGTTTTCACCCCGATTTGGGGTTTCCACGTAAATATTGGCTTCATCTCTCTTTCTTTTGAGTTTTTCTTTCTCAATCCTTCTCGATCTCATCCAAATCTATCCCCAATCAAACTACAAATTCAATTGCTGAGCTAAATCGAGGATTCCCTCTGATTTTTGCATCAATAATTTGGCGCCGTCCGTGGGGACGCTTGGACGAGAAGCAATGACGAAGATGAGGAGATCGAAGCAGAGCCAGACTCAAGAACAGAGGATTCCCGCAGCGGAGATCA
This sequence comes from Dioscorea zingiberensis, assembly GCA_026586065.1. NCBI lineage: Eukaryota > Viridiplantae > Streptophyta > Magnoliopsida > Dioscoreales > Dioscoreaceae > Dioscorea > Dioscorea zingiberensis. The sequence continues at coordinate 44,567,344 of CM048818.1, forward strand.
TCCCACATATGGAAAGCCGTCCTTCATCTAGCTCACCTCCACCTGTTTCTTATCCTACTCCAAAGATAATGGAGGTATCGGTGGAGATGTTTAAATCAATGGAGCGTCAGATCGTAGATCCCACGCAGACGCTCCATGCGGTGAAAAGGCGTATTTCTCAAGCCACGTTTCCCGATGCTGTCCATCGACCGGCGGAGAGCCGCGAGCGATCGGCAGTACACTCACCGCGCCAACGAGAACTCTCTCCAAGAAGAGGTAGAAGCCAAAACTCTTCTTCTAAAAGTTCTGATTCACTTCACCCGAGACGTCGAAGACGTCCTCAAGCTGAAAATTCACAGAGAAGAAGGCAGATCTCCTCTCCAAGTGAATCCAAGTCACCCGAACCACGCGGGAGGCGCTATGCATCCCGACAACTCTCACCGAGGCGCTATTCCCTGAGGCGCTCGCCATACCATTATCGCCGGAAGGACTGTTCCCCAGGGTATGATTCACCTGATCGTCCTCCGATGAGGCGGCGCTCACCTAGGCGCCGACGATCCCCTGGAGCATCTCGCCGAGGCTATGCTGAAGGGAGGGGGAGAACCCTTTCCCATTCATCTAGGTTGTACTCTCCCTTTGTCAGGGAGATTTGGGAGGCCCCCTTTTCGAATAACTTCCGAGCCCCCAACATTAGATGTTACAACAGGACCACAGATCCCTATAAGATGGTGGAGCGCTACTGTACAGAGATTATGGATAACCGTATCGACGAAGCGGTTCTGTGTCGTTCGTTCCCGAAGACCCTAACTGATATTGCCCATGAATGGTTCCGAAGCCTCCCATTGGGATCAATATCAAGCTTCGACCAGCTGACTGATCTCTTCTTTCGCCGATTTGCTAACTGCCGAAGGCAAAAGAGGAACCCTGTCATGCTCCTCAGGTGCAAGCAAATGGAGGGCGAAACTCTTCGGGATTACCCGGATCGCTTCAACAAAGAAGCAGCAGGGATGAGCGATCAGGATTCCATAATGGTGGTGGGCGCAGTCATGTATGGACTTCTGGAATGTCTGTTCCTAGACTCTGCCGAAGTAATGAGCAGGGCCCAACAGTTCATTGCCGCTGATGAGTTCAAGACTGTGCGGCGAGAGGAGGCATTGCAACGAGTTGGGGAATTCCAAAAGGAGGAACTACGGCGGGAAGAATATAGAACCTCTCGCCGAGGTGACCCGAGATCCCGAAAAGACGACAGACCCCCCCCGCTCGGATGATCGGAGACCTTGAGACCGCCTGATGCAGCCAAGGAGGGCGAGGTATGAGAACTACACCCCTCTTTTTACCTCAAGAGAGAATGTTTTGATGCAGATCCAGAACAAGAACATCCTGAAGCAACCCGAGCCCATCAAGGAGTCTGGATCGATGAAGAAAAGCAAGAAGTATTATGCTTACTACCAGGTCAAGGGGCACAACACAGAAGATTGTGTCCAGCTCAAGGACGCGATCGAAGACCTGGTCAAGGCAGGGAAGCTTGATCAATTCCTGCAAAAGAAGGCAACTACAAAGGAGAACCCACCACAACGGTAGTAAGCCCCTCCTAACCCAACAAATCTTGATATCAAGCTTTACTTCATTGCTGGCGGCCCTAGCTGCGAAGGGGAGAGCTCTTCCTCAAGGAAGCAGTATGCGAGAATGGTTGCTTCGGTCCAGGAGACAGCCCTACTCAAGAGAAGCCGTCCATCTGCTCCCATCTGCTTCTTGGATGAAGACCTGCGCAGAGTCTATCAACCTCATGATGATGCTTTGGTGGTAGCAGTCAAGGTCGGGGTCTTCACCATATATAGAGTGCTGATTGACACTAGGAGCTCGGCTGATATCATCTTCTGGGATTGCTTTGAAAGAATGAAAATTGGGAAAGAGAATCTTATGCATGTTTGATCGCATCTTGTGGGCTTCGACGGGAATTCTTGTCATCCAGAAGTCATGATCTCTCTCCCAATGACACTTGGCACACCTCCTCGGGCGGTTACTACGGTGATGATAGACTTCTTGGTTCTGAGGTGTCCTTCCAGCAATAATGCAATAATGGGTAGACCTTCACTATGCAAGCTGGCCGCAATGCCGTCTCCTTATCACCAGAAGTTGAAGTTCCAAACTAAAGAGGGAAATTGGGAAATACGAGGTGACCAGGCATCTTCTCGCCAATGCTATTCTACTCTTTTAAGACATCAAATGGGAGAGTCAAGCCAAGCTGCCGAAACATTGACTTTGGAGGAGCTCCAACATGAAGATGAAGAAAGAGAAGCCCGCCGTCCTGTTCCAGTAGAGGGTCTGAAAGAATACCCACTTGATGAAAACCTTCCCGAGCGAACTGTGCTCCCCGGGGAAGAACTTGAGCTGAAAAGACAAAGGGAGCTCCTCGCAATTCTGAAGGATAATGCTGATGTCTTTGCCTGGTCCGCTGAGGAGATGCCTGGAGTCCCTCGGGAAGTGATCGAGTACCAACTCAACGCTGATCCAACTGTCAAGCCAGTTATTCAAAAGAAGAGAAACTATGCTCTAGACCGCCTCGCAGCTGCTGAAGAGGAGGTTTATAAACTCCTTAAAGCAGAGTTCATTCAGGAGGTCCAATACCCTGAATGGCTCTCTAATGTAGTTATGGTGAAGAAATCCTCTGGAAAGTGGAGAATGTGTGTAGACTTCACAAATCTCAATAAAGCTTGCCCTAAAGACTACTACCCCCTGCCTCTCATTGATAATCTAGTAGACTCTACTTCTAGATATGAAATGCTTAGCATCCTGGATGCGTTCTCGGGGTATAACCAAGTCTTAATGGCGAAATCTGATGAGGGGAAAACTTCCTTTATTATCTCCCCATACACTTATTGCTATAAAGTGATGCCCTTCGGATTGAAGAACGCAGGAGCTACATTTCAGAGGTTGGTGAATAAAGTCTTTAAAAGGCAGATTGGGACAAATGTTGAAGCTTATGTTGATGATATACTTGTGAAAAGTGTGACGGTCGAAAATCATGCCTCGGATTTGAAGGAAACGTTCGTAGCATTGCGGGATCATGGAATGGACCTTAATCCTAGCAAATGCGCGTTCGGTGTTAGATCGGGAAAGTTCCTTGGGTTTATGATTACACATAGAGGCATAGAGGGGAATCCCGAACAAATTCGAGCCATCATGGAAACCAGATCCCCGAGGACCATAAAGGAGATACAAAGCCTCAACAGAAGATTAGTAGCCCTCGGGAGATTCATTTCAAGATCTAGGGAGAAAAACCTTCCTTTTTTCAGAGCTTTAAGGAAAGCACTGAAGGTGGAGTGGACCGAAGAGTGTGAATTGGCACTAAGTCGACTGAAGAATTACGTACAGTCACCTGCCCTACTAGTGAAACCGAAACCTGGAGAGGAGTTGTTTCTGTATTTGGCGGTTACTGATTCGGTTGTTAGCTCGGTCCTCAGTAAGGATGAAGGGGGAATCCAAAAGCCAGTCTATTATATAAGTAAGGTTCTTACCGATACCGAATCGAGGTACCTCCCCCTTAAGAAGCTGGCTCTTGCCCTTGTCACATCTGCTCGGAAGCTTCGGCCATATTTCCAATCTAACAAGATAAAAGTCCTCACTGATCAACCCCTGAAGCAAGTACTTCACTGTCCCGAATCCTTTGGGCGATTGACCAAGTGGGTAATCGAGCTTGGGGAGTATGATATCAGCTACGAGCCACGGACAACAATAAAGGCCCAAGTATTTGCAGATTTCATTGCAGAACTTACCATAATCGACGGGGAACGTCCTCACCCGTCAGGAAGGTTCAAATTGGATGAGCATTCTACTTCTCAGTAGATTCTTTACACTGATGGGTCGGAAAATTCTGAGAGTTCCGGAGCCGGTGTGGTGTTGCGATCACCGTCAAGCTGGAGCACCTCGACGGTATTGAAGTTCAACTTCAAAGCAACTAATAATGAAGCTGAATATGAGGCAATGATAGCTGGACTACAGCTCACCCAAGGCCTGGGCGTTCAGAACCTACAAGCTAATACGGATTCACAGTTGGTAGTTGGCCATATTACTAAAGAGATCGAGGCTAGGGAGGAGAACATGCAAAAATACAGAGACATGGTTCGAAAACTCATTGATAGCTTCCAAAGCATCCATATCAACAAAGTTCCCCGAGAGGAGAATCAAGAGGCTGATCTCCTCTCAAAGTTGGCGACATCTAAAGCAGAGATAAAGCAGCCCATCAACATTCAGTACCTCACAGCGAGGACAATCGAATGTAGACCAGTTGAGGAGCTTCTCGAGATCTACAATGATGGGTGTTGGATGGACCCCATATTGAATTACCTCCAAAATGATGTACTTCCTCCCGATCTGAAGAAGGCCCGTCGGATCGTTGTTCGAGCGGCTTGTTACAGCATAATCGAAGGACAACTCTACAAAAGGTCCTTCACCTTGCCATATCTGAAATGCTTGCGTCCCTCCGAGGCGAAATGTGTTTTTCAGGAGGTCCATGATGGAGAGGCGGGCGACCACCTCGGAGGAAGAGCCCTGAGTCACAAGGTGCTCCGACAAGGTTATTACTGGCCCACATTGGCTAAAGATGCTGTCAAGTTTGTTCAGAAGTGTGGCGCCTGCCAGCGTCATTCAAATGTCCAGCGGCGTCCTTCAGCTCACTTGACTTCAATTGCAAGTGCGATGCCATTTGCTTTATGGTGAGTTGATATTCTGGGTCCTTTCTCCGTCGGGGTTCGGCAAATGAAGTTTATTATCGTGGCCATTGATTACTTCACAAAGTGGGTTGAAGCCGAACTACTGTCATCTATCACGGAGAAAGCTTGTGAGGCATTCTTGTGGAGGTCAATCCTTTGTAGGTTCGAGATTCCAGTGGCCTTTATAACTGATAATGGTCGCCAATTCGCAAACTCAGCCTTCTTATCGTTCTGCGATAAGTTCAACATTGAGCACAGGCTAACTTCAGTTACATATCCACAAGCAAATGGCCAAGTAGAAGTGACCAATAGAACTCTTCTCCACAGTTTGAAGACAAGAGTTCTCAGTTATGGATCTTCTTGGGTTGAGGAGATTCCAGGGACCCTATGGGCTTCTCGGACCACTACTCGAACCCCGACTGGAGAGACCCCATTTGCTCTTGCATTTGGGGCCAAAGCTGTGATCCCCCCCCGAAACAAGGATAACAACGCCCCGAACTCAAGCTTTTGATCCTGAGGTGAACTAGGAGCGGCTCAGGGCGGAACTCGATCTCTTGGAGGAGAGGAGGGATGAAGCAAACCTCAAGGCAGCAACTTATCGCCAAAAAGTGAAGCGCTTCTATGATGAAGTAGGTAACCTTCTAAATCGGGGATCTGGTTCTTAGGGCGAATAAGTTCGATGGCAACAAAAGTCGAATGGGGAAGCTGATCCCGAATTGGGAAGGACCATATATTGTTCAAGAAATTGTAAGGCCTGGAACATACTGTCTCATTAGGATGAATGGGAAGAAATTAAAGAGCCCATATCACTCCGAACATCTTCGAAGGTACTATCAATAAAACCAGACCTTCAATTACAATTTCTTGAAAATAGCATTCTTGTTATTTCAGCAAATACCTTCTTGTAAATATAATCCCTCCTCGGGAAATAGCTTGAAGAGCTTCGATCGCTTGGCTATTATCCCTCCTCGTGAAAAAGGCTTGAAGCGCTTTGATCGCTTGGCCTTACCCCTCCTCGGGAAAAAGGCCTTAAGCACTTTGACCGCTTGGCTTGAACCCTCCTCGGGAAATAGTTTGAAACGCTTCGATCGCTTGGCTATTATCCCTCCTCGGGAAAAAGGCTTGAAGCGCTTTGATCGCTTGGCCTGAACCCTCCTTGGGAAATAGCTTGAAGCGCTTCGATCGCTTGGCTATGACCCTCCTCAAGAAGTAGCTTGAAGCGCTTCGATCGCTTGGCTATTATCCCTCCTCGGGAAAAAGGCTTCAAGCGCTTTGACCGCTTGGCCTAAACCCTCCTCGGGGAATAGCTTGAAGCGCTTCGATCGCTTGGCTATTACTCCTCCTCGGGAAAGGCTTGAAGCACTTTGATCGCTTGGCCTTACCCCTTCTCGAAAAAGAGATCAAAGCACTTTGATCGAATAACTAAAACCCATTTCGGGAAAAATCAAATTCTTCAATTGCTCGACTACAACATGACTCACGAAACTTAGAGTACCTTGATTACGTGCCTGAAAGACACTCCAGTAATGCTAGGTCATCACGATGATTTGATCAAGGCATGAGTACAAAATGCAACAGACTCATTGATTTGAAAAAGAGAAGAAATCAATTCAACAGATTTAATTCACAAGCAATTCAAATTAAAACTCAAGTCATGAAAGAAAAACTAAACCACAATGGAACAAGACTGACAGTTGAACTCAAGACTGAGGAGCTTCTTTTCCTTCGGCAGCAACAGAAGGTTGATCAACGGGAGGAGCCATGACCTCAGTATTATTTTCAACTCCATGTTGAGCTCCTTCGGTAGCGACGCCCTCTCCTCCTGCTCCGCCCTCTTCTCCCGAAGAAGGATCCTCTAGCCATTCATCTTCTAAGTCAACATTGGGATCCTCTCCGGCAAGAAACTTGAGGCCTTTCTTATAAGTCAAAGAGGAGAAGTCCACTGGGAGTGTTTTCAACGTTTCCTTGGGGACGACCTGCAGTACCAACTCCTGAAGGACTTGGAAAGCATCAGTCCCACCCGCGAGGAAACCAATATCATATCCTCCAGACTTCTCGCTCGAGCAGATGGCCTCAGCTTCCTTAATCTGGTTAGCACACAGGGTCGGGGTCTCTTGATGAAAAGCCACATCCGAAGAAAGTTTTTCTTTCTCTTCTTTCAACCAAAATGATCAGACGATTCGCCTCATCAAGAAGAGCAGATTTGGCATTCAAATCTTCCTGGAACTTTTTATTCTCCTCAATCAGGGCCTTCATCTGCTCCGTGATCTGAGTCAGTTCCTAGGTCGTTTTGCTAGATTCCTCCCTTAGCTGCGACCACTTATCTTCAGCAAATTTGCACTTGATTTCTAGGGCTTGTTGGGTCTTGATCATCTCGTCAACAGCGGCCATATAGCTCTTTATTTCGTCATTCAGGGGCTTGATTTTCCCCTCCAACTTCCTCTTCTCATCAAGAAGACTCTGACAGTGTGCAGTAGAAGAGTCCAGTGAGGCTTGGAATTTATCTCTCTCCGCCTTCAGGGCAGAGAGTTCATCCTTCAAATTCTGAAAGTCTCCTTCCCGAAAAGAAAGAGCAAGGTGGAGATCCTTCCTCTCTTCTAACAGTCGGGTGGCTCTGTCAGAAAGAATGCTATTCTGCACAAAGTAAAACTCGAGATGTCAAATAATGCTGGAGAGGGACTCCAGAGGAATACAAAGCAAGAAAATACTTACAGAAACTGCAGTGATTCGAAGATAGGAGGCTATCTCATCTTCTTCCAGTTTATCGAGCCTCGATTCCGAGTCTTCGGAACGAAGCAGTTCTAGACTGAAAGCCACAGATTCAGGATTGAAGAAGAGTCCGTTCAGAGGATTCACCTTCATCCCCTCGGAACTACTGGAAATGGAGCTCTTTCCTTTATTACCAGTGGCGGAACTTTTCCGTGCAGGAGGGGCAGAAGTGGCGAGCCCTGTCGGTTCTTCAATCCTCAACTGCCCCTGCTTGAACGTCTTAGGGGAACAGCCGGTTCGGGAATGGATCTTGTCTCCTCGGGAACGGGATGAACAGATGGTAGTTCTTCAACCCCCATTCCTGAAGCTCTTTCCTGAACTATGGGTTCGGGAACAACAGCAGCAGAAGGGACATTCGAAGTCGGACGGACACGAAACCGCCTTGCCCAAATGGGGACGGCATCGTCACTATCCACTTCCTCGATAAGAGTCATCGTTGGAACCTCCTCGGCAACTCTAGTGGGAGGAGCGATAAGGACGCCCACCTTCCTCACAGTGCCCCTCCTTATAGGACCACTTGGTTCGGTCGCGGGGGCTCCCGAACTTACCCGAGGAGCTTTATCCCTCGCCTCGGGAATGGCATCCGAATTTTTCGCCCCCGCGGCGACCCTCTTCTTTTGTAAGGGTCCGGGAACTCCTTCCTCTTCTTCCTCTCCAACTTTGACGCCCTCAGCTGAGCCTCTTTGGCTCGGAGTAGTGGATGCAGCGGCCGGCTTGGGCAATGTGCCTTCCGTAACCAAAATGTAAGATCGACAAGAATGGGGTCGATCCAGTAAAAAAAAAGAAAGGGAATTTCAACACAAACCCTACCTAGGATAGTGTGTAGGACACTAGCTTGAAGGATCTCCGAAGTGAGGTATGAATCAACCCGAAGGTCGGAACAATCTAAAAGTTTATGATATTCATCCACCTCATCAGGGGTGAGAACCCTCTTTTCCATTTGATGAGATCTAGGAGTGCCCCACTTGGTTCGGAATGGGAAGTTCTCCGAACTGGAAACGAAGAAATATTTGGACTTTCAGCCTTTAAGTGATGATGGCACAGAGCCGAGGAAACAACGGTTTTGCCGAGCCCCGAAGAAGTACTAGTCGGTGGACTTCTTACGACTCAAACCGAAATAAAATTTAAACCTATCTACCGAAGGCTCAATACCACAATGAAGGAAGACTATGACGAAGCCACAGAGACATCTCCAAGAATTGGGAGCAAGTTGGGAAGGACAAATATCAAATTCGTTAAAGATATCTATAAACAATTGAGGAAAAGGGAGCCTAAGGCCACCAATCAAGGCTTCATTATAAATAGCGATCTCCCTTTCGCTTGATGGAGAGCTAGCGCTTTCAGAAGTACTGGGAATCCTATAACTCAAAGAAGAGGGGACTCCAGAAATACTATATTCTACAGCTATTTCGTTGATTCGTTCAGCAGAAAGCAGGCACGGATACTCATTCGAACAGGCGTTCGGACTCAGTTTCTTAAAGACAATTTCAACTACCTCAGCTTCTTGTTCGGGAGAAGAAACAGCAGAATCAACAGGTAAATAAGGAGATCTCGTACCTGGGGCCATCTGTGAATACTTTGGAAAGAAGGATGAATCGTGGCGCAGACTACTCCAAGAAATAGGAGAAAGAAAGAAGACGAAGGAAAAAACAAATCCTTGACGGATTGAGGGGAGATCTCTTTAAATAGGGCTCAATCGGCGTTACAATATCTAAATCGTCATGATCCAACTTGACGGACCAGAATCCTTCTTGAAGAAGCGAATGATCTAAGACGCCTATTCAAATTCAAAAATCAGAAGGTTAAGATCAAAACATAGACTCGGGAGTCGTCAGATGAACGCCACGTATCACCAATGATGGGACCAGCCACCATATTGAGAGATCATTATTGCTTTGAATGACGCATGCTTTTCGAAACACACAATGATACACTAAAACGCACGTCGCATTAAATGCGCCTTACCACCAAAAGCAATGAATCGGTGCCACGTCAGTTAGAGAAATTAACCCCATATCAAGCGCTACCTTGTGGCACAAGACAGCCAAGGATGGGACAGCAAAATAGAAATCCTTCGTACGCTTAGCTAACGCAAGCGTGCTTTGGGGAAGGGGGGGGGGGGGGGGGACTGAATGATGAGGGTAAAAATCGAGGAGCCTGACACCAGATACGTGGATCGATCTTGTTCTTTCGCCCATGACAGTAACCCCCTCGGGTACCCACCCAGAGTCGTCCTCCTCGGGAATCAGAAGGAAGGCAACCGCCTCGGTTCTCTTAAGGCAAGCCTCCTCGGGAAAATCAGCTTACCTCTTTGGTTTTCAAAGGCCATGAACCCTGACCCGAAGAAGGCGCCGCAGGCCCCGAGCTCGCAGGCTGCAACACAAACCGAAGGACTTAACACCCTTCTAGAAGGAATTACAGTTGAGACCGTTAAGATCTAACTGAATGACAGCTTGGCAATCTGGAAGCATCTAGAAGAAAAGGCCGTTACGATCTAACCGAATACCACCCTGGCAATCTAGAAACATCTAGAAGGAAAATGAGTTGTTAGTCTAACTAACTCAAGCTGGCACACACGTGGCCTATTAGAAGCTAGCCCACTAGCCTCCACGTGGTTTATTGAGTGTGACTTGTTCCACAAGCAGCTCTCGCTCCTTGAAGCCTATAAATAGAGGAGCTCACCAAGTCATCTTCAATCTGGGGATGATCGGCGAAGCCCTGTCTCTCCAGAAACTCAAATTCCACCAACAATCTTGTAATCTCATTGATTTGATAGTGATTTCATCTCCGATCATGGAGATCTCCCATGGTTTTCACCCCGATTTGGGGTTTCCACGTAAATCTTGGCTTCATCTCTCTCGCTTTTGAGTTTTTCTCTCTCGATTCTTCTCGATCTCATCCAAATCTATCCCCAATTAAACTACAAATTCAATTGCTGAGCTAAATCTAGGATTCCCTCTTATTTTTGCATCAACATATTAAATCAAGCTTTGTTCACATTGATGGTAGTTTAAGTAACTTGTGACATCCCCAGCATCTTTAGTACCTGGACAGCCCCAAACTAATTCCATGGCAAGCATTCAAGTTTTTGAATATTCACATGATTATGTTCAGATTTATTGGGTTTAAGTTATTTTCCACTTTTAATCATGAACACAACATTTTACTGAAGGAGATTGTCATCAAAAACTAAGAATGCCTTTGTAGCTTTTCATCAGACATTTGAAGGGCATCTTACATGGTTGGACATCTCAAATGGCTTTGGAATATTTTTTGCAACAAAAATTTACAATTAGCCATAGACTAAAGCTTTCTTTATCTACTCAATCTGGTGAATTTTATCTTTCATGGCAGCAGTCCTCCTCAGCCGGATGGATGCAAACCTTGGATGGACTCCCTCAAATAACACCATTATTCAAGCAAGAACTTGTGATGAAACTCCAATAATGGCGATGGCCTCCACAAGGGAGCGAAGAGCTTTATCAATGATGAGTGGCAATGGCCTCCACAAGGGAGCCAAGAACTTCATCAATAGTGAGTGGCGATGGCCTTCACAAGGGAGCCAAGAGCTACATCAATGGTGAGTGGAGCCAAGAGCTTCATCAATGGTGAGTGACGATGGCCTCCACAAGGGAGCCAAGAGCTTCATCAACGGTGAGTGGCGATGGCCACAAGGGAGCCAAGAACTTCATCAATGGTGAGTGGTGATGGCCTCCACAAGGGAGCCAAGAACTTTATCATTGGTGGGCAGTGAAAGCCTCCACAAGGGAGCTAAGAATTTCACCAATGGTGGCGACGATGGCCTCCACAAGGGAGCCAAGAACTTTATCATTGGTGGGCGGTGATGATCACCACAAGAGAGCCAAAAACTTCACCAATGGTGAGCGACGATGGCCTCCACAAGGGAGCCAAGAACTTTATCATTGGTGAGCGGCGATGGCCTCCACAAGGGAGACAAGAACTTCATCAATGGTGAGTGGTGATGGCCTCCACAAGGGAGCCGGAGTTGATCAACGGCGAGCGGCGGCGGCCTCCACAAGGGAGCCGGAGTTGATCGACGGTGGCCTTCTTTGGTGTTTTTAGTTACCAAAAAGGAGATCAACGGAGTACCTTTCTCTTTCCTCTTCTTCTCCTTCTTTCTCTCTCGCTTTTTTTTAATTTTTATTTTTCCTGTTTTGTCGCCCCTCTTTTGATTCCTTTTTTTTATTTCATATCCTTTTTTTCTTTCTTTTGTCTTCTCCTTTTTTTTCTTTTTTTTTTCACTTATGACTCCAAGCTTCCCCTTATGGCTCCGACTTCACGAAGTAGAAAACATGAGAAAGGGGACTTCATCTTGGTGGTGGCTACAAGATCAACACCACCACGCTCCGGGGTGGTGTTCTTTCTCCGGCGACGGCATCCATAAGGGAGATGCCGGGTGCTTAGCGAGGGCTGGCGTCGACGGCATCCACAAGGGAGAGGTTGAAGGGCTTAGTGAGGGCTAGCAGCGACGGCCTCCACAAGGGAGCGGAAAGATTGTTGAGGGTTGACGGCGATGGCCTCCACAAGGGAGCCGGGAGCTTGTTGAGGGTTGATGGCAATGATGAAAATATGGGAGATGAGGTGGGCCTTGATTTCCTTATGCTATATTACAGTCGATCAACGGACCCGAGCCTGTATCCTTCGACAAAGCCATTAGAGACAGGCCCGTGTCTGACCGACCATATGGCTTCTTGCTTCACAGAGAGGAGAGCATAGAGGAGATCTCTTTCCCCCCAAAAGTCTCTCATCAAGAGGTCTCCCCTCCTTTATTTATATATCTTCACAACCTAGATGATAAGGTTGAAATTTTAATTTTAATTTTAATCATCATGAGATCCTAATCTAGATAAAATCAAAGATTTGAATTTTAATAACTATGATGATAAGATTCAAAATTTGAATCTAAATAAGATAAAAAATTTGAATAAGTATAATTTGAATTTTAATCATCAGGAGATAATCTAGATAGATATAATCTCATCAAAATTTGAATTTGAATTTTAATCATCACGGGATAATCTAGATAATCTCATCACCGAACAAAAATTTGAATTTAATTTAAATTTAGATTTAATTTTAATTAATTTTTTTTCCTCGAGATTTATGTTCTCGGCTTATCTTGGGATTTGTATTTTTGAGATTGTCTCGAGATTTGTATTCTCAGGCTATCTTAGAATTTAAGATTGCCTCGAGATCTATATTCTCGGACTATCTTGAAATTTGAGATCGCCTCGAGATATGTATTCTCGGGCTATGGTCGCCTCGAGATTTGTATTCTCCAGCTATCTTGGGATTCGTGTCCTTGGCTTGCCTCGGGATCACACCACGTCAAAATATTTTAATATCAAGATATTTTAACATATACTTGATTTGAAAATATAGCATTACCCCTTTAAAATATTGGCACATGGTATTTTCAATGCATTTTTTAGACACAAACAAGGAGACTAGCTTAACCGCCTGGACTAGAATGGTTGAGGCTTATGTGAAACCTACTTGAATTTAATAAAGGACACATGAGAGTACCTGGCATGCATTTCAATAGGATTAGTATACAATGTGATAATAGCCATAACAAGGGCCAGTTGGATAAGGAGCAAAGGACTATGACATTATGGTCACGTGAAACAACAACCACTATTAGGTTGTGATTGTGTTAAATACCAGCTTAACCCCATGTTACACCCATAAGAAAGAGGTGTGTAATGAGTCAAAGACTACATGAGTCCACACTCGTGATGTCAGAAACCTCGGATCTAGTCTGTCAAAAAGAGAAGATTGCACGGGACCTCACTCGGGGGAGAAAGGGTAACTGTGTTTTTAGACTGAAGCTGGGTCTCGAATTCTTAAAATGAGAAGATAGCCAGTGCTCATCACTCACCATCCCTTACCATCACTCTTCTCACCTTCTCTTTATTATTCCCCGTGACTAACCCGAGATGATGGCTGAATACTTCGAATAGCCTTCTCCGAACCGGTCTGCAAACACCCCCAGGCTGGGCAACTCCTCACTGAAGTCCGATGGAGGCCATCAACAACCCAACAGAACTGAAAAATCCAAGGGTTGTAAACTTAAAGACTAGCAACTCGATCTTCTTCTTCCACTTGCCTACAACCTCTCAGCTCCATTCCTGCAGCAGTGAGAAGACTCGGCCCCCTTGATCTATTTCAGGAGTTGTGAGCTGAGAACTGGGATCATCACATCTGCAAGAGGAGCAACTTGTGGACGAGGTCGGCTGAAGATGTTAGGGTGGTTCTTGAGCTTGGACTGAGTGTAGAACTAGTTACGGCTGCTTTAACAGATCCTAATACGGAGCGTTGAGCCATGACGAGGAGGATAATTCTATACTGTTAAACGAGGTGGGTTATCACAATATATATACACTTTCTCAAATACCTTGCATGTGTACTTTTCTGAAATAAAAGGTATGATATATGCTTTGTTATTAACCATTCTAAATGGTTTTATATGAAAACCAAAAATATGTTTATGGTTTTTGAGAGTTTTATAAACTCTACCGGGCACTATCATTAGGTGTTTATATAGGCGGATATCTTTTGATATCGGTGTTGAGTTCGGGTTTTCGCCTACGGTGTTGGCATTTATATAGGAGTTATTAAAGTGTTTTAACAGCTTTACTATATTGTTGGATTCTGTATGAGTTATTTAGTGTTTGTATGCTTTGAGTATTTCAACATACTTGCTTTGGTTGAAACATGCTTGAATTTGTGAAACCAATTTGTGGTTTGAGATTTTATCGGGTTTCACGTATGTTGCATTTGGGGTACTCGATCCAGTTTGGGATCTGAACGATGATGCTTATAGGCATTTTGATATGGCCATGTCGACACGTGTATGCATGCTCATCTTGCGGGATTTGGCTTACTCGAAGACCAAGAGTGAGGGCTAGAGTGGCTTACTTGGAGAATGAAAAGTGAATAAAGTCAATTATGATTTACTCGGAGACTGAGAGTGAGGGCCAGATTAGCTTACTCGGAGACCTAGAGTGTTTGATGCTTGGATAGCATATTGATAAGATGGGCTTTATCGACGATTATTAGGAACTGTGTGAGTTTCTGTTTTGCTATGATAGCATTTATTCCTAAGTACGTTGATTTTGGCCTTGGGCATGTTATTATACCTGTCTATATTTTGCTACATTTATGACTACTTTATATGAGTCTTGTAGTTGACTCTTGATTTAGCATGTTGTTATATATATAGATGTGTTTTGTATTGCCGCTACTAAAATGAATTTGGTTGGCCGCCATAGTTTTTAGTGAGCACTCACTGAGCTCTTTCTGGCTCACACCCCCCGTTGATTTCCCCCCTTGCAGATCAGGATGAGTAGGGGAGTACCGAGAGAGTAGGAGGGGAGTTGTCGGCTGCTTGGGGACAGTCTTGATATCCCAGCGAGGTTTGTAGTACCCGCGGGGATGTATGTTTCTTTGTGTGTGAGGTTATTGAACCTTGTAGGGTGAGAGATTATGTGTTATGGATTGTTGTAGGGTCATGTAAAGTAATCAGGATATCTTAGGCCTTGCATTCCGGGCAGGGTTCGTTGCTTCCTAGGTGTGGCCTGTCTATTGGCGCACAGTGGTTGGTCCAAGGTGTGACAGTATTGGTCTTACCTATGAATGATTCCAATTTTTTTATCCTCATTGGAGTTTAGCATTTGATGATCACTTTTTTAGATCATTTAAGAAAGTTTAAGAAAGAGTGAAAAGCATGATCATGTTTTACAAGCATGTTAATATTGCTCTTGTTTTTTTTTCTTCAACTTTTGGCAAGCCTCAATTGTCCGCCATTCTGAAGCTAAAAGGGAAAATCACAGACAATGGGTGGAATCTCTCATGGTGAATCTTACTATCATGAAATTAGACTTGGCCTTGAGAAAAGAAAAACCCAGTGCCGAAAGTTCTGCTAATGACAAGAAGCTTTATGATGATTATGAGGTATCACCGGAGGACTCTATTTGTGATAACATTCCTAAGACCGAGAATGCTAAGGAATTTCTTGAGGCTATTAATAAGAAATACAAGAATGAATAGAATGAACTCTTGAGTACTCTACATTCCACTATTTATGATGGCATTAGTGGGATTAGAGAACACATTGACAAGATTGTAGCATGTTATCAAAAGATTAAAGAGATTGGTATGGAGTTAGATGAGGACTATATTGTGTGGTTTATTATGGGGACTTTTCCATCATAGCTTGACTCTATTAGTTCCAGTTAGAATGCTCAAAAGGAGAAATGGACCATTGAGGAGATGACAACTACAATTCTAGCCAAAGAGGAGGATGACGTGAAGAAGGGAAGGGCAAGAAGTGTGGAAATGATTACAAGCCACAATAACAGTGGTCAAAAAAGAAAGCCTCTACAAAAGAATGCTAATGGCAACAAGCCCTTCAAGAAGGAGAATATGGGGAACAAATAGAATGGGCAAGGAACGACTTTGGCTTCCTATGGCCCCAAGAATGAGGGATTTAAAGGAAAATGCAATTACTGTCCAAAGTTTGGGCACAAGAAGGCAGATTACAGGAAGCCCAAAGCCAGAATAGAAAAAAAAGGAGATGATAAACAGAAAATAACCATTGAGATTCATTGCTCATAGTTTTATCTTTGATTTTATCCCTTATGTATTGAGATTCATGGATGTTTTGCTTGAATGTTTTGATTCTATGATGATGAACACCATGAGGTGTGGCTAAACTTTGAATCTAGGGTTGTTTGACTTTATGAACATGAATACCAATGTTAATTGGGAGTTGCAGACTCCATTTTGAGGTCACTAAAATTGTATTGTGATAACTCCGTAGTTGTATCTCTCCGGAAACTCTAGGAGAACTTCTCGCTTCAAGCATATTTAACATTAAGTTCTATTTTATCCACGAGAAAGTGATAGAGTTTTTCATTACTATTGAGCACACTCCTATGAGCAGCATGCTGGCAGACCTACACACTAAAGGCTTACCTATTTGTGTGATTCAAGAACACGTCTTCTGTATGGGACTATTAGGATCCTAAGTTCTTTGTTTTAGTGGGAGTTATCTGTTCTTTGCATATTTTGTAAGGATTGCTTGAGTTTTACATGCATATTATGCTTATATGACATTGTTATTTGATACTGTGTATCTTTATGTTTTGGTAAGTGACGAAATGATGATATTCATTATGTTGAACTCATATTGATGTTATTGTCATGCTTTCAGATTAGTAGCGCTTGATTATGTATGATTCATGCATCCTATCAGTATGTTGGTTATGTATGATTAGTTTGGCTATGGTACTATGGTCCTCTTTAGGATGGAAAACATCAACCGCACTTAAGTTCAGTTTCAAAGTTATGAACAATTAGGCAGAGTATGAAGCGTTGGTTGCTGGTAGCATCTAGATAATGGCCTAGAAGTCCAAGACCTGCAGACCTACTGTAACGCCCCGACCCGATCCCGGGACCTCGGGTACGCTCACAGACCGACCGTACCCAAGTAGAGACGGGCCCCACTCGGATACAAGGCCTAAGTGAGTAAAGCAGATAATGCGATAAAACAACTTAATTATTCAAAAATAACAGAGTTTCAGCAGAAAATATAAAAGGGTTCAGATACCCTACAAATACTAGGCCCTATAAGGGACCTACAAAGTAAAAAAAGTCTCACACATAATAAGAAAATAAACAAGGTCCTCGGACCTCTGCAATCCACCGGACCCACGATCGGCTCCTGCGTGCTAGAATCCTACTCCTCAAGATCTGTAAACAGGAAGAAACAAGTGCATGAGCTTTCGAATGGAAAGCCCAGTAAGTACCCCTGCGGGGTTCAAGAAAAACATGATATCAACAAGTAAGAATATCAAGAATCAAACTCGGGGCACGCCCCTCAAAAACAATCCCTAGGAGTCTACCACAAAAACAAGCAAGGTAACGACTCCTAGCTACAGAAGCCCTGGGGCTCTGATATGAGTTCCAATGGAAGCTCCACAAATGTCTCCCCCGGTCAGCATCATCAGCGAACCTGCTGAAAACACGACCATCCGGTCGCTACGGCCCTCGGGTCGTATGTCGGTAGCGCCACCTCTCTACGTGTCGACACGGCCAGCGAATCATCCCCACTGACGGGCAAGACAACCAGAGTATCGATCCCTCTGGCATGGCAATGCCGGAACATCAGGGTGTCCCGTCCCTGAACGTCCGCAAAGGAGCTCACCTGCTCCACTGAATCCGGGCCGAAGAACAAACAAGTAGGGATCCCAACATCCCAAAACAATCAATCATGCTAAATAAAGAATTTCAATAAATCAAGAAGCATGAATGAATACAAGCAGCATGTCAAGAACAAGACATATCAAGAAAACTCCGAAGAGTGGACCAAGGCAAGTATACTTACCTAAAATCGCAGAGTCTCGTATTCCACGGGACTTCCCGACGCATCCACGTCAATATCGGAGAGGTTGATGACACGGTCGCGATGCCTCACAGTCGGTCGAAGAAAGACAGGGCCACTCGGCCGTCAGCTGCAAGGCGCCTTCCTCCTTTCTTCTTCCTCTCTCGACTTCTCACGATGGAGCCGGTCTCGCCGTCGCTCAGTGGTGGTGCTGATTGCTGTGTACCTCCAGAGCTCAGCCCCTCGTCCCTCTTATAGGGCCTGGGAGGGATCCCTGTGCAATCGCATCAGCTGGCGAGGAAGGATTGATTGGCAATCAATCCCCCTTCCTTCCATTTTCGGCCGGTCGTCCATGCAGCCATTTCTGGCAAGGTGACACGCGCGGGAAGCTAGAGAAGAAGATGCCCCGCCTCGCGATTGCGTCTCCTCTCGAGATCCAACCGTCAGCGCTCGCCCGTACGGTGGAGACACCTCCACTGTTATCTTACGAACGAGGTGGGCCGGTGGATCGACGCCTCGCGATCAACCCCACCCGAGATTGCTTCATCTCAATAGTTGATTCATTCTGTAGAAGCTGCTCTCTTGACTTTTGCACTAAGGTCCTTTTGTTTCTCAAAATTTCTACTAGGCCCTTGACCTGTGAGAGAGAATGAATTTTCCCTCAAGTCCTTCTTTTAAACATCACGTCTAGGTCCTTGCTCTGAGAGAACCATAATTACTTGATAGTCCTGAACCTTTTTAAAATTACCATTAAGTCCTTGGCAGCCCAATAATTCAAATCAAGAGATTTTAATTATTTTCTCCTCCTTTTTAATCAAGTCATACCAACTTAGGACTTTCCCCCATTAAACAAATCAACCTTGATTTAAATTAATTTTCTCATTTTCATTTTAGTCCAATCATGATCATCATTAAGAGTTTTCCATTTTTAATCAAATTGATTATTTCCAAGTTTAATTAAATCAACTACTAATTAACTTAAATAAATTATGGAATAATTTATTAAGTCAATCACCACTTAAGTTAAATAAATTATAAAATAATTTATTTATTTTTTTCTAAACTTTCTCATGCCCATTTTACCAAAATGCCCTTGGGACTTATACTAATCCCCAAAATGCCCTTTAGCAAATTAACTAAAAATTAAATAGAGGAAATTTTAAGTCCTTTTATTCAAGAAAAATTTTGGATTTTACACCTACACCGACTCTCAACTTGTCATTGGACACTTAAGTGAGGTGCTCGGGATGAGAACATAGCTAAGTACAAGGCCATGGTGAAAAAGCTAGCCTCGGGGTTTCGGTGTTTTCTGGTCATCAAAGTTCCTTGGGCGGAGAACGAAGTGGTTGGTAAAAAAGCTAGCCTCGGGGTTTCGGCGCTTTCAGGTCATCAAAGTTCCTTGGGTGGAGAACGAAGAGGTTGATTTCCTGTCGAAGTTTGCATCCTCTTCGAACGCCGGCTCCAACCAACCCATTAACCTCTAGTACTTAAACACTAAGAGCATCGAGAGCCCACCAGAGGGAGAGGTGCAGGAGGCTTGCGAGGAACCAAGTTGGATGGATCCCATCTAGAGTTATCTTTGAGACGGGATATTGCTGGCTGACTCGAAGGAGCGTAATTTTGCATTTGAATGCAATTAGGAACACTTTTGATATTGGTTTGGAAGAAAGATTGCATTAATGCAATTTTATGTAAATTTACCAAAAAAATCTATAATTTCTTCTCTATGAAAATAATCTAAAACTCGTTTGAAGATGAATAGAAGCTGGCAGAGAATGTTGACACCGACTATTGAAGACTAACGATGAGTTCCAATTTAAGATGACCTCCGGGAAAAGACGAATAAAATCACATGAATTATTATTATTATTATTATTATTATTATTATTATTATTAGGGAAAATTTCAAAAAAAACCCTGGTGGTTTCACAGGTTTACAAAACAAGGAATGTGGTCTTTTTTATCTAAAAAACAACCTGTGGTTTATTTTGTTAGCAAAAACGGGAAAAATCGTCAACACCGTTTAACAGGCATGATGTGGTATGGGCAATTTTGTCAAATCACGTAAATTATAATTGATTAAAACTCTAATCCTAACTTTAACCCTAATCATTAATTAATTAATTAATCCTAAACATTAATTAACTAAATCCATCCTTATTCTCTCTCTCTCCCACCCTCATCCCCTCTTCCTCTCTCTCCATCCTCTCCCTCCACTCATCCCAAGCTGCCATCTTCCCTTCCAAATTCAAACTGTCCCACCAATTGATTTTATACATTCATAACAGTACCCATGACCTTGAAAGTTGAAACACGACATCAAAATTCAACATTTATGCAACCATTGAATCAAAAGCATCAAATTTCTCCAAAAATTTTCTCTGCAAACATAAAGCATTGATGGATCTAAGCAAACCCTAGTTTGTTCTAAAGCAAATCTCACACTCAAATCCTAGAAAATGAAAATTTCACTTGAGAGAAAAGGGAGAGAGAGAGAGGAAGAGGGAGAGGAGTTGTCACGCGGGCGGTGGCGGGGCTGTCACTCGAAGACGAAGAAGAGGAAGAAGATGAAGAATGGGTTATTTTTTTATGTTTTAATATGATTTGACGAAATTGCCCATGCCACGTCATGTATGTTAAATAGTGTTGACCCTTTTTCCTTTTTTTGCTAAAGGAAGAAACCACACGTTTTTTTTTTTTAAAAAAGACCACATTCTTTGTTTTGCAAATCTGTGAAACCACCAGGGTTTTTTTTTTCTGAAATTTTCCCTTATTATTATTATTATTATTTGATAAATGGTTAATAAACCATGATTTATTTAATTGTCTAGAGACGCACATAGCACCTGAAGGTATGAACATTAGGTTAAAACTATATAGGAAAAGTATGCTTGGGTAACTCCAGATGCTCGTCCCAATCTCAGACTTAAGTTTCTTCTTCTGTCGCTAGGAGCTCCTCTGGGCCCTCGTCGCCTCTTGTCTCTTCCGGCAGGGACATCCTTGTGAACTCCAGGCTCCTATTGACTAGATTTTGTGTTGCCTCTAGCTTCAGCTTTTTCGAGGTGTTCACTGTATCAAACCAAGACAAACATACAAAGTTAGTATCGGATGATTTGTAAGAAAACATGTCATTTGTCTTGGAAACATTGAATATTTATCTCGAGCCATAAGTTCCATGTGATTGCCTTTGTCATAAGCTCCCACATTTTCATAGGTTCTTTTCCACCTTTGAGTAATGCTTGTGTCCCTCAGGTATCCCTTTGCCACGCCCCGACCCGAATCTCGGGACCTCAGGCACGTGCACAGACTGGCCGCACCCAAGTGGAGACGGGCTCCGCTCGGATACAAGGCCTAAATGATAAAGAACAGATAACATTATTTCCATTAATAACAAGAGTTACACGGCGGAAAATTGAAATTTAAAGATACACTATGGGCCCTACTAGGGTCCTAAAATATATTATATATATATATATATATATATATATATATATATATATATATATACATTGTCTCTCTCTAAAAGGTTTGAGATCTTCGAACCTCAACGCGCAGCTCCTGAGTCTGTAATCACTATTCCTTTAATCCTGAAAAGAAAAGGAAATCAAGAAGAATGAGCTTTCGAAAGGAAAGCTCAGTAAGTTCCCCGCAGGGATCTCAACAAAGCCAATCAATAAGAAAGATAAGCAATAAGCATAAATACAAGCATCCGGGACTACGCCTGCACAATCAAGAACCTAGGAGTCTATCAAAGACAAACAAAGCAAGGACTCCTAGTCTTAAGCACTGGCCCTCAGGCCCGAAATGGAATTTCAAAAATCGATGACACTAAAATTTTTTGTCAGCCCCCAGCATGCAACTATCAGAACGTAAGGGTGTCCTCAGCCCTGAACGATCCACTTGAGCATTTGCTCCACTGAATCGAAATACGAACCCATCCGGAGCACGCTTACCCAGCCAGCACACGAGACCATGTATCCACAGTCAAGTGTCGGCCCACGGGCCAGCATGTCAAACGAGCCTTACAAGCAATAAAAGGCACTCTACTCTAGCTCTCAATCATGCACGTACAAACGAAGGAACACAAGCAAATATAGGTACGTGCATACATCAAAAACCAGAAGTTCAATCGCACATGCTAAAAGAAATAGCATTAATAAACCCAAAGAAAACCCAAAGATGGGCGGGAATCGAGGTAAAGGTAACTTACATCTTTTCTCAATCCAACCGAATGATCTGTATCTTTCCCGACGAAGCTCAGCGTTCCACGTCGATATCTGGTAACCACAAGTCCACTCTCAATAGATGCCCATGAGTGTTAAGAGTAACTACATCTACAATGCACGCTCCACTAAATGGGCCCGACCTAACTCTTAAACTGCACTTAAATGGACTTGACTAAGTCAACTTGGACTTAAAAATAAATCATTCACCCCAGTAATCATTCCCTCTTAAATAAAACCTAATCCACTTAAATAATTCCCAAAAATCATGGATTTGACACCCTTAGTGTCAGGGGTTGGTTGACTAGTTCGTATAGGCTCCTGTAGTGATTCCAAATTAAGACTACTAATTGGCATAAAAGAGAGTATGGTGTTGATTCAGTTTCCATGTTACACAAGAGGCACTCGGTGCATAAACCTTGCAAGTTCCACTTATGTAGATTGTCCAGGGATAGGATCGATTCTGTTTTCCCAAGCTAATTAACCATATGAAAAGCTTGATTTTGAGAGGGCAAGGATTTCTTTTTAGTTCTAAGTGCTCCATCTGTTTTGAACTTTTTTAACGATTTGACTGTGAAGCTTTTTGAGGTGGACAAGTTCCACAATATATCATCATTGCCGTTGTCTTGGAGGTTTTTTTTTATTGACAATATATAAGAGCTCCAAGAGCTATATTAAAAAACTAAAAATAAACACAAAGTAAACAGCACTTCAGGTTGCCAAAACATCAAAATGTTAGCCCAGCCATTCTGATCGTGTCCTCCAGCCACCTCGGCTTGTCTGATCCCCGGTGAAACAATGACAACTCCGGGTTTCTCCTTCCTTGATTTGCAAGTCTATCAGCAACCATATTTAATTCTCTTGGGCAGTACTTCAGCTCTAACATTGGAACCCAATTTATTTGCTCCTGCACATGCTCAATTTCTTTCCTGAGTTCCCAGTTGAGTTGAGAAGGTTCTGAATTGATAAGGTTGAGGGCCTGTATGCAATCAATGCACAATTTGTCTGGCCTCATCTCCAGCCCTCTGGTTTGCTCCAATGCTATTCCTATAGCCAAAATCTCAGCCATTATGTTGTCTTCAGCCTTCACTGCTACAAATCCAGCTGCAAGTACTGTTGTTGACCCCTTGATAATCACAAAACCTGCACTAGACCAGGGGGAATCAGGGCTCCATGAGGCATCACACATAATATAGTAGTTGATGCGTTATAAACAGCAGTGTTTAAGTACTCCCTGAGCTGCCCATTGAACTTCCATATGTACTCCTGTGTGGCTTGGATTGCATTCTTCACAATCTGTGTTGGTTAGGCAGCAATATTGTTAAAAACTTTCTCGCATCTGGCCTTCCACAGCCCCCAAGCGATGTTTGCTACCAGGGCTTTGTTGGATAACTTGTTCATACCCCTTCTTGCCTCAATGTTCAGCATCCACTATTCATCTGCAAAATTTTCCAGCACCCTGGTGTCCAAGCCTGTGATTTCTGCAGCTATTTCCCAGCATTGTACTGCAGTTCTGCAAGAGAACATTACATGCTGGATTGTTTCGTTTGTTAATCCACAATTTGGGCATAGAGTTTGTCGTCCAATATTGAGAGCATAAAGGAATTCACAGGTGGGCAGTCTTCTATGCAGTAACCTCCGTAAGAAAGTTTTCACTCTTGGGGCCACAAGGAGCTTCCAAAGCATTTGCCATCCCACCCATTTCTCCTTTCACTGGTGTAATTTTTCCTAATAGTGTCATACACTTTCTTAACTAAACCCCTCTCTGGACATCTGATCCCCCAGGTCCAAAGATTACTGGTGTCCTTAACCAGAGTGATTCTACTGACTCTTTCCAACTCATAGTTGGGTCCAAAACATTTTGTCAGCTCTTGTGGCCTGAGACCAGTGTCCCCCATGAGGTCTTTTATACTCAAACTCTCAAAAGGTACCTCCATATTGATAAATGTAGGCTTGAGAGCTATTTGGGTATCAAAGGCCCATGGATCTTTAAGAAAATTTGTACTCAACACATTGCATTTAATAATGTCAAGGTTTGATCTTATTGCAACTGCTGATTTGCATAACATATGATAGAACCAGGACCTAGAGCCTCTCTTTATGTCATGCCATGGATTAAATACCCCGTACTTTAGTCTAGAAATTTGGACCCAAAATTTATTTTCATTGTTTAGAATGGAGAAAATATTTTTGGACATGCATGCAACTTTTGCAATTCGCAGATTCCGTATTACCAATCCTCTCTCAGATTTATCAAGTGTAGTTGTGTCCCAACTTATGGAATGGAAATTGCCACCAGCTGTACCCCTGCTCCATAAGAATTTTCTAGCCATCTTGGAGATCTGGTCTAGGATTGAGTCTGGTACAGGGTAGCAAGACAGAGAGTATACAGGTATGGACATAAGGGATAAATTTACTAAAACAGCCCTACCAGCTAAGGAGATGGCTCTTTGATTCCATGTATTCAG
The DNA here is from genome assembly GCA_026586065.1 of Dioscorea zingiberensis. NCBI lineage: Eukaryota > Viridiplantae > Streptophyta > Magnoliopsida > Dioscoreales > Dioscoreaceae > Dioscorea > Dioscorea zingiberensis. The sequence continues at coordinate 44,591,903 of CM048818.1, forward strand.
GCTTTTCTGGTTCTATCTACTAGTTGCTGCCATTGATTTACTGGCACTCTTTTTGGTGATATCAAAGCCCCAAGGTACTTGAATGGGTAAGTACCTAATTTCATACCAAGTATGTTTATGATGGAATCTCTAAGGATTTTATTGAATCTACTTGGTAGAATGATAGAAGATTTTGAGAGATTAGCACTTTGACCAGTGAGTTGGTGCTACATGTCTAGGCATAACCTACAGTTCCTTGCTGCAGCTCTAGTGACTCTAGTGACAATAATTGCATCATCAGCATATAACAGGTGATCGAAGTTGGTTGTAAGCCTGCTGTCAAATCCTGGAATCATACCCATCCTCTAACTTGATTCAGGATTGCAGTGAAATTTTGGGAGACTAATATAAAAAGATATGGTGAGAAGGGATCCCCTTGTCTCAGCCCCCTATGACTTGGAAACCAATCTGTAGGCTGCCCATTAACCAAGAAAGAGAAGGTAGGTGAGGTTATGCAAGCCTTGATCCAGGATATCCAAGAGTTAGAAAAATTCATTTTTTTGAGTGTGGCAGAATAACATTCCATTCCATGGCATCATATGCCTTTTCTATATCTAATTTGATTATCATCCTAGGGAGTGATTGGGAATCAAAATCTAGAGAATGCACAATCTCTTGAACCGCAATAATATTATCAAATGTTGACCTTCCTTCAAGAAACCCACTTTGTTCATGACTTATAAGCTTATGAATGACACTCTTAAGCCTATTAGTCAAGATTTTGGAAATTAGCTTATATGCCACATTACAAAGAGAGATGGGTCTAAAATCTTGGACTTTGGTTGAAACATCTTTTTTAGAAATCAGGACTACATAAGTTCTTCCCCAATTCTTTGGCAGATTTGCAGTTTGAAAAAACTGGTTTATAGCTGAAAAATAGATGTTCTTTGATTATATCCCAATAGAATAAGTAAAACTCAGCATTGAATCCATCTGGTCCTGGACTCTTCCCTCTGGGCATTAATCTGGGAGTCTTATATATTTCTGCCAAGGTTATGGGTCTGCATAATCTCTCCCTATCCATGTTTTCAATGGTAGGCAGATCATTTGGTAGACACTCTACTAGATCATTGAAGGTTGTCGTAGAAGAGGGGGTCCAGAGTTTGGCATAAAATTCAATAAAGGCATTACCAATACTCTGATTTTTAGTGTATATATTTCCTTCAGCATTTGAAATTGCAGAAATTTTGTTTCTATAAGCCCTAACTTTGGCTTGTTTATGGAAGAAGCTAGAGTTATAGTCCCCATTTCTTAACCACATGAGTTTGGCTCTTTGGGCCCATTTAATGGAATTTTGTCTCATTAAGGCAGTATGCTTATTATATAAGGCCCTGAGTGCTAGGTTATCTAGCTCACTATAGTGTGGTTGACTCTATGGACTCCTGGTAAGTAATTTGTTCCTCGGTTTTTGATATATCCTTATCAATGGGGGATAAGCCTTTTTCTTTCCATTTTGTTAGGTACTTTCTAGTTTTGTTCAGCAGATGGTTAAATGTATGCATTGGGGTAGAGCTAGCCCTACCATTCCAAGCTTTGCTTACATTAAGGTGACAATTTTCATGTTCTAGCCAATAATTCTCAAACCTGAATATTTTCCTCACATGGTAATCATAGAACCTAGCTGTCAAGAGAATGGGAGCATGGTCAGATGCAGTTCTGGGAAAATGATTGACTATATTTGTATCGAAAATTCCCAACCAAGCATTATTGGCAAAAAATCTGTCCAACCTTGCCCATCTTCTAGCTAGCCCAGTCTGATTATTAGTCCATGTAAAAGAAGACCCATGGAATCCTAAATCAAAGAGTTGATTGTTGTTTATAAATTCATTGAAAGCTTTAGATTTAGCTAAGTAGTGATCAAAGCCCCCTCCTCTATGTTCTTCGTTGGATAATATTGCATTAAAATCTCCTACCAGGATCCAAGGTAAATCGTGAGAGGACATAAGGGACAACTCTTTCGAGACTCTATTTTGCATGATCAAACTCTGGGCATTATATATCACTGACACTACCTAGTGCTTAGGTTTATCAGTAGACAAGACCAGATGTAAAGAAAAACGAGAGTTTGCTATTGGGGTTACCATTCCCATCCCCCGTTTCCAGAGGATGATAATGCCGCCAGACATACCTTGGGCTGGGATGGCAGCCTATTCCCAGCCTTTGGAAAGCTTATTACAGAACTTGGTGGCTCGAGCTGTATTGGCTCTGGTCTCCACCAGGCACACCAATGCTGGTCTATGTTTTCTCATCAATGCTTTAATGCGATTGTTCTTCTCTGGCTTCATTAAGCCCCTGCAATTCCAACACAATATTTTGGTAGAGTGCATAACCATAATAAAAACTTATGAAGTTAAGAGTCACAAGTTTCAGAAAGCCTCATCTGGGCTGATTTTGGCTTCTTCTCCAGGGCCAACCATTCTACCCTTTTTGGAGCTTGAATTTGGTTTCACTTTGCCTCGGCGAGCAATTGCTTCCATCTTAGCATCCTTTTGGACTAAAGCCAACGGCATGTCATCGTCGAAGATCGTGTTGCTTCGATCCTCTTCCGGCAACAATACCTCCATGTGCTGATCTTCAGTGATCCCAATGATTTCCTTAGGCTTGAGAGCTTCAGCTACTCTGCACACCAGATCCCCATGGTCCTCTAGTTGGTCTCTCAAGATGTGCTATGCGGCCTGAGTGGTGGATTGGGAACTACGCCCTCTGTCTACTGAAGTGATCAGACCCATGTCAGATCCTTCGCCGACTTCCAATCCATCATCCCTCCTGCCCATACTCCCTTCCAACGGTAGCCTGGGAGCTAATCCCTTATCTCTAGGCTCAACGGCAGGAAAAGGGTGACTGCTGGTCGTTGCCTGGTATCGAACTACTTCTCTGCTAGGGTTGCGATTTTGGGACAAAGGCACCTCCTCTCTATGTGAGGTGTTGATGCACGAGCGTTTAGTCTACTACTTCTTGTGATAATAGAGCAATTTTTTGTATCAGCTTCCCACTTTTAATTGATTCTAGGGCTTGCCTTACATATGTGGATTTTTTCCATTTATACTTTTTTTTTTCTTATTGTTCATCTACTGTGACTTCAGTACACAAAATTGGGGTGATCTTTATTGACATTACTATCCCAATTATACTAATTCAAATAGAAATATTTGAAATTAAATACATGGTCACAATGGTAAGGTTCGTTGTTTTTGTCATTCAAGAGCTAGAAAAGAAGATAATCAGAGGCATGCATTGCATGCAATCGGAAGCTTGTTGTTATCTCTCCATCTTATTCTTTAGATAATAATAATAATAATACTAATACTAATAATAATAATAATAATAATAAGGATCAGACTAATAAATTGAAAGGTCCATCTTGAATATCCATCTATCCATCGACTAAAGCTGCTTCATCTCTTCTGGAAGTTGAGCACCTTAAGACCGAAAGTGAAGATGAAGGCGAAAAGAACCCCAAACCCAATGACTGCGGCCACAACCCATCTGAGCCAATCATGGTTAAAACCATAGTAACGTTTGACGAAGTTCGCTACCGTCTCACCAGAAGCCATCTCCTCATCCACATCTCCGAACTGGGAGGCTACTAGCCCGTACAAGCTCCACGAGAGTGGGCATACCCAGTAGTTCCATATCCACCATCCTCGAATCCTCTGCATCAACATTCAATACTACTCAACACATGATCCTTGCATGTATGTGCTTAATCAATATCATTTACCTTGTGAGGGATCAAGAAGCCGGAGAAAAGCATCCACTCGCCGAGAAGGAAGGTGGTGAGCATGGAGCCAAGTTGTTCGTTGGGAGTCAAGGCTGCCGACATCATGCCAAAGAATGTCATGTATACCATCGTGAAGTAAGAGAAGCATAGAAACCAAAAGAACTTGGTTGCCGTCCATTCGAACCCCATCATTGGGTACACTATCACTGTGTATGCTGTGGACTGAATCCATATGTATAACAACTCTACAGCGAGCTGCAAGAAAACCAGAGCACATGACATGAAAAAGAAAACACCTAGATTGTACGTGTTCTTAATTAATTAATTAATTAATTATATATAATTTATTAGATGTTGTTGATTGATTTATTGCCTGTCCAAATGCATAGGAGAATGAAGAGTACATTCCCGCAGCTCTTTCTCTGTAATATATTAGTCGCTCAATTGCTAGAATTGGTATAACGGATAAAGCGTTTTGTCCTCCAAGAAATACCACTGCCAAATACATTGACCCCATAGCATTCGATATGTCCTGCGAGTCTTTCCTACAAACCAAAAACTCCCAGTCAATGAGGTAAAAGCATGGACTCTAATTAATATTACTTACATGCATTGATTTAGTACCTATGAACTTTTAATTTAAATGAAATATGGTTTATTTAATGTTGTTAAAATAATAATAATAATAATAATAATAATAATAATAATAATAATAATAATACTTGTGGAATGCTTATGGGATTCAGGTATGGGCTTAATGTTTTACCTTTTAGAGCCAATATACCAAAACATTGAACCCAAAATGAGAGCAGTTAGGACCGTGAATATAATTTGGAAGCCAATGTAAGGAGGATTACGCCAGTACGACAAGAAGTGTTTCCAAAAGCACGTTGTACATTGAGTGCGGAATGACTGTGAGTACTTTGTTGGGAAGTAAAGGTCTTCTGAGCCTTCCTGTGGCTTACTCAATTCTTCGATCAAAGCCTTATTCCTTCTGCATATATATATATATATATATATATATATATATATATATATATATAGTAGTGATATAAATTAATGATCACCAATCAATATACATCAATATACATATAAATAAAATTAAATTACCTGAAATGTTCTGAATTCTTGTATATCTCACTAAAACTAACTCCTAGTCTTTCTTCTTCTTCTGTTGTGGTTACTTCCAATGCCCACGTGGAAGGATTATATCCATGCTCCATCTTACTGACTCCTTGAATTCCCTTTTTAAACATGCAAAAAACAGTGGCTCAATGATGTTTTTGGCCTTTGGAATGAATTAATGACTTGAGATCACAACCCTTTACCTCAAAGTAATTAATGAGATGACAAGACTGGTGGCCAATCGGTCCTACGTATATCTCTTCTCCTCCTCGCTTCATAAGGAACAACTAAAATTTCCATGTAGGACAGAACAAGAACACACAAAAAGGGCATGTCATCACACATCAACGTAAAATATATAACTTCATTGCTCTGATCTATAATTAATGGTTTTTCATGATCACCTCATCAAAAGTTTCAAAGATATCTATGCTGGGCTGATGAATTGTGCACAAGACGGTTCTCCCCGTGTTAACGGTGTTCCTTACAGTCCTCATGACAATGGCGGCAGCCCTTGCATCAAGTCCGGAGGTAGGTTCATCCATGAATATGATGGAGGGGTTGGCAACAAGCTCAACAGCAATTGTCAGCCTCTTTCTTCTCTCAGTTGATAAACCAGATACACCAGGCAGTCCAACCAGTGCTCCCTGTATGCTTGTCAGCTCTACAAGCTCCATGACTTCCTCCATGAACATCTGAGATTCTCATGAGTCTCAATACTCCTAGCTAGTATGCAACACTGCCCATGCATGTATGAATTGTGTGAATTGTGAAAAACAAGAGAAGAATGAGATATGACCTTCCTTGCTGCAAAGTCGGTATCGGCCGGCAGACGAAGCGAGGCAGAAAACAAAAGGGACTCATATACTGTGAGATTGGGTGAATGAATGTCGTTCTGCTCGCAGTAACCAGATACTCTAGCAAAAGTTTCTTGCTGCTTGGGATATCCTGCCACAGTAATGGTTCCATCTATATATCCTCCTGTTTTCCTTCCAGCCAGGACGTCCATCAATGTAGTCTTTCCAGCACCACTCACTCCCATCAGAGCTGTCAGAACTCCTGGTCTGAAAACTCCACTCACACCCTTGAGAAGCATCAACTTATCATCTTGAACGCCCTGAGCTTTCAATTCCTGCATCAAAATTTTAAATTGATCTTGTTTGTTAGTGATGAGGCTTACTCATGAATATTATTAGTTGGTCAGCAAGGGTGTGTGGCGCGCATCCCACCCACCTTAGGCATGTCCACAGAGTAATGTATATCTTGGAAGGTGATTGAAAGAGGTGGAAAAGGGAGAACCATTCCTTTCCTTCTTTGTTCAGTATTTGTACTCATTTCTGGAAACAGTAGGGACATGAACCTTGTGACTCGTAAATGGTATGATTATGGGAAAAAAGGATACTAGATTGAACCTTGTCATATATACCTTCAGATGTAGGTTGACCATGTGTGCCACTCTGTCTTTGACCTGCTGGAGTTTGCTCCTCTGATGAAATTGTTTGAGCAGCCTTACCTGAAGCTGCAGATATCATGCAAATAATATAGATCCTCAAACAAAAATGACTTGGAGATCATATTAGTTTCAACAGAGCAAAAGGTGTGATGGAAGAGATACTGACAAGATAGAAAATTTAAAGCCAAGGTGTAGAGGGTATTGAGAAGAATTGTGTATCCAACTAGTGTTGCAAGGCCAATCCAGTACCACTTCTTTTCTGGAAAAATCCCGTATGACTGCAATACGCTTACTCCCAAGGTTTCTGTAGAGTTTGGAAGAAACTGCACCAAAAGGAAAGCCACTGATCAGTAAAAAGTTGAGTTGACTTCTCTTTCTTGTATCTCATTTTGTGGAAATAAATATATATGTATATAAATATAAAATTTCATACGTGGCGCCAGCTCTCGCCAAGGAACTCATTTGTTGAAATAGCTTGCTGACTATACATGAAAGGGGACGACCAATAAAGCCATTTCCACCATTTCTTCACTTCTTCTGTTAGAACATAAAAAGGGAAGACATATAGATGACTTGTAATAAGTCCTATGAGGTCATATTCATATATATATATATATATATATATGCGTACCTCGCGGTAAGATGAAGCCACCTGTCGCCATGACTGCAACCATGACCAATGCTGCTATTTTACCTCCAACGACCGGGTCACTCGCCACTGCTGCAAGTACCCGAAACAATGAATTGGCTGTCTGAATAATCCATACGAGCAGTAGGAATTGCTTAAACAACCTGCAACGAAGAAAACGTGCATGTACATTTTAGGATCATAAACCACGCACGTGCAGAATACGAGATGGATCTCACCTCCCTACATTAGGATCATATCCCACAACGTAGTAACTCATAAACACCCAAATCGCTGCTTCCACGATTGCAAACGGAGTTTTAAGAATCCACGATGGCAGAGCATATGCCCATGCAGGATAGAAGACTAGATCCTTGTGCTTGTGGAAAACAGGGAGCTTCGCAGCGGTAATGGCCAGCTCTTGGAAACCATTGATAAAAACGGTGAAGATTGAGAAGAAAAGTGCACTCATGAACATAAGCCCATCTGTCAGGTAATCCCGGTGCATCTCTGTCCGCAGGAAGGTTGTCATTGTGAGGAACGCCGTAATACTAATCTGGACATTCACAGTGCATGTATTATTATTATTATTATTATTATTATTATTTTAACTACACTAATAAATGAAAGACTACATGGTAAAGCCAAGGCAAAGGAGAGTTATGGTTACTGACCTTAATGGTAGCTAGGAGGTAGACAACGAGGTTGCGCTTCATCAGCAAAAACTCTCTATGTGTACAAGCTTTTAGCAGCTCCATGCTGCTAACACCGTACGTGGATGTCGCCAGGGCTGCGGGGTGGCTCTTGCTCCTATCAAACGGGATGGCCAGTTCTTCTCTCAATTTAAGGCCAACATGGAAGTTCTGAAACGCATCTACAAATTCCTTAACTGGAACAAACCGGTAAGGTATCTCACTGTGCATCCAGTACTGCCTCTGGTCCTTCCTGGATGTCACCTGAAACTTTATGTGTCAGTCTTGATTACCAAATTAAATTTATTTATTTATTAATTAATCAAAAGAACAAATGTTCTACGTATACTGGCCTCTTGTATGAAATCCGGCACGGCCTTCCTCTCCGGGCATTTGAACCCCATGAACTCGAAGAACTCGAGCACATGCTCACGAGGACCTTGGTATGCGATCTGCCCCTCTGAGAGAAGAATGATGTCGTCGAAGAGGTTGTAAGTCTCAGGTGCTGGTTGAAGCAAGGAGATGACAGCAGTCTCGTTGAGGATGTGAACTAAATGTTTCATCGACTTCATTATTTGGAATGTTGTGGAGCTGTCCAGGCCAGTAGATACTTCATCCATCAGCAGTGCTCGCGCAGGTCCCACAAGCATCTCCCCTGTTCCATTTTCCTTTTTAATCTATATATTGCTTTTAAATATTATATGTTTATCTAAATCTTGTTTTAATTACCTGTTGTGACACGCCGCCGTTGTCCACCCGAGATCCCTCTAATCATCTGATCTCCCACAAAAGTATCAGCACAGATGTCCAGTCCTAGCATCTGGTGCCAATTTCATACACATAGATTGTGTTATAATTACTCATATTATTTGTTATGTTGTGTGCTCATGAGGAAGCTTCATCATTCATGCAAGTCAATTAACCTTGAGGATATAGTCTACAAGAACATTGCCATCCTGCTGCTCATTGATAGTAGCTGCCTGCAAGAGAGTTGAAAGTGAGAAAATCTTATCCATCTCATTGACAGTGGCCAATCTTGTTAATTAGACAAGTCCAACCTTGAGAAAAGCATCAATGTCTTGATCCGGTTGGATTCCTGCAGCAGCCTCCCTTCTTGATACCTCAGCTATCATCTCTGTTGGATTTTACTACTTGAGGTTAGAGAGATTCAGACAGATTGTTTTGTCTGCTAGGTTTGAGTTTATTATCTATTAGGGTAATTACAACTCACCATATCTGCTTCCACTTCCCTGACACCTTGCAGAGAATTCCAGGGTCTCTCTCACTGTCAGTTCCCCTATATGAAGGTCATGCTGGCTTATGTAGGCTGCTGTTCTATGCGGAACAAACTCATTCATTCCATGACCATTGTAAGTCACCTTCCCTGAGACCTAATCATCATCCACAGAGAGTTTTATGAACCATAAAAATCAGTGAATTAGAGGAGAAATTAAGAATGTGGAAATCCCAACTTTAATATTTGGACTGAGTTTCCCTGCTAAAGCCAACAGCAGAGATGTCTTTCCAGAGCCTGGAGGTCCTAGTAGCAGGGTCAGCCTGCAGAAATTTCACATTTAAACTTTAGCTTAAGCTTAATATTGTTGTTTGAAGACATAATTAATCTTCAATCACGAAGCCTCATCTTATACCTATTGGGTTTGATGATTCCACTTGTTTCATGGAGTATCGATACCGTCTTCTTTTGGCTCGGAAGTATATGGAGGCTGTTGGCTGCTGCCTTCAGTAGCATGCGTGATTGTTCAGCTAATTAACTTTTTTAGAAATTTAAAAAAGTAAGAAAACTTCATGTAAATCCAGTTGAGATATATATACCATACCACCAGTATATTGGTTAAGAAATTGAGGATGGTAGGCAAAGCTCTACTACCAACATGAGCTTCTGCTTGGAGTTTGAGATTCTCAAACCGGATCTCAATTGATGGGAGTTCTACTCCAACTCTATCAAAACCATCAGCACTTCATGACTTTTTTAATCACTATATATGTGGGTGTGGGTGTGAGATAGCAAAAAAAAAAAAAAGATGTGTATATATGCATAGTATATACAATTGTAGCTACTACTACTAGCTACCTATCCAAGCGATTCTTGAGCTTGAGCAGGAACTCCTCAATGTCATCTGAGGCTCGGAAAAGTCTCTTCATGAGCATGTCCCTTTCTCGGCTGCTCAAGTCTTGAACATTGAACTCAGCCAGTCTTCCATGTGATCCAGATGGAAGAATGGCTTTTCTGAGGCGGTTGTATGTCGAGAGTTTCTCAAGAGCAGCCCATTGAAGATCCTCATCATCATCTCCAACCGGCGAGGACCTTGAGAAGATGGCACTTGAGACTCTCCAGTTTGAGATGCTACTCTGTCGTAGGCTCCCACGCATGCTCTGCATGTCTGGTGCTGCTTTTGTATCAATACACCCAGATACCCCAGCAGGACAGAGAGATCAAGCTGCTTCTGATGTTCAAGCTTACTGATGGATTCCTGAACTCCAAGAACACCAATCAGAAAACTTGAGCCAATTCTTGAGCACTTTTAGTTCAATGTACCATTCATATGGCTTTTATAGTTAGGGACCAATGCTGATCAAACCAACTTGTTCCCCAATCTCTTTGGCTTTCATTCACATTTCATTTCTCTTCATTATATAACTGGATTATCTATAATACTTGAGTAGTATTAATAAAAGATTCCTATAATATTTTGTAAACAATCATAAATTGGGCATTATAATTCTTTTCTTCCAATTAAGAGGGTCTAAGAGAGGAGTGTACGTTGCTAAGTTTATCCCATCAAACGTTTGATGGTAAAATTGTCGTCTTTGAGAGACAAAACTAGATCGATGAAGAACCAAGTAATTAACTAGAGTCACCAAGTCGCAACTTGTTTGGGATCAGCAAACCATGTGCATTTGCATTTGAAAATGAATCTCTTGGTACGTACGTTAATGAAGTTTTGAGCCTAATTCTCTACTTTTGTTAGGCGCATTGTTGCTTGTTCAAACAAAGAGATATAGAAATAATTGTGTACTTGCACTAACTAACTGTTTGGCTTTGGACCTCCTTTCTAACATGCTTTATTATAAACTAATTACTTGATTAGTATTTTTCCCAAAGATATTATATATCACAAGCAAGCAAAACTCTTTAGATATACCTTCTGATTTAATCCGCCCATGCATCTATTTTGTATTTCATTTTCTTAACCAATGAAATGGCATCGTGCGAGTGCCCTCTAACTTGTATGCTCTAAATCAAACGTACATTCAATCAAATGGAGTAGGCAAAGATGCCCTCCGTTATGGGGACAGAGTGTTCAATACATAATTAATCACTGACTAGTGTCGGATATCAATATCCCAACTGAAAGGACAATTAAGTTCAATTCGGCAAAATCCTCCGGTGAGTTTAATAATGCAATGAATAAAATAATAATAATTATAATAATAATTAAAAAAAACATCTGCTGCTAAATCCTTTTGTTACCAAGGAAATTTTGTAGCTTGTTAAGAATAAAATAAATTGGAAGGTACGTTGTTGTTCTCTCTCCATCTTATTCTTTAGAGAATAATAATAATTATCATTATTATATTCTATTATATAAGTGGATTGATGGTTTAACATTTTAAAGTGTATGACCCAAAATACCTTAATGAGTGATTATTAATATTATTAATATATATATATTCAGAGGTTCTACTATATATCACGTCAGCTGGATCACTGTACTGATCCGGCCGTCTCCCATTTTGATCCCTGAAACATATTTGAAGAATTTCTAATCGTATGGATGAGAAGATCATCAAAAAATAAGCTAGTCTGTCAATTTTCATATAATTTGGTAACCGTGTAGTCCTCCGACTTAACGGTTCTTATTTTAGAAAAATTTTAATAGTTTAAAATTTCAATCATTAAGTGGGAGAATCAAACGGTCACCAAATTATATGAAAATTGACAGACTAGCCTATTTTTCGAAGATCTTCCCATCCATATAATTGAAAATCCTTCAAATATACTACAGGGGCCAAAATAAAAGGTGGTAGGACTGAAACAGTGTTCCGCAGCACAGTAGAAGGCCTCTATATATATTAATGTATATCTAACCTTATGAGTTGTTATGATATTATAAATGTATATATTAAATTAATTTTTAATAGAATGATATAACCTTATTATTTAATTTCATAAGATTTAAAATTAACGTTATTATTTAATTTCATAACAATAATATTCTTTGGTACATCATAGCCGTTGATGTGTCTTGTGATATAAATTGTTGTTTTCTTCTATTAATTAATTTATTATTTTTTTATTTTAATAATTTATTACCTAGTCCTTAGGGGATGTGTAGGAGTATAGTGTAATAATATTTTGGATGTATGTATTTCGGATGAAAAATAGTGTTAAATAGTATCGGGGACTAATAGAAAAATTTATCCAATTTATTAATTTATCAATAAAAAAATACTTCACTAAATAAAGAAATGAATATGTATGGTTTGATTTCTCTCATAAGAGAATGGTTAGTGGAAGGTTGCAAGTTTAATCATATTACTTAATATGCATTTAAATTGGGGCCATTAATTAAAACCATATGTTACCAAACTTTTCACCTCCCACTTTTCTTTCGGGGTAGAAATGAATCAATTTATCTTTTAAATGGATAAACATCTAATAAATTTTTCACTCAACTCATTAATAAAATAAACAATAAATTAATATAGGTCCAACATTTTTAAGTGGGTGCACCAAAATACTCTTATAAATTATTATAATACTATTAATGTATATATTAAATTAAATTTTAATAGAATGTTATAAGATTATTTAATTAATTTTTCTAAATTTAAAATTATCTATTTATTTACCTTTTATTTATTCAATTAATCTTTATGAGTTGTTATAATACTATTAATGTATATATTAAATTAAATTTAAATAGAATGATATAACCTTATTTATTTACCCTTCATAAGATTTAAAATTATTTATTATTTATTTACCATTATTTTGTTTTAAAATAATTAATAAAATTTAAACATCTTTATTTATTTAATCTAAATTATATCACAATTTCCTTTTTTCTTATTTATTCCCTTATATTAATTTAGACTCATTTACCATTAGTTTATTTGAAATTATTTAAACCATTAATTTATTTGAAGATATTTAATAAAATTTAATATATCTTTATTTAGTTAATTTAAATTATATCCCAAATTTCCCTTTTCTAATTGATTCCCTTATATTAATTTACACTCATTTACCATTCATAGTAATTTAACATTTAAAAGATTTTTATATCCTAATTTATTTAATTTAGTAAATTATTTATTTAAAAGATTTTTTATATCCTAATTTATTTACTTTATCATATTGTCTTATTTATTTCTCAAAAGATTTTAAACTATCTATTTATTTACCATTAGTTTATTTTAAATCATTTAATAAAATTTCATATATCTTTATTTATTTAATTTATACTAATTTTCCCAAAGTCCATTCCCCTATGATATATTTTTTTTCATGTATCTTTACTTTTATTTAAAATAAATTACTCCATTTATTACTTTTATCTCTTTCTTTCTCATCCTCACTGTGGGTTCCCAAACCCCCGCCTTGAGCACCGAAGTTTTACTTCCTTCAAACAAAACTTTGGTGAGACCAGTCTCACCTAAGATAGGTGAGACCTCCACTCACCTTCTGACAAGTGTACAACTAGTATTATAAAAATATTTTATAACAATCCATATGTATATTATTTTATTATAAAAAAATGATAAAAGTTAGACTTGTACACGTGTCGATACATGAGTAGAAGACTCATGTATCTTTGGGTAGAGCAGGCTCCACCAAAGTTTTAATCTCTTCAGACAAAACTTTGGTGAGACCGATCTCACCTAACTTTATAGCAATCCGTATGTATATTATTTTAGTCTAAAAGAAATGATAAAAGTTAGACTTGTACACGTGTTGATACATGAGTAGAAGACTCATGTATCTTTGGGTGGAGCAGGCTCCACAAAGTGTTACTTCAGACAAAACTTTGGTGAGACCGGTCTCACCTATCTTAGGTGAGACCGCCATTCACCTTCTGACAAGTATACAAGTAATATTATAAAAATATTCTATAACAATCCGTATATATATTATTTTAATAAAAAGAAATGATAAAAGTTAGACTTGTACACACGTGGATACATATGCAAAAGACTCATGTATTTTTGGGTGTAGCAGGCTCCATGAAAGTTTTACTTCAACTCTTCACCTCCCTCTTTTAGAAATGGATGAATTTATTTTCTCGTGCCCTATCGCCCTCCTCCTCTTTCGTTACTGTGCGCTCCCAAAGATCCCTCCCCCTCTTGTAAGTGTTTTCTTTGTCATCTTCTTTTTTTTTCTATTTTTCTTTATTTTAATTTTCTCACTTTTTTTTATAAGGTGGATAAACCACAATTTATTCATTAATTAGCATAAAGGAGTTCAGTACATTGCTCAAAACAACAAGGACAAAATAATAACAGAAAATTTGAAAACATTCTTTACTACCTGAGTTGTTGCCCCCTTCCCCCTTTTTTTGTTTCTCTTCTCATCACGTCTGGCCTGCTCATGCCGGCGTGCCTTGGGTGGGTGGGTGGGAGGTGGGTCGTCCTCGAACACATCGCCTCCCGCATCTTCTCGTCCTGGGGTGTCCAATGTGAATTCGAGGTTGCGCTTCACCAGGTTCTCTGCTGCTTCCAGTTTGGTCCGTTTGGCCGGGGGAGCTGCATTCAACCAAGAAATAATGAGGAAAGAAATGTAGCGAATAATTCTTAAACAAACGCGTTGTTTGTCTTGGAAGCATCGTCTATTCCTTTCCCCCCAGATGCTCCAGGTGATTGCCATCACGGTAAGGTCCCAACCTCCTCGAAGGGTATTGTCCACCCTATAGGAGGCCGCACGGGCTCCCCAGAGGGCCTGTATATCTAGGCCATTTGTTCTTATCCCAAAAAGGTTCCCGAAGTGGTTCCAGATTTGCATTACAACGGGGCATGAGAGCAATAGGTGTGCTCGGATTCGTCTTCCATTTCTCATAGGTAACATCTTGTTCTGTCTCCTCTCCAATTTCGCTTATGTAAATTGTCAAGAGTTAGGATCCTATTCTCTTTAGCCAGCCATGCAAAAAGTTTGACCTTAAGGGGGCAGGGTTGTTTCCAAAACTTGCGCTTTAGGTCGCTCCGGATCCCGCCATCGACTCTGAAATAGTATAAGGATTTCACCGTGAATGTTTTGTTCGGTGTGAGTTTCCATTCCCTTGAGTCGGGTGTGGTTGGATTGGGGTTCAATATTGCTTGTGTTATCAGCTCGAGGTACGCATATTCCCCCATGTTGAGGGGCCCCGCTTTAAGTATCGTGTAGCCCCTCTGTAATTGGGCTCTTACTTCCTGAATGGTTAGGTGCTTTTTGATTGATAATTCCTGTAAACCTGGGTAGATGTTACCTAGTGCGAGCCCTTCCCACCAATTGTCCATCCAAAGGTTGGTAGTTTCCCCCATCCCCGGGTTAACCCTTATATTTGCCAAGGTTGGCGGCGCTTCTTGGAGGATGCCTTTCCAGAAGGGAGAGCCTCTATTCAGCAGAGGTTTGTGGGGGTTAATATATCCTCTTCTGGAGTAGATATCCTTAAAGATCTTCTAGCAAATTCCTGCCTTGCCTGTAAGGATCCTCCACCACCACTTCCCTAACAGTGCCCCATTAAAATCTCTGAGGTTCAAGATGCCACATCCACCATTTTCTTTGGGTCTACATAATTTGTCCCAATTGAAAATATGGTAAGCCCTTTTTTCATTTTCCAATCCCCTCCATAGGAAATCTTTCCTGATTACATCTATTTTTTGGATGACCCACTCCGGGAGGCGGTAGGCTGACATCCAATGGATTGGGATTGTGGAGATGATTGAGTTTAGAAGTGTGAGACGGCCTCCAAGTGATAGTAACTTCCCCTTCCAGGTCCCCAGCTTACCCCGGATCTTCTCGATAAGGACGTTTCAGTCTTCTCTTCTCGCCCGCCCGCTCGATAGCGGAATTCCCAGGTATCTCACAGGTAGGTTGGCTCTTACACAGTTCAAAACTTGGGCAAGGTCCTGTATGTGTTGTTCTGATGCCTTGATCGGGATGATTACGCTTTTGGTATAGTTGATCCTTAGCCCTGATAATCCCTCAAACAGGTAAAATATGAGTTTCAGGAGCTAGGCCTCTTCAGGTGCACCCGTGCAGTAAATTAGTATGTCGTCCGCGTATAGCAAGGATGTGACGGTTGTCTCCCCATTAGGCCCAATTGGGATTCCGCGGTAGATATTGGATCTAACGGCTTCTAGGAGCATCGTAGATAATACATCCATAGCCAGCACAAAGAGTAGCGGGGAAAGAGGGTCGCCTTGTCTTAGACCTCTCTTGCTTCTAACATATCCCGGTGGCGTTCCATTGATTAGGAATTGTGCTTTAGATGTGGTAAGTAGGGATCTTATCCATGTCAACCATTTAGGTCCGAACCCTCTGGCTTGTAGAATTTCCATGAGGTAGTCCCAATCAACCATGTCAAATGCTTTTTCCAAGTCTATCTTGATTATGGCCCCGTTACTGTTGCTACTCTTCATCTTGTGAATTAATTCTTCGACTGCAATAATGTTATCATGTATCAATCTGCCCTGGATGAATGCAGTTTGGGATTTGTCCACCAAATCCCCGAGGACTTTCTTGAGTCTGTTGGCTAGTACTTTTGATATGATCTTGATGGAGCAATTGATCAAGCTGATTGGCCTGTAATCCCGTATAGCCTCCGCGGAGGCATTTTTCGGATCAAGAGAATATGTGCCCAATTTACGCGTTCAAGATTGGCTATTCCCTGGTAGAAGTCGTCAAAGAGTTTCAGGATGTCTTCCTTTATGATGTTCCACCCTTGTTGGTAGAAGGTCATAGGGAATCCATCCGGCCCTGGAGCCTTGTCCGCTCCTAGCTCTTTGATTGCCAATCTGATTTCATCTTCCCGGAAAGGCTGCTCTAATTGGTCCAGGTTCACTCTCCGTCTATGTGCGAACAGACGATCCCAGGAGGTTTTGTACCTCATCTCCCGTTCGGTCCCAAACAGAGCAATGAAGTGTCTGGAAATGGCTTCAGTAATTCTTATCGGATCCATAATAGTTTGGCCATCAACCTGGAGCTGGTTGATCCTGTTTGTGCTCCTACGCTGGCTAGCAATAGCATGGAAAAACTTTGTGTCGTATTCCCCCCTGTGGCTCAGTTCCTAGAGTACTTCATCACTTGAGAGCTCTCTTGTTTCTTTGTATTGATCCAGTACTTTAATGGCTTCCAAGATGCACTTCTTTCTTTCCATCTTCTGATTTAAGGTTTCCTTCTTCCAACGGATTAGCATATCTTTGGTGGACTTTAGTTTTTTTGCCACAATATATGCGCCATCCCCCTTCAGTGAATGCTCCTGCCAGTTCAAACCGACCATATCCCAAAACCCGTCCTCTTTGGCCCACTCTCTGTTAAAACGGAATAGGGATGGGTGTGGGGTGTGTATCCCACATTCTAGACATAGCGGAGCATGATCCGATCGTACTCTAGGCAAAGCTGTTTGCCATATGCGTGGGTATTCCAGAACCCAATCCGTGGAGAGGAGGAATATGTCTAACCTAGCAAAGGCCGGTGATTCTCTTCCGTTGGTCCATGCATATCTTCTTCCCAAGAAAGGGGGATCGACGAGCAGGAGATCTTGTATCATCCTCTCGGAGTCTTCCCTTTCCCTAGTCCCTTGTGAGGAAGAAGTGGCTTCATCTCTCCATCAGGTGGTATTGAAATCCCCTCCAATAAACCATGGGCCATCCCATCTTCCCCTAATTTCCCTGAGCTCGTTCCAACAGAGTGTTTTCATGGTCCGGTTGCAAAGAACATAGACGGTAGTTATCATTCTTGTGGATTCTAGATTATCCTTTGCCATTAAGATGGCCGTAACTGCGAATTGGCCGTGTATCACGTTTTGGAGGTTGAAATTTGAACTGCTCCACGCGATGCAACAGCCTCCTCTTGTGTTCACCGCCGGAAGTTCGACATGTTGATCAAACGTGTGTCCTCCGATGGTTCTCCAGATGCTGTTGCTTATGCTCTCTAGCTTGGTTTCTTGTAAGCAGCATATGTCTGCTTTGTGGATGGAAAGGAAGTCTCGCACCAAGTAACGTTTCTTCATCTTACCCAATCCCCTAACGTTCCAAGAAATGACTTTTATTGGGAAACATGTTCGGGCCCGATTTTCATGGTTAAGAAGGCGAATCCTAGTTGATTCCCTTCCATTCCCTTCCTCGCTCCCTCTCCTTCTCCCTTATGTGGTGGACATAGGAGGCCTTTTGCTCATCCGATGTGCCCAGATCTATTCCTGTCTTAAGTGCATTGTCGAGGAGATCCCTGTCTTGCCAATCACAAAGGGTTAGAGAAATAAGGGTATGGGTAGGAGCATTACCTTTCATTTGAGGCTTCTTCCTGGAGGTGGATGGGGCAATGTATCCTTCTTTTTCGAGTCTTTCGGCCGTCAGTTTTCTGGTCCTCTCGCTTCGACGGATAGTTTCCTTGGAGGGTGGCGCCTCTGTTTCGTGCTCATGCCGGAGCTCTTTTCCATTGATGCTGATGGTATTTCCTTTTATCCTTCCTTTCCGATTTTCTTTCTCTGTTGGTTCAGTGCCTGTTGTTATGCCCTCCCCAACTGGGTTTGCCATGAAGTTCCAAGATCCTTGTATAAATCTCCAAGAGTAATTGGATATGTCTATATCCGGATGCGGGCCAGGTATAGTGATCTCTTGCCCCGTGATCTTGGTTGGAGAGTGAAATGGAGTCTTTTGTCTTTCTTTCAAACTTGGGCTTTCCGTCTGGTTGGGGGTCGTGCTTACGGCTTCATGGTCATGCAATTGGCATTGTAAACTTGGGCCTATCGGATCCATGACATTTGTCATTGGTTTGTTAAGGAGGGGTTCAATGTTTGGACTTGTGAAATTATGTCCGCTTGGCTCCACCCCTATGGGCTCCTTTATCAGGCTTCCAGAGTGATTGCTTTCTTCACCATCCATTTGGGAGTTCCATAATGCTTTGAACTCAAGTTCTATTTCTCTCTCTAGAATTGGATCAAGGTAATCCTCATCTGAGTCCACATCATCTTCCTGCTGATTTATGTTTTCAGGCTTGGAATAATCAGAAATAGATTGAGTTAGCTTTTCATTGACTTCTTCAGTAGAGATGGATAAATTGTTAATGTGATCTTTGGTGGGATGCCATGTTGCATCATTACAGATGTCAATCTGTTGAGAAGAGACTTGATCAACCACTTCATTACACGCCACATGTCCTTTTTTGGTAACCATCTGATCAAGTTGTTGGGAAGTTATATGCTCCATAGGTTCAGATTGCGCCACATGTCCCTTTGCAGATCTGCTGGTCATTGGATCATCTAGGTGGGGAATGCATTTCCCATCGTGGCCCGGTCCACTTGACTCCGCGCGCCTGGGTTCCATGTCTAACTGAGGCCTTGGAGCCTGCTTTTTGTTCCCGTCCGAGGATGCCCATGAGCCCTGCCCAGCCACGTGGCTTCTCCCCTTGCCATCTGCGCCGTCCACGTGTAGGGCCTCCAATTCTTGTGACGTTCCATTCCTCATCGCGCTACCAGCACCTGTCCGATGTCGTACGCTGCGCACTGTAACACTGCAGATGGCGTGTTCCACCTCTCCGCTGTACGCCTCAAGCCTTGCACCGCACTTTTTCTCACTTTTGTTTGTAAATTCTTAACTTATTTTTTAGTTTTTATTTATTTATTTTTGTGTGTTTTTATGTATATGATCAAATTTAATCCAAGCCTTTACAATTCATTGAGAATCTGGAAACTAGGGAACAAGAAGATGTTCCCCAGAGTCGTCAATTCTTGCTTATTTATATTTTGCAATTTAGTGGTTTATAAATGATTTTTCCCACCCTTCCAGTAGAGTTTTTGATTTGTCATTAACCAATTTATTTTGCTTTATCTTATTTGATTCCTATGTTGCTAGATATGTTGAAATTTAGTGTAAACAAGCAGTTTGCTAAAGTCTCTATTGTTTTAATAGATTTCTTGGTAAAGCTGTTGGAGTGACATTTGTTGGTCAAGCTGCATCTTCAGCTCCAGAACCTCCTGTTGAAGCTGTGAAGGTTCATTATTTTTAAATTCAAAGCACTTTGAAGGCCTGCCGATATCAACAACATCCTTGGTCTTGTGGCCTGGCAAATTTGTTCAGGAAAATGGCATGGGAAATTATAAATTCAGAGGTTGGTTATCACAGTGTTCTTGAATTATACATGGTTGTTAATCTAATAAATGTGTTTCAAAGGATCATATCGCATTATGTCGCCTTTTATTTAACTTGTCAATTAAATTTTCATAAAGTTCAGGTTCAAAATTAAAAGTACAAGTGCGGTAATCCCGATAAAATGTATAGACCAAAACATAGAGGACTTTGCACAGGTCCTAAATTGTGCGGTCGCTGACCTCCCAATCAAATATCTGGGAGTCCCCCTCTCAAGAGGCCGTCCAAAGAAGGAAGATTGGCACACTCTAATTACAAAAATAAGAGGAAGGCTGGAATCGTAGAAAGGGAAATTGCTATCTATGGGAGGATGACTCACAATGCTTAACTCGGTAATATCTACAATCCCAATCCATTGGATGTCAGTCTTCCGCCTTCCAGAGTGGGTTATAAAGAAGATTGATGGAATCAGAAAGGACTTCCTTTGGAAAGGAGTAGATAAGGAGGGGCAAAGCTATCACCTAGTAAACTGGGATAGAATATGCAGACCTAAGGAAAATAGAGGATAGGGAATCCTAAATCTCAGAACCTTCAATGGGGCTCTATTGGGGAAGTGGTGGTGGCGGATACTTACCGGACGTGCAGGTATCTTTCAAAGGATTTTTAAGGATGCATATGCAAGGAGGGGAGAACTAAGGCGGCCCCAGGAAGAGCATCCCCCTTTTGGAAAGCTCTCTATCGAGAAAAATCCCCGGTACTGGCCAATATCCGGGTTATACCAGGATCTGGCAAGACCATCAATTTCTGGAGGGACAACTGGTGGCACGAAACCTTACTGATGAATGCCTACCCCGGGATGTATGATCTAGCTATATCTGAACACTTAACCCTCCAGAAGGCCAAAATTAGATTCCAAAGAGGCCTGCCTCTCCTCAAGCCAGGACCCCTCATGTCTCCCAAAATAGAGACCCTAAACCTCTTATCACAGGCACTAGCAAACATTCCTACAAGGCAAGAGGATACTGATATCAGAGAGTGGAAACTAACAACCAATAGAGCATTCAAAGTCAAATCACTCTATCGATTCAGAGCTGACAGTGGACTGAGAAGTGATCTTAAACCTCGCTTCTAGAAGCAACCATGCCCGTTGAAGGCAAAACTTTTTACATGGCTAGCAAGAGAGAATAGGATTCTCACTCTGGACAATCTACACAAAAGGAAATGGAGAGGTGACCGTACTGCATGTTATCTATGCGAAACTGCAGACGAAACAGTACAACACTTACTCATATCTTGCCCATATGTGAGACAAATTTGGGATTATTTTGAGAATCTATTCGGGGCCAGAATGTGTGTGTGTGTGTGGGGGGGAAGAACTAAAGGCTCTATGGGGTATAAAAGACACTCCCTCGAGGGTAGCTAATGCCCTACAAGAAGGGTGGAACATCGCTGTCACGACGATCACTTGGAGTATATGGGGGAGAGAAATAGATGGTGTTTCCAGGATAAACAACGTGTTTATGTAAAAATCATTCGTGATATCTCTTTCCTCATCATATCTTGGTTTGATGCAGCTCCACTGGCGAAACGACCAAAACTGGAGGCAGCCGCAAACCTGGTCAAACATAATATGGAATTCACATCAACTACACCAGACGGACACAGCGAGGAGGGGAACACCACTGGGGAGGAGCCAAACCAAGCTTGAAGAAAGAAGAACAATGGGTCGAACCGCTTGATGAAGAAGGAAAGGGCTTAGATTTGTATCTTTTCGTTCCTACCTTAATCAAGCAATGTACTGAAACTTCATCTTAATTAAATAAAATTGTGGTTTATCCACTTTATTAAAAAAAAAAAATTAAAAGTACAAATGATCATTATTTAACTTTGACACTGCTCAATTCACTTAATTGTCTTCTGGGTCTTGTTTGAAAACATAATGTCATTATACCAATGCAAAGCAGTGTTCATTGGTTTACTAGAAGCTGGAAGCGTTAATGAATGGGTAGTCACAGAAAAAATTAGGAGACATGTTGTAAACAAAGCCTGAGATATCTGTTCTCAAGGGATTCCAATTCAAGTTTTGGGAGAGGTGATTACCTTGATTATCTTGATTGGAAATTTATATCAAAACTCACACTTAATTCTTTTTGGCTTCTGTTTTTCTTTCTTCCTTTTTTTTTATTCTGCAGATTTGATGTTCTGGAGCAGCAACAAGTATAAAGAGAAGGTTGTGATTTTGCTTTTTGACAAGTATAAAGAGAAGGTTGAACAAAGTTTTGCTTTTTTGTGTTGGAGTAGAAGAAAGTTGTGATTTTGCATTTGGATTTGGGCATGGGAATGCAGGTGGGGAGGTGATTGTGTCTCTTAGTGATTAGCGGAGAAGTTTGGAGGTTGGGATTTGGGCTTTTTCTTGTTGTGGTTTTATGGTTTTTATGGTGGAGAAGAGCTCCAAGGGATTAGAGGTTGAAGATGTCTGGAAAACCAGAAGAAATAAGGTCACTGACTCTGACCCCTACTTGGTCTATGGCCACAGTGCTCACCATCTTCGTCTTTGTTTTTTGTTCATGGAGAGATCGATTCATCGTCCCAGCTCTGTAAGTATTGGTTGTTTCCTTAGTTTTTGATAGCTTGATCTAGTTTGTTGTTTATTGTGGAGGTTTGGAGCAGAAGAATGAAGTCTGTATGTCTTGCTTGGAATTAATCAACTTGTTTTTGTCTTTAAACATAAATCATGTAATTTGTGCTGGTTCTATTACTGTGGTTGATGCAAATCATTTGATATTAAAGGATGCTTCTTCTTCTATTTTTTTCTTCTTTCTTATTGTAGTGGTTAAAAAAAGACATAGGAATCCTCTCTTTGAAGCATTGGAGAAAATGAAAGAAGGTATGCTTGACGTATGTCATCCTTATGTACAAATAATTATGTTCTTGATTGCTCACTGATTCATTGTTTTCCTTTGTCTCAGAATTAATGTTGCTAGGCTTTATATCACTTCTTCTGATAGCCACCTCCAGAACTATATCAAGTATTTGCATTGAATCAAAGTTCTACAATAGTAATTTTTCTCTGTGTACTAGAGCCTGAGAGTAGCCCACCGCAGGAGTGAAAACAACTAATGGGTTATTTGTTTCGGCAATCGTTAAAAAAGATGTTGAGTGAATCAAGTCATGGAACATGCACGAGGCATGTCTTCAATTCTTCCTACTGTTGCGATAATGATTTCTTAGAATATTGTTCATACTAAGTTCTGAATTTAATCAACGACCGTCTAATTTTTAGTTGTTTCTTATATCTAATGCTGCACAGGGCCATAAACCGTTTGTTTCATATGAGGGCTTGGAGCAGCTGCACCGATTTATATTTGTGATAGTGATAACTCATGTAACATACAGTTGCCTTACTATGTAGTTGGCTATTGTGAAGGTCTGTTCTTCTGGCATCAATCATTTTGCATTCCAAAGCATTAGCTGTTTAAGGACATGGCTTCTCCTTTGAATGTACTGTAACAGATCCATACTTGGAGGTCATGGGAAGATGAGGCTCAAAGGGGTCAATATGATGCTTATTACTGTAAGATATTCGGTTTAATTGCTAAATGTTCAATAATTGGGTCGATGGTCAGTATTGGAGGTTGTGCATAAAACTTTCAGACTTAATTGAAATTATGATTTCATGACTACATCCTTTTCTCTGTGAGAGATCACCAAGTTGATTTTCATTTGAAGTACAATTTTTGATAAAATTTTCATATTTTTTCAAGTCTTTGTTTTTCTAACTTGATCTTTTAACAGATATCACCACCAGGGCATTGAGAATGAGACGGCAATCAACATTTGTGAAGTTCCACGCACCGAATCCTTGGAGTAGGAATTCTATTGTTGTTTTGGTGGTAGGTGAATATTTATGTTTGTCCGACTATTTCTGTAAAGACAATGAACACAAGTTCGTTGTTGCAGTAAATTTGACATAAGTCAGCAAAGAAATATTGGTCAAAATTTCCTTTGATTTTATTGCACATTGTGCAGATCTGTTTCATTCATCAGTTTGGACAATTAGTTGCACGAGCAGACTACCTTACCCTCCGAAGAGGCTTTATAATGGTATCATTCTGAGAGCTTTTCAGAAGGCAGTGACCTTATGTTTTTCTATATGTTTCTTCATTACTTTGTCTTGAAAAAGTTATATACCTTCTCATTTAGTATAAAATGAAAGTTAACCAAGAAACTCATTCATGTTTAGGAAAATCAGTTTGCACTATCCTAGGTTATTGCTGCTAATTACTGTCTTATGAAAATGAAACTCTTCTTCTCTAATGAAATCGAATGCCTTGTGAATGTTTCTCTCTATGTTGTTTTTTTGTTTTTATTTCTGCAGAATCACGATTCACCATCTAACTTCAAAATATGATCTCCATAGCTATATGATCCGTTCTATGGAAGAAGAGTTCAAAAAGATTGTAGGTGTGAGGTAACCAATTTCCTGGCATTACTATTTTCTGAAGAATTGTTTAGAATTATTTAATTTCACCTTTGGCAGTAGAGCAGTCTCTTCTCAATAAACTAAGTCTGTATTAGTGTGCTTATGATAATTATATTTGTTCTTTCTTAACTGCATTTATCCTTGCAAACAAAACATGGCAGCTTCTGGTTACAAGGCTATTAGTTTTCTTTCTAGAGCTCTTCTTCTCGAAAATCTGGTGGCCAGCGAGCGAGTGGTTAGTGGCAAATAGCGCCCTAGTTGATGGCATTCCTCTCTGCGGCTGGCACTTGAGGAACCGAACCACGGGGCACTCCATACAGAGCAAGCAGGTCTTAGGGATGAGACGCCCGCGCAAGGACCTCAATTCTCATTAGGAGGTCGAACCAAGGACCTATAGAAGTCGGGGCTACCCCGTCCCCATGGCAAGGCAATAGTGTCCTGAGGGAGGAGTTGAGAAGCCTTATAGTAGCACGGACCTCTTTTTCATTCTGGGTCATGCGAAGGGGGCCAGTCCAAGATCGTACAGCTATTATAAAAAGCTCTCAACGGCCTCTTTCTGAGTTATTCCAGCTTCTTCATTTTTCGTGCCGCGGTGAACGAACAAAACCGTCTCAGCGGAAGGAGAAGGACCTGCTACGGCAGAGACTACTTATCCTCTTCTTGTTCCTAGCCGTCTGTTACGAGTCCGGAAAGCCTGGAATCATCAATATGAGGGATCCCTCAAAATAGTCATTGATATGCCACCCCCAACAGGGAAGATCCGGTAGTAGTTCAACGGAGCCATGCCAAAGATCGGTTAGAAGCTCACCTTTCAAATGCTTCGAAGGTTTCATCATTTTTCTCTTTTTTGAGAAAACATCAATCTTTTTTTATTTATTTAAATGAATAAATCCCATTCATTTATTTAGGTTGAAAAGTTGTTACCTCCTCCTAGTTATTCTTTAAATCCTTAGTCGGGGATTTTATTCTTGGAATATAATTGAGGTACTTGAATAGAAAAAATGGTGTTAGTAGAAGAAGAAACAACAACAAAAGTAGTGCGAATGAAAGAAGGATCAGTTTGCATCTGTTACTAGCTAGCTCTAGATTGATAGAAGTTTGCATTTTGTGCAAGTTGTTGTAAAAGAAGCCAATTGTGCTACTGTCTAAGTTTTATCAATTTATAATAATAATAATAAAAAATCTCTAAAGGGGGGAGAATCACCCTTATCAATGCAGTGCTCTCTGCAATCCCTAATCATTGGTTGGTAATATATAAGATCCCTCAATGGGTCACAAACCGTATTGATGCACTCCGTCGGGATTTCCTCTGGCGTGGACCCAACTTGGACGCCAAAAATTACAGACTTGTTAACTGGAGTCGAATCTGTAGGGGAGATGGGGGATTCTCGACTTGCGAAGCTTCAATGAAGCTATGTTGGGCAAATGGTGGTGGCGGTTCCTTACAAGGGAAGCGGGAGTCTGTCTAAAAATCATAAAACACATCTACTACAGGCAAGGCTTCCTCAACCCATTTCTGGAAGCATCGACCAGGGCATCCTTTTTTTGGAAAGGAATCTGCCAATCCAAAGCCGCGGTGCTCCACAACACATTAGTGGAAGTTGGGAATGGCCAAACTACCAATGTATGGTGGGACAAATGGATGGAAGGACATGCTCCACGAAATCTTCACCCAGAACTTTCTGAATTATTGATTAACCACCTGAGTGTGGAACAGGCGCGGCTAAGGTCACGACTAGGTGAGCCCATCCGAAATGCAGGTCTGCTAAGCCTCACTGTAGAAGCCTGCATGAGGGAAGTTTTTGCAAAGCTGGATGCATTAAGCGTAGCAAATTCAGACCGCTGGAAGTGGGTATTAACATCAGACAATAGGTTCACGGTTAAATCCTTTTATCTTTTCTTAGTCGATGGAGGTATGAGAAGTAAGCTAGGAATGGATTTTTGGAAGAAACCCATCCCACACAAGGTCAAAATTTTCGAATGGTTGGCTTGGGACAATAAAATCATGACTATGGATAACCTATTGAAAAGAAGGTGGGGTGGAATTGAATCCCTATGTTTTCTATGTGGACAAGCTCAAGAATCTGTACCCCACCTCCTCATAACACACCCATTCAATGAACGTATCTGGTCACATTTTTGTCAATTATTCGGAACACCGCGTGTCCCGACTAATATTCAAGACCTCTGGCGTAACAATACGTTCATTAAAGACCTGGGACAGACAAAGTGGTGGGGTTGGAGTGTTGTTGTGGCGGCTATTATCTGGAGCATATGGAGTGAAAGGAACCAAAGATGCTTTCATGATAAACAACGCATTTTCCCAGAAATCATCCGGAATATTAGTTATCTAATGCTTTCCTGGTTTTATGCAGCTCACACATCAAAGAGACCAAAGCTGATGGCGGTGGAATCGGTAGCTAAAAGAACGCTTACATTCACTAGAGAGGACCTGACCGCTCCCTTGGGTGATGACTTTGAGGACACCACTACCACAGGCGACGACATATAGGCGGTTACCGCCTTAGTATTTTGTGTGATATTTTTTTGTCGCCCCGGAACAGACCAAGATTTCGGGTCCCAAATTTTTGTCACACAATTTCTTTTATGTACTTTTTTATTATAAACGTTCACTTTTTACATCAATAAATGTGGTTTATTCACCTTTTCAAAAAAAAAAAAAAAAAATTTATGTATATGATGTTGGTCAAAGTTATTGTTGGCAGAGTTAATAATATATAACAAAGAAAAAGAAGGGGTGGTGGGATTGGTCCTAAAGCTTTTAGAAAAGAATACCATGGAATTAAAAATAAAAAACTTAGATCAAGTCAGCGCAAATAATATAATTAAAGAAGATCATGCTTTCATTATATATAATAGATTGTCACAATTCCAACTGATGAAAAGAGCATATACTATAATTAAAGAAATCCTATCTATTTTAATCTCATTGTCCATTTTCCTATGAGTGAAACCATCACATAAATTTATAAAAGTGAAGCTTTTATGCAAGGGAAATTAATTAAAAAATTTATAAAAAAATTAATATTAATAACAATACCATCAAAAAATGTCATCCATTAATTCTTATCAACACCTTGTAGTATCATATCAGCCGTACGTCCACTCCACCCACTCCTCTCTCTCCACCTCTCATAACGTTTCATATTCACCACAAGTTGCACAACCGTTTGTTTTTTACTATAAATTATGTCTTTATTACTGCACATTTCAACCTTTTCTATTTCTTTGGAAGTTTTTATTGCATTGTATCCAAATTTAAATGAGCAAATTGCCTAACAGTCCCTACACTGTTTGGTAAGTCCCTACCCACCACACTATAAGCTACACCCCTATCCACAAATACCCCAGGGACCTATAGTGAAACTGGCACTGTTTCAAGGACTAAAAGTTCATTATCCAAATTTAAATTCATTACCAATTAAAAAAAAATCCAATTCAACTAATTAAATAATAATTGTATTATTTATGACAAATTTATGACAATTTTAAAAATTAAAATAACAATTATTTCACAAATTAATGTATATAACTTTAAAAGTTTATTTACAAAAACATAAAAAAACACTAGATTCATGCAAAAGCAACAAACTCTATATATCTCTTTTCTCTATCTTATTAAAAAAGTTTGAAAAAAATAATATATTTGGAAAGGATTGAAATTCAAATTCATTACCATATTTAAAAAAACCTCCAATTGAGCAAATATGAAAAATTTACTCTTTATGACAGCTTTATGTCAATTATAAATATTAATATAATAATTAATTAATAGAAAAATTATCTATAGGTCCCTAGCACTGTTTTTAGGGACCTTAAAGTCACACACACATACAACACAAAATAATAAACAAGGACCCTCAAGGTAATTAGAGCACTATTCCAGGGACTAATAGTGAATTATCTATTAATTCAAAAATAAATGTATATTGTTGACGATGGAATTGGATTTGCTTTGAAATCAAACTCAATCCCAAATCAACGTTTGAATTTGTTTGATTTCTGGGACTTAGAACAGTGAGGAAATAGAAGGAAAATCAATCAACCAAGAGATGAAGACAATGACTTAACATGGAAAACCCTTGATAGGGAAAAAAACACCGATCAAAAGATCAAATCCACTAATATCAAGGCATCGAAAGACATTTTTACAAGTGGAGAAGAAACAAAGAAGAAATCAATCTCCAGAGAGACAGGGCTTTACCATCTGTAATTTCTCATGCTGCAAATGAGTTGAGGCTGTCGCCTTTTATAGGCTTTGGTAGCTTGGGGAAGAAGCCAGGTTTTTTGATAAATGTATATTGTTGACGATGGAATTGGATTTGCTTTGAGATCAAACTCAATCCCAAATCAACGGTTGAATTTGTTTGATTTCTGGGACTTAGAACAGTGAGGAAATAGAAGGAAAATCAATCAACCAAGAGATGAAGACAATGACTTAACATGGAAAACCCTTGATAGGGGAAAAAAACACAGATCAAAACATCAAATCCACTAATATCAAGGCATCGAAAGACATTTTTACAAGTGGAGAAGAAACAGAGAAGAAATCAATCTCCAGAGAGACAGGGCTTCACTATCTGTAATTTCTCATGCTGCAAATGAGTTGAGGCTGTCGCCTTTTATAGGCTTCGGTAGCTTGGGGAAGAAGCCAGGTGTTTTGACATGCGTCTTAAAGAATTTGGCCACGTGTTTCGCCAGCTAAGCATCCAGTTAGGTTCCACCTAACTTGATCTGAGCTATAAACAGCTGTAAGTCTTCTAGAAGGCCAGCCTGTCAACAACTAAGCTCCTTCTAGAAGGTTATTTCCGATAATCGGTGTTGTTTCGAAGAGTTAAAGGCGTATTTCAGGTTGATGAGGCGATGAGTACTTCCAGACCGATAAGTTGATATTACATATCGGTTGGCTTTGAATTGGTGGTTTGTTATAACATATCGGGTAGATCCGATCTGACGTGTCGTTATAGCATATCAGATATTGGGTATTTGGGATTCTCAATCCGATGAGGTGTTGCGGGTTATCATCATAAATGAAACTGGTTGATCTGGACCTAGTTAGGTAAGGGGTCCTTTGGTGTGGACACGTGGGCGACTCTAATGGGTTCCATGTGTCTTACCACTTTTCCTCCTATCATATATAATTTTAAAATTTTATCTATATAAACACCAAAACACAAACTAGATTGATGCAAAATCAGCAAATCTTATATCTATTTTCATTTTATCTTCTTTCATCCATGTCTGCAATCTAAATAAGGTAATATTTTAATATGTTTTTTCATTATTTTCTAAATAATCATATATATGATCGAATTTTCCTCTTAAAAAATAGATGAAATTACCAATCATGTAATTAAATATCTTCACATAGTTTTTTAATTATTTTTCAAATGCTAATATTTATTATTCATTTTTTTTTTAAACATATGACATTAGCAATGATGTAGTTAAACGTTCTGAGATTTTGAAATTGATGGCCTCCAAAATCCTACGAGAGATATTGCTGAATATCTTAGTCTGGACTAATTTAACGACACTTTGCATATGCCGAAAAGTAAATTATTATTAGAATTGAGCTACTTACACAATAGATTACATACAAGATAAACATCCATATCTCATCCAGTAATTTATACCAACAAATTCAGAATTACCATCACCAAATTTAGATTCATATTTTATGTTCTTCTATGAATGGTTTGTTATTCACTACTAACAACTCTCAAAGATATCCTCGATTTTATATTTGTCGGCCAACAACAAAAGATTGGGTGAAGATTCCAAATCCAAAAAACAAGGTATCATTCAAAGGCTTTTGCTTTATACTCCGAGAACAATGATCCTTTCCATTACAAAATTTTCAGATTATCATGGGCTTACAAGCAATGATCACCTTTACAAGCTGAGTATTTTGACTCTAGAACATGAAAATTGGCATTTTGTTCGGACACAAATCTCAAGTTTTATCATATATTAGGAAACGAAAGAGTTATATGTGTCAGTAGTTATCTCTATTGGATGATAAATGAAGAAATCATTTATATATTTGACTTTTTTTTTCTCCCAACAATCTTTATTCAAATTACTGCCAAAGGCTACAACCTGCAAAAGAACATACAAGAATGAATTTGAATGCCATGAAGGACAACTTGATTTGATCCACACCACAAAAAAAGATTAACAATATGGAGGAAGATTTCCCACAATGGTCTGTGGAAATTTTTAAAAGAATAAAATTAAATAATTTAACTAACTACGACATAGTTAATACCAAATTTATATTTCATACATTTGACCTCATGATGATAATTACATTACATGGTTTTATAATATTTGACATACATCGTCATAAGATCAATGCTTTTCACACAAATATGTTACATCCATTACACACAGAACTTTTTGCTTATCATTCTGCTTTATCCCAATGTTGGTATTATACGTAAAAGTAATTGACCATTGTCTTACACTGATGTATGGAATATTATTAATTGTCGATTACATAGAAATTAGAAACTTCTTGTAAGTTTTATATTTCATTATGCTATAATAAGTAATTGACCATTGTCTTCACATATTTCATTTGTTAGCTCAAATGTAGTGAAGTTTGTCTATCAATGAATGAGAACAAGTGTTCTATTGCTATATATGCATGGATGAACAATAATTTATATAAGTGAATATTAATGAAAAACAAAATAAAGTAAAAAAAATATAGGTCTAATATCCAATTTAGTCTCTCTATTATACCAAACCGGCCCTTTTAGTTCCTCCATTATAAATTGAGCTTTTTTAATCGCTCTACTTTCATGATTGTAAAAATCAATCCCCTAAAGGCATATCTACAGGGACCAAAAAGGCCTGAAAAACATATGTACGGGGACCAAAAAGGCTTGTGGGAGGGACTGATATTTCTCAATCGTGAAAGTATAGGGACCAAAAAGGCCTGAAAAACATATGTACGGGGACCAAAAAGGCTTGTGGGAGGGACTGATATTTCTCAATCGTGAAAGTATAGGGACCAAAAAGGCTCAATTTATAATGGAGGGACTAAAAGGTCTGGTTCGATATAATAGAGAGACTAAATTGGGTATTAGACCAAAACTATATTATAAATTTCGATACACTATCACTGTGTATGCTGTGGAATGAATCCATATATATAACAACTCCATTGCGAGCTGCAGAAAACCAGAGCATATGACATGAAAAAGAAAAAAGATAGATCGCACATATTCTTAATTACTTATATATAATTTATAAGGTGGCGTTGATTGATTTATTGCCTATCCAAATGCATAGGAGAATGAGAAGTACATTCACTCAGCTTATTCTTTGTAATATATTAGTCACTCAATTGCCAAAATTGGTAGACGAATAAAGCGTTTTGTCCTCCAAGAAATACTACTACCAAATACATTATTCAATACGTCCAATGAGTCTTTCCTGCAAACCAGAACCTCCTAGTCAGTGAGGTGAAGAAGCATTTACTCTCAGTAATATTACTTACCTGCATTGATTTAGTACCTATGAATTTTTAATTTAAATGAAATATAGTTTATTTACTGTTAATAAATTAATAATAATAATAATAATATCATATTAATAATATTAATATTACTTGCTGAATGCCTATGGGATTTAGGTCAAGCTTAATGTTTTACCTTTTAGAGCCAATATACCAAAAGATTGAACCCAAAATGAGAGCAATTAGGACCGTGAATATAATTTGGAAGCCAATGTAAGGAGGACTACGCCATTACGACAAGAAGTGTTTCCAGAAGCATGTTGTACACTGAGTGCGGAACGACTGAGAGTACTTCATTAGGAAGTAGAGGTCTTCTGAGCCTTCCTGTGGCTTACTCAATTCTTCGATCAAAGCCTTATTCCTTCTGCATATATCTATAAAAGAAGGACCTCAACTCACAATGAGGACATAGGACATCTTCACATTGAGTACTTGGCACGCTACTATGATTCTACTAAGACTCTCACTTGGAATTCTTTCCACTCTCTCCCACTCTCCTCCGAGTTCTCCTCTTCTTTGGAGCCTCTCTAATTTGAGCATCAGAGGCTATGTCGAGGCTCGAGCACCTGTCCCTCCTCTTTTTGTAGATCATTCTTCCTATGAGGCGCAATCCCTGAAGGTTCGATCCTTAGAGCTGAAGATAATCCAGCAAGCAAGGAGATCATCTAAAGAGTCATCCATGCAGCCAATCTTTCCCTCCAATATTTTTTTAAGTTTCTCAATCTCCATCGATCTCTCATTAATTGATTTAAATTTGTTTTGATCCTAAGGAGGAACAGATCTTTGCATCAACAATTTGGTGTCTTCTGTGGAAAAGATCATTCAAGAAGTCCTGAAGCTCTCCATATAGCGAGACGTAAGAAGAGGTTGTTGGATGACAACACCACAAGACGTATCACGGTCCACGATGTTGAGAGTGTTCACTAGGACCGACCTACTGTCCTCGAGGAAGACATCCCAAACTCAAGGCACCAAGCCGTTGAGGAGAAATCGAGGCACTCACTTGTGCCCTCCAGATGGTGAAGCATCAGATATCTCAGCTCCTACCTCCGCCAAGAGACACCATGGCGGACTCATTAGAGGCCGCCCAATGATCTACTACACATACACTAGAGCTTAAGGGAAAAGCACATACTAGGAGAGAAACAGAGGCCACATCATCCGCAGGGAGCTCTGGGTCACCTCGGCCTTGGCCTTAATCTGAGGAGTTACCCAAACCTTGATATAGGGTTGTATCTTGAGAGACAAGGGAACTAGTGAGGTACATTCTTCGTACTATCTCTCATTTTATTTATGAGATTCTAGAGACACCACTCCCAGTCAGATTCTGAATGCCATACATTGAGTCCTACAATGGCATCTCAGATCCAATCGACCACCTGGAGTCCTTCAAAGCGGTCATGCTACTCCATGGAGCCCTATGTGACATCATGTATAGAGCTTTTCCTGCTACTCTGTGAGGTGCAATGTATATGTGTTTTACGAGTCTTCCCGTCTGTCTCTTCATTTGATGAGCTGAGCGAGCTCTTCATTAGACACTTCATTAGCAGTAAAAAGCAAAGGAAGATCTCAACTAATGAGAATCAAGCAACATAAAGGAGAGAGCCTTTGTGCCTATATCCAACATTTCAACATGGAAATATTGGAAGTGCCTAACCTCAATTAGGCTTTTGCAGTGACTACGGTAATGGAACAAGTGCATTGATCTCCTTTCAAGTTCTCTCTATTAAAGAAGCAACCAAGAGACTTGGCCGATCTCCTCTCCAAGGTAAAAAAGTATATCAATGCTGATGAGATTTGGGCTTTTATACGAGAAGAGGTTGGGCAAAACAAGCCAAAGAGAGCATAATCCGAGTCAAGAACCTCATAAGCAGCTAAAGAAGCCGAGCTTCCAACCTCCCGAGGTCCAGAGAAAAGAGAAGTCGACTCGATTCTATAATTATGCCCCTTTGAGATTTAGCAGGTCGTACATCCTCATGTAGATCCAAAACAAGAGGTTTGTCAAATGGCTGACCAAAACAAAGCAGACTGGCAGTTGGAAGCGCCTAAAGAAGTATTATAGATTCCACTCTGATAATGGCCACGATATAGAGGGCCGTATACAACTACAGGGTGAGATGAGGACTTGATCCAACATTGTCACCTCTCTTAGTATCTACGATGAGACCTAAAGAAGTAGGTACTGTCATCCCAGCAGGGGAATCAACCCCCTATGGGGAGCGTACATTATATCGCTAGAGGACCATCTAGCAGAAGTGATAGCAACTCGACCTTAAGAATCATGCCTAGATACCGACCTAAGGAGAACACTCTAGGACGAAACCGCACACTGAGCCACCTATTTCATTCTCAGACAACGACCTCAAGGGTCTACCATCCCTATGATGACGTATTGGTGGTTATGGTAATGATCACCAACTACGAAGTCAGAAGAGTTCTCATCAGCAGTAGGAGCCCGGCCAACGTCATCTTTTGGGATGTCTATGAGAAAATAGAACTCGGTCCCAAGTTGTTGAAATCGGTGAGATCACCTTTAGTCAATTTTACTCGGAGGTAGTGTAGCTAGAGGAAATGGTCATCCTCCCCCTTACGGTTAGAAGCTTTCCACGACAATCCACAGTATGGTGAATTTCTTAGTAATCATATTCACCTCTAGCTATAATATTATATTGGGTAGGCCAAGCTTGAATACACCAAGAGCTACGATCTCGACCAACCACTTGAAAAGATTCAGGAATCTCTAACTGTTGAGACCTATGAGAAGCTGAACACAAATAGTAGAGAAGGGCAACCCCTAAAGAACGATACTTGCAAACATGTTCCCCAAGAAAGTGATTGGTTAAGATCACAGAACGGGCTTGCTGAGACTTCATCTAGAAGTCCATCATCTGAAGATTCGGTATCCCAGTCTCCTTTGACACTATTAACGGGCTACAATTCAATTATCAAAAGTTTAGGGAATTTTTTGTTTAGCTAAGCATCAAGGCGAGACTGACCTCTATGACTCATCCCTAGGCCAATGGACAAGTCGAGGTCACAAATATGACTATTCTTCAAAGTCTTAAAAACCCAAGTCTTACATGCCAAGTCAAACTGGGTGGAGGAGTCCCCAACGCTTTATGGGCATACCGGACTACTAGTCGAACCCCTACTAAAGAGACTCCTTTTTCGGAGTAGAAGTTGGGGTCCCCATAGAGATCGGGATCCCGACATGTCTAAACCAAGCCTTTGACCAGGAAGTTAATGATGAAGCCCTCCGAAGAGAGCTAAATCTTCTCGATGGAAAACAAGACAGAGAAAGTATCAGAGCTTGTGTCTACCATCAACGGGTTCGATGCTTATACAACTCCAAGGTTCGACAAGTCGCATTTCGACTAGGAGGTCTCATCTCGAGGAAGAATATCTTCCAAGGCAATGAGAGTCATACCAGGAAATTAACTCCAAATTTGGGGGGGCCATATATTGTAAAAGAAATTGTCCGACCTGGCACCTACAGGTTGACAGACATGAGGGTGAGCTTTTTAAAAGGTCATTTAATATTGAACATCTGAGACAATATTAACAACGATTGCAATAAAATTATTTTTTCATCCACTATTAGTTTGCATGTGTAATCAATCATTGAGGTCTTAGGTTGAGTCTCTGCTTAATTTGGAGTCGAGAAGAATAGCTAACACTACTTAAATTAAAGTCTCTGCATAGCTCGGAGCCAAGCAAATCGGCCATTACTACTTGCTCCAAAAAATCTCCATATAACTCGGAGCCGTGCAGATCTGTTATCATTGCATGACTCAAAGTGTTCGCTAAGTACAGAGCCAAGTAGCCTGGCCCTCCTTACAAGTATCAAAGTCTCCACTTAGTTTAGAGCCGAGCAGTTTGGTTATCACTACTCATACTAAAGTCTTTGTCTAATTCATAGCTGAGCCATGATCATCGCTCGTACAAAGTCTTTGCCAAATCTAAAGCCAATTAGCTCGGGCCTAGCTAGTTTTACCAAATGACTCGACTCAGATAAAGCCAGGTAGGGTATTTATTACTGCTTACATTAAAGTCTCCATAAAAATAGGATGCAAGTTGGTTATCACTGCTCGTACCAAGTCTCGATTTAATTCAGAGCTGAGAAAGTTGGTTATTATCGCTTGTAACAAAACTCTCTGTATATATTAGAGCTAAGTAGCTAGGTTATCACTGCTCGAATAAAAGTCAACACATAGTTCAGAGCCTGAAGTCTCCGCCTACTCCGGAGCCAAGTAGCCTAGTTATCCTTTCTCATATCAAAGTCTCTAGCTAATTTAGATTCGATCGAGCAACCTAATTTATCATTGCTCATTCTAAAAGTCTTTGTCTGATCTGGAGCTGAGTAGAATAATTGTTGCTTCTCATAACTAAAAGTCTCCATTTTACCATGAGCCAAGCATATTAGTCATTATTGCTAATATAAGCCCCTTCTCAGAGCAAGGATTTGATTCTCGAGGATCAGATTACCCTCGTCCCTTCTATTGGAGCACAACAGTCAAATGCTAAAACCCACATAAGCTCGACACATATTCAATCTTCAGGGATCAGATCGCTCTCGTCCCCTTCTCGGACATGTAGAGGATGATTGTTAAAACCCCGAAGAATTCGATACGTGCGACCCCTTCTCAGGGATTGACTTCTCGGCTGGGTCCAAGGTGCCCTTTTTAGGGCTGGATTTCTTTGGTGAATTCAGTCCTAAGGGATTAGGTGATACCCGTCCGTATTCAGGGCATGCAGATGTTGATTGCTATAATCCTTAGGACTTCAACACAAATTCGGTCAGTAGGGATCAAGTCGCACACGTCCCCTTCCAGGGAACGTTGATGATGACTTCTAAAACCCTGCTGACCTCAACACAGAAGACCCTATTCAAGACACCCTTATCAGGGCCCAACTATTTGCATCTTTTCAGAGTGCCCTTTTTAGGGCACGGATTTAATCCTAAGGGATCAGGTTACACATGTCCCCTTTCAGGGCACACAGATGTTGGTTGTTAAAACCCTTAAGACAACGACTCAGATTTGGTCCCCAAGGATTAGGTTACACATGTTCCCTCCCAAGGCAAGAAGATGTTGATAGTTAAAACCCTACAAACCTCTCCTCTGACAACCCTTTTCAGGGCCCGATAATTTTATTCTTTTCAGAGTGCCCTTTTTAAGGGCAGGGACTAATCCATTGTGGTTGGATCATTACCCTATCAAAGTCATCACCTGTGAGTTTTGAGAACTACGTTCTCAGTTCACATTAGTCCTAGTTGGACTTGCAAAGGTGAACTATGAAGAATTGTCATATTTAAAGTCAATAGTATGGAAAGCTAAGGCCAACAACCAAACAACCGATATTTAGCCATTTCTGAACAACTCGGAGAGAAGATGGTGAAGATGGAGAATGTCGACAAATCAACACATTAGAGTGCATACCTAGGGGAGGATGAAGCCCAAAATCGAAGAGGGAGGTCGCCTTGGCAAGGAGAGGTCTCGGATCTACGCAACGGAGGAGTAGGGCGGCTAGGGCGTGATAAAACGAAGGGGAAATTGTGCCCCTTTAAAACGCCCAAACTCGGCTGTATACGGGCCCGTATACGGGCCGTATAACAGCCCTTATACAGCGTAGGGTGTGTCATACCACCATGTATACGGGCAGTGTGACAGCCCGTATACTCTCCTAGGGGCTCCATACGGCCGTATGAAAGGCCGTATGGATGCTCGTATGAGCCTGGGTTTGGCTTATACAGCCAATCCAGGACACCACCCGAGCCCTCCTCGCGCTCCTTAATGACAAACATGTATTCTAGGGCTATCAATGGACTAACAACCAGCATGATGATACAAAATATCATGAAAATAGATAGATACATCTCAATCATTTATTTCAAACACACAACAAAAGGAAAAGAATTTCAAGAGATTGGGTTGCTTCCCAAGAAGCGCTTGTTTAACGTCACTAGCTTGACATACCTTGATATTACCTCATGGGGGTTCAAATACTTTGTAGTTCTCATTGGCTCCTCCTTTAAAGCATTGTCCAAATAAACACAATCCCAAGTTGGTATACATTGAGCAATTGGTTTTGTTCATACCTGGGCTTCCCTTGGAAGTATTGTGAGCCAAAGGTTTCGTGCTTAACCCTTTCTCCTGCACTTCTTCCAACATGTTGAAGAAAAATTGAACTTTTGCTTCTTTTGCTTGACTTGCACCATCTCCACTTTTGATGAAGGGGAGTTCTCTTGGACCTCCTCCGAGTGCCTTTCTTGTGTCCCCAAGTAGGGGTATAGTTGATCTACCATGATCAAGTCCTCGACACATTCAGAAGTGATTACATCCACGTCGTCCAGACAGTAGGAAGTGTCATCTTGGGCCATTGAGTGCCGCATTGTATCGGGCAATTGAAAAACAACATCGTGATCTCCAACCCTCAAGGCAAGCTTCCCTTGTGCATGATCTTCAAGAGCTTGAGCGGCGGCGAGGAAAGGTCGCCCAAGAATGATGGGTACGTCGACTTCATCATAAATATCCAACAACACAAAATCTGCCGGGAAAACAAATTGGTTAATTTGAACAAGAACATCTTCAGTTATCCCCTTTGGTCTTCTCACAGATCGGTCGGCCAACTGTAAGGTCATGCCGTGGGCTTAGGGTCTTCGAGGCCGAGCTTCATGTACAATTTATAGGGCATTAAATTGATACTTGCCCCTGAATCCGCCAATGCCTTCTTCGTTACCCCTTCTCCAAGGACACAAGGGACCACAAAAGTACCCGGATCCTTAAGTTTCTTTGGCATGGCTTGTTGAATAACAGCTGAGCATTGGGCATTGAGCATCACCGCACCTATATCTTCCAATTTCTTCTCGTTGGAAAGGAGATCCTTCATGAACTTTGCATACTTAGGCATTTGGACCAGGACCTCTACTAACGGCATACTAATGTGTAGTTGCTTCAACATACCCTTGAACTTCATCAATTGAGCTTCTTCCTTGTCGTTTTTCAACCTCGTAAGATAAGGAGCTTGAGGTTGGTAAGGGGGTATGGGTGGTGTATCTCCAGGTTTTTCCTTGTCCTTTCTTCCTTCATCGGAATTCACAATGGGTCGGACTCCTCAGCTTCGATAGGGGTGTTTGTTTGAGGCCTTGAAACGGGGAGTTCCGCCTTTTTACCACTTCTTAAAGAAATGGCCTTACATTGTTCACCCCGAGGGTTCTTCTCCTTATTGCTCGGCAAACTACCTTGTGGTCTTTCGGCGAGTGATTTTGCTATTTGCCCAACTTGATTTTCTAAATTATGAATGGTAGCTTGCAAATTCAGGATGATAGAATCATTGCTTTGCATGTACTTCACTATCACTTCTTCCAAATTGAATTTCTTCTCTTGAGGCTTTGGGGGGTGTTGAAACCATGGAGGGTACTGTCCCGCTTGTGGATTCCTATAAGATAAGGCCGGATGGGTCCATTTAGGAGCATATGGTCGATATTGACCATCCGGTTGCCTTAGAGCATTCCCCATATACTGTACCTGCTCCATGGGAATTACTTCAGTGCTTGCTATTGGATAGTTTGATGCCTCATGTCCTCCCCCACAAGTATTACAATATATCACCGTGG
Source organism: Dioscorea zingiberensis (assembly GCA_026586065.1). NCBI lineage: Eukaryota > Viridiplantae > Streptophyta > Magnoliopsida > Dioscoreales > Dioscoreaceae > Dioscorea > Dioscorea zingiberensis. The sequence goes on from CM048818.1 coordinate 44,631,514, forward strand.
CCGATCTTGAGCTACTACTGGTTGTCAATAGCTCAATTTTCCTTGTCAACATATCAAGCTTCTCACCAAGAATCGGATCAGAAATTACGGCTTCATCAATAGACCCCACCTTTTTCACTTGCTTGTCTCTAGTGGACCAATGGGCTTCATTACCGGCAATGTCTTTAAAGATTTGCTCGGCTTCCTCCGGGTATTTGTTCCCCAATGACCCGCCGGAGGCAGCATCCAACAATTGTCTCGTCGAATTGTCCAAACCATTGTAGAAAGTTCTCACCTTAGCACAGGGGTCTAGACCGTGTTGTGGGCAATGCCGTAGTAACCCCTTGTACCTCTCATAAGCTTCGAAGAACGATTCGGCTGGCCCTTGCTTAAAAGCAGAGATGTCCAACCTTAGCTTCGCGGCCTTGCTTGGTGGAAAGTAGCGGCCCAAGAATTTGTCTAACATTTCGGCCCAAGTACAGATGGATCCTGGGGGCAATGAAGTAAGCCACCTATATGCACCTTCCCTCAAGCTAAATGGGGAGAGCCTCAACCGAATTGCATCATCGGAAGCCCCATTGATCTTAAACATGTTGCAAATCTGAATAAAATTTGCTAAGTGAGCATGGGGATCTTCATCGGGCCTCCCATCAAAGTGAGCTGTATTCTGAATCATGCTCATTGTGCTTGCCTTGATCTCAAAGTTGTTCATATTTACATTGGGAGGGTGTACACTGAACTCCTCCCCGGTATAATGAGATCTCTCATATTCGGCCAATGTCCTTCTTCTCTCGGCCATGATTGGAATTTCCCTTGCTTCACCAATAATCTCGGTAGGAATGAAGTTCACCGACTCGGAAGAGGATCCCGGGAGCGTTTCTTCAATTTCCTTTAGTCTCTGGTGCAAGGTTCTCTCAATCTCACTATCAACTTCAAGCACTCCTTTGGAATTCTTCTAGGTCATGCAATTGATACCTCGCAAGATATTCAAAAGATCAAGATTAGTATCTAAAATTCAAATGCAATGAAAGACAAAATAAAGAAAGAAAATAAAGAGATAAAAATAAAATGACTAAAGTAGTAAACTCCTAGTTTTCCTAGTAATCCAATTCTCCCCGACAACGGCACCAAAAACTTGTTGCGTTAAATCCGCAAGTGTATGGGTTGTATCAAGTAATAATAGTGGACATAGAAGTCAGGTTGTCGATCCACAGGGAGATGGAAGTACTAGTACCCACTATTTATCTACTATCTAGTCAATCCAAGAGAAAGGTTGATTTTGCTAATTCTAAACTAATTGAATGGAAACACAAAAAAGGGAATTGAGTGTTCTTGAAGTTAAATGATCATGAAAGGGGGATGCTCGGATAATTGGATCCCCCTTGGACTTCTAAAGGATGAATTCCCTTCTCTACCTCAATTACTTGGTTAATTCTTGGCCAAGGATTCCTATCGTGCTTTCACTCCCTCATCCCGAGGTGAGCTACTAATCCTAGTGCCCTTACCGATTATGTTCTCGAACCTATGTCTTGGAAGGATTATGGGAATAATTCATCTAAAGGACTCACCCTTCTTAGTACCCGGGTTCCCGTTATACTCACAATCCTCTCTATTGGAGATGGTTTACACACGGGGAGGCGTTCGCTTCTTCCCCCATATGGACTACGAAAATCTCTCCGGGCTCTCGCAACGTAGAGAGATTAACATACATTAAAACATCCAATAGACTCAAGCAATACAACTAAGCAACCAAAATAGAGAAATAGCATTGATTAAAACATGTCCAAGGGTTCACCAATCACCCAAGCATCTACAAATTTAGCCCTCCATAAAAGGGGGGCAACAATCCATAACAAAGAAAGAAGAAAACAAGGAAGATATCGAAAGGAAAGCTTATGTGATCACCGTTGGTAGCTTCTTGATCCAACTACTTTGATTCCCCCTTTTCTTGCTCCAATGGCTTGAAGAAGATGATCCCCAAGCTCTCTCCAAGGTTCCTTTCTTGCCCTTGCTGCTGCTCTCTCCAAAACCCCCTTTCTCCTCCGCTTTTATACCCATAGGGATTTTTGGGTGAGATTTACCAAGTTGCCCCCGACTAGGTCTGCAGTTCGCCCAAATTTGACGATGTATGGGCCAGTATACAGGCGTATGTCAGCCCGTATACGGGCCAACCACCTTCATACGGGCCGTATGCTCGCCCGTATACGGGCCAATAATCACACCAGCTGTTGTACGGGCCGTATTCTGGCCCGTATCTTCTCCAGGGGCTAGTATACGGCCGTATGTCAGCCCGTATGGACCCTTCTGGGGGCTCTGGGATCCCGGCTTCTCCCGAAATGCTTTCTTTTCTCCGGGGTCCTCGCATTATGGCCTGTTGATGAGAATAAATCAATTTTGAGTATCAATGGGCAATAAATCTTCATAATCACATGCCAAGCATATAGGAATATAGTATAAAACTATGCTCAAATGAACACTTATCACCCGTACACACACTTGTCGAGTTTCTTGGAGATCAGCGACACAATCGAGATAAACGGAGTATCCTTAAACACCATATGCCTCAGGTTGTTTCCTTTCTTAGTCAGAGACAGAGCAAAACAATAGCTGATCTCCTTACCACATGGTTCCAACACGACATGGGCACAGTTGGCTGAGAAGTTCCTAATGAAATATTTTCCACCGGCCAAAATAGCAAAGCTTCGGAGTGATATCTCTTCCTTCAGGTACTTGGTGATGGAAACATTATTTGACACATGGGAGAGATACAAGGACATGCTCATGAAGTGCCCCCAGTATGCGATAGAAGATTGGGTGCAAGTCCAAATATTCTACAATTGACTGAATGTAGCTACCAAACAAATGGTGGACGTAGTAGTAGGTGGCTTCCTTTGTAACAAGGATCCTGAAGCAGCCAAGGAACTAGTAGATGAGATGGCCACCAATGGATATCAATAGAGCTCTAAAAGGACCAAAACAAGCAAGGTGGTCGGAGTCCAGAATGTGGATGCGATAACAGCCCTGACTACCACGGTTGAGGCCCTCAACAAAAAGTTAGACAAAATAAGTGTCCAACAGCAAATGCCAGTATTCATGTGCAATGCATGTGAGAGTAAGACAAAGGAAGGGAACGCTGAACAAGTAGAAGAAGTTGATTTCGTAGGAAGATCACAAATCAATCCATATAGCTTCACCTACAACCCTGGATGGAAGAGGTACCCCAACTTCTCCTACGGCACCTCAGGGTAACAGAGGACAAGCCCACCTCAAGGAAGTCAACCGCCACCTCCAGGCTATCAACCACCAACACAGGAAAAGAAGGGAACAAATTTTGCAAGCCTGATCACATAGTATATTCAAACAAATGAAGCACGAGCTGTTAGGCATGAGGAGATAATGAGAAACCAACAAGCATCTTTCTAGAATCTCAAACATCAAATAGCCCTGATAGATAAGACATTGGCGAAAAGACCAGCAGGTGCTCTTCTAAGCAATACAGAGGTTAATCCAAAGAAGTCTGTCAAGGCTATCACCCTTAGAAGTGGAACAGATCTGGCACCACCAAGGGTCAAGGGAACAGAAGAAACAACCTCTACACTCCCTGAAGAAGACAAATCAGAGAACACCAAAAAGACGGCCGCGAGTAAGGAAAAAGAGGCACCTATGGTGCCCGAGTATAAACCTAAGATACCATATCCAACCAAGTTAAAGAAGGACCAACAAGATGAGCTGTTCAAAATTTTTTTTGATGTTTAGAAGGCACCACACATGAATGTAACCTTTGTGTAAGACTTGCACAAATTCCGCGATATGCGAATTTTTTGAAGGAATTGCTCACCAACAAGAGAAAACTGGAGGAAGTGTCTCTGGCAACCTTGAAAGAAAAATGCTCGGCTGTGCACACCAACGCATTACCAAGAAAAGAAAAGGACCCAGGGAGTTACATAATCCCCTGCACAATTGGAGGATTGGTAGACAAACAAGCCCTAGTTGACATTGGAGCAAGCATCAATCTCATTCTAGTAAAGGTTGATAAGTTCACCTTCCCTGTGGATTTCTATATCTTGGACTTGGATGACCAGGTGGAGGTGCCACTCATTCTTGGAAGACCTTTCCTAAAGACCGCACAAGCACTGTTCGATATTAATGACGGCTGAATGACATTGAGGGTTGGAGAAGAAGCAGTGGTCTTCAAACTCAAGTATGCCATGCGACACCCCATGGAGCTTGATGACACTTGTTATTTCATTGATCACCTTGATAACTGTGTTTTTGAATTTATGCAGGATGAATTACTGAAGGACCAACTAGATGACCTATTCAAGGACGCACCACCCTATGATGACTCTAATAAGGAACAAAAAGGGAGGAAGAAGCAATGCCGATAACTCAAGCAGAAAAGAAGAAAGAATGGCGGCGGAAATTCAGAAAAAGGAGAAGAAATTATGTTCTCCCTCCTTCAACCCCACAACCGGGATCGCTTAAGACAAATTCCTGTAAGTATGAATTCATCACTTCCTTAAGGTAACAATTTGCAGGATGTGATCCTCCTAGCGCGGAAGTAGAGCGGCCCCATCTTTTCGAGCCTCACTAAGCTTAAACATCTAGGTCAAGCTAGTGATGTTAAACAAGCGCTTCTTGGGAGGCAACCCAAATTAGGTTAGTTTTCTAGTATCGTTATCGCTTTAGTTCTTAGTGGAGGTACAACTCTGGTTAATATTCCAGTTTGATGATGTTCTAAATAATTTGGCGATTCTTATATGTTTAACAAATAAATCTTTGCTTTTGGAGTCACTAACATATACATCCAAGAGAAATCAAGGGAAAAACAGTCCAATACAGCAACACAGAGATGTGCACGGCCTTAGTTGAATTGGGCATGGTCATGCCGAAGAGCGTGTACCTCTCAAGATTTTCCTTCTCCCAAAAAAACCACTATTGGGCACGGCCATGCAAGCGATTTGCACGGACGTGCACCGTGGGGCGGCAAACGCAACGAGTTTAGAGTGTGCATAGCCTTAATTGAATTGTGCACAGCTGTGCCAAAGACTGTGCATCTCTCGGGATATTTCCTCTCACAAAAGATAACACAACGCACGGCCATGCATCTCATTTGCACGGGCGTGCCCGGCGGGACGGTGAAACAACAAAAAGCACAAGGTCATGCGTGACCAAGCTGGGGCTTTTAAACCCTTGAAAGCGAGACCCCCCTTATTTATATCCTGTTCCACACTCGCGCATGACCGTGCGGCGTACCTCTGCCAGCGATCCTCCACTTTCCCTCTTGTGCTTGGCCGTGCATCTCCCTCTCTTGCGGGGCACCATCCTTAAAGCACCATGGCGCCGAAGAAACCATCCAAGGAGGAACCAAGGAGGAAAAAGCAGAAGAGATAGTGAAACTCCCAGCCCAAGGCACCTTCATCTACCGCCACCCCGCAAGAGTTGACCTTCACGACGCCGATGTTCGCCGGAAGGCACTTCCGTCTCCTGCAGTTGAGCTTTGGCGAGGCCCAACGCATCGACTGGGGCGTTCTAGAGATAGTAGGTTTTGCCGTCGATGTACATAGATACTAGATGTGGGAGGATGGTGGCGTCTCCTTGACATTCAGGAGAAGCCATACTAGGAGCTGACTCTGGAGGTACTCTCGACATTCCAGATCGCCAGAAATCTTATCACTTAGCACCAACCGGACTAAATCAAATTCAGGTTGGGTGGCGTCATGTTCTAGATGAGCTACACCGACTTCGCCATCCACCTGGAACTCTATGATCGAGAGTACACAATGACTATAGAGTACCAGGGACTGAGGATCGATCGATTGGTTGGCCAGACACAGGAGTCTGTTTGGAGGATGCTCAGTACGGAATCACACTATGACCCGGCTGTCGAAGGCATCCTTTCTCCGCTCCCCGGCCCTTAGGTACATACATTTGATCCTTAGTCATTCGATCACAGGGTGGGGAGGGAGCACAGAAGTCGTGAGCACCAGAGACTTCCTGTACGTCTAGAGTATGATTGATGGTTTCCCATTACACCTGGGATGGGTCGTGGCCGAGCTCCTTATACATCAAGCGACCCTCACAAGGATACAAGCTATTTTCGCAGGGCCATACATCACTAGACTGACTAGCGGCATGGACGTCTTATCATAGTATGTGACGAGACAGATGATGATCGTGGAGAGCTCCACCATAGTCACAATCAACACACTAAGTGTGATGGGCATAGAGTGAGCCGCACGGACCTTTCAAGGTGTCAGATATATAGCCTCAACCCCCATTGAGCCCCCGACACCCATGAAGTGGCCCGAGCCGCAGGATGCGACAACAGTAGGACCTAGTACCTCATCTCCACTAGCAACACCAACAGGCGGACGGGGATACCCTCCTCCTCTGGCTGGTGCACGCTACCCAGCTATCACTAGATCGCCAGGGCATCATGTATCCACCCCGCCACTACCATCAGCTCAGACCACAGGAGACACAAGCGTGGTAGCTTGAGACAGTACAACTAGAGATGACACCGACAACACCGAGAAGGAGGACGATTTTTGCATCTGAGCATCATCTTCTTATTCATCTTTTTATTTACCACTTTTGTATTTTCTTTTTCATTTTAGTCAGTCCGTTCATAAAAGGTTTAGTCATGGAGTTTCACTTTTTGGGCCTTCCATGTTCTCAGGAAAAGTTGAAATTCAAACTTGATAGAAAACACAACGAAAGGAATAGACACAACATGATAGACATTGAGATAAGTTCACTTTCTCTCTCCCATCTCGCTTTCACATGACATATTTTAGTGCATATATTGTGTATATAGGGGACAATGCACAATTTAAGTGTGGAGGAGGGATTAATTATCAGAAATTATATCGTTTATAATAAGTGCCGATTTAGGATGATCTATGAGCAAATTAATGAGAGTCCTCATTTGTGTCTAGGTTAACAGTAGTATTGGGGGCTAACTTTTTCAAAAGTATATTATATAATTTAGCCTTTACCAAACACCTCAGCACAAACTCTGACTATACTGTCACTTGTCTGCTTAGGTTGGATTCTGCCTAGTTTGTGACCATTAGTTTATGTTATTATCAAAAAAAAAAAACAAACAAAAAAGAGATTGGAGAGCGTCTGGTACAACCTAGAAAGTTGGATCCATTAGTGATGCCCTACTGGTATAGAAAAGATGGTAGAAAGCGCTATCACCTTTTAAGTGTGAAAGCCATCTTTGAGTTGTTGGATCTTGGGCATCACAAATGTTCACTTGATGACCTACCACGGGAAGAGGCTACCTCATTGGATGTATGAAGCTACTACCCCCAGCCAAAGAGAGTTAGGGAAGAAGTTAGTAAATAAAGTTTAGACAAGTCAGGTCGGGTTTGAGTTGGTAAGCGGCACCATAGGAAGGGTTATACATACACACGTGGAGGGTTTGAGTACAAGGCAAAACCTATTTTATGTAAAAACCATTCATAGCACTCACTATTGTCTTTTCCCGGGAACCAGAGGGACTCCCAACTATTTTGAGATCGGAGATTTTGCACTTATCTATTTTCTATATATATTTCCTTTGCTTAAGGACAAGAAAAATTTCAAGTGTGGGGTATGATAAGGCACAATTATACATATATTTCTATCATATTTACAAGCACTTATCCGGTTGTTTCTCATTAATTCCTCTATTTTTGTGCTCCTCTAGGTTTATTTTGTGATTGAGTAGGTAAAATGGGTACCCAGTACTAAAGGAATGAGAAATGGGACAAACCAGGGCGGAACAAGCTAAAAGAGCCCTTCACAGAGGTGTACACGACTCCGGTAGAATTGTGCACGCCTGTACAACTCACTGATTCCAAAACGCGTAAAGATTGCAACGCGGGAGCCTGCACGGGCGTGTGTTAGATGCGCACGGCCATGCAAAATCAGATGAATTTCTATATAAACCGGCCTAAGGCACAGATTTCGAGGACTTTTGGCAGAGTAGTCTTCAGCGGGTGTTTCGAGAACGAGAGAGTTTCAGAGGAGATCGAGGGCGGAGAAGACGTCGAGCAAGGAAGTCCCCATGTTTTCGATTATGTATTTCTCCAGTATCTCTATTAGTGTTTCCGTTAGCATGAGAGGCTAAACCCCTTCGGTGGTGCCTCGCATACATGAACCCTAGGATGATTTATTAATTGAATTCTTTTATTTATTGATTTTTTTATTGATAATTCTTGTGAGTCTGTGCTTGATTTATATGATTATATTTTGCATCAGCTATGGTCATATACCTCGTTATGTTCTAGCAAGACACATACGTGCTTAAGGTTTTGACTTACATGTCTCTTTTATGCATAGATCCATATCACTCTTAGTTAAGTTACAACTAGGTATAGGTAGCGAGTTTGATCTGCACACCAAGAGATCGGATGTGGCATCTAGATGGTGCAATTGCCGAACTCCCAAGAATCAAACAATGGAGAGCAATTACGTAGAATTCAGTTGTTAATAAAAGAAACCTAGGGGGATTGAGATCCAAGGTGCCATGCTTCATCTATGATTGTTCACAGTCTGCTAATTGTTCACGTTAGTTTCCTTGAGGATAATCAACCAATCACAACTACTTTCATAGTTTTAAACTAGATAACAAAGATAGTTAGTACTAGTATTCCAGTCCTTGTGGATTAGATAACCCTACCTTTGGGTACTTTATTACTTGATCGACACTTGTAGGTAGTTGTCACGCACCCTGTGCGTGCATCAAGTTTTGGCGCATTACCGGGGACTGGCAGCGCTAGGAATATTATAATTTGTCATTCTAGTTAGATAGTCTAGTTTACTTTTACTAAAAATAAAAAATAAAAAAAAATATATATTTTTTACTTTCAGGCCTAATTTTGTTTTCTTTCTAAAAAGCCTGTTTGACGCTTTTCAATGGTTGGCAAAGCAAAAGTCCTCTTCACGTAACAAGGATGTATCCTTTGTATATTGGATAGACTTTTTTAGAAAACCAAGGAGAGCGGAGTTGACTCCCAGCACAACTCAAAGTTTGATCATCCTCTAGAACTCTTTCCCACTGTTGATTTGGCCTCCTTTGTGGCTCTCTAGATCTGCTACTTCATCATGCCGAATGGACGTAATGTAATTAGATCCGGAGTTTTTGTAATGGCATCCGATATTGCACTTGGAAAGAAGATTGCTTTTGCCACTGCAGTTTTGCCGCGCATATACGTGGGATTAAATTGTGTGGTTAATAATAGGGGAGGGCCTGGATTTTCTACAACGGTTTTCCCCTCTCACTTCTTATATGCATGAGCCAGTTGTCATTTCCCCAGAATATATCTCCATCGGGCGATCGATGATAACACGTCCACCATCCCAGGGATTTTGAGGATACCAGAGATGCTGCATTAAATGAATGCGTCTCCCTTTCCATTCAACTGCTCTTCAAGCGTGAGGAGATTTATTAGGATTGAAGAGAATTTTGTGTGGCGTCCTTTCCCTTATTTATATCATAATGATGAGACAATACAAGGCTCCAGGTATTCTATAGGGCTGAAGGTTCTGGATTCTAATACTATGGAGTATGTGAAGTGCCTTCGTTGCAGCTTTCTCCCCCTACGTTATGCCGGGAATTTTCATGCAGAGCCCTACAATCCCCATCGATTCGGGTGCTAGTTTGGTATAACCAATACTTTCTCAACTCTATTAATGTTCCCAAAAAGGCCTCTTCTCTCGAGGTTCTCTAATGCTACTGGCTCAATTTCTCCCGCCAAAGGATTTTGTGTTCATTCTATATTTGTGAGCATGACGGGAGTGAGAAACTCATATTGCTTTATGCATAGAGGTGGTTTAAGAATGTCCAAGCTTTATTCAATCAGGACGTTGCATCTTTAACTCGGGAAGACCTTGGTAATAAAGGAACAATTATAAGAAATTTTGATCAAGCTCAATCCTTAAGGAGACCACAATTCATTAACGAAAATATTTTTGTTGGTCTTAAACGGAGTCGTTCTCCTATTGATTCTCCTGTTCTAGCAAAGCGACAACAAACTCAAGGTGTGCCAAATTTTTTTTTCAAAATTTAGAATTTTTTAAAGATCCGTTTGAAAATTCAGCGACTTTTCTCTCTCTTTTTCTTTTTAAGAACCCATTCTTTTGTATTCAAAATTTTTTTAAAATATTTTTTTGAAAATTAAGAGATTTTTTTAATTATTTTTTTTGAAAATTCAAATATATATATACTGTGATGTTAAGATCAGGCCGGCCGGATCACTGTGCTGATCCGGCCGCCTCCTATTTTGTCCTCTGGAGCATATTTGAATGATTTCCAACCATATAGATGGGAAGATCATCGAAAAATAAGCTAGCCTGTCAATTTTCATACAATTTGGTGATCGTTTGGTCCTCCCACTTAATGGTTGAAATTCTGAACGGTTAAAATTTTCCTAAAAAAAGAACCGTTAAGTGGAGGACCAAACGGTCAGAAAATTATATTTAAATTGATAGGCTAGCTTATTTTCGATGATCTTCCCATCTATGCAGTTGGAAATCCTTCAAATATGCTCCAAGGGCCAAAATGGGAGGCGGCCATATCAGCATAGTGATCCGGCCAGCCTGATCTAAGCATCAGCGTATATATATATATATATATATATATATATATATATATATATATATGAAATATTTTGTTTTGCAAGGACTTTTCCATAAATTTATTCATTGGTTCATGCCTTCGATTTTTTTTATTTTTTTATTTTTATTTTTTGCTAAAAGTGGATAAACCACAGTTTTTTTTATAGGAAATATCAGTTACATAGGTGTCCCCATTGATAGGGCCAATATGCTTGTTAGTATATATATTGTAGCAACTTTCCTCAGTCCCTTAGATGGGTCAAGGTGTACCCAAGGTACCTAGGGTACCTTAGTATCTTCTCTAGTTGTTCTGTGTGTCTTCAAAATCCCTCCCAGGTGACTCTTGCTGGTCCTCCTCTCTTGTAAATGCGAGACTCCACTTGATGATGGTTTCTACCGCGACCAACTTCGGCTTCTTTGATGCATGAGCTGCATCAAACCAAGATAGTGTCAAGAAGTCAATATCACGGATAGTTTTTGTAAAAACGTGTCGTTTATCTTGAAAACATTTCCTATTGCGTTCCAACCACACGGTCTATGTAGTGGCCGTGATCAAGAGATTCCATCCCAAGCAGGTATCCCTGGGCAAGGAGTGGACAATCGCTGTTCTACCCCATTGGTCTTGTACCCTAGAGGGGGTTGCATTCAACTGGAGTAGCTGTGTGAAGTGTTGCCAAATTCTTGTTTAATATGGATATTGTAGGAGAAGGTGTTCAACTGTCCCCTTGCTTCTTCGCATAGGTAGCATATTGTATGTTGACCGTTCCAGCCGAGCTTCCTTAGGTTATCTAAGATAAGGATTTTGTTATCCCATGTAGCGAGGCGAAAGCTTTGATTTTGACTGGGCATACGAGTTTCCAATAGCTTTTCCCAATTTCTGGCCTTGTTCAACCGTCCATGAGAAAATGGTAGTCGGAGCACACCGTAAAAACCCCTTCTGCAGTGAGCTTCCATCGTCTCATGTCATGTTCTGTCTCTAGAAAATCAGATATCTTCCTAGTAAGGTGTTCAAACTTATTTACACCTCTTTCAAGGATCATGCCTTCTTAGAGGATGGGGCGGTCTAGTTCTAGTTGTTGCCTTACTGCTTGTATAGTGTGTTCCTTGTCTCGAGCTATGTCGTAGAGGGTTGGGTATAGTGATCATGGTGCCCCACCATCTACCCAATTATCATGCCAAAAATAGACTGTGTTGCCCCTTCTCGCCTCCGCCGTCATGTTGTATAGTAGTGCATCCTGTTGTTGGGTCATGTCTTTCCAAAAGAAAGAAGCTCTAGGTGGTGCGGTGGTGTGAGGGTTTAGTTCATTCCCTCTATCGTATTGTTTCTTCAATATTTGAGCACATAGGACTGCTTTCCCTATGAGTAGTCTCCACCACCATTTCCCCAACATAGCCGTATTGAATCAATGTATGTTAATTATTCCCCAACCCCCACGTTCCTTTGGCCTGCACAGTCTGTCCCTTCACATCAGTCTGTATGCTTTTGTTTCCCTCTCAACTCCCTTCTAGAGGAAGTCTCTTTTGATCTGCTCAATTTGGTGTGTTGCCCATTCCGGTAGTCTGTAAATAGATAGCCAATAGTTTGGTATTGCTGTGATAAGCGAATTAAGCAGTATAACAACCCCCCACCCCAAGTGATGGGAATTTTCCTTTCCATCTGGCGAGTCGTGCTTTGATTCTACCAATAATCATTTGCCAGTCAATCTTTTTTGGTTTGGTGCCCGAGAGTGGAAGACCCAAGTATTTGATAGGTAGGCAACCAGTTCTACATCCCATCATCCTTTGCCGCCAGGATGTTGTCCTGGATGAATCTCCCCTTGATGAAAGTCGTTTGTGAGTAGTCGATCAGTTCATTAATCACATTCCTGAGTTTGTTGGCCGACACCTTTATGACAATTTTCATTTAACAGTTTAGCAGGCTGATTGGTTTGTAGTCCGATATGGTAGTGGGGGGAGTTCTTTTTTGGGATGAGAGTAATGTATGCCCAGTTTAATCTCTCCACGGATGTATTCCCTTGTTAGAGATTGCTGAATAGTGCGAGTATTTCCCTTTTCATGAAGCGACACCCATGTTGATACAAAGTCATTGGGAAACCATCAGGGCCTGGGGCCTTATCCCGGTTGAGTTCCTTGACTGTAGCCCATATTTCTTCCTCAGTAAAGGAATTATCCAACTGTTGGAGGTCAGGTCGCTCTTTGTGAGCAAACAACCTGCCCCAGTTAGTAGACAATCTCTGTTATCTTTTGGTTCTGAAAAGCTGGGAAAAGTTTGTTTTAAAGGCTGTTGTCACATCCTCGTATCCCTCCACTATGTTATCACCTATTTGTAGTTTGTGTATCCAATTTTGGTTCCTTCTTTCATTCACCACCGCATGGAAGAATTTAGTGTTCTGGCCCCCCTCTGTCAACCAGGTAATACGAGAGCGTTGCCTCTAGAATGCCTCTTCAGCTTTGATAAGGTCATTGTATTCCTTTTTGCACTCCAGCTTAACTCGTTCTTCTTCAGGGCTGAGAGTAGTTGTTTCCTCCTTTATGTCAAGTTGTTGTATTAAGTTGAGTGTCGCCCTTTTCCTTGCGGTTCCATCCTTCCTTATCTGTGCACTCCATCTTCTTAGTCATTTCGTATAAGTGTCAGCTTTATGGATATGTTGTACTGCTCCCCTAGAAATCTGCACCTTCCCACCATTTCTTGATCATATCCCAGAAACCTTCAATTGATGTCCACGATCTGTTGAAGCGGAACAGTGTTCGGTAGGGCATGTGTGATCCATAGTCAAGCATGATCAGGGTATAGTTGGACCTAATCCTTGGTAGCGCTGTTTGCCATACCTATGGAAACTCCGATGGCTAGGTGGCTAAAAGGAGGAAATAATCAAGTCTGATGAGTAGGGGGTTACTGCGGCCATCAGACCAGGTGTATTCCTGCCCCATCAGTGGAGGGTCCCAGATCTGGAGATCATCTATCAACCCCCAAAATTGCATTCTACTTAGTGAGCTGTGACATGGATTGTTGCAATCTTCGTCTGATAGTGTGGCGTTGATGTCCCCGCCAATAATCCATAGTGCCCTCCAGCGGGTTCTGATCAGTCTTAACTCATCCCAAAATACTTGTTTGCAGCTACGCTCACATGGGCCGTAAACTTTGGTGCACTGCCAATACTTGTTATTTGATCTGTCTTCCAGGATAGCTGTTATACTGAAAGTATCAATAAAGTTGTTGACAAGGTTTAACCGATTGCTGCTCCAACCCATACAACAACCCTCCACTGGTATTTATTACTGGGAAGGCTACTCTGTTGTCGTAGGCATTTCCCCCCAAGCTTCGCCATATGTAGTTATCCATGACGACTAGTTTTGTTTTTTGTAAACAAAAAAGGCCTGGTTTGTAAGTTCCCATAAAATCGCTCACAAGGAAACTGTTTTTCTGTTTCCCAAGGCCCTGAACATTCCATGATATCAGCTTCATAAAGATAAACAAGGATTGCCTTAGTAAATATGTTTTGTGGGTGGCTTAGTTGCCTCCCCAGGCTTTGCCCGCCCTTGTAGATTCCCTTAACCGCATATGGTGTAAATAGGCCTTGGCGTCATCCGATTTGTCTAATTCTACACCCATTGTGAGAGCCTCGCCGATATATTCCCTGTTTGAGCATTCGGATAATGATAAAGGAAGAGGAGGAAGGGGTGAGGTTATACCTTGTGTATCAGTGTGCTTCATTCTTTTCATTGTGGTGGTGGGTGTTGTAGTATCCTCCGGATTCTTGGGTTGTATGATCTTCCTAGGGCGGCCCCTACACTTGCTTGATGTTCCTGCAGTTTTCCCTTTCACCTGTTTTGCTGATGGAGGCTCCTCTTTTGCCTTCGAGTCTACCTTTCCTTCACTAGTAGCTGGTGCTTTCCCTTGTTGATTTTGTGTATTGTTCCAAGTTGTGTTCGAGATCAAGTTCCAACCCCCATTCATATACTTTGGAATTGTGTTGTTTAGATCAATAATTCCATGATTCATTAAATCAAAAATATGTAGAGCTTGTGGATTTAATCTTTGTAGGTTATAAAGAGGGTTGAGATTGGATTATGGTGTGTTAGAAGATGTTGTGTGTTCCTGGTTCATGGATAGAGTTTCTTGATGCTATTGGTTGGGCCCATGCGGCTCATAAGGGGGTTGGTTGGGTCCATGCAACCCACGAGCTTGTTCTCAAGATGGTTGGTTGGGTCAATGTAACCCATGTGGTTTATTGGGCTTGGACCCTGATGCCGGCCCAAAGTCAGATATATTAGCATCTACCAGTAGTTCTAGTGAGTCTTCATTTTGGCCTGGGTTCTTTGGGCCTTCAACAATTCCTTTCCCCGATCTCTTGATTGGTTGGGCCTCCAGATTTTGAAGATCTAGGCTTGGAGGAATCTCCATCACTCGATATTGCTCGAGATCATGCGTTGAGGTTTCAAAGTTCCCCTTGTCCGTGCCTTCCATTTAGCCATCTGAGTCCCCTTTTAGTTGAGTCACGTGGGTCTCCTTTGCGCCTGACTTTGAAAGGATGTGAGGTACTTTGTAAGCTTGGTGTGGGGATGTTTTAGTTCCACCTGAGTCCGGATTTAGGTTGGCTTGAGCTAGTTTGTGAGCCTGGTGTGGAGTTGTTTTGGTTCCACGTGAGTCCAGATTTAAGTTGGCTCGTGTGAGATATTTTTTTTTTAATTTTTTTTCGAGGACTTTTCGAGAAATTTAGTTATTCAAACCCTCTTTTTTTTATTTTTATTTATTTTGACTCAAAGTCTTTGATCAACAGGAATACGAATTGATGAAACTTCATTGGAAATTCTCAGGGCAACTCAAAAGTCCCCAATTGGTATGAATTTTTTTTTTTTAATTTGACCGTTAAAATTTTCAATTTTCAAATAGCTCCAAGAATTGATGATGCTCCTCCATCAGACTTGGGGATGCCTCAGGACTCTCCTATTAGTGAGAAAACATCTCTTTGACCAACTGCTTATGCATCTTTAATGGATTTAATGAAAAAAATTTAATTTCAGGTCAAGGAAACCCGCTAGATTTTAATGTTGGTGCCAAGGAAGCTTTCCCTGATCAACCTCAAGGTATTATTTCTTTTT
This sequence comes from Dioscorea zingiberensis, assembly GCA_026586065.1. Lineage (NCBI taxonomy): Eukaryota > Viridiplantae > Streptophyta > Magnoliopsida > Dioscoreales > Dioscoreaceae > Dioscorea > Dioscorea zingiberensis. The sequence goes on from CM048818.1 coordinate 44,647,207, forward strand.
TTTTTTGTCTTTATTTGTTTTCAATTTCATTTTAGGAGATATACCAATCGCCTTGGAGAATGAACCACCACTCAACTTGCCAATGATCTAAGAAGGTTTTTTTAAAAAAAAAAATAAAATTGATAAAAATCTTCTTTTGAAATCCAGCTGCTCAAGAGGATGATAGTTCTTCGTCGTTGGGGCCAACTCCTTCTCCAAGCTTTATTAGGGACGCACCTACCTCCATGGAAGAACTAGAGAGTGATAATGCCAATGTTGATAGAGATTTCTAAGTTACATCTTTAATAAAGCAAAATGAAGGTTTTTTTTAACCACTGAGATTAACATATTTTTTTATTATAAATTTTTATCCAGATGCCTGCGAGGGTACTAGCTCTTCGCCTCTTGGGCGAACTCTTTCTGAAGAAACTATTAAGGATGGTCTTTCTCTTGGGGAATGGTAGCTCTTGGAAAAGAGCTATTTTAGTATATGTTTATTAGGTTTTTAGAGTCGGAAAGTGCATTAACGAACGAATACTATGTTGTTATGACTCGAAAATGTATCACTTAACCAAGAGGGCTATCATGTATGCTTTAATAGTAATTTACACCTGTTTGTGATCGATAGATGCTAAAACGAGTGATTTTTTTATGCAACAAGTGAATTGAAGCAGCAAAGTGGTCAACATCGCGATGTGCTTTTGGACATCGCGTATTAATTAGAAGCTGAGAGCACATTTGCAGGTTTAAACTCACATCGCGATATCCTTTTGAGACATCGTGATGTTCAGATTTTGGGAAATCTCAGATAAAGATGAACATTGCGATGTCAATTTTCAACATCGCGATGTCGATGGGGCTGGGTATAAAAACATGCTAAGTTGTTAGGGTTGGGCATCTTTGGTCTTGGTGGCCACTGCATGCGAGAGCATCGATCCGGAGGGCTTTTTCCAGTACTTTGGAGCTAGAGATCACATATTTATGAGGGGGAATCTTTAGATTTTCATCTTTGATGCTTATGAACTCTCTTTTAGTTCAAATATGGTTGTTTATGTGAATGATTACATTGCTTTGGATTCATCTTTTGCAATGGTAGCCTAAACACCCTTTTTAGGGTTGTATGGATGTTTTGACTTGAAATCTATATTATCTTTGGCTTTGCTCTGTTATCTTGTGTGTGGATGTGCCTATGTATTTCTCATGTTAATCCTTGTTGGTCGAAAGGTGACAAGTATCTTAAGCTTCAAGCGCATAGACATATGAGCTTGAAAGTAGAGTAGGAACTTAGGGTGGACGGAGTGATACCGAATTGTCCTCTAACTTAGACATAAGTAGAGGCATATCCATGGTATTGGTAGAGATTTGCCTTATAATGCCTCTAATGTTACGATAAACATATGGAATTTAGAGCATGATCCTTAGAAATAAGGTCTTGTAGGATGCACCCGGAGTTTACATAAGTGCAATCTTTATCATAGAAACACCCATATCCACAACCTTGATAACTTAGCCAGCCAAAGAGAAAATCCTAACAAGTCAACTAACACCATACAACCCTAGATCCTTGATCTTGAGAGTTTCCCCTTTGTGACCGCCGTTCCTACACAACTCACTTAATTAACACTCAATTACAATTTTCACTACTTCATATACACTCTCCTCAAACTACATAAAGCATTAGCCTAGGAAACCTAATATCCATTCCTTTAGGAATTTGACCCGGTACTCACTAGTTTTATTACTCACGACCACGTACGCTTGCGTGCGGAGGCTTGAGTGTTTGCACTCTAGCTTACGGTTAATAAGGAAGAAGTGGAAGGGGATAGCGCTAATGTAAATGTCAGCATTATATCTTCGTCAAAGCAACATAAAGGTTTTTTTATGCCCTTATTCATGTATCTTTCTTTCAGGTGATGAAGTTGTCCCACCTTTGCCAACACTACAAGGTATAATGTTGTTGTTATTATAGTTTTTTTTTAATTATAATTTACATATCCTCTTCATAGGTCCGAGGAATATACCAAACACAGCATTATCACTGCGAGACAGGGTAATCAACAAAATCAAGTCCATCAATTATCATAACTAAAAAAATGTTATTGATAGTATGAAGAAGACATATCCAATCCTCAAGTCCTTTGCCATCAACTTGGATGGTCTCGATCGCTTTCTGGATTAAACATCTCAATCTGCATCCTTTGTTGAAGAAGCTTCAAAGGACCCTAGTGTCCTAGCCCATATCCGTAATCAACAAGCCAAAGAATGTGTGGTGGAGAAAACCTTAACACTTGAAAGCCTTAATAAGAACAATATGGATTTACCCAATGGCATAAATATGAAGAAGAAGCGTCAGAGACTTATAACAGAATGCCATGAACTTCAAACTAGACTTCTTAAACTTTCAGATATGGTAAATCGACTTCAAACTATAGATTTTGAAATTATATGATCAAAAGTTTGGATGAAGAGATAACTACTTCAACGGTCTCTTTGGAAACTTCTGAGCTTGCACAAGCAAATGTTCAAGTTGCATTGGATGAAGCCAAAACACATCTTAGTAGGGATCGAGGAGATCATCCGGATGATTGTCACGTTGCTCTTTTCAAGAGATGGCTCGAGGAATTGTAGGAAACAAAGGAGTCATGTTTGCAATTTATTGGGCATTGAAGACCTCTTCTTCTTTTTTTTTATTGGCTTATATAGGCTTTGGTAGCTAGTTTTGAGATATTTGTCATGAACATTAGACTCGGAAACATGATCATGACTTAGTTCTTTTATTTATCTATTTGTTTATTTATTTATTTATTATTCCTTTTTTTAGCACAAGTCATGATAATGATGGGCCTGAATTTATATCCAAGAATGACTGTGGATAAGAATATCTCCCATGCATTGCATAGGAGAGATTCATTTAACCTACTTTCCCATATTGCCACTCTCTTAACCCATTAATACCATAGTCAAACTTTGACCATATTCACAAACTTGTTAAATAATTCACCTCTAATGGGGATCAATGTAAAGCTCACAACTCATATCTTTGATTTCTCAATTTCTCCCCTACAGCTTTAGATGACATTTTTTTTTTTGTATGTGTTTTTGTGTGTGTGTGTGTGTGTGTGTGTGTGTGTGTGTGTGTGTGTGTGTGTGTGTGTTTGTTTTTTGTTTTTTTCTTTGGGAAACATAGGGGGTTAGTCTATTTGCCTCAAGAAGCACATTTAATTGTGCATGACCGGTCTACCTTTTACAAGGAGCCGGACGTTCCATCATAGACAAACACATATCTCTTTATTTCATTGAATGAATTTAATACAAAAAGTATATGAAAATTAATGTTTTGTCACAGGACTTACATTTGATTGAACATGAGTAATCTACCTTTTTCTTATAAGGGACCAGACGTTCTGTTATAGGCAAAAATTTCATAATATTTCTTCAAAAAACAACCATTAATAGGCGATATTGGTCTTTCTCAGTTGGCATTAATGAGTTGGTATGTGCCTCCTTTGTAAATGATCTCCACAACTTATGGCCCTTCCTAATTTGCTTTAAACTTGCCCCCAGCTCGTTTATTGTAATGATTGGTCTTCTGAGGACAAGGACCATCTCTCCTTTAGTAAAAGTCCTAAATCGAGCCAATTTGTTGAAGGCTTGAGACATCTTGGCTTTGTAGACTTCAAGATTCTGTTGTGCTCCTATCTGTTTCTCGTCAAGGGATTCCCGCTCATCTAGGGGAAGCATAATACTATATTTATTTGATATTTTATTTTGCACTGTCATTCTCAATGAGGGTATCTGGATTTCGTGGGGTAAGACCGCTTCAGTTCCAAATACCAAAGAGTAAGGTGTACATTGTATTGAAGTCCTATAGGTAGTGTGGTAGGCCCATAATATCTCCGGGAGTCTCTCATGCCAGTCTTCTTTTATTTTTGGACACAAAGTTCTTTAATAGCTTTGAGAGGGTCGTGCTGAATGCTTTTGTTAAATGGAGGTATATCTCTAGTCTATTTTATGATGCTGTGTAAATCTCCCAATCTTGAAGTTTCTGAAAGCGGGGCCATTATCTGAGATAATTCTCCTTGGAGCCCCAAATCTATATAAGATGTTCTCCCTGAAGAATTTGATGATATTTTCAACCTTCACTTCTCTCAGCAAAATAGCTTCTACCCATCTAGAGAAATAGTCCGTTGCAGCCAATATGAATCGATATCCCAAAGATGATGGAGGTTCAATGAGACCGACTACATCTATTCCCCATATCTCAAAGGGCCATGAAGAGACTGTAGAGTTTAGAGGATTTGGATGTTGGTGAATAAACTTCCCATGTATTTGTCATAGATGGCATCTTCTGGCATAATCAATGTAATCTCTGACCATAGTTGGCCAATAATATCTCATGCGCTTAATCTTAAGTCGCATCTTGTGTCCGGATTGGTATACACCACATATCCCGAAATGTACATCAAGCATGACTTCTTGTGCTTCTTCATATGAAAGACATCGCAGGAGTAGTTAACCCTACAACTTGCGATATAATGTATCATTTATAAGGGTGAATTATAGGGCTCTTCGCTTTATCTGAAAGCCTTCTGATATGTCCTATGGGAGTTTATCATATTTTAAATATTCCATGAATGGTTGCCTCCAATCTTCCTCTAGCATTTCGAGGGTGAAGACTTCCACTTTGCCCCCAACATTTTCCTCTTCGACATCATCAAGGATTATACTTATGGGCCTTCTATTTCTTATGGTGATATGGAAATTTTAATAGTTCGGATTCGCCAGCTCCTTCACTACTCTTGCCAAAGAATCAACTTCTCCATTTTTTATCTTAAAACCCTCCTTAAATGTACTTGGGGATTTTCCTCATCAGATCTTTGACCTTCTTATAATATTTAAGAAGTTCAGGTTTGTATATTTTGTAGCCTCCTTCGACTTGCTTGATAATGAAATGTGAGTCTCCAAATATGTAAAATATGTTGGATTCCCATTTTGATTGCCAATTCCAAACCAGCTATGAGACCTTCATATTCTGCCTTATTGTTTATGCATGGCTCTGTAAGGGAGAGTGCATATCTAAGAATTCTCCCTTCCGATGTGACAAATACGAGTTTTATCCCAGCTTTGATTTGTGGCATCATGGACCTGAGTGCCGGCTTTATAGATGACGCTCCATAAAAGTATAGTTGCCACCCTGCTTCTATCACTATTAGTGTCTCTTCATCTGGGAGATCATAATTAAGTGGTGAATCATCAACGATAAGATGTGCCGCTAAGAAGTTTGCTAACTCCTCCCCTTTAATAGCCATTTGTGGAGTATATGTTATATCGAACTCCATTAGGATTAGCGCCCATTTTTCAAGTCTTCCCGTGAGCAATAATCTTGTCCTAAGATATTTGAGTGGTTCAATTTTCGATATAAGGATACCTTTATGTGCTAGCAAGTAGTGTTTTAGCTTCTTGACTGCAAACACTAGGGCTAGACAATGTTTTTCAATTGGTGTATATTTACTCGCAGCACCTATGAACATCATGCTGAGGTAATATAGTGCATTTTCTTTGTCTTCTTCAATGTTCTGGACTAGCATAGCTCCTAATGACCATTCCATTGCAACAATATATACGATTAGCGGCTTTCCATAGATCAGGGCCGCCAATATTGATGGATTCAACAAGTATTGCTTAATGTCTTCAAAAGATTTTTGGCATTCATAATCCCCCATTTGAAGGATATATTTTTCTTGACCAGCTTGGAGAAAGGCTTGCATCTTCCAGATAGATTGGAGATGAATCTTCTAATATATGCTAAACGCCCTTAAAAAGATCATAGCTACTTCAATGTTTGTGGAGGTGGTATTTCTAGGATCGCCTTTATCTTAGAGGGGTCTATCTGTATTTCCCGATATCTTACAATGAAGCCTGAAAACTTCCCATATAGGACTCCAAAAGCACACTTCGTGGGGTTCATTTTCAACTTGTATTCTCTGAGGCATGTGAATACTGTCCTTAGATCATCAAGATGCTTATCCTTGGAATTTGTTTGGACCACAAGATCGTCCACATAATATTTGACGACTGTGTGAATTAGATCATCAAATATCCTAGTCATAGCCCTTTGATATGTTGCCCTCGCATTTTTTAGACCAAACGACATTACTTTGTAATAGTATATACCCATAGGCGTCCGGAAGGTGGTATGTTTTTCATCATCTGGGTGAATTTTAATTTAGTTATATTCCGAATACCCATCCATAAAAGAGAACATCTCGTACCCCGAGGTGTTGTCAATCATGATCTCCATAACGGGCAAGGGAAAGTCATCTTTGGGACATGCTTTGTTCAAGTCCTTGAAGTCTACGCATATTCGTATTTGTCCATTCTTTTTCTTCAAAGGTACTATGTTAGCTCCCCAATCAGGTTATCTCTTCCCTTATAAAATTTGCTTCAATCAACTTCTTCGTTTCTTCCATCACTTTCTCCTCTAGGTCAAACTTCATCCTTCTCGGCGCCTGTTTGACTGAGACAACATTGGAGTCAATAGCTACTCTGTGAATAGCAACCTCATTATCCAACCCTAGCATTTCATTATAGTTCCTGGCAAAACTGTAGATGTGTTCTTTCAAAAGAGCTATGAAGGATGTCTTTTCTTCTTCTGACAATTGCGTACTAAGAAAGGTTGGCCTTGGGTCTTCATCACTTCCCAAGTTGATTTCAACCAACTCATCGATTGTTGCCTGTCCCCCGTCTTCTATTTCAGGTGGTGCATTCTTTATTTTGATATCTTCTTCTTCTTCCTTGGACATGGTCATGTAAGATAAGTGCCTAGAAGGTTCAGAATAACCTATTCCTTTCTTATCCATATGTGCAGGATTCTATAATTGATGAAAGCTTTGATATAACTCGACCATTTCATTTTGCCCCCATACCTCTCAACTATTGACTTGAGCTTATTGGGGTAATATCTAGGGAAGTCTATGGGTTGAATTTCATTATCTTCTTCCACCTTGATATTTATAATAGCATCATTTGAAATTCGTTGCTTTCAACCTTATAGAAGAGGATGCCTCTCTCCTTTTCAATGTTTTCATATCGAGTTGGCACATAGAATGTCTTCGGATGCTCAACAGCGTTAATATCTAAATCATCCAAGGATTTGTAGAGTCTATTAGAAATCCTTGTGATGTGAAATGTGATTTCTTGGGCGGATTCTTTAGCTTGGCCTTTATGTTAGTGTGTATCTTCATTACTTCCGTCTTTTGAGGACTCCGTGTCACTACCAAAGTGAGGCAATGTTGATTGTTTCTCTTTGGACACAGGAGCAGACTTGGATGTCTTCACTAGAGATTCTTTCTTTAGACTTGAAGATTTCCCCCTTTAGATGTGCTAAGTAATACCTTGCATCTTATAGTGGATTTCATGGATGCAGAAGGGTTGGATTTCTCTATCGATCCTGAATTTTTCCCCATCCACCATTTACTTCACACACTGATAAAGTGTTGAAGGGACCATTTGATTTTCATGGATCCATGGCCTTCCCAACAAGGTTTTATATGAGACATTAGCATCGATCACATAAAACTTCACATCCGATTTCATCTTTCCAAATTTTATTTGGATAGTAATGGACCCTAATACTTTCTGGCTATGTTGATTACAGCCTTGAATGACAATCTTTTCTAGGGATAAGTGGCATATTTCAAGAGCTAGATCCTGGAGAGTGATGAGGGTCATTAAGTTCAGAGAGGGCATTTAATCAATCAATATCTGGTTGATTTTTATCCCATCACAAGAACCCGTCACATATAAACGTCAATTATGCTCTGTGGGTCCAAGCAACAAGTCTTCATCTGTGAAGTATACTGAAGGTGCATGAAATGCATACAGAGCTTCTTTCATGTTGAACTCAGAAAAATAGGTTTGATATTCCTCAGGATTTTGTAGGGCATGTATTAGGGATTCCCTAACTTCTGTTGACATCATAAACGCGTTATACATGTTAAGAAGAGCCAGGACTTTCTTCAAGTTCGCCAATATATTATAATATGGCTTCTTTAATGTTTTCTTTGGTAAGATATTCCTCTCTTTAATCATTTTCCCTTTGTTTTTGTCATTGGAGCTGGAAGGCTATCTTGGCTGAAGTATCTTCCCAGCTCTGAGTTACATTTGATGTACATAGTATGGTACCTCATCTTCTTCATCATCTTCTTAGTCTGGGAAGTTTAACTCATCATCAAAATCTTCCTGGTAGGTTATGGCATGACAAACACCTTTCTCTTCAAAGTAGTCATCTGTCAGCATCAAATTTCCCATGGAAACTTGCTTTTGTAACCATTTTTGGAAATTACGGCACTCCTTTATGGTGTGCCCCACAAGTTGGTGATATGGACAGTAATTCGGGTGACTGTCGAGATGCATCAAGCATAGCCTTTTGGTTTTCGGTAATTCCAGCCCTTTTTCCATATCTTGGATGAAAAACTCCTTTCTCTTATCTTTCTTGATGTTGATACCTTGACAGATGGACTTTCCTTTAGCATTTATTGCTTCTGTCGGGGGTGAAGACTCCACGACCTCTTAATCAAAATTTTCACCTGATGATTCTAGAGGGTATGTCCCAGACTCATCCCACTCAACATCTTCAATATATAGTTGCAATAGCCTGTTGCTAACTCCTCAATAACTCTTTGAATGAAAGCAAGGATTTCTTCAGTAGGCATAGCCTTTTTTAAGACCTTTAATTTTGGGGTCTTTGGGGTGTAATAAAATTTCTTTGGTTTTTCTGTCGAGTGTGGCTCCAAAAGCCTAGCGTTCGCCTTCTTCACTCTTTCTCCAAATTCTATCTTCTTCTTCTTCTTCTTGCTGATGTAGGGTCGACCATGGCGATCATATGACTCTTTTGTTTCAAAGAAGCTATCTTCATCATCACATGGGTCATATAAAGGGTATTTTCCTCCTGAAATAACCTGCAAGTTTCCACTTGCACACTTTCATTGTCCTCTTCAGCTAATTCCCCAAGTAATTCTTCAACCTCCTCAAGAAAATAGTCTTTAAGAGTAATCAAGACTTTTTCCTTCTGTTGATATTTATCAAGAGATTCGATATACTCTTCGATGATAGATTTCCTGCGCTTCGATTGTTCGTGCTTCTGCTTCTTCTTCTTTTTCTTCTTCTTAGTTTGGTTTATTGGGAGCCCTTTAGGGGGTTCTTGGGAACATCTCCACGTGATCCCTATGAGCTCAGCCAGCTTCTTCAATATCTTCTTTGACTTTTTTGGATATAAACACTTCCCACAATTCTTCTGGAACAGCAGGAGGTTTATCATTATTTGTTGATGGAAGTGTTACTTTATTGCCCACTACTATGATTTCCCCTTAGGATGATCCTTCATAGTCCAAGGTAGTCACATAGCGGATATGCTCAGCTGGTTGCTCCGACAAAACATTTTTCGAGAGTGTAATCTTGTACTCTTGATATTGTCGCTCAACCCAATCCTTGAAGACATAACAATCTTCAATTGTATGCCCCAGCACCCTATGATATGGACAATAACTAGGATTATCCTTCTTGTTCTGCTCTTCTGGTCTCCTGCATTCAGGCAACTACAGACTTTCTTTCACAGCATCTTTAAAGATTTTCAGTACCTTATCTCTTCTGAAAGAATATTTTTTATTCATCCTTGCTTTTAAAGAAGGAAGGGGTCTTGATTCATTACCAGCTACACCTAATCTGGGTGGGTTGACTTGTTCCGGCTTATGAGACTCCACAACGCCTTTTCCTTTATCAATGTTGAAGGCTGTAGCAGTGTACTTGACGCCTTCTGTCCTTATCTCTATCATTTCTTGAGGTTTGAAAATTGGACAACATCGTTGGGCTAGTCCTTTCCAATTTCTTAGCTCGAGAAGTCAATTCTTGGAATGTAGTGATGCCGGATGTACTTAGAAAGGGTGCCATCCAACTATTGATATTCCCAAGCAATAGACCCACTGCCTGTGGCTGATCAAGGTGTTGTTCACATTTGATGCTCTAGTTTCTCCATCTTATTATGTAATCCACCACTTTTTCATCTTTATTATGGCGAGTGGTTGTAAGATAACCGACTGTGATTTTGTCACTTATGCCCCTGAACAGTACCCGAAAGGCATCTTTCAACTTCTGCCAGGTTTGAATTGATTCCGGTTGCAAGCTTGCATACGACTCGAATGTCACTCCTGTGAGGCTTGTAGAAAATTCTCTGAGGAGAAGCGAAAGTTTTGCACTTGTATCTCGACAGGTTGTCACAAAATGAGCCAAGTGTTGATCAGGATTGGCAATCCTATTAAACTGTTTGAACTTAGGTACATTATATCCCTTAGGGTATAGTACCAAATCATGATAGTTGGGATAAGGTTTATCTCCATCGACCCTTATCTCACTTCCTTTGGCTTGTTTCAATTCAGCAGCAACCATCCGTTGTATCTCTTCCCGAGTCATTGCAGTTGACTGTTCCGGAACAGGAGTTGATGAGGTTCTCTTGGTTGAGGGATTGGACTCCTAGATCTCTGTACTCGTTTAGATCGGTTTTCCATTAAGGTAGTCATTTGTTTCTGCATCTTTAGCATTGACTGCATCAACACTGTCATGTTTTCATTGAGTCTTCTATATTCTGCATCTCGATTTTCCATTTGATGGACTCTCCTCATATATCATCTTCATTTAGACCATAATCAGGTTCATTCTCATTACCTTCATTTGGAGAATTTATTTTCTTTTACTTCGGTATGTGATGTGGTGGAAGGTTAATCCTTATCCCCTGCCCCTCATATGGCATGTAGCTTGAACCTTCTTCTCTAATCCCACTTTGAGAGTCCAGTGCTCTTTTATGAGCCATTGTGAATGTCCCTGGTTGGTCTTGTTCAAATACTGGATCTCCTCGAGCTTTAGTAACCATTCGAACAGTATGTATTTCTACATCCACATCAGATATTTTCTCATCTCTCATTTCCCTCCTCTGCAAAAACTTTGAGCCGGAGGTTGTATCTTAAGCTATTCGATCAAAAATCATCTTGCGTGCTTTTGATACTAATTGCTTCTTCTTCTGATGGAACTATTTTTCTCATTATCTTCTCTGATTGCAGCTTCTTTGACGTTGTGTAGGTCTTATAGAGGTTTTTATTGAAAGAGTCCTTATGATGGGACTTCGGAGGTATACCACCTTTGTTTTCACTTGGTTGAGGGCACAGCTCTCCAGTGGTTGAATTCTTCTTCACCAACTTGAGTGGTTCAAATGAGTTATTAAAAGAACCTATTTGGTTACTTTTGTGTCCCTGGAATGACACAAAATCCAGCTTCTTCTTTGGAATTTTGATTTTTCTTAGTGTGAGCCTTGAGAACACACTTTTCTTATGTATATCTTCAGCAAATTGGAATATCACACATTCCCGCCTCTTTGCGGTAACAGTGAAACTGGGTTCATCGTCTTCATCATTCAAAGAGACTATCCTTAGGGTGGGATAGTCTTTTGAAAGCAGATACCCTCGGCAGTTCCTTAGTAGCAGTGTTTTCATTGGTTATCGGGACAATGATGTTTGGGCAACGTCCTCTGGATGGAAGGTGTGGCACTGTTAGGTTCTCCTCCGAGGGTGCGGGTCGTCGTACAAATTGCACTGACTCTGAGATTGTGCCAAATCTTAGTTTAGTTCCAATGTTGAAAGTACAGTTGGGTAGTTGAACTTTAGCTTCTTCCCCGAGGAAAATGGTGAGCTTCGGGCTTTCGGGTGCGGTTGCATTCTTGAGTGCCATCTTGTTTGCAATAAGAAAATAAAAAATATTAGTTTTTTTGCATAGGGTATAGAAACAGTGCCTCTACTTGTACTTTTGCCTCAAAGATGGGAGGTGGAATGTGTCCCTACCGGGCGTGCCAGAATTTGTGGGATCGAAAATAACTACCTGGCATCGTGTCTGTGAAGAGGCACCAGGCGATACATCGAATCACAAATGAGTATTTGTTTTCATTTGTTTTAGTTATTTTGGGTTCTTCCATTCCTAATAAAGACAAACCTCTATTATTAATTACCCTGAAGTGGCTTCGGGAACCTCCGATTAAGGGCATAAGTACAAGTAGTGGCAATGAAAAATTTGATAAATTCATATATTATAAAAAAAATGATTTATTACATATAAATATCATTATATGGATGTATATACATATTATTTATTTATTTATTTATATATGACGCCGCCTTCCTCCTTGGGGCATATGCTTCACCACTTTGGAATTTGTGTTTCATCGGTTGCCTCTAATACATGCTTCGTCGCCGCCTTGAGATTTATGTCGCTTTAGTATTTAGGTTCGCATTGACTATCTTGATATGAGTGTTTCATCGTCGTCTCGAGATATGTGTCGCCTTGAAATTGGTATTTATTAGCTGCCTCAAGATGCGTGCTCATCATTGTTTCAAGATTTGTGTCACTCCAGGATTTATATTTCATTGGATACCTCGAGATGCGTATCCCATCCTCACATCGAGATGCATGCCACTTTGAGATTTGCATTTCATCACCCATATCAAGATGCGCGTTACATCGTCACATCGAGACCCGTGTCATTTTGAGATTTGTATTTTATTGAATACTTCGAGATGAGTGTTTCATCGTCACCTCAAGATTCGTATCATTTCATAATTTGCATTTTATCAGCCACCTGGAAAAGTGTATTCTATCGCCACCTTGAGATGGGGTAAATTTTGTAGGTGGGTACCGAACTTTGGTCAAATATCATTTTGAGCATCAAACTTCAATTTGTATCTTTTCGGTTACTATATATCAATTTGGTTTCATTGGGAGGGTACTCGAGTGTTTCCGACGATAATTTGTCGACGTGGACGCCAAAAGTGCCACGTAATTAAAATTTTAAATTTTTTTAATTTTTTTAATCTACGCAATATTTTTCTTTCTCCACCTTCTCTCCTCTTCTCAACCGAGAGCTCTCACCCCCCTGTCGCCGGCCGGAGCGAGAGATGAAGCACCGAGAACCTTGGAATCAAGCGTCGTCACCGGCGGGAATGAGAGGATGAAGCACCAAGACTGGCTTTTCTTCACCCGTGATCCTTTCCTCAGTTGAGAACCTTCACCCGCAATCGCCGAAGGGAGTGAGAGGATGAGGCATTGAGAGCTGCAGTGAGGATCCTCCGACCAGCACTGGCACCCGCCGTCGCTCCCTAGCCCCATCGCCGTCGGCGTTTGGATCCTTAGATCTGAAGGTATCGCGGCTTTGTTCTCCGGCATCTCCGCCACTGTCCTTTGCCAGACCCTGTACTCCACGACATAAGTTTGTACGACATGATGAAGAGCTAGTTCGGGGACACCAAGGTCTTACCGCTGTACCACAAGATCGCGGTGAGGTTCATCATCGGTAGCATCGGCATTGTCGTAGCCAACTCGACCGACGTCGCCATTGTCCGGATGCAAGCCGATGACCACCTCCCCTCGCACAACGTCGGAACTATAAGAGCATGGTGGACGTGATAGGAGACGGCGATGTAGCGGCCGCTCTCCCCAAACCCGGCGGCGCCAACGTGATAGGAAGGAGAGAAGGAGGGGGCGACGAGGAGGAGGGAGGGGATAGGTTAGGGCTTAAGTTAATTAGGGCTGGGTTTTAATTAATTAGATGTTAATTAATGTAATTAATGTTATTAGATTGTATTAATTATAATTAGTATAATTATGTTATTTGATTATATTAATTATAATCCATGTCAGCGCTAGATGTAGAACTTCCGGCGTCCACGCCATTAAATTATCGTCGGAAACACTCGGGTACCCACCCGGTAAAACCAAATTGATATATAGTATCCGAAAAGACACAAATTGAAGTTTGATGCTCAAAATCATATTTAACCAAAGTTTGGTGCCTACCTAAAAATTTACCCCCTCGAGATGTATGCCGCTTTGAGATTTGTATTTTATAGGCCGCCCCGAGATGTATGTTCTATTACCGTCTCAACACACGGAACCTAAGGGTTTTATCACTAGTACTATGAAGCCTTTAGTCGGGTTAATTACATAAATGGTCCCTCAACTTTCACCGAATTTCACTTTCATCCCTCAACTTTATTTTATAACAAAATCTTCCCCCAACTTTCAAAACGTAACAAAATAGTCCCACCAACCGATTGCCGGTTTTACAAAGCTGACATGGCAGTTACATGTTGACTCACCATGCCACCCTGGACGCCGACGTGGCAGCAAATAGTGGATTTTTCATATTATGGTTCCTCAACTTTTACGGTTTTTCACGAATGGTCCCCCAACTTTAAGTTATTGCATGAAAGGCCCCTCATCTTTATATATGTTCAAAAAAAGTGTAGTTAACACATATATGTTAAAAAAAATGTAGTTAATACATTTGGAATATTGGGATCACATTCCAATTAAAATAACAGTATAGTGAAGACATGAAACAACTGCAAACACATTTACAAATTCTTCTTATCAAGATTTGGCCAAAATATTTACAACTTAAGTATAAAATTAAGACATTTATGTAATGAAAATTCATATTTACATTTAAAATTACACATTCACAACATAATGAAAATTCAGATTACACATTTCATAGTCACATTTCACATAATTTGGCCAAAATAAAATTTCACATTAGACATAATGTAAATTCACAATCACATTTTACATTAAACATAATGAAAATTCACATTACATTTCACATTTACATTTCAATGAAATCTAATCCTGCATTACAAATTTCACATTACAAAATATGTACACAGACAAAAACTTTGCTTCAAAAATTCACATTAAAAAATAACTTAAAGTTCTAACAAAGCCTTGCAAATTTCAATTAACATGATCTATTTGCTGCAAACAAAATCCTGCATTGCAAATTTCAATTAACCCAATCTGTTTGCTCCAAACAAAATACTGCCTTGTAAAGAAAATAACTTCAAACAGCTACACAACTACTGCCTTGCAAACAAAATGTCTACAAAGACAAGTGTTCTATTCTCATTCATTCTACTTGCTCCCGCAAACAAAATTTTCCCAAAGAGGTAGGAGAACAGACTCAATGTCTAATCAAGTAAAAGAAAGAGGCACAATACCTAACACTTGTGTTGATGTCAACCTAAGTTTCAGATCAGGCTCCAACATATGTTGGATTAAATCCTTATCCCTTTCACATAAACTAGGCCATGGTTCACGCTTAAAATCCATAAGCCCTCGAAGAATGGCTTGTGCAACCCCCTCTTCAGATTTTGCAATTTGTATAGGTTTCTTCAACAAAGGAAGTAACATGAAAAAGTTAATTTGCATCATATATGAATAGTAAAGAAAATGTAATCGAGCACAAAAAAGGTTAAAAATGGTATAAAAAAGCAAATCTTTCACCAAAAATAACATGCTGAAATAAAATAATGGTGGAAAAATTTCATTTAGAACAAACATTACCAATCCACAAAGGAGGAACTCCACTTAATAAGATGTATAAAATGACTCCTGCACTTATTTGTCTATTCCAGGCCCATAATTCCGCTTGAGAACTTCAGGAGCCATATAGTATGGGCTTCCAACAATTTCAAAGAACCTTTCACCTAAAAGGTAAAAAGTCTAAAGGTAATAAATTTTTGAAAGAAATACTTCCAAAAATGAAATTTGTTGAAATAAGAACCTTTCAGTTTTGTGAATCTGAAGACTGAAGACAATCAAGACATCTAGATAGACACATTGGGAGTCAAGAAAAAATATATACCCTTAAAAATATATTATAAGGATTATCTATTTGGGAAGCATACCACATTATCAAGTACACAGTTGAATAAGAACAAATATGTAATTTCATGACTTCAAAGTTGTCCAAAATTACCTTGGGTTCAACACATCACATATAAACAATTCATCAAAATCTAGAGTACAAGTTCAACTAATCAAAAAATATACCAGCTGAGCAGAACAATAGAGCATAAAAAAACACTTAAACAACAACAATTAGCCACAATTACTCCCATTGTTCCCATAAATGAATTTTAGAAATGAATTCAATACTATTTACAAATATCACCTATTCAAGCTCATAGATAACACTTTATATGAAAAATTCCAGCAAATACAAAACAGATCCACAAAAGAAAGAACAAACACTTACCAGGATTGAAGAATATGGAGAGCCCGAAATCATTGGCCTTGAGAGGCGAACTGTCCTTCTTATTCCCGAACAAGAAGTTCTCCAGCTTGAGATCATGATGGACCACTCCATGCCCGTGACAAAGGTGCACGGCGTTCTCATCCTCACACGCCTCCCAAAACTGACGATGCACGGCTTGTGCGCCAGGTGCTTCATGATCGCTACCTCTCGCCGCACATCCTCCACACCCACGTCGGTGCAGAGCTTTCCCTTTGGGATGGACTTGCAAGCAAGAAGCTCCTTCGAACCTTTGTCTATGCAGAGATACATCACTCTAAACTCCCCCCGGCCGAGCTCTTGATCAACGACGTACATCTCCTCGATGCCACTGCCAACTTCAGCTTTGGAGAGGACGGTGAGCCTCTTGGGTTTCGCATCTCCGGCACCGTTGCGAAGGGGGTGGCGGTGGTGCTTCGGGGTGGAGAAGTGGGGTTTGCGGGGGTTGAACTTGGCGTCGTGAATATCTTCATGGGTGATAACGGAGGGGGAGAGGCAACAGTTGCCAATTGATGGCGAATACCAAGCTAGGGTTTCTAGGGTTTCACATCATGCGAGAATGTGTTTTAGGGGACAAAGGCGGTGACTCAGCAAAGTGGAGGGAGTAACTTAGCAGGGTGAGTCAGCATTTAACGGCCACGTCAGCTTTGTAAAATCGGAAACTGGCTGGTAGGACAGTTTTGTTACGTTTTGAAAGTTAGGGGACGATTTTGTTATAAAATGAAGTAGAGCGACGAAAGTGAAATCCAGTGAAAGTTGAGAGACCATTTATGTAATTAACCGGCCTTTAGTCAAACCTTTCTTTCTTACCACAGAGTGAGCAATCGTTCGAGAACAATGATTGAAGTTTTATTATTATTATTATTATTATTATTATTATTATTATTATTATTATTATTATTATTATTATATATATATATATATATATATATATATATATATTACTTGTATCCCCTCTCTCTGAAGCTTGTTAACAAATGACATTTATTCACTTTTTAAAAAGAAAAGCGTATATGTCCAGCTACCATGGCAATTTTCTTATATACTTTTTTATTAATTATTTTATTATATTTAGGATATATCTAAGCCTTTAAATTGGCTCTTTGACTTCAACCATCACTAAGCTTTGAACTTGCCAATGTCAGCTCATTTTAATTCAAGATAAATCAAACAATCATCATTTTCCAACAAGAAAGAAATCATCCACTTTATAACTTTCTGCATCAAGTCTTCAACATTGAAAATGAAGGCATATAGTTTTATGGACACATTGGCAATCATGAGAGACACTCCATCCTTGGACTCCAATAGACTCTTAGAAAGCAAGGAAGCTAAGCTCTTCTTTGCTTCAGGAGAAACACCATGTTTTATCATTTATGAATTCCAACACTGACTCAGAGATCTTCTACAGTCCAGAAAGTTAAAATAATTTTCTTTATTTTTTATATATATAGTTTTTTATCACTCATATCATTTCCAAGTGGTTCTGTAGGTTAATTTGTTTGTGACAATGGGGTAGGTTGTCTCCTCCCATGAATATATATTATTGGTTCTCCATAATTTTTCCTTTCCCAAGGATAACACCTTCATAAATGGGAGAAGAAAATCCCTAGCTTCATCAGTTTTGTTCCCCATAACTTAGAGTATTTCTACAGCAATCCTATAATACTCAAAGCTATTCATTCTTATTCATAACACTCATAACACACCCATGATATTCATAACATTTAAAGCTATTTCTATAGCAGCCCCATAAACATTCATAACATAATAATTGGTAGTCATTTGTTTTCATAATTCCGCAGCAGCCTCTTTAAAGAGTCACAATCTCATTCTCCAATCTTTCTAAGGAGCAACAATAACATGGATAACTATGGAAATGGTTTACAAATACCATCTCAAAAGTTGACTCCATGTGTGGCAAATCTATTTGTAGCTTTACATGAGTAAGTTCGGGTATTTATCTCATTGAACTCTTTGCATTTTTAATCTCCTTTGTTGTAGCTTTTGTTGCAACCTTCCTTCCATGGATCTTATTTATTTGCGTCCTTGACATGGCTACAATTGTCTAAGCTAAAGTGAAATATGAAGCATTAATTGGTAGCTCTCGGGGGGCCTTTACTGCGATGATTGTAGTGGTCTTTCAGATGGGTCCTCAAGACATCCAACTTTCACCAAATCAGCTCTTGCAAGAAGAGTTCGCGCAACCCATTTGGCAGGTTAGTTAGCATTACTCCTGAGCTCTATAGCAAGCACAACACCTCTCAGTGTCTCAAGCTTCTGCCTCTCATTCACACTTTTGAGTATTTTATCAAACATCAGAAGGGCGCTTCGCATGATAAAATATTTAACACACATTTGCAATATTTTTTTCAACAAAAATTACAATGGGATGCTTTAATGGCTAAATTTATCAACCCATCATACATTCCATCTTTACATTGATAGCATAATACATCAAAAAGAAGGTCTTCTTCAACTTTCTGTAGATACACAAGTTGAACAATGTTGTGGCAGCATCTTTCCTTCCTTAATTCCATAATCTCAATTTGATGGATGGAGGTTGCCTCCCTTTGCCATTCTGCTAGCTTTGTCTTGAGGTTTAACAACTCTCAGTCTGCATTTTTGGAACCTTTTTTTTTACAAATCGTTTTCTAGAATACAATCTTTCAAATACTGAATTTGTTGGTGATCTGCTACATGATGCATACTATGAGTAGCTATTGACTATCATCAAAAGCCAGACAGTTTTAGCCAAAGTGGTTTCAGAGCCTCACATTTTTTTTATCAAAATCGGCAGCAATCTGATCAAAAGATTTTGTTGTCAAAATTTTATTTGAGTTCTACAAGTAGCCAATTCTTGATGTAGCTAGTCTATCAGAGCTTTGTCTATTGCTTGTTAATGTAAGAGCAACTGAACTGCCTCTCCAGATTACTTCACTTTTTAATCCTTCGTTCAAATCTCAAACGTAGTATGGCATCTCATATTTCTTGAGACCACTACAAACAATTTCAAGGCTTCACACCATCTTATCTCTGCCCCATAACTTAACTTCAGTGACTTGACCTCCAATGCTTTCAAACATAGAGGCAATGCATAAGCTTCGACCAGATTGCCATGGGTAGCACCTAATTACTGGCTATCTAGCTCCATGATCGCAACTTTAAGATCAACGCACCTCGGGAGATTGACGAGCGCCTCACCACCCCATCTCTGTTTTGGTGTTGGTGAGCTGGAGTTGCATCACATGGACCACCGTCCAAACGTCAAAATCGTAAAATCCCTCCTTTTGGAGAGAGGTGAGGATTCACATCATGGCTACATTTGGGGACTTCTGACTGTAGCTCGGCGACGACATCGACAGGGTAATGTGGGTCTCTTGATTTCTTCTGTCTTTGGTGACAGTAGGGCATCGACGACAACAGTATCCACAAGGGAGCCCTAGTACTTGGCAACAACGGCATCAATAAGGCGGTCCCGACGACTTAGAGCCCGTTTGGTACTTTGCAGGGAAAGACTTTCCCTGTAAAGTCTTTCCCTGTAATTACTTTCACATTACAATGTTTGTTATGCAAAATGAAAATTGTAATTGAAATGCATGCAAAGTGAATTCATCTGTTTGGTATTAATAGACTTTCCATGCAAAGTAATGTTTATTCTCAAATTTTTCCCTTGATAACTCTAGTTAGTAAAATTGGGTTTATATAGAGTTTTTTACTTAACACCCCCTCAAAAATAGCCAAATCACTTGTCATCTCTTCACTTTTCAATAATACTCGTAACCCCCTCTTTTATTTTTATTTTACTTGTCACCCATTGAGTTAGTTCTCTCAATCAAAAGTTTTGAATAATTTATAAAACAAATTTAAAAAGAGAAGTATAACACAAAAATACCCTCTTTTTTTATAAATTATATTTATCTATGTCTAATAAGTAATTAAGAAATTCTAAAATTATAAGTAAATTATGATTTTATTACTCTACTTAGTAAAATTGGATTTTGTATAACTCAAAATGATTGATTTTGTTAAATGCATCTCTATTCTCTAATTACCTCTTGATAGGAGTTCAATCATTATATTTTGCAGAAAACATAATAAATGCATCTGTCCTGTTGAACCATGAACAATAATCTGTGCTTCAAGAAAAAGCTATTGAAAATAAGAGTTGTAATAACAATGAAGTCACACCTTAAATAAATAACTGCCACACAAAAAATAGTCCAAGCTTAAAAGTAAAAAAACAAAGTCTAGACAATCAGTTTTTAATTGTTCACAAATAAAACTTGGCCACATTACAAAGCCAAAAACCAACAACTATCAAATGTACTATATGACTCCAGCCAACACACTCTTTACATAAATTAGCTTTGCATCATCATCTGGAAATAAAAAGAATGATTCAATCTTGCCTTTGTCAGCTTAAATCATGCCAATTGCTCGAACCGCCTCTTCTTTGGTTAAACCATTGAGCTTTATTATACTCTCATAAAGAAGACTCCTTTTTTCCACATTTGCATTCAAATGTTGGAAATAGGTTGTTACTTTACCTATCTCTTGCTTTGTTCCATCACAAATATCATAAAATCTTTCCATGTGCTTGGAGAAGGAATCATCAATTTTATCCATAGGAGATCCCTTTTTCTTCCCTTTCTTCGGAGGCATACTTGACTCACCTTGCATTTGCACTGCCATCTTCTTCCTTTTTGTTGAACCATGCGAGGAGTCATTGCATGTATTCTATGAGATAAAGATAGATTCATTTATATTTTCCACCTCAACATCAAGACCAAAGTAGTCATCTTGGATCGTGTCCTTCATTGATTCATGAGCTTCATAAGTTGTTTTGGATGCTGCAAGTGTTGAATTCTCCCTTTCCATAGCTTCAACAGATTCACCTGCGAATTCTACTCCATCTCCAGTTTCTTGATCCTTTCCAAAAATGATTGCTAGCTCATTAAAATGAGGGAATGATTTGTTTCTAAGACCAGAGGCCTCTTTGTGACTCTGTATATATAAGTTCTTATTAGTAACATTGTACATAAAACATAATTTTATAAAATAACTAGCAGAGAGATCAATTTCATATTACCTTAAGCCATGAAAACCACACATCATCATCACGGGTCACACATTGATTAGCTTCATCCCATCCAAACCCAGACTGTCCCCTCATCTCTTTAAGTTCTCTAAATTGTGCTTTAAGTGTTCGCATCCTAGATTTAATATGAGGATCGCCCATAATTTTGTAGTTAGGGATTTTTCAGCCATCCATTTTGTAGTTGAGTCAAGTACCCTGTCTTGAAGCAATTATCTGCTCTCCAA
Organism: Dioscorea zingiberensis; assembly: GCA_026586065.1. Lineage (NCBI taxonomy): Eukaryota > Viridiplantae > Streptophyta > Magnoliopsida > Dioscoreales > Dioscoreaceae > Dioscorea > Dioscorea zingiberensis. The sequence continues at coordinate 44,668,679 of CM048818.1, forward strand.
CCTTGGTTCACAAGCTCTAAGCAGCATTCAATCAAAACTTTATCCTCAGCTAGAGTCCACTGATGATTGTTCCTCTTATTGGTTTTTGTACCAGTTGAACTTGTTAAATTCGTCATCTGACATCAAACACAAAAGTAAATATGGCTACTATCAAAGCTTGTAATGCAAGTAAGTGAAGGATGTCATATGAGAGAAATCATAAATAATTAAATATAAACATTCACAAACAACTGAGAGTTTATATTAGTATAACAAAAAATAGAGTTTAATTACATAAACTGTCCAAAAGCCATTAAACATAGGATATCAATTCAAAATTACATAAACTGTTCAAAAATCATTAAACATAGGATAATAAGCAAATAATATTAAGAAAATAAAAGCTTAATTTCCTCTTGCTTGATTTCTATAAGGTTGCCAATCATCCCATAATTCTTGAGCGAAGTTGTCTCTAAAACTTGTCCATGCACTTGATGTCTCAATGTACTTGATACTTTGTGTATTTGACATAGGCTCAGAATCCACATATGACTCATCCAATTCAGCCTCCAGTGGATCAAGAGTCATCTCCCTCCTAATATGATTATGTAATAATGCACATACACTTATAACTCGGCAATGTGTTTTAACTGGGTACCAAGACCTATCCCTAAGTATTACCTATCTCATTTTCAACAGTCCAAAACTTCTTTCAATGACATTGCGTGCACTTGAGTGTCTATAGTTAAACAATTCTTCCTTTGATTGAGGGAGATTGTTTTGTCTCGACTCATTCAAATGGTAACGTTGACCTCTATATGGAACTAAGAATCCCTCTACATTCATATAACCAGCATCACAGAGGTAGTAAAAATTTGAAGACAAAAAATTCTTTTAGTTTGATTTAAATTAAAATAATAAAGATTATACTAATGGTTTACAAGTTTGGGAGTATTTGTTAATATTACCTTGAGGAACTTTTAATCCATTTGGTCTGGAAATTACATTTCGCAGTACCCTAGAATCTGCTGCATAACCTTCCCTGTAACGCCCCGGTTTTTCTTGTAAATTTGTTATAAATATTAAATAAAAACCGGAGCTTGTTAGTACTGTAATGGGAATTGTCAGGAAGTTATATCTATTACGATGAACGTTGCTGGACTCAAGTCTTGGTTTTAAACCCAGTTAATTGTTAGATGAATATTAATAGTGAGACCTTCAATGGTATAACATTTTATTAGGGGTAAACCATGGGCTAAGGACCAGGCCCAAAGTTAAAAATGGGTTTCAAGCCCAAAGTTAGAAAGGGTTTCAAATTGAGAGACAAAAGGAAAATAGAAAAGGGAGAGCAGTTGCCAGCTTTGGGGAGAAGAAGGAGCTGGCGTTGGTGGGGCCGATGAAGGTGGTGGTGTCACTCTGCATGCTGTTGTGGGGAGAGGAAGCGGCCACGAGGGGCTCCAGGCGTCAGCACAGATTGTAAAGAGATCGGGGAAGGCCGGGGAAGCGAGGGGTGGATCACGGTCTCTCTGGGTGGTTCTCTGGCGAGATTTGAGTGCAATTGCAGTCTCAGTCCCCTGTTCCTAGCTCCGGTGAGGCCTGAGCTCGAGGTTCCTTGTCTCCATTCACGTTCCCCTGTCTCCCTGTCCCCGTCCCTGTCTCGGTGAGTTCGGTGCTCCAGTCCCGGCCAGCCAACAGGGTGCCTCCTGGTTCCAGCTCCGGCCAGCAAGGTGAAGCTCCAAAGAACCTCCGACCAACCTCGTTCAAATTGTTCAGAGTTGCTTCCGGCCGGTTAAGAGGTGGTGACTGTATTGTTGATGAGTTTACGGCTGATTTTGTTCCTATTGTTAGGATTGTTGCTATGTATTGTTGTTGTTCTTATGGTGTGATTGCTGGTGCTTAGTGTTTTGTTATTGTTGGTGTATTGACTGGTTGTAAAGAAACGAGAATTCGTAGCTATAAGAAAAGAGGATTTTGGTGCTCTTGATCATGCCTACAAGGTGTTTGAAGGAATGCCCATGTGAAGTTTAGTATGCCCAACAAGTGTTCACTGAAATGTCAAGAAGAAGACTTGCTTGTGAATGCTTCTTAGAGACTCATGGGGTTAGAGTAATCAAGTCATTTGCTTAGGCTTCAGTACCTTGCTTGATGAATGATCAAATTTAAGAAACACTTTTATTAAAGGTCTTATATTGTAATTCTTAGTTATTACATTGTGATGCCTAGTTAAGTATTTGGGTATTGGATTAGTGTATTGTAAGTTATTGAAGTGTGGTGGCAGTCAACTGGTCTTTAGAGTTGCCTAAGTATGAGCTTCATATTTTGATCCTAAGTTATGGTTGGTACTTTGTATAAATTAAAACAATGCTTGAATAATGGGCCTTAAAGTATCTTGAAGTGGGCCATGAGAGTTTAGAAGAAAATAATTATTCAAGGGAGTTGAGGGAAATATGGGTAGTACTTTGTAGTTTATACAGGCTTGAGCAGCATTGTCTTGATTAATCCGATGTTATGTGATTTTGGAAGGGGAGTAAAAATGTACACTCTTAATATGAAGGGGCAGGGCAGTAGCTATGTTGGAGTATTGGAAATATACTACTAATAGGCCAAGGTATTTGAAAGAGTTTGAAAACATGGCTTGAGTCACCATGATATTAAGGAAACTAAACTAACTTAAATGAAAACTTAATTCAAAGGTCTCATGATTTAATATTAAGCTATTATCTAGTGGTTGTTGAAAGATTTAAATCATGATTGAATGGTGGGCCTAAGTTACTTTGACTTGAGCCCATATATATATTTCTAGGAGGGAATTATTAGATAATAATGGATGCATTGTGAACTAGTACTTACTTTAGATACGATGGCGTTTGCTAGGAAAAGGGAAGGACAAGTCGGGGTCTTCGGGAGGTCCGAGTCAGACTTGACTTGCTTAGGACTTCAGGTGAGTGGACCTACTGTACATTCTTGTGTTTTATCGAGATTTATCGTGTTTTCGGTTGATATTCATCGGCTATGATTTATTCCCGGTTGAGAATGCTTTCGATTAATTACATCTATTGTAGATTGATGTTTTTACGCATATGACTAATTTGTAGATCATTGAGATAGACAGACATGAGATAGATATAGGACGTGAGCATCGATCTTTGCATCCTGTATAGATGATCTTTGCTATGCAGATGCGGCTCCGTTGAGCTAAGACCAACGTGATACCGAGTAGGGGAAAGGTTTTCTTGTTTCCAAAATGAATTTCTAGCATCAAAACCTTGTTTTAAAAATGCATTTATCTTAAAACCCTTTTCCGACTCTCTGGAGTGCTCGGTACCACTAGTGAAGACCTAGATCGGGGGAAACCTCGCGGCTTCACAGCCGGATCGGGGATACCTGCAGCTATTAATCTGAGATCTTAGCAAGTTGATCCTACAGAATTGCATTCTTATCGATAGACGCTCACATATCTAGACATCTCATGAGACATAGACAGGCATGATAGGGACTGAAGACTTTTCGGGTTTTCTCGGACATTGCATTAGACGATCAACCTGACTAGGAGGATCATGCATAGACGTCCATGCTTTACTGTATTTTCTACATGTATATGAGTAGACATTACTTTCCATATACAAGAATATATTCTCAGATGCACGGGTCTTAGTTGATCCGACAGTAGGGGTCACATATCACTGAGCTCTGTAGCTCAGTCCCTCTTTCTTACTCACCTTGTGCAGGTAGCAGACAGAAGTTCGGGTACAAGCTTGGCACGGTGAGATGTGAGGTCTTAGTTGGCTCTGGCGTCCCACAGCCGTTTTCTTTCCGTTGTGTACTCTAGAATTTTATATAGTTATTGTATAATGTGTTTTGGAGACTAGACCCAGACGTGTAGTCTGTGGAGAACTGTAACAGATTTGACTCATCTTTCTAGAAGAGTTTCAGATTTATTATGTTTTATTCTTATCGTCTCCAGATTATTCCGCAGATTTTTAGATCAGATTTAACAGCCTTGGGCTCAGGGTTCCCACCTAGGCTGGCTGGTGTGACACGTGTCCCTATTTGGGATCAGGGTATTACATTTAGTGGTATCAGAGACTTATTGCTCTCAGATCTAGAGTATAGGGGAGTCAGAGCCTTAGGGTGGGAGTGTGTGTCCTTAGAATTAAGTGGATGGTTACCAGATTTGCTTGGTAACACTTGAACTGTTTTCTAACAACGACAATCTTCTGAGAATGCATGGCGGCGAGGGGCGACCACCCCGTGTTCCTCGAGAGGAACCAGTTGAGGAGCCCCCCATGGAGGGTCCTGAAGGAGATGAAGGCGAGGCCTCCCAAACCCATGACGGGCCAGAACAGTACCCTGGTATGCAGCAGACTATGGAGAGACTCGCTCAGTCTTTGGAAGCTTTTCCTAACTATCAGCCTCAGAGGAAGGCGAGGGATCCACGATTTTGTAACCGAATTACGCCCGGATGGGGTGGCGGTTCCTTGGTACCGGGGAGCCTTACAAGCTGAAGCTTGGCTCAAGCACTTGGAGAGAGTTCTACGAGCATTAAAGTGCCCAGAGGAGGAGAAGGTCCCTACTGTTACACTTCTTCTGGGACAGGAGGCACTGTTATAGTGGGAGACTATCTTGGAAGAGCACAAAGCACCTGAGACTATGACTTGGGCAGATTTCAAGAAGACCTTTCTGCACACCTACTCTCCTCGTGTCTATCGGGACGCTAAGCAGGCAGAGTTTATCCAGTTGGTACAAGGTAACCTTTCAGTGGCCGAGTACCAAGCCAAGTTTACTGCACTCAGTCGTTACGCGCCAGCTATGGTGGCGGACCCTTGGGACAAGTGCAGGAAATTGGAAAGAGGTCTGCGTGATGAGATTTGCATTGGGGTTGTGGGTTCTGGACATGCTGATTTTCGGGAGTTTGTTGAAGCCGCCTTGCGTGTTGAGGAAACTGTTAACATGCGCAAACAAAGGATGGAAGGTTGGAAGAAGAGGAGTAACCCCAGTTCAGTGAGTGGTGGTGGTTCCAGGCCTTCTAAGAAGAGTAATAGTAGCAGCAGTGGCGGATCCTCATCTGGAGGATTTGGAAGAGGAAAGACTTTATGTCCTATTTGTAAGAAGCATCATACGGGAGCTTGTGGATTTGCTACTGGAGAAGGGGGATGTTTTTATTGTCATCAGGTGGGACATTACAAGAAGAATTGCCCTTTGTTAGCACAAGGGAGTGGCACTGCTTCTCAGTTCAGTTCAGGTGATCAGAGTGTGCAGAAGCCTCAGGGGTTTACGGTTGCGGGCAGCTCTGGAGGTAGTCGAGCCGGGTCTTCTGGTGGTCGATCTAGGGGTGGAGGTCGTGGAGCTCAGTCTCAGTTGAAGGCCCAGGCTTTCGCCATGACCCAGCAGGCAAGATATAGGCCCCGTGACGTTATTGCAGGTACTTTACAGATTTTTGGTAATGACGCCTGCATACTTATTGATCCTGGATCTTCGCATTCATATATTGCTACTTCTTTCTCTATGCCTGATTACGTAAGTGCTACTAGACTAGTGGAGCCTATGATGGTGTCATCTCCCATAGGCAGTTCTATTAATGTGAGTCTAGTTTATGAACGCTGTGATGTGAGGATAGATAATCAGGAGCTGGTTGTTGATTTGATTCTTATGAGGATTCTCGACTTTGATGCTATCCTTGGAATGGATTGGTTGACCCTGCATCATGCTATTGTTAACTGTTGTGAGAAGATGGTAACTTTTCAAAGATCACGGGAGTCGGATATTTTCTTCTATGGGAGACGAACCCAGAAAATAAAAGCCTGCTTTGCAAGTTTAAAGAATGAAGCCAGTCTTATAGACGATATTCCAGGGATACCAGTTGTATGCGAGTTTCTGGATGTGTTTCCTGAGGAATTGCCTGGATTGCCCCCACATAGGGAAGTCGATTTTTGCATCGACTTACACCCGGGTTCGACTCCAGTTTCCAGGCCACCTCACAGGATGGCTCCGGTAGAACTGCAAGAATTGAAGACTCAATTAGATGACCTACTAAGTAAGGGGTTTATTAGACCTAGTGTCTCCCCCTGGGGTGCGCCAGTGTTATTTGTTAAGAAGAAGGAAGGTTCCTTTAGATTGTGCATGGATTATAGAAGATTGAATGCACTTACCATCAGGAATCAATACCCATTACCACGTATTGATGATTTGTTTGATTAATTGCGGGGAGCATGTGTGTTTTCCAAGATTGATCTAAAGTCTGGGTATCATCAAATACAAGTGCGAGAGGAGGATATTCCAAAGACAGCGTTCAGATCCCGATATGGACACTTCGAGTTTTTTGTAATGTCCTTTGGTCTGACGAATGCACCAGCTACATTCATGGAGATGATGAATAGGATGTTTGCTCCTTATCTAGACCAGTTTGTAGTGGTTTTCATTGATGACATTTTGATATATTCTCGGAGTGTTGGGGAGCACGTAACTCATCTTCGGATAGTGTTACAGATTCTGAGGGAGCAGCAGTTATATGGCAATCTTCGCAAGTGTACATTCTGGATTGAAGAAGTGAAATTTTTGGGGCATGTTGCTTCGGCAGCAGGAATTTCTGTTGATCCCCAGAAAATTGAAGCAGTAGTGGACTGGCGAGCCCCGACCTCAGTTGCTGAGATTAGGAGTTTCTTAGGGCTTGCAGGCTACTACCGACGTTTCGTTGAAGGATTCTCTTCTATTGCCCAACCTATGACAAAATTGCTGAGAAAGAATGCAGAATTTATCTGGATAGAAGAATGTGAGCGGAGTTTTCAGGAGTTGAAGAAGCGGCTAGTATCTGCTCCTGTTCTTACTCTTCCAACACCTGGAATTGGCTATGAGATCTACAGTGATGCTTCATACAGAGGGTTGGGTTGTGCCTTGATGCAACAGGGTAGAGTTATCGCCTATGCTTCCAGACAACTCAAAACTCATGAAGTAAACTATCCAGTTCACGACTTGGAATTGGCAGCAGTGGTTTTTGCTTTGAAGATATGGGGTCACTATCTTTATGGTGAAGCCTGTAAAATCTTCACCGACCACAAGAGTTTGAAGTATCTGATGAGTCAGAAGGACTTGAACATGCGGCAAAGAAGATGGCTGGAACTATTAAAGGATTATGATTGTACCTTCGAGTACCACCCTGGCAAAGCAAATGTTGTTGCAGATGCCTTGAGCCGAAAGACACTAGCTAGGTTGGGGACCACCAACCTTGCCCAGTTATATGACCTACGGTCCACAGGGGTTCGGCTTTCAGTGGATGAACTTGGGGTATTATTGGCGAATTTTCACCTGCGCCCGACCTTGATTTCTCAGATCAAAGAAGCTCAACGGCAAGATCCCAGATTGATTACCTTGGTTTCACGAATGGAAAATGGCAAACATGGAGATTTCTCATTATCTGCTGATGGTGCGGTGATGTTGGCTTCCCGATTATATGTACCGAACAATGAGAGCCTCAAGTTGCAGATCATGGAGGAAGCTCATTGCTCGGCATATGCTATGCATCCAGGAAGCACTAAAATGTACAGGAATATAAAGGAGAACTATATCTGGAGGAAAATGAAGAAGGAGATTGCTGAGTTTGTGGCGAAGTGTTCGATCTGTCAGCAGATCAAAGCTGAACACAAGAGGCCGCCAGGATTGATGGTACCTCTTGATATCCCAGAATGGAAGTGGGAGAAGATAGCTATGGATTTTGTGACTGGATTGCCACGTACCAGTCAAGGGAAAGATGCTATCTGGGTCGTTATTGATAGATTGACTAAATCAGCTCATTTTATTCCTGTCAAGATGATGTATTCTCGGGATCGGTTGGCACGGTTGTATGTTGATCAGATTGTGAGGTTGCATGGTGTGCCCGTGTCCATTGTATCCGACAGAGACCCGAGATTCACTGCTCATTTTTGGCAAAGTCTACACAAAGCCTTGGGAACAAGACTGAACTTCAGCACGGCTTACCACCCACCAACGGATGGACAGTCCGAGAGGACCATCCAGATACTCGAGGATTTGCTTCGAGCCTGCGTCATGGAGCTTCCCGGCAGTTGGGAGGATAATCTGGGACTGTTAGAGTTTGCTTACAACAACAGTTACCAGAGCAGTATTGGAATGCCCCCGTTTGAGGCACTCTATGGTAGGAGATGCAGAACTCCTCTTTGCTGGGATGAGGAAGGCGAAAGGAAGATATTGGGTCCTGAGTTGATTCAGCAGACTTCTGAGAAGATCAAGCTCATTCGGGAAAGAATGAGAGCAGCTCAGGATAGGCAGCGGGGCTACGCCAACAACCATCGTCGGCATTTGGAGTTTGATGTTGGAGATTTTGTGTACCTGAAGGTGTCTCCATGGAAGAGTGTCATGAGGTTCCATAAACGTGGAAAGTTGAGTCCGCGTTATATTGGGCCTTATGAGATAGTAGGGAGAGTTGGACCCGTAGCTTATTGTCTGGCCCTTCCAGAAGAGCTATCAAGAATCCATAACGTCTTCCATGTATCGGTGTTACGGAACTGTCTCTCGGACCCCCAACAGGTTTTGCAAGGACCAACGGTTGAGTTGGCTCCAGATCTGACTTATGTAGAAGGATCGGTTTGCATCCTAGACAGACGGGAAGAAGTGCTGAGGAACAAAGTGATTCCCTTGGTGAAGGTCCTTTGGAGTCATCAACGAGTGGAAGAGGCCACTTGGGAACGAGAAGATCAAATGAGGGCACAGCATCCTCACTTATTTTAGTTGTCTATGTACGGGAATTTCGAGGACGAAATTTCCTAAGGGTGGGAAAATTGTAACGCCCCGGTTTTTCTTGTAAATTTGTTATAAATATTAAATAAATACCGGAGCTTGTTAGTACTGTAATGGGAATTGTCAGGAAGTTATATCTATTACGATGAACGTTGCTGGACTCAAGTCTTGGTTTTAAACCCAGTTAATTGTTAGATGAATATTAATAGTGAGACCTTCAATGGTATAACATTTTATTGGGGGTAAACCATGGGCTAAGGACCAGGCCCAAAGTTAAAAATGGGTTTCAAGCCCAAAGTTAGAAAGGGTTTCAAATTGAGAGACAAAGGGAAAATAGAAAAGGGAGAGCAGCTGCCAGCTTTGGGGAGAAGAAGGAGCTGGCGTTGGTGGGGCCGATGAAGGTGGTGGTGTCACTCTGCATGCTGTTGTGGGGAGAGGAAGCGGCCACGAGGGGCTCCAGGCGTCAGCACAGATTGTAAAGAGATCGGGGAAGGCCGGGGAAGCGGGGGGTGGATCACGGTCTCTCTGGGTGGTTCTCTGGCGAGATTTGAGTGCAATTGCAGTCTCAGTCCCCTGTTCCTAGCTCCGGTGAGGCCTGAGCTCGAGGTTCCTTGTCTCCATTCACGTTCCCCTGTCTCCCTGTCCCCGTCCCTGTTCCGCGGTGAGCTCGGTGCTCCAATCCCGGTCAGACCACCGGGTGTCTCTTGGTTCCAGCTCCGGCCAGCAAGGTGAAGCTCCAGCAACCTCCAGCCAACCTCGTTCAGCTGTTCAGAGTTGCTTCCGGCCGGTTAAGAGGTGGTGACTGTATTGTTGATGAGTTTACGGCTGATTTTGTTCCTATTGTTAGGATTGTTGCTATGTATTGTTGTTGTTCTTATGGTGTGATTGCTGGTGCTTAGTGTTTTGTTATTGTTGGTGTATTGACTGGTTGTAAAGAAACGAGAATTCGTAGCTATAAGAAAAGAGGATTTCGGTGCTCTTGATCATGCCTACAAGGTGTTTGAAGGAATGCCCATGTGAAGTTTAGTATGCCCAACAAGTGTTCACTGAAATGCCAAGAAGAATACTTGCTTGTGAATGCTTCTTAGAGACTCATGGGGTTAGAGTAATCAAGTCATTTGCTTAGGCTTCAGTACCTTGCTTGATAAATGATCAAATTTAAGAAACACTTTTATTAAAGGTCTTATATTGTAATTCTTAGTTATTACATTGTGATGCCTAGTTAAGTATTTGGGTATTGGATTAGTGTATTGTAAGTTATTGAAGTGTGGTGGCACTCAACTGGTCTTTAGAGTTGCCTAAGTATGAGCTTCATATTTTGATCCTAAGTTATGGTTGGTACTTTGTATAAATTAAAACAATGCTTGAATAATGGGCCTTAAAGTATTTTGAAGTGGGCCATGAGAGTTTAGAAGAAAATAATTATTCAAGGGAGTGGAGGGAAATATGGGTAGTACTTTGTAGTTTATACAGGCTTGAGCAGCATTGTCTTGATTAATCCGATGTTATGTGATTTTGGAAGGGGAGTAAAAAGGTATACTCTTAATATGAAGGGGCAGGGCAGTAGCTATGTTGGAGTATTGGAAATATACTACTAATATGCCAAGGTATTTGAAAGAGTTTGAAAACATGGCTTGAGTCACCATGATATTAAGGAAACTAAACTAACTTAAGGGAAAACTTAATTCAAAGGTCTCATGCTTTAATATTAAGCTATTATCTAGTGGTTGTTGAAAGATTTAAATCATGATTGAATGGTGGGCCTAAGTTACTTTGACTTGAGCCCATATATATATTTCTAGGAGGGAATTATTAGATAATAATGGATGCATTGTGAACTAGTACTTACTTTAGATACGATGGCGTTTGCTAGGAAAAGGGAAGGACAAGTCGGGGTCTTCGGGAGGTCCGAGTTAGACTTGACTTGCTTAGGACTTCAGGTGAGTGGACCTACTGTACATTCTTGTGTTTTATCGAGATTTATCGTGTTTTCGGTTGATATTCATCGGCTATGATTTATTCCCGGTTGAGAATGCTTTCGATTAATTACATCTATTGTAGATTGATGTTTTCTGCATATGACTAGCTGTAGATCATTGAGATAGACAGACATGAGATAGATATAGGACGTGAGCATCGATCTTTGCATCCTGTATAGATGATCCTTGCTATGCAGATGCGGCTCCGTTGAGCTAAGACCAACGTGATACCGAGTAGGGGAAAGGTTTTCTTGTTTCCAAAATGAATTTCTAGCATCAAAACCTTGTTTTAAAAATGCATTTATCTTAAAACCCTTTTCCGACTCTCTGGAGTGCTCGGTACCACTAGTGAAGACCTAGATCGGGGGAAACCTCGCGGCTTCACAGCCCAGATCGGGGGATACCTCGCGGCTATTAATCTGAGATCTTAGCAAGTTGATCCTACAGAATTGCATTCTTATCGATAGACGCTCACATATCTAGACATCTCATGAGACATAGACAGGCATGATAGGGACTGAAGACTTTTCGGGTTTTCTCGGACATTGCATTAGACGATCAACCTGACTTGGAGGGTCATGCATAGACGTCCATGCTTTACTGTATTTTCTACATGTATATGAGTAGACATTACTTTCCATATACAAGAATATATTCTCAGATGCACGGGTCTTAGTTGATCCGACAGTAGGGGTCACACATCACTGAGCTCTGTAGCTCAGTCCCCCTTTCTTACTCACCTTATGCAGATAGCAGACAGAAGTTCGGGTACAAGCTTGGCACAGTGAGATGTGAGGTCTTAGTTGGCTCTGGCGTCCCACAGCCGTTTTCTTTCCGTTGTGTACTCTAGAATTTTATATAGTTATTGTATAATGTGTTTTGGAGACTAGACCCAGACGTGTAGTCTGTGGAGAACTGTAACAGATTTGACTCATCTTTCTAGAAGAGTTTCAGATTTATTATGTTTTATTCTTATCGTCTCCAGATTATTCCGCAGATTTTTAGATCAGATTTAACAGCCTTGGGCTCAGGGTTCCCACCTGGGCTGGCTGGTGTGACACGTGTCCCTATTTGGGATCAGGGTGTTACATTCCCAACCAGGCAGTATGTATATAAATTGCAAATCTTGTGAACACAAGCCTAGAACATTATTAGCAATTTTTCCTTTTCTTGTCTTGTATCTAGGCTTTTCCACTTCTGGGACGTTGACCTTAATATAGTCCCATCTAAGGCACCTAAACAATTCGGAAGTTTAACATAACACACACTAATTAGTATATTAAATTGTTCAAATTTAAAAATGTCACATCATAAATATTTATATAAATAAAATTATATTTTTACCTTGAACCAGTTCCATCGGAGGTCTGTAGAATCTTGAGGTACAAGTTCTGGCTTCTTAAACAATTCCTTATGCAACCTCAACACAGAGTGTATGACAAGACCAAAGTGCCTACTTATTGTCTCTCCACTCCTTACAAATTCCCTTTTTACAATCCTATTCTTAGCATGATGAGAAAGGATGCAGAGAAACAAGGCAACCATTTCCTCAATGTTCATATTTTTCGTTCGAGCAAGCCTACCAATGCTTTGAAGCATATCACATAATTTGTAAAAAGCTGCCCTATTCATCCTAATGTTCTCCACACAAGCCAAATCTGAATCAAACACCATTCTTCTAAAATTTAATTGCCTAATGAGGTGTCTCTCATAAGTATAACTTTTCTTTCTTTTTGGCTTTCTATTTTTCAACCTTAAGCGACAGAATTCCAACATCGAACTAATTATAGAAAGTAGGTTATTGACATGTAGAACAATTGTATAAGCAGCCAAGAGTGTTGCATACTCTTCTTCTAAGAACTCATCCATTTCAGCAGCAATAATCGAAACAGACCTATAAAAATGTACTAAGAAATCAAACCACGTGTACGGTTGAATATATTTTATATATATATATATATATATATATATATATATATATATATATATCTGAGACGATGTTATCAGGTAGGCGGAAGTGTTAATTTCTTGATGCGTCTTGATGTGGCGAGGTGATGTGGCGGTTTAATATTAAAAAAATCAATTTTCCTCTCTCTTCTCACCTGCACACATGTTCCCTTTTATTAAAAAAATTGAATTAACTCTTTCTTCTCACCTGCGCACTTGTCCCCTCTCCCTGTTCCCCTCTTTCCCTTTCCACCTCGTGTCGCGAGCTTCTTCAGAGACGACCGGATCGGAGAAGGAGACCGAGAACGAACTCCCTCGCCAAAATCCATTCTCACCGGCGATCAGCTGTCCACCTCGTGTCGCGAGCTTCTTCAGAAACGACCGGATCGGAGAAGGAGAACAAGAACGAACCCCCTCGTCACTATCAGCACTCGCCGGCGATGGTTTGTTCTCTTTCTTCTATGTCGAGCGGTCAGCAGCAGCAGCAAGGGCAAGGGCAGGTGGCGCCATTCGTGGCGAAGACGTACTGGTAAAATCCGCAAAGTTTTTGATCTTGACTGTTAAAATCGAACCTTTTTTTATTAATGTTCCTTTTTTTTTTGCATTTGCAGGAGACATTCAAGAGCATAATGGAAAGTGACTACTCCTAATTTATTGTCAATTTGCGAAAAAAAAAATCTCCGAGGCAAACTTATTTTTAGCAGAATCATAAGATTCATGCATGAACTTGTTCTTTTGTTTTGATCCTCAGATCTGAACTTGGCATACCCAAAGATGATGGATGTAGCTGTACCATCAAACATGGTTTGTGGAATGCAAGATCTACCTGCAAATTAACAATGCAGAATCAATGCCACTTATCATCTCCAGCCACTTCCATTTAAAATTGAATGATTCCTGATCTATCACTGTACATGCAAACCCAACTATGTGATCTTAACATAATAAATGTATATGTGGACATAAGTTTGAGAAATAAATTGGCATGTGAAAATAAGGCTTTGATGGTCATTGTGAACAGATCTCTTATTGCTTTTGGTCTTGGCATGATTCTCAAGTTTTATGTTTACACATGTATCAGCCACTTATTACTGTTGGAAAAGGAGTTGAAATGTGTGAGATGAGAAAAGGAATTGGCATTACTGTTCTGGTGCTATGTTTTGTTAATAAAACTAGCACAGAGAAAAGCATCATTGAAAAGCTTGGACATGGTTTCTCTCATCCTCTATTTGCAACTATAGTGGTATGTAAAGGTTGAATTACATTATTATACAGTTTATAACCAATACCAGCCTTTGATTACTTTCGTCTGGGTATTTACCTTTTGTTTACAGGCTATATGCACTGCAATCTCATTACTAGCTTGTGAGCCTTTGGGGGAACTTCTATTTTTCGACATGATATTGATTAAAAAGGTTAGACTCAATACTGAATTGCTGATAAACAGTATCTGTCTGTTCACTAGTTGCAACTTTGCATGCTTTACCACAGGTATGACAACTTATGAGTATGTAGTTGCTATGAGGGCTATGAGTGAGGCACAACCGTTATGTTTCAATCCCGGCATCTTCTAGAGTTGAGACTTCAATGCAGGTCCCTTCAAGAACTTCTCATGTTTCCTTAGCAAATCCTTCAGTGGAGTTATTTGCTAAACTCCACATAACTAACACTACCTAAATAAAATAGAACCATTGCAACCATCATAACAGAAGAACAATTGCACGACACAAAAGAAATAACTCGATAGTCTGGATCATGAAAGACAACAGAATACTACAAGAGATTCACAAAAAATTCACATCAAAATACATAGCTAGGCATCAGGAAGCAAAATTGCTTATTTTTACAAACCCTAAGCCAAAGCCAACCAATGGGCTTTAGCAGACTTACAGTTGGGGATTCTAAACCATGACACAATGCTACTAGTGAACATGGAGGACAACAACATAGCTCCACGGAACTCACAATATACATCACTTCTTCAGCAGAGCTCGGGAAAAGATCCGTTTACAGTATGGGCTTGTTCGAAGAACCGATGCATGGGGGCGGATAGCCTCAACCAGTGCAGTGTGGAGAGGACCCTGCAATTCATAGAAATGAACAGAAAATGGGGATTTAATGCGTTGAGTGACTTTAAATACAGAAAAGGGGTCAGGATGAAAACCTTAGAATTTACAAGAGCAGATTGAACAACATAGTTTGCATATGGATCTTGCATTAGCTGCTCAAAACGATGCACTGAAAGCATTTCAGCTATAATCTTAGCACGGCCTTCTTCACCAAAGACCTTGAGGCATTTTTCCACTACATTGCTGCTGAACTTCTGCATTGAGAGTTGTACATAATTTCCTTCGAATTGAGATACCAGGATCATAACCACTGATTGGTTCTTCGAGTCTAAGATAAATTGAACAACATAATTTCTGAAACATAAGAAAATGAAAATCAGTATTTCTGGAATATGTACATATCTGCTCAAGCACCAAGGCAGGAAAACCTCCCTTCTAGTTTCAAAGGTAGGAAAATAAGCAGAGAGATCACAACACACAAACAAAAAAGTTTGTAATCAGTTAAATATTGGAAGCCCCATAGTTTGCATTAGGAAAGTTAACGATGAAAGTATCAAAAGTGACAATGATAATCTGTGATGTCCCAACAATGGCCATCAATGAAATAAAATATAGCAGGAGAACAATACATAAACAGAAGAATCAATTCATAAACAGAGGAATCAATACATAAACACAAGATTGAAGAGAAGCAACGCACCTTCTTGAGACTGCTGGCCAGTGCCAGCGTTGGATGACTTCATCATCAAATCAAACCTTCAAACATCAAGAATTCCAGCTGAAAATCCCCAAATCACCACCAAACAAACCAAAATCAAGCTCAACCTTAAACCCAATAGCATTCAGATCTCTCACATCCTCCTCAAGAACCAATCCAAGCAGACATCTCTCTCCGAGCTCTCTCTCAGCCGAGCTCTAAGAAGCTCTCGTTCCGCGAGATCGAGATCGCCATCAGAGTATCTGAAACCAAGAGATCGGTTGATGTCTTGATTTCAAGATGGCCAAAGAGAAAGAGAACCAACCTTAGCTTTTGTATAGCGTGGACCCTTGGCGGGGCCTTTGATGTCCATGCCATAGCTTCCAGCATAGTAAAGTTCGGGCAATTTCACGAAGTTATACACCTAACAAAGAACAAACCATGAGAAAGATAGATAGAACATGAACCAAAATATCGAATTTCAGGGCATAAGAATGGCAGGCAAATGTATACACTTAACCGGCGAGAGCTGATAGTGACGAGGGGGTTTGTTCTCGTTCTCCTTCTCCGATCCGGTCGTCTCTGAAGAAGCTCGCGACACAAGGTGGACAGCTGATCGCCGGTGAGAATGGATTTTGGCGAGGGAGTTCGTTCTCGTTCTCCTTCTCCGATCCGGTCGTCTCTGAAGAAGCTCGCGACACGAGGTGGAAAGGGAAAGAGGGGGACAGGGAGAGGAGGACAGGTACGCAGGTGAGAAGAAAAGAGTTAATTCAATTTTTTTAATAAAAGGGGACATATGCGCAGGTGAGAAGAGAGAGGAAAATTGATTTTTTTAATATTAAACCGCCACATCACCTCGCCACATCAGCGCGACCGCAAATTAACACTTCCGGCCGGCCTGATAACATCAGGACTGTATATATATATATATATATATATATATATATATATATAAAGAAAAGAAAAACATTTGTTCACATCCATGCAACAAGATTTTTTTAAAAAATTCTAAAAATTAGACAAGGTTTTTTTAAAAATTCTAAAAGAATCAGGTTAGAATTCTAAAAAATTCTAAAAAAATACAAAAATAAAAAATTTCTAAAATTCTAAAAAATAAACAGGATTTTAAAAAAAATTCTAAAAAAAAAATCTGGTTAGAATTCTAAAAATTCTATAAAAATAAAAAAATTCTAAAAAATTCTAAAATCTAAAAGATTCTTAAAAAAAAATAAACAAAATCTTTTTAATGCAATCACAACAATAAACCTGGAAAAATAGTAAAAAATGTGATTTGTAATTTATAATTAAAATGAAAATGGGCTTTGTAATCACAATAATCAACCTGAAAAAAAAAGGAAAAATGTAAAAATATATATATATAAAAAAGGAATACCTTCAAAATCATTCCAACTTCTTCATAACCTCATATAATAACCTTAATCACAACAATCACAACATACCCATTCCGACTTCATAACCTTAATAACCTTAATCACAACAATCACAACATACAAGCACATTTTTTTTAGTATTTTTCTAGGTTTATTGTTGTGATTATGCTAAAAAATCATGTTTATTTTTTAGAATTTTTTAGATCTTTATATATATATATATATATATATTGAGGGGTGATACAGTCAGGCCGGCCGCACTTGCGACGGCCTGACTATTTCACCCCTTTTATCTAGTAAATATATATAAAATATATATTTTATATATTTTATATAGTTATATGTATATAGATTTATCCACATATTTTAAATTATATATAGATATATATACATATATATTTTTTACATTATCTTATCCTCAGAAAACAGTTATATAGATACATATATTTAAAAAAATTACGTGTATATATATAACTATATATATATATATATGATATGAGGCATGATAGGATTAGCCGGCCGCATATGCGGCCAGCCTGATCCTATCATGCCTCTATATATATAACTTATCAGATTTTATATTTTAAGAATTTTTTAGAATTTTTTATTTTTTTAGAAATTTTAGAATTTTTTAGAATTCTAACTGTGTTTTTTAGAATTTTTTAAAAAATCCTGTTTATTTTTTTAGAATTTTTTAGATTTTTTTAGTATTCAAATCGGATTTTTAAAAAAATTTAAAAAGCCTGTTTATTTTTTAGAATTTAAAAAAAAATACATTTTTTTTAGATTTTTTTGACATGTGGCATGCTGATGTGGTGTGTCTCGTCATTATTAAATGATTAATATTTTGGGATTTCAAATATTTTGCCACATCAGCATGCAACGTAGGATGCCAGGTCATGTTAAAAATTTCATGCATTCAGCCCGTATGCCAGCTCTCTGCCACCTCAGCCCTAGGGACTGTAATTGCCAAAACTCTGAAAGTATTAGGACCGTATTGAACATTTTCATAGTATAGGGGCCAAAATGAATAATATACCGTAGTAAAAGGACCAAAAATGTATTTTTTTCCTATTATTTTTTATTTAAAAGATTGCCTCAGGATATGTTTTGGGCCATCTTGGGATTTGTAATTTTTTTTAGATCGCCTTGAGATCTGTCCTCAGGCTATCTTAAGATTTGTATATTTTATTTTATTTATTTGTGTTTTTAGATTGACTCGAGATTTGTATTCCTGGGCTATCTTGAGATTTTTTGATTTGCATTTGTTGAATTATTTTGAGATATGTATTCTCAGGCTATCTTGAGATTTAAGATTGCCTCGAGATATGTGTTCTTGGGCTATCTCGGGATTTGACTGAATAACCCCACATCTATTAATTCTTCTTTTTTAATTTATCTAATAAATCCTGGTTCGATCAAGATAGGGTCGAGGATTTAAATTTACTAAAATTAAGATTTCAATCCTATTGGGATTGGAATTGTTATTTTTTCTAATATAAACACTCCTCAGTGAGAGACATCTCGATTTCGAAATAAGTCTATATTAGGTAGCCCCATGAAGTCATAACCGACCATCCAGATTCACAAGAAACCAAAAAGAGCCTTGTCTTCCAACAATGTATGGCAGAAGGTGTCTTACCTGCGAAAGATTTATTGGCCCGATTGGCAAAGTAATACTAGCCTTTGAGGGTTGGAAAACTTCTCAGGTAGAAGTGAATATGGAACCAACCCCTAATAGCGGAAGTTAATAACAAACCCGTAGAGAAGTCTCCATGAGTTTGGGACCAACTAGGTAGGCGTTAGATTTTTGAAAGACAATATTTCAATAAACAAAGGAGGAATTGGAAGGGGAAAACGAGCCCAAAAAGACTCTAAATACACCACTATTTCTCCAAGACAAGGGGTATTAACCCTCTACCTAGATAAAGGGCACCTATAGTGAAAAGGAGGAATGATGGTGAAGATATTATGTGAAGTCCAAGAATTTTATGTTTTAAGTGTTGGTCTTTAAGGGTCTATGTTTTCTTTTAAGGTTTAATTGGTTATTTTATTTGATAGAAAATAAGGGAGAGTCTTCCAAGGATGGTTTATCTGAAATTTTAGTTAGAATAAAGTTTTAATTGTTCCTTGATTTGAATTTTAATTTGTGATAGTTTTAATCTTAGAATTTAAAAACAAATAAATAAATTGTTGAATCAGTGACTTGATTAGAAGATGAGTGATAGATGGATGGATAAATTTAATACATACAATGATTAAAATAAGATGTGTATTCGGTTAAGGAGATTTGAATTCAAATATGAAGAGAGTGGAGCGATTTGATTGATGAGATATATTTAAAGATCTTATATATATGAATTCAAATGTCAAGAATGATTTGGTGGGATGCAGTCAAATATATAAATATATTATGAGATAATACTTTAGATATATATCATGATTTGATATTTAAAAATATATTTAAGAATATATATATTATGTTAGAGCTAAAATCGGATTGAGAACCCAATTTCAACCTAACAATTGAATTTATATTGATTGGGTGGCTATCTTAGTGAGAAATCGAATAAGAATCCAAACAGAAGAAGAGAGAAACCAGATTTACGTGGAAAAACCCCTAATCAACGTGGAAAAAACAACGAGAAACAGAGATCTCACTATGAATCATCAAATGTACAAGAAATATTACAAGAATTCCCTAAATGCAAAGCAGGAAGAGAGGAGAGAGAATGGATCCTGATTCCGATTGGGCAGAGCTTCGCTACTAGGACTCAACTCGTCTGAATGAACTGTGATCCTTGTCTTTTATAGGCTCGGGTTGCGTGCTGAGCACGCTTCTTAATTTAGTCACGTGTCTGCCAGCTGTCTGTCCAGCTAAGCGCCAGCTAAGAGCCAGCTAAGTACAAGCTAAGCGTCTGAGCTGTCTCCATCTGTAACTCTTCTAGAAGGCCAGGCTGTCCACAGCTGTACTTCTTCTAGAAGGTTGAGGTTGATACGAATAGATATCAGTCTGGGAGTACCTTCCCTGATGGACACGTGTTGGTTTGACAAAGTTCTTTCCGATCCCGATGAGTTCCACAATGATTCTGATATATCGGTTTTACGTATCGGATCGGTAAGACATATCACATCATGTCGATCTGATCTGGGTGAGAGGGCTATATCGAAACGACCCAATCATGATCCAACACGCTAGTACTTAGAGGATTATGTGTTGTTACCTTGACATGTGGCTTGCCTGGATGAAGGCCATGTGTCCCACTACTTTCATTCCTATTAATAGTCCCCCATCAAGTATGCTTGCGAATTAATTCGAAGGATGATCAAATATTCTTTGATCATTGTTCGAGTTAATGAAGCTAAGCATTGGTGTGATTAGATCATTCTGGGGCCTACCATGTCAATATCTGCCGAGGTATCTTTTAATAATTCTTCTTCTTTCTATATTGTACTTCTGCGACTTACTTGTTCCAACATTCCTTTTCTTGTTTCCTCGGGTATTTAATTCATCGATTTTGTCCGATCTGTCAAATCAGGTGTGCAGATTATTTTGGAATCTGTGCATGACCGCTTCTTTTAAGGGTAAGGGGGTCCTTATCGCCTCCCAGGCTTTAATGGCTCACTGTTTGGCATTGATTATCCACCATCTCTCATTATCAAAATACAGTTTCTAGGGGTTGTTATGACGCAGGGCTTATGATGACATCAACTTTTCATCTTCCACGCGTCAAGAATTCGAAACGCTGTGAATTCTTATCCATTCATATCCGTTAGAAGGAAGGTTTCGTATGGTTTCTGAACTGATCTTGACCGTCGACTCAATTCTTAAATACCATTGAGGAAACCAACTTGAATTTCGAAATCATATGAGAGCGGCGCTTTTTCTGCGGAGATTTCCTTGTCTTGGTCACTGATCCGTTTTGTCTCTTCCTCAAAAAGTCATCGATCTCTTGGTTCTCAGAAGGATCTTATTCACTCCAGGTACAAGATTTCTTCTTTCTTCTAGATTTTGGACCTTCTTCATTTAGGGTTTCATTCGCCGGTTTTTCACGATGCCAAAGCTCGCTAGAGATCCGAAGCGTTGCTCCTTTTCCTTTGTCAATGCTCTTTCCGAAGCTAGGATAGATAATTTAGTGAAAAGATATCATCTTTCCTCTCCTAGTATTTCTTATAGAGTTCCTTCTCCTTCCTACCATGCTTGTTCTCCCTCTCAGGGAGGAGATCTGGTTATTTACCAAGACGCCTTGATAGCCGGTCTTAGGTTGCCTTTTCCACATATCTTCATAGACATCTTTCTTCATTTTAGTTTGAATCCTTCTCAGTTGACTCCAAACTCTTGGAGAATCCTTTGTGGTTTTGTAGTGGTTTTGATTCTTTGCGAAGTTGAACCGTCTGTCCATCTATTCAACCTCCTTTTTAGCCTTAAACAAGATAGGCAATCTGACTGGTTTTATTTTGGGGCCAAACAACGTAGGGTCTTTCTTGGCTCTGTTCCGAATTCAATTAAAGACTGGAAGAGCAAATATTTTTTTGTTTCTAATAGCGAGAGTTGGGGTTTTAGCACCAAATGGGGTACCCCTTGTACTCATGCGGCTTCGAAAGAGAGGATAACATCGGTTGAAGAGGGATGGTTCGAAAAATTCAAGGAGTTCCGGAATACTCCATTAGATAAATCCTTCCTGTCTGATAAGAGACTTCAAGAGTGTGGACTATACCTAGCTTTAGGTAGGGTTATTTCGAATCCCTGGTTCATGTTATTTAATGACTCTGATCCGTTATTTGATCTTGATCTGCCTCTTTTTATCTTTCTTTTCCAGACGACGATATGGCTCCGAAGACACTGGCTGAAAGAATGTGGGCTATTTCTCATTTGGACAAGTCGAAGAAGAAAGGGAAGGAAACCTCGAGTGAAGAAGTTCTCATTCCAGAGGGCAGAGAAGTCGAGAAGACCCCTTCTAATAATGCTCCTTCTCAACAAATTGGTGCGAGTCAAAGGACTGAATCTAATGCTGCTATTAATTTCGAGATAGTAGTGGCTCCTATTGTTGTTATTCTTCCTCCTCCCGTTCCTACCAATGCTCCAATCGTAAAGAGGAGACGGTTAGTGAAGGCTGCGGAGAAACTCAATTCTGATTATGTTCAGCCTGTTCATGTTGCATCGGAGGGAGTTGTTGAAGTCTCGACTGGTGCTTCTCAAGAAAGGCTCTCTATCCCTTCTTCTTCTTTTCCTGTTACATCGGATTCCGATGTCTCAGTTCCTGATGTGTCTGTCGTCCCCTCTCATCCTCCCCCCATTACATCGGGTTCCGATGTTCAGATTCCCGATGTGTCGGCTGTTTGCAGATCGGGTGAACCTCATAGATCGGAAGGAAATACTTCTTCGGAGGCGGGATCCGGTAGCAATCCGGGAGAAGTATTATTCTGGTGTCTCTCGTTGTGTTCTTACTGCTTGACTTCTGCTTAACCCTCCTAGGTGTTGACTGATTCATCCTTCTTATTTTGATTTCAGGGGTGGTACGAGTAGTAGATCCCTCTGTTGGTGGTCTAAATACGCAAGGACCTGGGACTCGTGTGGTCATTCATCAGAAAGATAATGCCTTGCTTGTTGATATTAGACTTGTTAGAAGTTCTCTTCGTTCCTGGCGGCAAGACAATGTCAATACTTATCTCAATCAATTTAGTCCGGATGAGTCCTGCGCTCATTTCGTTTGTCCCTTGCTTCAGTATGTTTTTAACTTCCTCATCGGCTA
Source organism: Dioscorea zingiberensis (assembly GCA_026586065.1). Lineage (NCBI taxonomy): Eukaryota > Viridiplantae > Streptophyta > Magnoliopsida > Dioscoreales > Dioscoreaceae > Dioscorea > Dioscorea zingiberensis. The sequence continues at coordinate 44,691,242 of CM048818.1, forward strand.
ATAGATCAGTTTTATATCTTGCTTCTCTAAATGAGAATCCTTTTTGCAGACTGCTCTATGGGGAGAACGAGTCACAACTGCGAGCAAGGAGATCCTGAGATGAAGGCTCGTATCTCCAAGTTGGAAGAAGAAAATAAAAAAGCTTCTAGAAAGCCTTTCCCTCAAAGATGCTGAAATAGCTAAACTGAACGGGGAGAAAGATTCCATCACTGCTGAATTAGGGAGGTCCGAAGGAGCACACGCTGCACTAAAAGTCGACTACGAGATTTTGCAGGCTTCTCTTTCTCTATCTGAGCAAACTGTTACCGGTTTGAGACAGGATTTGATCCAAACCAAGGATGAGAGAGATTCTGTTGTAAGTGAAAAGAAGAAATTTTCTGAAAAGGTGTCTGCTCTTGAACGAGATATTTCCTCTAAAAGAGAGATGAAGGGTGTCTTGAGAGTAAAACTCGAAGCTGCTGAAAAATCAGTTGGTAAATTGAAAGAAGATAATGATCGGTTGTCTGAAAAGTTGAAAGCTAAAAATAATCTTCTTTCTCGTGCCCAAGATGATGTCTCTCGTACACAGCAGTTGAAGGATGATACCGACAAGGAACTGTCATCCTTGTTATCAGATTTGAATAAAAGTTGGAAAAAATCCATGGAGCTGGAGGAGAAGCTCGTTGCGGCAGCGAAGAGAGAACTATCTGATGATAAAATCCGTAAAGTAACATCAGAAGTTTACTCAATTTTGAGCAGCATTCATTCCGTTGACCCTTCAGTGAACTTTCATCGGACTCCCTATGACGAGGCGGTGGAGCTATACTTCGAGAAATGTCAAGGAGGGGAAGAAGGAGACAAAGATTCTGCTTCTGAAGAAATGAGGCTCGATGTCTCTTGCTTGAAATAAGTTCATGCTGTAGTCACATCGGAGAAGGATGCCTCCGATAAGATAATTCCCCCATCGACCATATCGGACCCGGTAAAATCTTTAGAGTGTGAAGTAGTCACACCGGGTCCAGATCTGATCCCTAAAGTAGTAATACCGGATCCGGAACCGATCCGTGAAGAGAGAGGATGCCTTCCTCCCGGTGAGGCTTCTCAAACTGTCATCGAGATAGAAGACGATGTGACAACCGGTACATGTGTATTCAAATTTTATTTTCTCTGATATTTAGATGAATGATTCCTCACTTGTCTTCCTTTCGTTTGATCAAAGCTGCTTCTGTTAATTCGATCGGAGAGTAAGCTTCAGGGACCGATCAAGGGAACATATCTACCGTTGTGCGTAGGAGGGCACGTTAGCTAGATTCTTTTCGTCATCCTTTGCTTACGTTTAATCATTCTACTCTTCTTCTTTCTTTTTGCTAGATCAACCCGCAGTAAGATGGCTCCAAAGTGAAATTGAAGAGCTGAAGGCGGTTTAGGAGAAGATCTTGAGCGATCGGGCGAAGAAATCTGAAGAAGCTCTTGAAGCAAAGCGAAAGAGTGCAGCTAAATTAAGAAATTGGGACCTTGTTTGAAGGAAAACCTTGCAGTCATTTTTGTGGTTCTTCATTTTGCTGTTAAGGCTTGATCAAAATTGTAAAGCTTGTTCTGACTGTGTCTTTTATAAGAACATTCTAACTGTCTTTCTGTCTCTTCTTCCTTTTCGAGAATGAATGAAATTGCTATTCGATTTGCCTTTGATGTTTTCTAAAGAACGACTTGTCTATCGCCGATCCGTTTCTGAAGGTTTATATCAGATCGAGGATGTTCTTGATATCTATCCATTCCAAACATTCTATATCAGATCGAATGATGTTTGTTGTTTCGATGTTGATATCAGATCGGATATGTTTTCAGATCTTCTCATGTGAGTAGGTAGGAAAGTGTTGTGAAGTGACGGGTTCTTCGTTCTTGCCTCGATTCAATTCCAATAACTCTTGGAAATAGGTGCAGTTATTTCCCTTTACTGAGCCTTAAATTATGATGCGTTTCCAAGGCAGATTTTATGAAACATTCTCCACGAGGAGTTAAAAGGCGCTTCTTTTGGTTTGAAATGAAGCGTCTGGATTCCCCCAGAATTCTGGGTATATATTAACTGCTTCTGATCTCTTGTGGAAACCGCAATATAAATAGAGGTGGCGACAGTTCTTTTGGATCATCCTTCATACTGACAGCATGGGTGACAATAGTTGTCCTTCTTTTTACAAGTTCATCTGCACCGGCGACAACTTCCATCATCTGTGGATCCCGAGGGCTTTTCAGGGTCATTTGAGGATGATCTTTGAGGAAGGACTTGTTAGACTGCGTGGGCCAAGCGGAAATTTTTGGTCAATGATGTTGTCACTGTCACCAGAACTTGGAGAATATCGTTTCACTAACGGCTTGGGGGACTTCGTGAGAGATCATCGATTGGAGGAAGGAGATCTCCTTGTTTTCGTTCTTCGAGAGGACGCATGTTTTGAAGTCCACATTCTTGGGAACAATAGGTGTCAGAAGGTGTCATCGCTTGCAGCTTCTCCTGCACAAGTTCCAGATGGCGTTTCTGATTTTGACTCTTCTGATTCTTCTGACTCTTAATTCCTTCATTTCCATTGTACTTTCGTATTTTTGCTTTAATAAGTTTTTCTTTCTGTCAATATGTTTCTTTCTGGTCGTTTCACGCTTGTAGTACTTCAGCATGCTTGTGTTGAATGAATCTTCTCCCTTCTTTTCCTTCTCAAGTAATAAATTGTTATATGGCTGCTGAAATGTAGTACCTTGCCTTGTTTGTATGAAGTTGATGTGATTCGTCGGTGTGATAAGTTTGTGTGATGACTCTTAAGATGAAGGATTGGTATGATCATCTTCTTCATGGGACCGATATGGCCCGTTGATTTTTTGGGACCGGTATGGTCTGTTGATCACTTGGGACTGATATGGTCCATTGATGTTGTAAACCGGTATGGTCTGTAGGGATCGGTATGGTCTGCTGGGATCGGTATGATCCGTTGAGACCGGTATGGCCTGTTGGGGCCGGTATAGTCCGTTGGGATCGGTATGATCCGTTGGGACCGGTATGGTCCGTTGAGGCCGGTATGGCCTGTTGAGACCGGAATGGCTCCCGATGTTATTTCCTCTTTCTTCGTCGTTAAATGGATTTTTTTTTTTTTTAGAAACACAGTAAAAAGGGAAGAAAACAAAATGCATGTGAAGTAAATGATTTTATTGATAGTACCTCCGTAGATGTTCTGAATGGTATGGACGTTTGAGCCTGTACCTATCCATTTTTGAGAGCAAGTATGTACCGGGCCTTACAATTTCTTGCACAATATATAGGCCTTCCCAATTAGTATTCAGCTTCTCTCAGCACAAGATCTCCAACTTGGAAGGTCACTTCCTTCACCTTAGCATTATAGTATCTCTTGACTTTATGCCGGTATACTGCTGCTCGAACATTAACACAGTCCCTCTTTTCTTCAAGGAGATCAAGCTCGGCCCGGAGGTGTTCTTCATTGCTTATTAGATCAAAGGACTGCGTTCTTGGTGTGGGTAAATTGACTTCCTCTAGGAGCACAGCTTCAACTCCAAATGCTAATGCGAATGGAGTTTCTCCAGTCGAGGTTCGAGCAGTTGTCCGATATGCCCATAGAGTATTTGGAACCTATTCTACCAAGATCGACCCATTTCTGACAACCCTTGTCTTCAGACTGTGAAGGAGAGTTTTGTTGGTCACTTCTACTTGTCTATTTGCTTGTGGGTGAGTAACAAAAGTCAGTCTCGATTCTATACCAAGATCTGTACAGAAGTTCTTGAAGGCTGGGTTATCGAACTGGCGACCATTGTCTGTGATGAAAGCCACAGGTAAGCCGAAACAGCAAACAATGGACTTCCATAAGAAACTCTGACAAGACTTCCCAGTGATCGACGCTAATAGTTCTGCCTCACCCACATAGTAAAGTAGTCGATTGCCACAATCAGGAATTTCATCTGTCGGACAGCTACAGGGAACGGCCCAAGTATATCTACCCCCCATAGAGCAAAAGGCCTCGTACTCGCGATTGCGGTGAGTGGTATCGGGGGACGCCGTTGAATATTAGAGTAGCGTTGACAAGTATCGCATTTCTTGAAAAATTCAATGACATCTCTATTGAATATTGGCCAATAATATCCTTGTCTCAAAACTTTGTGACTCAATGCTCTTCCTCCCAAATGATCACCAGCAATTCCTTCATAAATTTCTCGAAGGACATATTCTGATTCTGATGGTCGGAGGCATTTTAGCAGAGGGAGGGTGAAGGACCTTTTATAGAGCTGTCCATCCACCACACTATATCGTGAAGCTCTAATGGTGATCCTTAGAGCTTCTTTGGGCTCTTATGGAAGAGTTCCATCCTTCAAATAACTCAGGATTGGATCGATCCAACATGGCTCCTAATCCATATCCATGAGTTCTTCAAGTGGTCGACAATCAATTGTCCAGGTCGCCAAGTATTGAACGTTGATTGGTTGCTCAATATTGGCATTTGCTAAGGCCAACTTAGATAAGAGTTCTGCCTTCTGATTTTCCACCTTGGGGATTTTGGAGATATGACATTCTTTGAAGCTTGTGGTGAGCTTCTGCAACAAAGACTTATATTTGATCATATGGTCTTCCCTCGCCTCAAATTCATCATTCAGATAGCCCACAACCAACTGAGAATCAGTGTTAGCTTGCAGATTCTGTACTCCAAGACCGTGAGCTAACTGCAACCCGGCTATCATAGCTTCATACTCGGCCTCATTATTGGTTGCTTTAAATCCAAACTTCAAAAGAGTAGAAGTGTTCCATCTAGATGGTGACTGCAGGATCAGTCCTCCTCCCAAACCGTCTTCTGTAGAGGATCCATATGTGTGTAGAACCCAGTGGGATGAAGAGTCGTTCCTTGTTTCAGATAGTTTGATGTTTGAAGGATCATCATCAGTGGTGGTTGTAAGCTCTGCAATGAAGTCTGCAAGTACTTGTGCTTTTATTGAAGAACACGACTCATAGCTGATATCATATTTTGCAAGTTCAAGTACCCATCGGGCGAGGCGTCCCGATGTGTTCGGCCGATGTAAGATCTGCTTTAATGGTTGATTGGTCAACACCCCTATCCGATGTGACTGAAAATAAGGGTGGAGTCGACGAGCGGAAACCACTAAAGCATAGGCCAATTTTTCAAGGGAAAGATATCTTGATTCAGTATCAGTGAGGACCTTGCTTGTGTAGTACACTGGTTTTTGCAAATTATCCTTAATCTTTACCAATACTGAGATGACAACGGAATCGGTTGCAGATAAGTAAACATAAAGCTATTCCCCTGGTTAAGGCTTCGCCAACAAAGCGGGTGATTACAAATATTCTTTCAACTGCACGAATGCTTTCTTGCATTCTTCATTCCAATCAAACTTGGGAGCTTTTCTCAATACCCAGAAGAAGGGAAGATTCTTCTCTCCTGACTTCGAAATGAATCTCCCCAAGACTACAAGTTGGCCATTGAGTCTCTGTATTTCCTTGATTGTTCTTGGGGATCTCATTTCTAGGACTGCTTGTATCTTCTCCGGATTTGCTTCAATTCCCCGATGTGTGAGCATAAATCCTAGAAATTTTCCAAATCAGACTCTAAACGTGCATTTATTGGGATTGAGGCTCATCCCGTGGGCCCGAAGTACAGCAAAAGTTTCTTGCAGATCAGCGGTATGTCGTTCGGCCCTATCGCTCTTCACCAAGATGTCATCAACATATGCTTCCACATTTCTTCCGATCTGGTCTTTGAAGACTTTGTTCACCAATCTCTGAAAGGTGGCTCAAGTATTTTTCAAACCAAATGGCATGACCTTATAACAGTATGTTCCTCTTTCGGTGATGAAAGATGTTTTCTCCACATCGGATTCTGCCATTCGGATCTGATTATACCCAGAATATGCATCAAGAAAACTTAGCATTTCATACCCTGATGTAGAATCTACTAAGTTATCAGTAAAATCCACACACATCCTCCACTTTCCTGTGGATTTTTTAACCAGTACATTATTTGATAACCACTCAGGGTAATACACCTCTCGAATGAAGTCCGCCTTCAGAAGTTTGTCCACTTCTTCTTGAGTAGCCTGGAGGCGATCAGGAGAGAAACTTCGTCGCTTTTGTATGACTGGTTTGTGCCCTGGATCGACATTGAGTCGATGTTCAATGACCTCCCGCAGGACTCCTGGCATCTCTTCAGATGTCCAAGCGAATACGTCGGAATTGCTCCTCAGGAGGTTTAGTATTTCTTCTTGCTGGTCAGAGGAGAGATTTCCTCCTATTTGAATAGTGCGTTCCGGCTGTTCCTCCTTCAGTGGTATGACTTTCAGCTCCTCAACCGAAGTAGGACGACGCTTCTCCCGTTCGTCGTCTTCATGTTGTATGTCCTCCACAGTAAGTGCTTCTCCAGATCGGCTACTCCCCTCTCCATGACTTTTGAGTATGGTAGCATAGTACTGGCGAGAAGCCAATTGGTTGCCTTTCACCTCACCGCAACCGTTGGTAGTTGAAAATTTGACCATCATATGATAAGTTGAAGGCATAGCTTTCAACTAATTGATCGATGGCCTCCCAATAATAACATTGTAGCTCAAGGGGCATCGGACAATAAAAAAGTTAATGAGAGCAGTAGTGGTTCTCGGAGGAGTTCCAAGAGTCAAAGGTAGAGAAATCATACCGTCAGGTTGTAGTGGGCTGCCATTGAACCCGATGAGAGGAGACTTTATCGGTTTTAGATTCTCAACTAGAAATTTCATTCTGTCAAAAGCCGAAGAGAATATGATATCTACCGAACTCCCGGTATCAATGAGAACTCTCTCAACAGTGGAGATTCCGATCTGGGCGATAATCACTAGAGCGTCATCATGGGGGTGGTGAACACCCTTCAGATCTTCATCTGAGAAACAGATTTGTATGGGGGTGGGGGCCCTCTTCAAGAAGGTGACATTCTGTACGGATCCCATCATCCTCACATAATTCTTCCTCGATTTTGAGCTCTCCCCGCCGCAACCCAGGCCTCCAACGATCACAGTCACATGCATGTCGCTTGGAATAATGTGTTGTGGAGGTAGGATATGTTCAGTCTCCGGTTCCTGCTCTTTTTGTAGAAATTGATCCAATTTGCCTTCCCTGATAAGACCTTCAATGGCATTCTTAAATTGGATACAGTCTTCAGTAAAATGCCCCTTATCCTGATGGAATTTACATAACTTTTTACTATTCTTTCTCTTTGGATTGTCCTTCATTGGTTGTGGGGGCTTCAATATCTTCTGATCCTGAATTTGGGACAAAATGTCTTCCATTGAGGTGTTGAGGATGGAGAAATTGTGGTACTTTTTTGCTCTTTCAGGATCATATCTCTAGTGTTGTGGGGGTCTCCTTTCTTCAAACCGATCTGCTCGGTTTGGATTCCAGCCTCCTTCTCTCCGAGGTTTATCACCTCTTGGAGCTCCTTCTCTCCATTCTCTGTATGGTTGTGGATGGTGGTTCTTCTTTCTGATCTCCTCCATCTGCAAGAGGTCACTCTCTTGCCACTTGGCCTTCATTTCCTCTGAGGCTATGTACTTTGCAGTTGTGCCCTTGAAATCCGAAAGACCGATCGGAGGCTCTCGAGTCAGGGAGTCTTTAAAGGATCCATCCTTTAGTCCTTTCACAGCTATCCCCATAACTATGGCAGAGTTGATGTCGACCATGCCATTGATCTCCTTATTAAAGCGGTTTATGTAACCGCGCAAACTCTCTTCTGGTCTTTGCCTGAATCCCAACAACATCATGGGATTTTTCTTCAATCTCCTGTTGTTGGCAAAATTACAAAGAAAGAGGTCAGAAAGCTGCTGAAAACTGTGTATGGTTCCCGAGGGAATGCCCCTAAACCAGTCATGGGCATCATTAATGAGTGTTCGAGGGAAAGCTCGACACATGACGGCCTCAATGGTTCGATTGACCATCATCTCATCACGATAACTCTCCAAATGTTCCTGAGGATCGGATGTCCCATCATAATGACGAACATTCGTAGGTCTGAAGTGTTCGGGAAAAGGGGCTTCCCAGATTTCCCTTATAGAGGGAGAAGTGACATATGGGACGAGTTACTGAACTCTCTCCCTTTCAAACATCGTGGGGATGAATAACAACGATATGGTGAGTCGCTCCTAGGAGATCGGCGTCTGGAATGATGACGATGTGGAGATCGGTCGTGGGGGAATGATATCGATCTGGTGAATGATATCGTCCCCGAGATCGGTGTGTTGGCGATCGGGCCCTGGGCCTCTGATCTGTCGACCGATCTGGAGAACGGGAGACTTCTCTCTTTCTCCGGTCTCTGATCACATCCCCTCGAATATGACGATCCCGATGCCGATGTGTTGGATTTGAGCTTCCAGTTGAAGATTCCCTACTTCGGTGTCTTATGGGAAAATGTGTTTGGTGTCTGGGAGATTGAGCTGCCTTTCTTCCCCCACTTTCCTTGAGAGGTTGTGCATCATAAGGAACAGTAGTTTGGGAAGCACGCTGACGCGCTTCCTGAAGAGCTTGTTTCAACTCTTCGATTTCCTGCGTCATCCTTCTGACGCAATCAGCATCATTTTGAACACCAACGTTTACTGGGGGGACCTCAGATCCAGGAGGTGGTACGCCTTCAACTGGAGAGGTTGCTGAAGCTCTTTTTCCTCCCTCCAAGGCTTGGAATCTCTTCGATTTCCTCAGTGTGGTAGCCATTGACTTTTCGCTCAAAGCCTCCCCACAGATGGCGCCAAACTGTTAGAAATAAAATCGGATTGAGAACCCAATTTCAACCTAACAATTGAATTTATATTGATTGGGTGGCTATCTTAGTGAGAAATCGAATAAGAATCCAAATAGAAGAAGAGAGAAACCAGATTTACGTGGAAAAACCCCTAATCAACGGGGAAAAAACCACGGGAAAGAGAGATCTCACTATGAATCATCAAATGTACAAGAAATCTTATAAGAATTCCCCAAATGGAAAGCAGAAAGAGAGGAGAGAGAATGGATCCGATTTTGATTGGGAAGAGCTTCGCTACTAGGACTCAACTCGTCTGAATGAACTGTGATCCTTGCCTTTTATAGGCTCGGGTTGTGTGTTGAGCACGCGTCTCAATTTAGTCAACTGTCAACCGTCATTCAGCTAAGCGGTTAAGAGCCCGACTAAGTGCTAAGCCGCCCGAGCCGCTCTCTCCGTAACTCTTCTAGAAGGCCAGGCTGTTCGCAGCTGTACTTCTTCTAGAAGGTTGAGGTTGATGCGAATAGCTATCAGTCCGGGAGTACCTTCCCTGATGGACACGTGTTGGTTTGACGAAGCTCTTTCCGATCCCGATGAGTTCCACAATGATTCTGATATATCGGTTTTACGTATCGGATCGGTAAGACATATCACATCATGTTGATCTGATCTGGTTGAGAGGGCTATATCGGAACGACCCAATCATGATCCAATGCGCTAGTACTTAGAGGATTCTGCATTGTTACCTTGACATGTGGCTTGCCTGGATGAAGGCCAAGTGTCCCAATACTTTCATCCCTATCATATTAAATAGTCATGATTCAAAGATTTGAGTTCAAATAAAATAATAATAAAACAATTAAATACTAATGTATATACATGGAGAGAGGACGTGCATGGGCGCTGAATAAAATATTTTTATTTATTTTTGATTGGAAACACGTTGTTGGATAAGGGAAAGGTCATCCAAATATATATATATATATATATATATATATATATATATAGAGAGAGAGAGAGAGAGAGAGAGAGAGAGAGGGGAAGATGCCTAGAGAGAGAATCGTCTTATCTTCTCCTCGCCGAGCGTCGGCCAGCTACTTTGGATGTTTAAACTAAAAAGATAAACTTGATCGAATCTTATTCGAATCCACCCGCAAGGCTCTATAAATAGGTGGGCAATCCTTAAAACCTGAGCAGGCTGGCGCCATCGTAGAGAGAGAGAAAGAGAGAGGAAGAGAACGGAGAGAGCATCCACTGGCGGGGTTTGTTTTTCTTCTTCGCTAGAAGTCGAGAAGGGAGAGAGAGAGGCTGGGAGAGAAAGGAGGGGAAGAGACCTCCGGCGATCGTCGGAAGACGTAGAAGAGCACCGCCAGAGGGTACCGGACTCGAGTATAGTTTGGTAAGAGATTTTTTTTTAAACCCTTGTTAATGACCCCATTTTATTTGTTAAACCTTAAGTAGATGTTATGCATGCTTGAGTACGGTGATAGTGGTCATATAGGGATTAATTTGTGAACATGGTTAGTAGATGATAATGGAGTCTCATTGTTGGAAGTAGCATGGCCATGGGAGTTTGGCAATAAGTATATGTATTAATTCTCACTGATTTATATAACTCTCCAGTTTTCATGGATGGTGGGAGTATGGATAGAGGTGCTAGTGTCTTGCATGGAGATTTTATGAATTAAGATTTAGATCAGTAAATGTTTACATGAATTTTAGAAGGGTAGAGGCATGCATATTGGGGTATTTGTCAACCAGGGTCTAGGTTTGTTGAGTGCTCAACAGTTTGATGAATACTTGGTTTGATCCCACTGAGTTCCAATCCTGCAAGGAAAACTAGAGGTTGGTGATTAATGGGTTGGACCGAGTCAATTTAGCAGATCAGGTCCAGTCAAGCGGGTTAACGGGTTGGGTTAAACCAAGTTATGAACCAAGTTAGTAAAAAAAACAAATAAATGAATATATGTAGGGGCAGGGGTTTGAACCCAAGACTCGACAACCATATTGAAGGGTCTTAACCACTAAGCTATAGTAACGTAGTTTATTGAAGGGTAGGGTTTATTAAGTTTAGGAGTTAATGAGCCCTCGACCCAATAAGGATAGTAATGAAGATAATGAACCATTGGATATTTAAACACATGCTAAGAAACAATTATTATATTTACCAGATTTGACGTAGAGACACGTCAAGAAGGAGTCCCGTGTGGATTCAGGATATCACTATTAAGGTAAGTTACCTTTGCCTAGTTTCCACCCGTCAACGGGTTCCTTGATTTTATTGTTGCTATTTCTTTTAGCATGTCTATTGTCTGCCTATTTTTGGAATACGTGTACATAGTTAGTTTCTTTCTTTGTATGTGCATGGTTGATGTGCTGGAAATTTATTTCATTGTCTGTGATTGATTTGTTCGTTGGGCACACCGCCCTGTGACTGACATTTGATCATAGGCCATGATCTTATGTGCTGGCCAGGCAAGTGTGCGCGAGGTGAGTTCTTATTCTGTCGGTTCAGTGGAGCAGATGCTCAAGTGGAGCACTCAAGGCTGAGGACACCCTGACGTACTGACAATTCCAGGACAGGGGGAGGATACCTTGGTAATCTAACCTGTCAGTGGGACGATACACTGACCGTGTCGACACATACAAGAGACCGAGGTCGATTCCAGATGAAGCTGGGTGCTTACCGGAGAAGTGTGTTGAGCCAGAGGGCTATTTTCTAATCTAGGAGTTCCTTTTGTTTTCTAGTCTCCTAGATCCTTATTTGTGCGGGGCATGGCCCTAGTTGTGTGACTTGATGAATGTTGAGTTTTGATATGCTTTTATCGGTTTGATGTTTTCATTTCGTTGTGATCCTTGCGAGGAACTTACTGAGTTTTCCTTTCAAATGCTCACTCCACTTTCTTTTTCCTCTCTTTCAGGATTAAGGGATTAGCTGAGTTGGTTTCAAGAGCGTCAGAACACAGTTTGCCGAGGTTGGAAGATCTCAACTAGTTCTGATTTGTAGGACCCCTGTAGGGTGTATAAATTCTATTTTTGTTTCCTTTGTAACTCTTATAAATAAATTTTGATTTATTTATGATATTTTTTATCTGTTTCTGAATTACTTAGGCCTTGTATCTGAGCGAGGCCCATCTCCACCTAGATACGGTCGGTCTGTACACGTGTCTGAAGTCCCGGGACTCGGGTCGGGGTGTGATAGATTACCTGCCTGGATAACATCAGGGTAAATTAGAGAGCATGAAACTAACTCACCCCGGAACCATCCACCCCAAAAGCTAGCGGTGAAACCTCCATTACATGAGTAGAAGAGAAGAAGAAGGAATGCTTAGAGGGACGACAAGGAACTCTTTTAAGCGGCAACACCAAAGAAGAAGATAACTATCACTAAAGAGAAACCCTAGGTGCGACCCTATTTATAATTAGAGGCGCAGACATGCTTCTCAAAGGGTGGTAATTAGTTGAGATCGGACGGCTCGGGTGGCTCTCCAAATGGACACGCCCACGGATAAGTGACACGTGGACCACTATCTCGAGCGTGGACACTTTGAGATTGATCAATTAAGAATTGTGCCCACGATCTCCTCCTCTGAATTCCATCTTCACTTTACAGACAATGATGCCTTGGAAGTTGAAATGTCGTGTCCTTCAAGAGTCACAACTCGTCAATTAAGATTGATACGGAGCACCCAACCAAGTCAGCTCAGTTGTATCTCGAAAAACTCATAGTCAGATACCCAAGAACTCCTGACTCATGCCATCAGCCAACGTCGGAACTCTCCAAGTCCAGCCAAGCTAAGGACAGGTTGGGCTAGAGAGTTGGGAGCAATTATTATGGGTAAAAATATTAAAGTACACGTGACATAATCGCAAGGACTCAAATAAAAACCCAAATGTCATCTAACCACCTAGTCGTCTGATGGTGGAGATCAACTCTCTAGAAGACTCCAAAAAGTTCTAACAGTTTGCTCCAAACTACCCCCAGCCTGGCGTCTAACTGTGTCCGAGCTATCGCATTACTGGCACCTTGCTAGATTCGAGTAGGCACCTCGCTGGTATCCAACTAGATCCTAATCGTCTAACTACTTCAGCACAATATAAAAGGAGGACCTCAACTCACAATGAGGAAATTTGACATCTTCATTTTGAGTACCTAGTACGCTTTTCTGATTACACTAGGACTGATCGCTTGCTAGAGCTTCACTCTCACTTAGAATCCTCTCCCACTCTCCTCCTAGCTCTCCCTTTCTTTGGAGCCTCTTCCACTTGAGCGTTAGAGGCTACCCCAAGGCATGACCGTCTGACCCTCATCTCTCTATAGATCATTCTTCCGGCAAGACACGATCACTGAAGGTTTGATCCCCGAAGTAAAAGATGATCCAATGGGCAAGGAGATCATCTGAAGAGTCATCCACTCACGCAGGCCATCTTTCCCTCCAAATCTATGAAGTTTCTCAATCTTCACCGATCTCTCATCTATTGATATGGATTCAAAAAGGAGCAAACCTCATCATCAAAAAATTTCAAATACTTTGAAATAAAAATGTGCTAAATTATGGTTTTGCATTTGTGTTTCCTATTTCTCCAAATAGATAATAAATGATTGATCATGTTGGCGTATCTATTTTAAAATAAAGTTCAGTATCTGCTCATTGGAGAAAAAAAATAACATATTTTGATATTTCTAATATGAATCACCTGAGTTAGGTATGGTGAGATTTTATATTCTGACTAATACTACTGGAGTTAGTTGTGGTTACGATTACTTTTCAGATATATATGTTTTAAAAAATTTTCATCATGAAGTATTTGAGGGATTTATAGAATTGTGAAATATATATATTTTTTTATATAGGTAATTAATTATAGATCCCTTGAATAGTGCCCAAATTACCTTTAGATCCTTGGGGGGTGTATAGGGGTGTAATGTAATAGTATTTTGGGTGTGTGTGTTTTGGGTGGGGAATTGTGTCAAATAGTGTTATGGACAAATAGGGAATTTACCCTATTTTATATGTTCCTCTAAATCTTTGTATGAAAGTAATGCAACTCAACACTTTCAACACTTTTCTGTTGTTTTACAAGTATCTATTTAAATTTGAAATTAGTAATAATTTACTATTCATCTCTTGAATAGTGCCCAAATTGTCTATAGGTCCTTGGGGGTTGGTACGAGTGTAGGATAATTATGTTTTGGGTGTGTGTTTTGGTGGGGAATAATATTAAATAGTGCCAAGGACTAATAGAGAATTTGCCCTTGAAATTACTATCTTACTTAAAGGCTATTTTAATTAAAAAAATTATTTAGATTGATTACATTTCTTAGTAGTTTTTGACTATTAAAATCTTTTTTCCCCATTTTTCTATTTCACTTTGGAAGAACTTATGTTTCATTAGCCAAGCTCTTTAGTTTCTTTCTTGTTAAAACCCGTATTATTGTTAAACTCTGAGTATGAGGATTGTAAAATTTAAACTCTATATTGAGGCTTAAGACTCGATTTTTATTCCATTAATCGGTTTTAAATATCATATGGTATTTTATGTTTTTCAAAAAAACTTGAAACTAGTTTTTGAGGTCTTGTATGCTTCTGGAGCAAAACCCTTTTTATCCCCACTTGGGATTAGGAATAAGTTTTGAAAAATTTTGAACTTTTTGGAGGGAAATTTTAAAGTAAAGGTATTAGTGATAAGATAGTGATGTGTTGACTATGTATTGGTGGGTTATATTTTTAAATCTTAATTAAGGATTTTGACGGAAAAAACTTTTTCGTTGGAAACTGTGTTGGGGTTATCCCTTGGGGATAACTCCCAACCAAATAAGGTAGTGTTTGGTTGGGGTTGTGTCAAGTTGGGTTGGAGATTTAAGTTATTAAAAAAAAAATTCGAGGAAAACTTTTAAAATAAGTTGGTCAAGATATAATTTAATTAATAGTAATTAGAAATAATTACAATTAAATGTATTTTATTAATTAATATTAATATTTTATTAATTGATATTACATTAACTAACATTAAAAAATTTCTACAATACCGAAGTGTTTAAATGCAGATGATGGGACAAGATAAACGTGGGTTATCCCAACAATCACAAGATTCACAACCAATAAATTCTTTATTTTAAAGTTTGTTTATACTATTTGAATTTCTTAGATAGGATTATTGTTGTAGCCTATATATATTTAGTTTTATTCAAGACCAAATTATTCCTTCTCTATTTCTCCATGAGTTCATAGGCCTTACAACATATTACCACCAACCTGAGCAATCTCTCTATTTACACCCCGTGTGGCGACCCAACAACTTTGTGATTGGTGATGGCACGAGTCTCTCTATTACACATATTGGTTCTAAATCAGTCTTTATACCGTCACATACCTTGTCTATGAACAACATTCTATGTGTTCCGACAATGAAAAGAATTTTATTTTTTCTAAACAGATAATACTTCTATTGAATTCTTGCCTGCTTCTTTTATAGTGAAGGATCTATGCACAAGAGCAACCCTTTGCAAGGTTGAATAAAGAATGGTGTGTACGAGCGGCTAGGTCCCTCCATCTAGTCTTCTCCATTGATTGCTTTCTCCAGTGTCAAGATCACTTCATCAAAGTGGCATCAAAGATTAGGTTATCCGTCTTCTTCAATTCTTAGTATATTATTTCTAATTTTCATTTAGAATTATTGAGTCCTTCAAATTTGAATTTCAATTGCAATTCTTATCAATGCAATAAAAGTCATAAGTTACCATTCTCCATTTCTCTCTTCCTTCTCTCGCACTAGCACTCCTCTCCCTACTCTACCTACGCTTGCCTCGGATCAAGGATTCGATGTCGAGATCAACCTGTTGGGGTAAATCACTACAATTCACCTTCCATGGAAGTCCCAATCACACACAATCAATGTTCAAAACAACCTGTCAAGCAAGATCTCCAACCACACACACAAAATAGGGCAAGAGAAAGAGAACACTCACAAACCAAAACACAGGGAATTACGTGGAGTTCGGCAAAAGATGCCTACGTCTCCACGGGGGCGGGGAACAGAGAATAACCATATGAGAAAATAACGATGGCTTAAATAATCCTTGAGCTCATCGTTTCCTAAGAAGAAACCCTCACTCAAAAGAATAATATTTCACCTCTCAAGACTCCAAACCCTAGATTTTCCACTTTCAATATTAATAAAACCCTAACAATAGTCCACTATTTATAATAATCGACCACTGTTTAAATAAACCCTAACTTAAAGCCCGACGGACACGCCCATGCGTCAATCGGCATGCCTGTGTCATCAACAGCGTCTGGAGACAAATAATTATACAGAGATGTGCACGGCCATCAGCACACTCGTGCTCGTGCGTGTGCACAAAGTTACGCTCTGTCCATGCGCGCACACCCATGCTCTGCAACAACTTTCCCGCAACTCATCAACCGAGATGTGCACGGGCGTCAACACGCCCGTGCATTGCTTCTGCACGCCTGTGCAACATATACACGCCCGTGTGCTCCTACTATCACATCATCTCACACAACCCATCACCCACCCCACTTCCACCACATCTCCAACAGGCCACCATCACCTCAAACTACCTCCTCTACCCCTCCAACCTCCTCTCCTTGAATTATTGTCACCAAATCTAAAAATATCTACAAGTATATCAACAAATTAAACCTTACGTCCCACCTCACTAAATTTGACGACCTTAAACCAACATCCGTGACTCAAGCCATCAAAAATCCCAAAAGGTGTAAGGTTATGTCTGAGGAGTGTGATGTTCTTGTTTAGAATGGGACTTGGGAACTTGTTTCTCCTGACCCAACTTGGAATTTTGTTGGTTGCAAGTGGATTTTTCATACCAAATATTTACCTAATAATTCTCTTGATAGGTATAAGCTTGATAAGTTGCCAAGGGGTTTCATTACAGTCCCTGTCATGACACTTTCAATCCAATTGTCAAACCTACTACTGTTCATCTTGTCCTTAATCTTATGGTCAGTCTTGGTTTGTCTTTTCACCAACTGCACCAACTGGATGTGAATAATACATTTCTCTAGGGTACCCTCGCTAAGGATATATTTATGCCACAACCATGAGACTTCATTCATCATGATCATCCTCATCATGTTTGCAAACAAGGAAAGGATATTTATGATCTTAAACAAGCTCCCCCACGCTTAGTATTATGACTTATGTATGTTTCTCTTGTCACCTCTACCTTTTTTAACTCTTGTGCAAACTCCTCGTTTATCTTCACTGATGATAATACTATGATTTATCTTTTGATCTATGTAAATGACATTATTATTACATGTGATAATGATGAGGTAGTGCAGAAGTTCATCCATCTCCTTGCTCAAGGATCTTTGACAATTGACTTATTTTCTTGGAGATGAAGTTGTTCCCCATTGTAAAGACTTTCTTTTGTCTCTATGTCGATATATTACTAATCTACTATCTTGTACATACATGAGTAATGCAAAGCCTGTTGCTACACCTCTTTTCACTACCCTATACTTATACTTCATCCTTCCACAATGCTCTCTGATCCTTATGAATAATGGTCCACTATTGGCAATCTCCAATACTTGCACTTTTGCGCCCTGACATCGCCTATAAGGTAAAGAAACTTAGTTTATGCATCGACCTAACAATGACTATTGGAATGTTGTTAAGCGATTGTTATGTTATCTTTGTGGGACTCTGGATCATGGTGTTATTCACTATAGGCGCTCTCCTCTATCTCTCCATATGTTCTCTGATGCAGATTAGGCAAGTAACAAGGATGATTTCACTTCCATTAGGGCCTATCGTGTTTACCTGAGTCGCAATCATATTTCATAGAGTTCCAAGAAGCAATGTATTATGGTTATTTTTCTACTAAGGTTGAATATCTCTCGGTTGTAATGGCGGAATCAGAAGCAAAATTAAGGGGGCGTTGTCTTCAACTTTAAAAAAAAAATTATAAATATTAAAAAAATTATATTAATTCAAACTTAAGATTACTTATTTATGCTAGTTTCTGCTTAAAAAATAACAAGTTTTATTTTCTTTTTAATTCTTTAGGTACATGTTTAATTTCATCCATGCTTTATGGGAGGAATGTCTGTAAAAAATATAGAAATCATAATAAAAAAAATTATGATTGGAATTAAGTTCAAATATTAAAAGAAATTACTGAGATACGAGGCAAAAAAAAAGATTTATTGAAAATATATAAGTAAAATTTAAATTTTATAAGTGATATCAGTACTAATTTAAAAAAAAAATTGTGGCTATTGAGATTTGAACCCAAGTCTCCACAACCACAATGAGAAATTCTAACTACTAGATTGCAATAACATTTTATTTTGAAATGTCGTAATAATATTAACTATTTATAACAACAACTTTTTGGAGGTAGAGATCCTTATGGAGCTATGGAAGTAGAGCCCCTCTTAGAGCCAAGGGGGTGTTTGAGCACCCCTTGCCCACCCTCCCTTTGGCCCTGCTTGGTTGCAACAACTGCAGTTGAGCTTTGTTGGATTTGTTTTCTTCTTACTAAAATTAATGTTTTTCTCTCTTAGCAACCTGTGATTTATTGTGATAATGTGGGTACTATGAATTTATGTTCCAATCAATTCTTCATTCCCATAAGAAACATGTTGTCCAAAGATACTTTCGTTTCTTTTCTTTCTTTCTCCTTTTAGTACCAAGCTCAAAATTATACTATTAGAAATATTATAGAAAGAAATATATGAAGATTGAGATGGTATGGATTTTTCTTGAAATGAAAATTTTACTTCATGAAAAATGACATTATGGTTTAAAAAGAAATAATGAGTAACCAAATTATAAAGTTTATAGTCTTTTGAGTGGAAAAATATCCCATAAGAAACAACCCAGCTTAATATACTGTAGTATAATCATCTTTAGGAGAGATACCATGAATAAGTCCTATGTTTTTATTTTTATTTTCTTTTACAAATGAACATAAATAAATAAAAAAGGAAAAAACTATCCCCGTGAACTAGACTTGGTTGTTCTACAACCAACAGACAAACTTAGAATTAAAATAGTAAAACCTTGGTTTTTTTTTATATAGAGCTAACTTAGCTGAGGGTTCATGTACAAAACTTCCTTAATGAAACTAAAAGATCTTCCAGCCACAAGGGAGCTTGAGTCGCATCAGTGAATTGCAGATCATCTTCATCATGTGCCCTCCTGGCGAGGAAATCGGCAGTAGTGTTCTCCTCCCTAGGTATGTATTAGCATTCCCATCGTTCCAAAATTTTCAGTTTTTCCTTGCATTGCGCTGTGAGTGCCTGTGTCCTCCAATTAACATCCTCCTTGTTTTGTTGCAGCATTCTAGTAATGTGCAGGTTATCAGACATCAGTCTTGCAGAGCTGCTCCCCATTCTGATCAAGGTTTCAATCCCTGCTATCAAGGCTAGCAGTTCACCCTCCAGTGCAGATTCAGCTTGATGCTCCTCTGTTCCTGCATAACAGAGAATCCCAAATTGAGATAATATGATCACACCACATCCAGATTTAGACTCACCTGGCTTGCATGAAGTGTCAGTGAAGAGATAATGTTGAAATAGCTCCATGTTTAAGGTTCTTTGGGCCTTGTATGACATATTCTGAGTGTGTGTCTGGTATTGTATGTATTCCATTGTTAAGGATATTGCTCTGTGTGCCAATTTTTTGGGTTCTAATCGTGTCTTCCTGAATGTAAAATCACATCTATTCTTCCAAAGTAGCCATAACACTTGTGCTGTCAGTGAAGTTTCTTCTTTTGTAAGCTTATGGATCCCTAGTTGTCTTTTGTGCACCCATTTTCCTTCTAATAGATCATTAGGTTGAAAATCCCAGTTGATCAAAAAACCTCTGGCTTGTATCTCCATCCAAACTAATTTGGCCCATCTACATTGAGAGAAAAGATGAGTCAGAGTCTCAGCATTGAGTTTACAAAGCTCACAGGGCATGTCAAGTCCCAAATTAATAGAGTATAAATAGGTTGTAGTTGGTAGTCTTTTGTGGAAGAATTTCCACAGAAAGGTTTTGATTCATGGGATGACCTCCAATTTCCACAACGATTGCCACCCTTCCCAATGATCAGCAGGGTCTGGTTGTCTTAAGTGTGTGTATACTGCAGCAGAAAATGTTCTGGTCCCGTGCCTTGCTGCCATTCCCAGCTGTTTACCTGTTCATCTTGTATGACACCCCTGCAACTCAAAATTTCAGTAATACATGGGGGAAAAATATCAGATATGACTTCCTAGTCCCAGTCATTCCCAATCCTTAAATCCTAGACTAAAAGAAGGCTAATATCATAATCCATGTTGTAGAATGTAGGTTTATATCTTATAGGAATACTGAAGACACATGGATGCAAATAAAGTGAATCTGAGACTTGTATGAGTTTAGTGGTAATTTCACTCTTCACTAACTTAACAGTATTCTCGAGAGCGTGATAAAGATATGATGCTCTAACTGCCTTCTCATTATTCCAGAGGGAGAAGTAACCATATTTATATTGATGTAGTTGAATCCATGCCTTCTCGCTATTGTTGACTAGCTCTAGAAGGTGTTTTGTCATCATTGAATATTTCATGGTTTTCAAACATTTAATTCCCAAGCCACCCTCAGATTTATCTTTGGAGACAGTGCTCCAATTTATGAGATGGATGCCCTTTCCATTGCTTGATTTCCAAAGAAAGTTCCTAACTAATTTGGATATTTGATCAATAACCCTATCAGGAATGGCATAGGTATTCAGAGTATAAATGGGAAGAGATGTGATTGCAGAATTGATGAGAGTTATCTTCCCTGCCATTGATAGGTGTAGGGTTTGCCAATGAGCAAGCCTTTTTTCTACCTGTTCCACCAGGTAATTAAAGGTTGATTTCTGTAGTCTATTTGGGGATATCCAGCTCCCTAAATACTTCAGTGGAAAACTACCCACTTTGAGCCCTAAAATGTTAAAAATGGACTTCCTGAGCCTAATATTCATCCAGGAGGGAAAAATAACCTTTGATTTTTTAAGGTTGGCTCTTTGTCCAGTAATGTCTGAGTATATAGTAAGGCACATTTTGATGGTCCTAGATTCCTGTCTAGTTGCCCTACAGTAAACAATCAGGTCATCAGCATATAAGGTATGGTTGAGTGAGTGGTTTAGGCCTAGTTGGATGCCTCTCAGAGTCTTCATTTCCTCTGCTTTGTTAAGTATCTTAGTGAGAACTTGGGCCACTAGAATAAAAAGATAAGGAGAGATGGGATCTCCCTGTCTGAGCCTAGATTGGGGTTTTATATATTCTCCAACTCTCCCATTTAGAAGAAAGCAATGGAGGTGGTTTCATTGCATGCCTTAATACAAGTAATCCATTTTAGTAGGAACCTCATCGTGGTTAACACAGCAAGAATTGCATCCCATCTCATAATGTCATATGCTTTTTCCATGTCTATTTTAATCATCATCATTGGGTGAGACTTGGGGTCATTCTCAAGGGAGTGTGCAACTTCTTGGGCTAGTAAAATGTTATCAGAGATATTTCTATCCCTAATAAAAGCACTTTGTTCCTTGCCAATAAGATATGGCAATATATCTCTGAGTCTATTTGCTAAAATCTTGGTGATGATCTTATAATTAACATTACACAAAGCAATAGGCCTATAATCTTGTACTGTTTGAGGGTTCTCCTTTTTTGGTATCAAGGTTATCAAAGTTTGGTTCCAACTGGAGGGGAGATGACCATGCTCAAAGAAATGTTCTATTGCCTTAACTATGGAATCACCAATAACATGCAAGTATGCAAGAAAGAATTCAACAGTGAAACCATTGGGTCCAGGAGCATTACCTCGTGCCATGGATTTGATAGTACTGTAAATTTCAAACCTGGTCACTGGACCTGTAAGAAAACTGGTCTGTTCTTTTGTTAATACTGGAAGATCATCAGGTAGAGCCTCAATAGTGGTTTCCAGATTTCTCTCACAGTTGTCCTGCCAAAGCCTTGAATAGAAGTTAGTAAAACTTGGTTTGGGAGAGGGTTTGCTTGCACTAAGATGGAAATGTTAATAGATTTTTTTTTTTCTTTTTGGTAATATGAGCGGCAAGCCACTAAGAAACTAAGGGCGTGCACAAGCCTCGATGGAGCAGATATAAGGGTGGGCCCCGTATACACTTGGGCACTGGAACCACCCGCCATAACCATTGCTCACATTCCAAAAAATATGCCCTTGCATGCGAATCAAACCCAAAATCTCTTGGTCGTTGGAATTCTTATGAGAATCGAGATATCAATAGACCACTTGGTCATTAATGCAAATCTCAATAATTGAACCGGTGGAAAAGGGGGCACGTCCACCCCTTCGGTTCTTTGAGTTGACAGAACTCAATCTCAAAACAAGAGATAGTTTTGAGATGAGCTTAACTTTAGGTGAAAGTAAGAGTTAGTAGGTTTAGACGTAACCCAAAATATAAATTTTTAAATGAAAATCTATTTTTTTGATATTATAAATATTTATTTATTATAAAATATTTTTAGAAAAATTAAGATAAAAATTTTTAAATGGAGGGCGGCGCATGATAGTGAAGTTGTTCTTAGTTGTGAGCAGAATTAAATGGATTAAATTAGTCGTGAAAATAGCTTCTTGTAAAAATGCAATATAAGGCCTTATAGCACCAAATGCCCTTATAATTAGGTTTTTAAAGTATCGTTTTATAATAACTTATTTCTTTAAAAAAAAAAACTTTATTGAAGTGTCACAACCAAATAGACTAAATTTATCCACTGATGTAGTTTTCTTGTGAGTTTCCCATTTCGTGAAAGACAAGAATCTGATGTAGTTTTCTTGAGAGTAGTGTTCCCTCATCCCAAACAAATGGCCATCATGCATCCTTTATTTACCTTCATTCCAAATTGTGTACTTTGACTAGTTTATTTAGGTTGGTTTTAAGCTTAATTATCCAATTAATCACATAATAGAGCTAGGTCGATATAATTCTTGTCAGTCTCTCTCCTCCTATTATTTTCTAGCTTACAAACAAATGAATTGCCTTTCACTTTGTGTGTTAATTAATGTTATAAACTATCTTATCTTTGCGGAAGTACTAATGAACTCAGCACATTTAACAAGCAATTTAATTTAGTTAATTGGTGGTGTTTTTCTCTTCAGAGCAATATAATAGTAATAAAATTAACTAGGTTAAAATGATTGATTGATTGATTGATTGATAAGTGGATGGCTCACTGAAACAATTAAACTTATGAATGACCAAGTAATTTAATTAGTTTATAAACCACCAAAGTACAAAGTACATAAATAAAGATAACAAAGTTTGGCGCGCAGTAGCGGTACTGTAGTACCACCAGGGCAGGGGCAGGGGCAGCTGCATTTCTTTTAGTTTTTTTGTTTTCCCTTGTCCTTTCACGCGCACGGAAAATGCTTTTGGAATCACCGAAATCACATGAATAGCGGCCTTCTCTCTGCATCTAATTCTCTTTTTTCAGGCTTTTCTGCTCTCTCTCTCTCTCTCTCTCTTTCTTGTTCCCAATTAACTTCAATTACCAATATATTCCTCCTCTTCTCTTCTTTATATATTTACATACAATTACATACTGTATATATTCCTTGAAGCCATTCATGCAGTCTCCATATATATATATATATATTGATCTTTTGTTGGTTGGAAATTGGTACTGATCAATATTACCAAATACAAGTGGAAGGAATATATATCTTAAACCAATTAATTATATATATATATCCAATATTAATGGAGCTAGCCCTTCAGAGAATCATGCAACCAACATTTACAAAGGGCTGGGGAAGGATGCAGGATAAAGTAGTTAGATTAGATGCATGAATAGAGACAAGGAATTAAGAAAGAGCAGCGCGCTAGCAGGCAAATCATTGGATATCAACCTTTTCATGAAAGCCTCCATTTCCACCAGCTCTTTTCCTTCTGAAACTAGAACCTACTTTTACCTATTTCCGGAATGAGAATATGTTTATCATCCAACTTAATTTGTCACCCTCTTAGCTGCAATTCCATGTTCAACAAGTTAAAAAAGTGTGGAGCTCGCCCAGCTTTCATGAAAACAAAATCTTCTTCTGTTAACCATTATTATAAGTTCCAAATATCATGAGAAGGAAGAAAGATGCTCCCCACCTCCCAGTCTAACTACATCCCTATCCCTATAAATAAGTCTGGCATGGCATGGGTTTATGATGAAATGAAAACAAAAACACAACTTAGAGAGGAAACAATAATGGAGATTAGTGTGGAGGCTGCAGGTAATAATTTGGTGAAGAAGAGGAGGGGGTGCATAAAGACGACCAAAGGGCCATGGGTGGTCAAGCGGCGGGGACGTGACGGCAATGTCTGGACTTCATTGAGGAAGCCAACAGACCGTGAAAGAGAAAACAACCGACAGAGAGAGCGGCGCCGTCGCATGGTGGCCGCCAACATCTACAAGGGCTTGCGCGCTCATGGGAACTACAAGCTCCCAAAGCATGCAGACCAGAATGATGTGCTTAAAGCCTTGTGCGAGGAGGCTGGGTGGCACGTAGAGGAGGATGGCACCATATACCGCAAGGTGATCATCTTAATTAATTTGTTTGTATACATCTCTCCAATCTCCCCATGCATATATATATATATGCACTCTAATTGGTTTGAAACCATTAATTTTTGCATGCATATGGGGTATTGGGTAGTCTTATTTTTTGAAGTTTTTTGATGTTTAATTTCTCACAATTAATTGGTTTGTGGTTTTGTTTATACACGTATTACAGGATCCTTCGCCGAGCATGGCTTTGGATGAGGATGAACTTGAGCTTACTTTGGGACTTTCTTATAAATATAGTTAGATGTCTGGTTGCTGTTAGAATAGGGTACTGGTCTAATTTATAAACCGTACGTCTCACATATATATCAGTGTGATTTTGTTGCCAATGTTCATCACAGATACTGAAAGTTTAAACAACTAATTAAGAAGAAACATATATCTAACATATACACTACTAATGCATGCTGAGTTATGGTTTTTCATATTAATTTGAAGAAGATTATGCATCTTGTACGTGTAAAGTTCAATTTGAATTTTGAAGAAGATTATATATCTAATTACTTTTGTAATGGAATTGTCATTTTGAGAATGGTCAAGGGACTTCATTATATTTATGGTTGGTGGTGTATTATTGAATAAAAGCTCTTTAGAAAGGATGGTATGCTTGAATGTTTTAAAAGTTTTATCGTAGACTTCTAGGTTTCATTGGAGAAAAATTGAATCTCTTGGATGCATTTCATCTGGACGACCCTTGAAATTTCTTTTTATCTATAAAATGTAGAAGCTGATTTTGTATATAAACGAAATAAAATGGTATTGAGAAAGATCATTGATGTTTATAATCTTTCATATAAAATATATATAAATATTTATATGACTTATGACTTTCCATATTTTCGTGGAAAAAAACACGTCAATCATTTCAGGGGAAATGAAATGAATGCCCCCCATATAAAATATATATAAACATTTATATGACTTATGACTTTTCTTATTTTTATTTTCGTGGAAAAGAACCCTCTACTGAAGTGTAGTCAAACATCCCCCAAATGATTCTTGGTTCTCTACACAGGATTAAGGCTTCACTCATTTGAAATCAGGCCCAACTCAGTTCGGCCCAGTGAATTTCATTAACTTCGGCCCAAATCTCAGCTAGTTTTCAAATAAATAGAGTTCCAACAAAACATTCAATGAAATTCAAGATTTGGTCTTTTCAACAACAACAACAACAAAAAAATAAAATAAAATAAAATAAAATAAAATAAAAATTGTGAGTAGAAGTAATTCAGGGTGCTATCAAAACCTTATACATGGATATTCATGCTACAGTTATTTATACTAGATGCATAAAACATACAGAGCTATTTCATTCATCTGCAAACCACCCTCTCTGTAACATAGTATCATTCTTCATCCCTCTGTTTGTTATCTTGTGTTGCACTTCCATTCACACCTGACACTAGCTCTGCTTCAACTGAGATTGACGGCAGTCTCTCATACACTCTAGAACCTAAAGGAAGAAGTATTTTCTGTCCTGATCTGAGAGACTCAACAATTTTATGGCAGTCCCATCTCTGCTGAACATACACCACAATTAAGAGCAGTATGGCAGTCACTGGAATTGCAACATCACCAAACTTGGAGTAAAAATCTAAGGTTGGATTCACAAACTCATACTCCTCGGAGAAGTAAGGATTGAAAACCGGAGCTCTTATGTAGTCGTAAACATGCGGAAGGATCCTAACCACTGTTATCCCAAAATAGTAGACCTTCCTGAGAGGCTTGCAATTAAACTGCCACAGCGAGTTGCCGATAATCTGCGGAAGCAGGAAAAAGTCTTGAACCAAACCTACATATTCTTCTAGTTGGATTCCCCACTCATGCATTTTATGTCTGTTTCCCCTGGAGTCCAAGTATTGGCCAGGTTGAATTTGCCTCGGCGCTGCATTGGCACTATGCAGAATAAGGACCACCAGAAAACCAACAAAATGCAAACTGCAGGTAATGATAAGTACCCATTTATCATTCGGAACGCGTCCTGGTTCAAGTGGAGTTCGCGATAGTAGTCTGATGCGGGATTTCCAGACCTTCTGGCCAAGCCTTAGAGTGAGCAGAAAAGCACCTAGGATGAGAATCTTCACGAAATAGTCAATAAGCTGGAACCACTGGTTCCTTTCAAAATCATAAGATGGATTGTCATACGGCTCAGATTTCAACCGAGCAAACAAAGCCTCTGCCCCAGTGATCAGTGGAATGCTGTAACCAAGAGCCTGAACCCCAAGCATGACAAGAGATATGTAAGGAACAGATGTGTTATCTCGAATGTAAAATAATTGACTCAATATGCAAGCTATCGCAATGGAAAGTGTAAGAACACGGAGGATTCCCTCAACTCCTTTCCTCGAGAGTATGTCTTGTCGTTGTTCACGATACAAAATTGGCAGTGTTTGGAGTTTGATCGGGCTAAAGTGGAGTGGGTCGTCATCATTCCTTTGGCTAGTGATGGATACCTTTGCTGTTGGATTCATGAGCCACCGAGCAGTGGTTGGAGGATACTCTATTTTTACTTCAATTAAGCAATCCAATCCATCTTCAAGATCCATGCTCTCAAGCAAGATTTTCCAAGATGCGCGCACATCTCTACATCCAATCAAGTACATTTTTCCATCAACTGGGTTATAAAGGCCCTCCAAGTAGAGAACTGAAACATTACGGTATGGCTTTCCAGAGAGCGCGAGCTCTGCTGATACATTCAGAAGCAGCTTTCTCTCAGTGGATACATCTTTGGTGGAACCTGGATTCAATTCCTTTGTACCTGATGTATTTTGGTATGTCCAGTACCGCCCGAACAATCTGTCGAGAGAAAGTATCTCAATCTGTAGAAAGGGCCAGTCTGTCCGAACTTTGGGCAATGGTTCCGGAACTGTACTGGAGTGAAGAGTGAGGTCATCTGCAAGATTGGAAAGACTAACTAGTTCATCGTTCTGTTGGCTCTTTCTTGGGTAACTTAGAATTGACTTCTTGATGATGGTGCCAAAATCAAAGGGCTCACTCCTTTCAAGAAAAGAACCAGCTGACTTGATCTTTGAGTACTTGTATGACAAAAATGCATTGCTGTATTTTTCCCAAAGTTCAGATGGATGTGCTGGTCTTTCAAATGTCAGAGGAAAATAAGAGTTGTTACCACTAGCAACTATGCTGGATATCTTCCCAAAAATGACATTTCTTTGGTTGATGGAGAAGGATGTAGGAATATATAAACATATTCGAGAGTAGCATGCTCCGTCTGTTGGTCCAAGACAGCCGACCATGCAAAGTTGTCCTGATGAGAAATTCCACATCCCTTCCGCTGAAAGAGTTGTGTTATCAAGGCCAGTCCTTTGTACTGCAGTATATAGATTCTCCCATGGAGAAATTACTCTGAACACAGCAGAAACCTTGGCAGATGTTTTGTTATGACGTTCCATTCTTGGTTCACACCTTACGTCTTGCATCACTAGTCTGACATTGTTAAATCCCCCATCTGTGGCCTTGATCTCCTTCTCAGTTGCAAAAGGCCCCAACTTTCTGCAGTACTCATCTGTGGAATTACAGTTCCAGTTTGGCACAATATTAAAATTTTGCCCATTGATGAATCGATCAAGAAGCTCACATAATCCACCACCTTTATAGATATCAAACCAATTACGCACAGAATCATCAGGATAAGGGTACGGGCTACAGGCCTTTGAAACAAGCTCTTCAGAACCATACTGGTAATATGAATAAGCACCTAATTGAGAGATTAGTGAGATCTTGTCAAAGTATCTGATGCTGGACACTGCATTCAAGCTTCTCAGTTCTCCGTGCACCGCCCTCCTGGTTAAGGTGAAGTTCTTTGGATAGTGAAGTAGAAGAAGAATTTTGTCATCCTGGAGGAGAGGAGGCTGGTAATTGTTCATGCGGGCATCCCCCACCCATTCCCATGGATCTGTAGAATCAGGCTGACGGGAAGGGAGCAAAGCATTCCCCACCATACAAAGAACCCGTTCACCACCATTCTTCTCTAATTCAACATAGATACCTTCAAAAAGAATCCTGAGTTCAGAACTCCCGGGCCAGAACCGGAATTCCGGAGCCAAGAAATGGTTTACATCCGGACCAGTGCCGTTTCTAAATAAACCAATACCCATTTCTCCACTGACATTGATTGCATTGTGTGAAGTATGTGCCAGATCAACATGAGTCAAAGCAAATGTAACCAGGCGCATAGGATCAGGAAGATCAGGACTGCCCTGTGGTGCATCACTTGCATCGAATGGCATTAAAGGGGCTTGGCCAGAATCCTGTCTCCAATCTCCCATGATGAAGTCAAGCTCTGAATTGAGGCTAGAGGCTCTGTTGACATCAATGTGTTCTTTGGAAGCCGACGAAAGAACCAATTTGCAGGCATCCTTCACCTCGGGATAGCGAGAATAATCATGGGGTATTGAGTTATCTTGATTACTTGCATCCCGAAGTAGAATTGGTACTCCTTGGTTATATGAAACCGTAGGTGTGATGGTCAAGGTCAGGAACAAACAAGCGGCCCACACACAAGGAATCGCAGGCATGATCATGATGGAAACTCAACACAGTGGAATCTGATATGCAAGTGAATCCATACACATATCAAAACACATATCAAGGATCAGTTAACAAGGGGCAAAGCAAAAGAATGCTCAATTACACTTAGTCGTACAAGTAAAGAGATCTATCTATTCGTTGATAAGAAAAAGAAAAAAATGAGATCAAGTCATACACAAATGTAACTAGCTAGAACAAACTAGAACCAAATCAAATATATGAAAAGCCGATATTATGCTTATATATATATACAAAAACATGGAAGATCAGGTTGGCTAAGCTCAGCAAAACAATAGCAAGTAGAAAGTATTCAGGCAATCAGCAGCATCTTAATTAGAGAAATAGAAAGCGTGAAAATGGAGAATTTGGAGATGTGTTCATTCATTTGGTCACCTGCGGATCATAGATAGAGTGAACAGAGCCAGAAGCCAATCCTTGTGTCGGTGTTGAGAGCTTGAGATTGGGTGTTGATGTCTTTTGGGATGTTGTGTTCCACATTGACCAGAGACTTGCAGAGCACGCTGAGGAAGTGAAGAGGCTGATGTGGATTTGACAAGATTGCCACTGTCATGAGCTGGAATTTACCATGAGGTGCCACTACACTTGTGCGGTGATGCTTCCTACGTAGGCTGTGAAGGTGGAGGGTGGGTTTGACATTTTAGTATTTTACCACAAGGAGTTGGAGTGGTGGTGGGTGAGTGACTAACGCCGAGCGAGCATCGCGGGCACATTGATTCAACGGTTCAGTGCCTAATACCACGTGAATGCACGTGATTTCTAAGAAGGCGTTTATAAAAATTTCGCATCCATGGACTGGCTGGGCGTCATACGCAGGCTCCAATCTCGATGGGCCGGATCCTACTGTGGCCCATCACTTAACCCTAACTTTTTTTTTTATTTAAATTTGAATACAATATCTATATACTATACTAGATTACTAGTAACCTAACGCAACCGAGAGTGCAAGTCAAGGTTCTGTGGCATTTAGTTGGTAGTGGGTTATTATCAAAGTAGAGGAATCAGCTCAAATTCAAGCAAAAGAGTATGTTATAAGGATGGACCCCAGGCATTCTATTATTGAAAGGCCAATATTCCTGCACTTCTAATGGCCTCCCTCCTAAGTGAGGGAGCACTTAATCAAATCATTCATTCACCCTTCATTTTCAGTGATCTTCGGTCACGCCACGGCAAACGATTCTGTTCTTGTCCATCGCATACAACTAAAATATCCAATCCTCACTGTATAATAGATTGCATAAAAACAACAAAAACAAAAATTCCTCCAATGAAAATTCTGCTATCAAATACTATACTGGTTAATATAGGATTAAAATGTATTTAAGTTAAAAATAAACAAAACAAAAAAACATATATATATATTATTTTTATATTTTTATAAATTATTTTTTCTCATCATATACTCATAATAAAATTGAAAAAATTAAATGTATATTTTTAATTATTATTACATAAATAATTATGTTTATACTTTAAAGAATGTAAATATAAATTTATAGTGTTAATTTTTCATACCGCGTGTAGATGTAGTGCATCAGTTGTGTTTATAAGTGTGATGGTCCTGATGGATACGATACATACCCTGAAAATATCACGAGGTCAAGAGAAAACGATGGTGCCAGCTGGAGCGGCCCTTGAACCGGCCCAAGAGACAAATCCCAATCATCATAAAAAAGATAATAACAATAATCCCGTAATTCCTATTATCACGGCGACGCTTCCACCACCCACCTCCATGGACACCGACCATGCCTCCGCCGTTGCCACTCCAATCCTCCGCCCCGACGGCCCTCCTCGATGGCGCTTCCCATCTTTAAGCTCGAGCTTCTCCCTCAAAACATCCATCTGGGCCGAGCTCGGTGGCGCCGTCGGCGACCTCGGCACCTATATCCCCATCGTCCTAGCCCTAGCCCTCGTCAACGGCCTCGACCTCGGCACCACTCTCATCTTCACCGCCATCTACAACGCCGCCACCGGGCTCCTCTTCGGCGTCCCCATGCCCGTCCAGCCCATGAAGTCCATCGCCGCCGTCGCCATCTCCGAATCCACCCATCTCACCATCCCCCAGATCATGGCCGCCGGGATCTCCACCGCCTCCATCCTCTTCCTCCTCGGCGCCAGCGGTCTCATGTCCCTTGCCTACCGTCTTATCCCCCTCCCCGTCGTCCGCGGGGTCCAGCTCTCGCAAGGCCTCTCCTTCACCTTCACCGCCGTCAAGTACATCCGCTACAACCAAGACTTCTCCTCCTCAAAAACCACCAGCTCCGACGCCCGCCCCTGGCTCGGGCTGGACGGCCTCCTCCTCGCTATCTCCGCTCTCCTCTTCGTCATCCTCGTTACCGGGTCCGGCGACGATGAAGAAGCCGACCACGAACAAGGTGGGGCTCCTTGTCACAATCCTCAGAGACGACGATGCATTCGCGGTTGGTTCTCCCGCCAAATCCCCGCGGCGCTGCTAGTGTTTGTGCTGGGCTTGGTTTTGTGCTTCGCGAGAGACCCGTCCATCATCCAGGGTCTCAAGTTTGGCCCTTCGAGGATCAAGGTCGTCAGCATCAGTTGGAAGGACTGGAAAACCGGTTTCGTCCGCGCAGCCGTCCCTCAGATCCCCCTCTCAGTGCTCAACTCGGTGATCGCCGTCTGTAAGCTGTCTGCCGACCTCTTTCCCGACAGACGAGTGACGGCGAGATCAGTGTCGATGAGCGTGGGTTTGATGAACCTGGTGGGCTGCTGGTTCGGAGCCATGCCGGTGTGTCATGGCGCCGGGGGGCTCGCGGGGCAGTACCGATTTGGAGGGAGGAGCGGAGCGGCAGTGCTGTTCCTTGGTATCGGGAAGATGGTGCTGGGTCTAGTGTTCGGGAACTC
This sequence comes from Dioscorea zingiberensis, assembly GCA_026586065.1. Lineage (NCBI taxonomy): Eukaryota > Viridiplantae > Streptophyta > Magnoliopsida > Dioscoreales > Dioscoreaceae > Dioscorea > Dioscorea zingiberensis. Next base: position 44,723,004 of record CM048818.1, read on the forward strand.
ATTCGTGAGGATATTGAGCGAGTTCCCGATTGGGTTACTGGGCGTGCTGTTGCTCTTCGCGGGGATCGAGCTGGCGATGGCCTCCAGGGATATGGGGACCAAGGAGGAGTCCTTTGTGATGCTCATGTGCGCGGCCGTGTCGCTGACCGGGTCCAGCGCCGCGCTGGGTTTTGTGTGCGGCGTTCTGCTCTTCTTGCTGCTCAGGCTCAGGGACCTGGATTTGTGCTCTCTAACTACAAAACGGGAGGGAAACCAGGTTGTTGTTTGATTTCTTTCTGCTCTCTGCCTCTCTCGTCGAAGTTGGAGTTGGGTTTTATTTCGGCTTGATGGAGTAGGCCCTTTTCATACGTTGTGATAAGCTCTTATTTTCTCCAGAGAAGACAAGGGGAGCAGAATCATATACGTAGCAGCAAAACTTCTTGTATTGGCTTCAAATTGTACTATACTAACAAAGTACGATCATCAACCCCTATCTCGAATAAAAGAAAGCATTATTTTTATAGTCAATCTCCAAAATTCAGTACGATGGCCCATGGGAGGAGGATATTTGTTCCTCGGGATGTGAACAGAGAGCGAAAGAAAGAGAGCGAGAGTAGAGAGTAGTGACTGGTGAGTGGTCTGGTCTCTCTCATATTATATTATTGTTCCCAAATAAAACAGTATAGAGTCTATAGACATATGGAACTGACTGACATTTATACACAGGCAGGCTAAACACCTTTTTAGAATGACTTGACTTTAACTTGATAGGCACGGCTAGATAGCCGTTGAACTTAACTCCAGGCTGGCATCAAATTTGAAGCAACGGAAAGCTAGAGAGATGCCAGTCAATCCCTTCAAAACCAGATGACCGTTGGACGCTCCCTCAGTCTCATAACACCCCTCCTCTCAGTTCCTTAACAAGCACAAGCACAAGCACAAGCACAAGCACAAGCAAAGCAGTGCTTGGATTCCTCCCTGTCTCTAGAGAAGGGGAAGAAGAGATGAACAGGGCAACGCCAAAAAATCATGCTTTCAGTGAGGAAGAGATGGTCGTCGATGATGGCTTGGGGTACCCAAAAGCCTATGCAAAGCTATGCCGAAGCCACAATGCGCTCCAGCCCTACAACCAAGGCCCTCCTTCCATCTTCGTTCCCTACACTTTGCAGCCTCAAGAGGTCAGATTTGAACTTTTTTTTTTTTTTTTTTGCTGAGTTTTCAGTTTCTGACCAAGTGATTCCAACCCTTTGTTCTGCAGGCATTGAGAGCTAAAGATTTGAATCAGATGTTTCCGGTTCTGGATCCAGATGCTGTCCCTTCCGTGAATCCCAGGGGCTATGTGAACATCCTATGGAAGCAACTCGACCATCTCGGGTTAGCTCTCACGTCCTCGATCTATGTAATGTTTTTCACTTCTTGAAAGCTCATCAAGTATTGTTTTGTTCCACCTTGTCCAGGAATGCTGGGTTCGACCCTGCAATGTTTCGAGTGGACCCTTTTGGCAATGTCCTCTACTTGCATGCAGATACAGCTTCTCCTCTCTCTTGGGACATTGATCACTGGTTCCCTTGTTCAAGTAATTAGCGTATCCCTTGCATACTCAGTCATGTGCGCACCATTTCCTTTCATCTGATCTTGTCATCTGCTTCTGCAAACTGCAGGAGGTGGGAAAACAGTGCCAAACAATTTGAGGATTTTGCAATGGCAAGTGTGTAGAAAGAAGCAAAACAAGCTCGACTTTCTCATCCCATGGTGGGATTTTCAGTTGGGCATCTCAGTGAACCAGTTTCTATCCATTTTTGCATCCAAAAACTCAGAATTCAGGTGCGTTAGGGATTCTAAATAAATGCTAAAACTTCTCTCAAGTTGTCTTGTCCCTCATTAGATATCAAGTTGATACTGTTTGCAGGAATAGAGCATTTTCCTTTATGTTCCCTGGTGGAGGAAGTGAGGAGTTGAATGCATTGCAGACAATAGAGTCCCATCGTTTCCCACAGCATTTCATTGAGATGAAGCAGCAATTGGGGCTCGCTCCAGCTGCCCTTGTTCCATCACAGGGAAATGCTCATGCATCAGTGCTTAGGCCCCTCGATATTAATAGATCTCTCAAGTCTTGCCCTGGCTCTTCTTTGTCAGGTATGCAGTGCAAATTGGTTCTGTGCTTCTCTTGGGAACGCTACTTGTTATTAGGTAATCCTGAAAGACTCTGTTTTGGATGATTTCAGTTGGTAGGAAATACTCAGCAGAAGAAGATGATGGGAACAACATGGCCATTCAGAGAATCGGATTATATACTGATTCTAAGGAAAATGATAAGCCTGATGCCAATCCTTATCTTTCCATTGCAATAGCCAGAGATTCACTGAGGCATAGAGATGAGACCAAGAAGAAGCAAACTGAGATGAACCAGTTGGATGTTGAACTGAATGAATTGAAGCAGAAAAATGAATCTGAGAGGGTAGCGCTTCAACACTTGGAGGAACTGCTGATCAAGAAGAGGCGAAGAGTTGAGAAGTGCAGGAGATTAGCTGAGGCTCAGTCTACTTATCGGGCATTACTTGAGAAAATGATCAGAGATGCCATGCACCAGTAAGGCCAACATACATGAATAAATAACCTCACTCTGCAATTTCAATGTTTGTGCTGTGATAACTTTTGTGTTATATAACCCGTATTGCAGGTCTGTTCTTTATAAGGAGCAGCTTAGACTGAACCAGGCTGCAACCAGCACACTCATGGCGAGGTTGGAGGCACAAAGAGCAATCTGTGACTCTTCGGAACAAGAACTCAACAAAAGATACAAACGGAGAGATGAAATAGAGAAGCAGATTAGACCAGGATGGGAGCATGCGCGAAAAAGGTCACGAACTGATGATACATTGCTCGAAGAAAGACATGATGAGCAGTTGTTACTGAGTATGTCAAACCCTTTGAGGAAGGAGCTCAGGAAATTTCTTGAGGAAGAGCAAAAGGCTTCTGAAGTTGGGTCATCTACCGCTGAAGGAAGAGAGCCAGAGCATGTGGAAACATCAGGCACCATTGAAGAAGCAGAAGGAAATCTCGAACCAACCAATTGTAAGATCGCAAAGAAGAATTCGTCAACTAAAAGCCAGCATGATGAAGATGGTGAAGCATACAGTACTGCAATAGTTGTCAGGGATGTCAAATCTAACCAGAAATGGCCGCATTCTATTCAAAGAACTCATCAAGGCAATGAGGAACACAGGACAATGGCCAGAATACCAGCAATGTATGATGAAAGTTGCAGTGAAGCTAATGGCTTAGAAAAGAATCAATTTTGCACAAGTCCAGACAGAGAACGCACAGAAGATATTGCTGAGGATGGAAAATCACTCAAAGAGAAGCTCGAAAGAGTTGCCATAAGCGAGGAGAGACATTACAGCAAGACCAAGAAATCAGAGAAGAGTTTCTGTTTTCAAAGCCCTCATGAAGAAGATGATGCTGAACACCGGCACCAAGTAGGAAAAGGAAACGTAGAGAGGTGGCTTAAGAAGTTGTTGGAGAACGCAAAGGGGGAAGATGGCCTGTCTGCGGATTCACACAAGGAGAACAGAGTTTCATCGAGGCCTCGCACTCTGGAGGAAGAAACAAGTTTTAATCTGAAACATGATGAAGGGAATATCATTAGAAGAGATTGCATCAAAAACATGTGTGAGAAGAGTATCCACACGAGTGGAATTGGCAGTATTAGTGCTCGTAAAGGAAGCATAGGAAGCAGGAGAAGCAGTATGGATGGAAGGGGAAGAGAGGAGAGAAATGGAGGTGTTTCAATTGGTGAGAGCTCTAGGGGCTTCATGTCCTTCCCTTCATCACCTTCTGTGATCTTAAGAAAGGGTGTTGATTGTATGGGCAGGAAGCCCAAGGTGATGGGTGATCAAGAAGAAGAATACAAGGACAACTACAAAGGGGATTTGGGCAGCAAATTTATCAAAGCATGGCCCAGAGTTCTCAATAAATAGTGCCCCCAAGTGAAATTTGCAGTTCAGATTTGTTGTTAATTCTTTCTAAATTTGTGTGCATGTGTGTTTCAGGGAAATTTGTTGTGTTATGGATTGACTTGTTGAATAAGGATATGTATAATTTGGAATCAGGAGGTTTAGTTCCTTTGTGTGAAACAGACATGTTTATCATTGACCTCTGTTAAAATAACTGCAAGTTGTAAATGATAATGGTTCTGTAGTATTTCATCATTGTGTGGTTAGGCTATTATTGAACCTGAAATTGAACTGCTTGTTATGTTCAAAGAAATAAGATCTTTAAGGAAAATGGTTCTGTAGCATTTCATCGGGTGGTTAGAACTTAGAAGACTACTATTGAATCTGAAAGTTAACGACAATGCAAGGAAACTGCTTGTTGTGTTCAAAGAAACTAGAGATTTAGTGAAAATGGTATTTCATTATTGAGTGGTTAGAAGGCTAATATTGAATCTGAAAGTGAACGGCAATGCAAGGAAACTGCTTTTTGTGTTCAAAGAAACTAGAGCTTTAATGAAAATGGTTCTGTGGTATTTCATCATTGGGTGGTTAGAAGGCTACTACTATTGAATCTGCTAGTGAACTACAATGCAGGGAAACTACTTGATCAAAACTTCAAAAGATAATCGCCCTTGTATCTTGCATGATATAACCTGATAAGGTATTAAAGGAAGTCATGAGCATACTTTTTCGACGTGTGGTCCTTGGAGAGAAAATGAATGTAATGACCTAGATACAAGATTAATACTAGATAAGAAAATCATTGCAGTACTCAATTCACTAGATGGCTTATATTGTCATCAACTCAGAAAAAAGTCATGAAGCACTAGCACAAGAAAATTACACTACTAAAATTTTATATTCAGCTAAATGATATCGAAGAGATTTTTGATGGTACAAGTAGACAGTACATAGAGTGTCATGGTAGAACACACCATTTACATATAGCCATTTGTAAATAGCTCCATGATCCCCTTCTATTACTCTCCATTGTTTCTCAAGAGAAGCACTGGTAATTTTCATTTCTAGTATCAAGATATAGTCATATCCAAATCTGCATCTTGTGGTTTAGGAGCACAATCTTCAAATCATATTCACCTCCTTCAGAAACTAGCTTGCAATACCCCATCCATTACAATGTGGCAGAAAAAAAAACCTGAACTTTTATTCTCCATACTGGTTTAGACCAAGATTTCTCATCCGGTATCCTTCATCGCCACAAGAACATTTTCCATCTTTGAAATGGTGAAATTGTTCTGTGTCCCTGACTGTAATCTCTCGCCGGACAATCTTTGAGATCGACTTAACAACAGCATGGCAGCCTTGGCACATGTACAGATTTTTTGTAACCCAAATAGCTGTTCCAGGAGCAGTATTAATGAGCGCAAAAGCAAGTGCTAATCTTTCACTGTGGCCACAAAAGATTTCTGCTTTTGATGCTTCAACCTCATCTAGCATGTTATTTTCAGGCAAATTGAACCCAGCACTCTTCATCCTTTCATACAAACCATTTAGAACTCCATTGATCTCCTTACTCTGTGGGTGTGACTCATCACCACTCAGAAAAGCATGAACCATTCCCTTGACCTCCACCCAACTACAACCAGGATCAATGGTTAGTCCCCTCTCCCTCATCACCTTCCTCACTCTAGCTACCTGATCCCACCTATCATTATCAGCATATAGGTTACACAAGAGCATGTAATACCCAACACTCTGTGCATCCAACTCAAAGAGAGAACTGGCAGCAAGTTCCCCCAGATCAACTTGTCGGTGGATCCTGCATCCATTCAACAGGGCTCCCCAAATGGCGGCATCTGGCTCAATAGGCATCTCTTTTATGAATTGGTGGGCTTCCTCTAACCACCCTGCACGACCTAAAAGGTCCACCATGCAAGCATAATGCCGGAGATTTGGCATCACAGAATAATTTTGATTCATGTTGTTAAAATATTCCCGACCTTGGTTCACCATGCCAGACCTACTACAGGCACACAAGAGGGCAATGAATGTCACTTCATTAGGCCATACACCCTCTTCCTCCATCTGTTTGAACAGATCTATGGCAAGATCTCCATGTCTGCTCACAGCACAGCCTGTCAGCATGATGTTCCAAGAAACCACATCTTTTTCTTTAAGTGAGTTAAACTGCATCCAAGCATAATCCATCCTCCCACACTTGACATACAGGTCAAGAACCGCATTTGGCACAAATCCTTCAGATCCCAGACCTCTTCTCAAAGCTTGGGCATGTATCTCCTTCCCACACATCAGAGCTCCAACTGCAGCACAAGCAGAGAGTGTCGAAATCAACGTAACAGAGTTGGGCTCAACATAGGATTGCATACGCCGGAAGCAGCTCAAAGCTTCAAAGCTCTTATGATTAATCCGAAAGCCTGATATAATTGAACTCCAAGAGATCACATTCTTTTCACGCATGCCTCTGAAGACCTCCATAGCCTTATCCAAGCATCTGGCCTTGGAATACATATCAAGGAGTGAGTTCCCAACAATCGTATATGGCATGAGCCTCTTCTTCTTTGCAAGCTCATGCACCTCAATACCCACATCCACTCGTCCCAATGTTGCGCATGCAGATAACACGCTGGCTAAGGTAACTTCATCGGGAGACACATCAGCCATTATCATTTGGTCAAAGATTTCCAAAGATTTCTCCGGCAATCCGTTTTTCTCGTGACCTGATATCATAGCTGTCCAGGAAACCACGTCCTTCGACTCCATTCTCGAGAAGATCTTTTCTGCTTGTTGCAAGTTCCCAAAACTAGTATACATCTGGATCAGTGAGTTCTGTACAGAAACATCAAGAACAAATCCTCCTTTCACTACATACCCGTGAATCTCTTCCCCGAAGCTTACATTGCACAACCAACCGGAAGCAGAGATCACACTTGTCATTGTCATCAAATCTGGCTCCACAGAGTGATCCCTCATTGTGAGGAACAACTCCAATCCATCACAGAACTTGTCATTTTCAAAATACCCAGCAATCATAGCATTCCATGAGATACAGTCCCTCCTTGGCATAGTATCGAACACATTGCGGGCATCATGAAACCGGCTACACTTTGAGTACATGGTTATCAAGGCATTCAAAACATCGATCTCCGATGCAGAACCAAATCTGAAAACATGAGCATGAACTTCTCTCCCCCTGACCAAATCCGGGACGCCACCACAAGTCCTGAGAACACATGGGAAGGTATAGACATCCGGCCACACGCCAGCCCAGATCATTCTCTGGTACAAATCCAAGGCCTCGTCGAAAAAGCCGGACTTTGCGTGGCCACCCACCATAATATTCCAAGAGAAGACATCTCTGTCGATCATTTTCCCGAACACGGACCAGGCGTCGAGAAGGTTGCCAAACCTGACGAACATGCTCAAGAGCGCATTGCCGAGAGCAACGCTCAAGAGGACATTGGAGGAGGAGATGTGGGAGTAGACGCGGGAGCCCTGAGGCACGGCCCGCTTCCATTCGCAGAGCCTGAGGAGGGATATATAGGTGTCTTCGTCCAAATTGGATTCGTGAGACGAGGGTAGGAAATCGAGGGCTTGGTCCATGTCACCATGAAGGCAGAGACGGCGGATGGCTGGAATGGGAGAGGAGGAGGTGGGGCTGTGAGGGTGGAGGGAGGAGGAGAGCTGGGTGGGTTTGGGGATGGAGACAAAGGCGAGGGAAGTGGTGTGTTTGACGGGGTGCCTGGAGGGGAGTGAAGGGATAGAAGGGTGGCCATGGAGGAGAGGGTGGTCAGAAGCTGCCATCTTTGGAATGGGAGGTGGGTGGAAGCGTCATCGACCATGATGCTTATTCTCATTTGGATAGGGCGTGGGTGGGTTTAAGGGGGGTTTAACATAGCTCTCTGTCTCTCCTCAGAGTCAGAGATGGTGAAGCTTCTGGTCTGGGATTTGCCACTTGCCACCGTGTTTAATTATTTAGTTTAGAGAGAAGTAATGAAAAGCCCTCCAAAAGTTTTGAATTCCATATATAGTCCCTACAACTTTGGGTATCTATATTCAGTCCCTCCTTTATACAGGGATTTACTTTTCAGTCCCTGCATGTAGCAAACGGTGTTAACTGGGTTGTGAAAAGACGCTGATGCCCTTTGGAGAAGCCAGTGATTCGACGACCGAGTCTGACACACCATTTCGTAAAAAGACTAAAATGCCCTTTGAGATCGTCTTACTCCCCTTGAATCATTTCTTTGCTCCAAATTAACTAAAGCGGTGACACTCCCTCTCCACACGAAGAAGGCGATTGACACCGATACGCTCGCCAGTCATCCTTCATCTTCTCTTCCGGCCGATTCGGAGTTTGTAAAGCGAGGTAGCAAAGAAACCCGAACTCTAAACCTTTTGAGATCGGGGCTTCGCCATAGAGCTTCGATCTCTTTTTCTTTTTTCTTTTTTCTTGCTATTTTTCTATCCTCCAGCGGTAGAATGCAATTTGTGCATGTGGATTGTAAACTCATTGTGGAGATATAGGGTTTAGGGTTTTGTTCATATGCAAGGATTTGTTCTTTTCTCACTTCAGAATCGTAGACCACTAGCCATGTACACGGTGGTGTTGTTCATGTGCTTTTAGGTCGTGTAATTTCTTGGAATGTGTTTCGATTTGTGGGTTGTGGTTTTAAAATCGGTAAAAAGTGTTTAAAATCGAGCTACGGCATTTTAGTATACTAGAAATCGCTTGATATTAAGCCTCATGTGTTTAAAATCGGAGCAACTATTTAGTACAATTCAAAGGGCTTAATTGTTTCTATCTCTTTTCATGTTTTCGTTGTAGTTAATCGCACAATGGCTCGAATTTGGTTAATGGGCGATGCTACACGGGTCCCCTTGTTGGCGCCTCGATGAATTGAACAAAACATGAACAAAAACACAGGCAATTCATCAACAAAGACGCCATTTGCTCCAGCTTGGAATCAGCGAATAGTACAAGAGAGGGCGTGCTTTCGGCGACCGATGCAAGCTTATGGCGTTGGCTTGCAGAAATTTAAAATCGGGGAAAGCTTGCTGAGCTTTCGTCCGGAGGACGTCGCCATAATCCTTGGACTCCCCTGCAGTGGAACTGCAGTGGAATTCAAACGGCCCACCGCCTGATTCACATTTGAGGATAGATATCTCGACAAAGCCTACTCAAGGAATCGAGATTGCATTAAGAACGCTCTGTTGGATCTTGTTCATAAGAGAGGCGAGGAGGAAAACCTCGTGAAACTTCTGATAGTGTATTTGATGGGTGCCTTCCTGTTTCCGACCACAAACTGCACGGCCCCAAGTTGGAGTGCGCATTATGCCGATAACCTGAAGAACCTAGGGACATATGCATGGGCACAGGCCGTGCATAAATGGCTCATGGACGACATCCAACTGACAGCTGCTCGAGTACAGGAGAGGTGTTCTGGGGAGAAAAAGACGAAAACAAGTTATCTTAGGGGGTGCTCCATAGTGCTGATAATATGGTTCTATGAAGTCACTGGTTCTGGAAAGAAGGTGGAGTTCGGCCGGACTCCAAGAATTTTGGGCTACGGTGAGACCACCTGCAAGAAGGTTACTACTGTCAAGGCAATTATCGAATCATTCAATGGGAAATCAGTATGCTTACTTCGTCCTTTCATCTCTTACTTCTTTAGTTTTATGCCCAAGGCTTTAGTATTATGCTAAAGTCTTTAGTATTCTACTAAAGCCTTTAGTATTAGGATAAAGTCTTTAGTATTCTTATAAAGTATTTAAAATTAGGCTAAAGTCTTTAGTATTATTCTAAACTCTTTAGTATTAGGCTAAAGTCTTCAGTATTCTTCTAAAGTCTTTAGTATTTGGCTAAAGGCTCTTGTATTCGTGTAAAGTTTTTAGTATTCACTACATGCTTTACTTGTTTAAACTACTTATAACGTTACTAAAGATTTTGCAATATTGTCTCACAATTCCACCACCTCGTCCCAGAAAACGCGGAAGAGGCTGCCCTCACCAATAACCGGCTACTACATAGCAAGGCCATGGAGGAGAGACCTAGTACGGATGTTGGTCCAAGCGTGGCAGAAGGTGAGGGCAAGCGCAGCCTGAAGAGGATTGACAAGAAATCCCGGCACCGCAGGGCCGAGCAGCCGCCTACAGTTAGTCCAACTCCGTCCATACGGAGGACCCCAAGCGCAAGCAATGACGACTTTATTCAGCGCTTGCAGACCTCGTACGATGTACTAATGAACGAGGTCGTTACAATGCTCGTGCAAATTGATAGGTTGCTTGCCAGGGAATCTGCCCACCAAGCCCCGCCAGCCAAACGCCGTAAGGCACTTGTCTCCAAGCGACAGCAAGCTCCTGATACTTCAACAACCCCATTGGCGGATATCGCTAGCGAAACAGTTGCCCGCAAACTGCGGACTAGAACTGTTCGGAAGAGGATAGCTCCCGAAGTTGTTGAGGGAAGCCCGCCGGCATCGGAGAAGGAAGGCGAGGAACCAGTGCGCATCGTCGACGCACTAATTGAAACTTGTGAGATATTGAAGGACGCGTTACCAAGTGATGCAGGGATGTTGATTCCCACTGGCGCGAAAGGGCCCATAGATGCCCCCCACATCATCGTTTCAATGGTTCCCACCGACGAAGCCCATTTGAAGAAGCCCCAGAAGAAGCTCAATTTGAAGAAGCCCCATTTGAAGTTTCCCCAGAAGCCCCCACCAAACGTTTCACCCAGCGAAAAGCCCCTTTGAAGAAGCAGGCCCCCTCCCCGTCCCTATTGAAGCCCACGCCTGCAGCTGATTGTCTGAGGCGTCCGTGTCTGTGGAGAAAATGTACAACCTGTGAGGACAAATTTCATTCCTAAGAACAAGCGTCCTACAGGGTTCGGGCAGCTGAACAAGGAGAAGCAAGCACTCATTTCATTCTTCTTGAACTGTCTGATTGACAGGTGAGAACAATCTTCATAGTATTTCTCTTAAATGCTTAGTATTGCACTTAACCGCTTAATATTTCTCTTAACTGCTTAGTATTTGGCTTAACTCTTTAGTATTTCTCTTAAATGCTTAGTATTCCTGTTAAACGCTTAGTATTTATCTTAACTGTTTAGTATTTACCTTAACTCTTTAGTATCTTTCTTAACTGTTTAGTATTTCCCGTATCGGTTTAGTATTTCTCTTAACCGCTTATTATTTCTCTTACATTCTTAGTATTTATCTGAACTGTTTATTTTATCTTCTAGTACAATTGTTTGGAAGAACTGCTACTGGGAAGAGATCTCTTAGTATTCCTGTTTGGATCCATCACCAGGCCTTTTGCACTGCTACTGTCGAAGCAGCACCACACAACTGTGATTCTCTCAAACTAATGACCGATGCAGTAACATCTTTTCAAAATTTGGAAGTTGTTCTAATGCCCATTATTCTGAACAAACACTTCCACCTACTCGTTTTGGATAAAGAATCCAGACACTACACTCATTACTCATCTCTCAACGGCCGGGTGTATGACAAGGCCGCTGAGGAAATGGTAAGCCAAACACCTATCACCTCCATATTTCGTGTTCTCCCCTTCGCACTTTTAACCATCTTTGTTCTAAATGCGGAGGGTTATTTTCGAAAACGCACTTACCATCCGGGCATGGGCATTGCTTTGAAATAGGCGGTTATACATTCTCACATGATCGTGGATTGCCACAACAAAGAGAGGGCGGTGTGGGTATCCCGTGTTAAATGATGCGGTTTATGGAGCAGATATTGGGTGGTGAGAAGCTTCACCTCAATCGATCCGAAGTTCCTCGTCTACGCCTAGAGTATGTATGTCGCATACTTTCGGACGGATTCCGTCGAACAACTCCGCCGGGCAAAGGGAAGGACCCAAAAATTAATGAACCAACGTCGAAGGAACTCTAAAGACTTTACAATCATATTCTACGTGTATAATATCAGTACTCATTGTTTACTAAGTGTTCACTGTTTAGTATTTACCTTTACCATTTAGTATTTGCCTTAACTGTTTAGTATTTTTCTTAACTGTTTAGTACTCATAGTTTACTAAGTGTTCAGTGTTTAGTATTACAAGAACGAGAACAGTTTCAAGCAAAGACGTTCACAATCAACAAGTTCAATCACACACACAGTAACACCAAAGACAGCTATTTAAATATTACGATTTTATTTGCAAGACAAATAGCTACAGACTACCGTCCGTAGTTACACTTGGGCGAGCAGAAACAAAAGACATTTTCAAACAACTGTTGCGTCCGAAAATGTGAACATCAAAATCTTTATCCTCGCGGAGAGTGAAGATCAACAGGTCCCCCTCACCGAGATGATGGTCAGCCCAAAAGGCAGGCCACCCGTGATGGAAGATAGCCTCTCCGTACTCCCTAAGCTCCGGCCACCATCACCGGCCAAGGGTTCCTTTCGGTCCCCACAGTGCCGGTCCATTCGAACGTGGTGCATAAAGCGGTGGAATGGCCGAGGAATCCACAATCGACGCAGGCGTAGTCGAGGGAGAGATGAACCCGGTAGAAGGAGGGGCGTATTGCAACTCATGATGGTGAAGCAATGGTAGAATCCCTCATTCCCACCACACCTATTTAAAGCCAAGTCTCGTGAGAGAGAGAAGCGATCTCGGAGATCTCGATTCTAAATCGCCGCCGGTTCCCAATAAGCACCCAGCTTCATTAAAGTCACTTCCGGTTTCCAATAACTATTTAATATTTTTCTTAAGCTGTTTAGTATTTTTCTTAAGCATTTTAGTACTTCCCTTTAAGCATTTAGTGTTTCTTTCCCACAAAGACCTATTTAAAGCCAAATCTCAAAGAGAGAGAGAAGCGATCTCGAGGAGATCTCGATTCTAAATATTAAACCGCCGGTTCCCAATAAGCACCCGGCGCTTCATTAAAGTCGCAATACGGTTTCCAATAACTATTTAATATTTTTCTTAATTGTTTAGTATTTTACTTAATTGTTTAGTATTTTTCTTATTCGCTTAGTATTTCACTTAACTCTTTAGTATTTCTCTTATCCGATTAGTATTTCTCTTAACTGCTTAGTATTCTTACCATCTCTGATTACTCATGTAAACATTTTATAAACGTATAATGTCAAAACTTCGTAAAATCACATTATTTACATTAGGCAAAATGTAAACCTTATGGCCAAGATGGATCAAGCTAATCAGCTATTACAGCGTTGCAAGTCCTGCGGTTGTGGCCAGTGTTTTTGCAGCGGCTGCACCTCAACTCTCTCACGTCTAAAGCCTGCGACTCAATTCTTGTCCGCCTCGGCCGCCCAGGCCTTCGTAATAGGTGAGCGTATCTGAAGGACGCGGGATGCATCTGTCGGTTTATCGTGGCCGGGGACTGGAGAAATATGGTCTGCATATGCATTGGCATACATTTGTACCGTGAAGTAGTCATCCACGAAGCGATGTACACTTGCCTCCGAAGTCGCGATTGATGCACACGCATGCATGCAGGGTATTCCATAGACTTGCCAACGTCTACATGAGCATGTCCTTGTCTGCATATTGACCGCGTAGCTGCACTGGTCGATAACTTCGAATTGCTCACCATCCGAACGGCCTACGCGGAGCAAGCGGCTTGACTCGATAGTGTCCTCGAGGTTCCGATGTATTGCTGGGCAAAGATGTGTTCCCCAGCGCCGGACATGCTCGCGTCGGGCGTACATCATATTCATGAGCTTGTACCTGCAAAGATGTTTTATAGAATATACTAAAGCCTTACAAAAGATACTAAACAGTTTACACCTGATACTAAAGACTTACGCCTGATACTAAAGGGGTATCCCTGATACTAAAGCGTTACCGCTGATACTAAAGAGTTACGCCTGATACTAAAGACTTACACCTGATACTAAAGGGTTACCCCTGATACTAAAGCTTTATGGACGATACTAAAGAGTTAAGCTAGATAGTAAAGTTTTTTAGTCGCGGGTGAATATTACCTGATTAAGTCTACCATTTCGGTCACAGGGAGGTGGCGCGCTTCCTTGATCCACGCATTGAATGACTCGGCGACGTTCGAGTACATCTCACCCCATCTTTGCCCCTTAAACAAATAGTTCGACCAATGGGCCACATCAGACTTTTGGATTAGCCAGCGGTGCGCTTGTACCGATGCGGCCAGGAGGTCCTTCACCGCGTCATCGAATTCTTTAGAATTACATGCGTATGCGATGCGGGTAAAGAGGGCCCAACACTCCTCCTTCAATGCTTTCCCAAGACTAGTATTTCCCTTCATGAAGTTCGCCTCTAGGTGTCGCAAACAATATGCATGGGGCGATGAAGGGAACACCCTTGCGATTGCATTAACTAGACCTTTCGATCTGTCGGATATAAATGTAATGTACTTGTCATAATCCTCATCTCCATATATTGTATTCCTGAGAGTGGTGAGGAACCAAGTCCAATTGTCGTCAATTTCATTGTCCACTATTGCAAATGCGACGTGGAAGAATCCCTCATTGCCGTCTTTGCCCGTCGCTCCTAACAAGATGCCACCGTATTTTCCAAGCAGATGTGTTCCATCGACAAACAACAGCGGCCTGCAACCCAACTTGAAGCCGACGACACAAGCACGGAAACAAAAAAAACCACGTCTGAATCGCCCGCCATCACTTTCAATTGTGGCAACGCTACCGGGATTTGTCTCCATCACCTTTTCAACGTACCATAATAGCAAATCGTAGCTCTGTACCTCACTCCCGTGGAGAACGGTTCGGGCAACCTCTTTTCCCATCCATGCTTGCTTGTAAGGAAGACCCACGCCGTGCTCTCGCAAAATATCCCGTTGAATGTCAACGGCCCGATACAAGGGACGATCCTTGAGCTTCTGGATCACACGATCGCAAACCCATTTTTTGGATGCTTTCGGGTGGGAACTTGTCCCGATACCGCCACCACACACATGTGTGGGCTGCAATGTCTTTATTCTAAAGGTGTGGAGATTTCCCTCCCGAGAAGCATGAACCCTCCAATTCGATGATGCACGAGCATGGCGGTCCACCCTTTCTCTATCATTTTTTATGAAGGTAAAGTCAAATTTTCTTTTGATAGCAAAGGCACGGAGCGCATTCCTCAAGTGTTCCACGTTCTGAAATCGATCGCCAATTTTGAGCACTGCAATATCGTGAGTTTGAGAAGAACCCACAATGTCCAAGGACATGCTCTCGGCTCGGGGATCCCTGTTGATTGATAAGGTACTCTTTTAAGTGAGACAATACGAAATAGAACGACTTAATACTAATTAGATACGGCGGATTTTAAAAATTTTCAGTAGATACTAAAGAGATAAGCAGAATACTAAAGACTTTCAGTAGGTACTAAAGAGGTAAGTAGAATACTAAAGACTTTCAATAGATACTAAAGAGATAAGGAGAATACTAAAGACTTTAAGTTGATACTAAAGGGATAAGCCGAATACTAAAGACTTTAAGAAAATCTTGAAGTCTTACATGTTTATAATACACGGTTGTGGGAAATAGTAAACACATACAAAAGGCTTACGTTGGAAGCGAAGAGCCGCACTCGTCGTCCACGGTCACTTCACCTGTGTCCACAATAAGGTCGACAATATTTTTGTTGAACGAGTGAAAAATGTTGCACATATGCACAAAGTCCGTAGAATTGTCAATGGGACAAGCTGTTCTACGTTGATCTAGTGCGATATAACTCACTCTCACGCCAGAGGGGTCAAGGTCCCACCGTTCACATATATCACCTATCACTGAATCCCAACAAGTGAGTACTGTGAGCTCCAATGCTAGACCTTCTCCCCCATATTGCGGCCGAAAAGGGTTTCCATCAAAATCACGCAAGAAGAATGCCATTGCAAAAATGAGAGAATTATACTACGACGTTATGAAAAACAATGGGTAATCTATTACCTTTTCGCTTGCCCATGAGACTCACTACGTGGTAGCTTCTCAACAAGACTAAAAGCTCAACACAAGACTAAAAGCTCAACAAAAGCTCTCTATAAAAGAACAAAGGAAAGGAGACGAAGAGAAGGAGTAGAATTGGACTCATCTCTACAAGACTAAAAACAAAACACAGGCTCTCTGCAAAAGAACAGAGGGAAGGAGACAAAGAGGAGTATAAGAGGACTAGCTTATCTTACAAGCATGGAAGTACACAACCCGCCTTTTCACAGTAAAGGTTGTTTTTGGCGGGAATTCAATGGGTATTTTGGGGTTTTTTTCAAAACCTAACGTTAGCAGGTCACTGCAGGGACTAAAGAGTAAGTAGGTTGAAAAGGAGGGACTGAATAGTATAGTGTTTAGTCAGAGGGACTAAAAAGTCAGAAATGAAACAGTCAGGGATGCTACAGTAATTTTCCCTTTAGTTTATATACGTTTTAGAGTAACAAAAGACGTGTTTCAAGTTGAGCTCTAAAAAAAAAAAATAAAAAATAAAAGGTTTTTTCATATCTAGTAAAAAATTAAAAATAATAATTTAAAATATTTGCTTAGTCATTACAAGCAAATGGCCTTCGCGTTGCTCAGATTTTTTAAATAATATTATTTAATAGAGGAAAGTAATGAATAATCCCTATAAACTTTTGAAATACCTATATAATCCTTGCAACTTTCAGTATTCCTATTTAGCCCTTCCTATCCATGGACTTACCTTTCAATCCAAACATCAACAAAAAGTGTTATTTTTAGGTTGAAAAGACAATGTTGCCTCTGAAGAGAAAAGTTGTTTGTTTTTTTTTCCCATTTTGTCCTTTTGCCTTTTCGGCAGGTTGACGCATCCCTAAACCTTTCGTCTCCTCGCGAAGAAGACAGCCACCACGCCGTCAGTTCTCCTGGAGCTCCCTTTTTTCTTCTCTTCCCTTCCCGTTTGTGTTAGTTTAGCCAGAGTTCGCAAAGAAGGTAGCCACCAAGCAGCAACCCTAAACCTAAAATACGAAGAGATTGGGGCTTCGCCACCGATTTTCGATTTCTCTTGCTTTCTTGTTTTTTAGGGTTATATTATTTTCTTTTTTCTATCCTCTATGGTAGAATACAATTTGTTCATGTGGATTGTATTCGTATTGTGCAAATTTAGGGGTTAGGGTTTTCAAGGATTTGCTCTTTTCTCATGTGTAACAGTAAGCCACTGAAGCCATGTACACCGGTGGTGTTGTTCATGTGCTTTTGGCTGTGTGATATATTGAATTTGTTTCATTGTGGGTTGTTGTTTTAAAAATCGGTAACGAAGTGTTTAAAATCGTACGCATATGTTTACTACAATGCACTATCCGCTTGCTATTCGCGTTATATATTTAAAATCCAAGTGAACCATGTGGAATCTGAAGTGTTTAAAATCGTATATATAAGTAACTGGTTGTGGAAAGAAGCTGGAGTTCGGCAAAACACCTAGAATTTTGTGTTACTGTGAGAAAAGCTGCAAAAAGACTACTACTGTCAACACACCTATAGCTAAATGGTCCATCTACTTTTCTCTCTCTTCCCTTTTAGTCCCTGCTTTTCATTTCGTTATATTTTAATCCCTATACTATTTATATTGAGTAAAGTAAGTCCCTCTACTATTTAGATTGGGTAAAATAAGTCCCTTTACTATTTAGATTTGGTAAAGTAGATCCCTCTATTTTTAATTCCTTATATACATGACAACCCAATCTAAATAGTGGAGGGACTAAAATGGTACAAAATGAAAAGCAAGGACTAAAAGGGAAGATAGAGAAAAGTAGATGGACCATTTGGATAATTATACCTTCATTTCAATATTTAGGTGTATGATAAAATATTAAATATAAAGGATAAAAAGAGTTGTACCTTTTTTGTTTAATTGTCATTTGATAGGCTGCTTCCAAATCTTTGTATTGTTTTTAATAAAGTTTTTATATGGTTTGAGAGGGGTTTTTCATAATAGAAATTATATTTTTATGACTTTTAAAAAAAAATTCTAAAGAAATTAAATATTCTTAATTTAAAGAATTAATTTTTAGATTAAATAATAAATATTTCAAATTATTATTTTTTTCAATAGCCAAAAGTTCTTCCACTTTTAGAAGCAATATGTAAAACTCTTTATTAGTAACAGTTCCAGATATTTCAAAATTGTAGATATTTAAAAAATTTTAAAAAAAATAGAATGAAGGGTTTGATGAAATAAAAAATTAAATACTTTTAAAGTATTACATAATATATTTTCAAATGAATAAAGAAAATAATATAAGATTTGTTTCTAAAACAATTTTTCAAAACTGATTAATGATTTTAAGAATTAGTTTCAATGAAATAAAAAATAAATATTTTAATTTTTAAAGTATTTAAAAATAAAATTTCAAGCGAATAATTTAGAATGAAGGGTTCTATTATTTGAATGATATTTTTTAAACTTCTTTAAATATATTAATTAAAGAATCTTTGTATTGTTTTTAAAAGGATTTTGATATGGTTTGAGGGATTTATTAGAATAGAAATTTATATATATTTTTTTAGTATTATGGAAATTTTAATTTTTTTTATTTGCACTTTTTGATAGATTTTCTAAAGGAATTAAATATTCTTTTCTTTAAGTATGAATTTTTAGATTAAAAAATAAATATTTCAAATATTAAATTTTTTCTATAGCCAAAAGTTCTTCCACTGTTAAAAGCATTATGGAAAAAATCTAGATTTCAAGAGAGGTAAATACTTCAAGATTTTAGATATTTAGAAAATTTTAAAAAATAATTTAACAATAGTTAATTTTGAAAGTAAAATAAAATAACTTGGGATCTAATTAAAGTTATTTTTAAATTATTTATAAAAAAACATTGATATAATTGAGGATATAAGTTAGTAAAATTATATCTTTGGACGTAGATTCACACATCTTATAAGGAGTATTATAAATCATAAATCTTATATTGGGAAGCTTATAAATTTTATCTCATGTCTTATTGGAGCCAATTATTTTAACTAAAAAAATTATATTTTATTATTTAAAATTTAAAATAATTAATTTTATTTAAGGAGGGCTACTGTTTATAAAAAATTGAATAGAGAATATTAAAAAAAGGAAAACATAGTTAAAAAAAACATACACTGTGGGGGAAAAAGCTATGTATAAAAAAGATGGAAAAAAAATAAACACAAATAAGAAATAAAACATAAATCAAAGAAAACATAGTTCATATTTAGAAATAACATAGATGAATAACATGTTCATTAGTTCACATGTCTAATGTATCAATCTCAATTTCTTCCATTTGGTTTTACCTACCCGCATCTCTCATGTTCAATAAGACCCATCTACTTACAAATACTTTCACATGTGAATTCACGAAAAGAGATATAAATATAACTAAGAGACCCCAATAAGTTAAAAAAAAAAGGAAGAAAGGGACCCCAACATGCACTTATTTATTGTCAAAATCTTGAATGTTGAATTGGCGCTCCAAAGAATTTGGAGCTCTAGAACTATGAGAAGCATTATGAGTATAAAAAAGTACGTATTGTCATAATCTCGTTGTTGCTAGTCGGTAGTGTAAAACTGAGACCCAATTCTATATCAATTTATATTAGAAGAATGTGAAATTCACATCAATCAAAACTCAAGAACAACAACAAAACAAAACAAAAAGTGAATTTCTTAAAGGATCAGAGATGTGACCAAATAAATAAATAAAAGGAGAGAAAAATGGCTACCTGAATCCTGTTCTTCCTCGTCGATAACTCTACGCCGACGTCCCTCCACCTCCTCCGGTAGTTAAGGGCTTCTCAGCAAGTTCATGAGAAAAAAAAATCACTCCTCAAAGTTCTCTACCAAACATTTATAACTATGTTCATTATGACATTAAAGCTAAAGCATAGAAAGGATCAAATAAATAAATAAAAGGAGATAAAAAGGGATACCTGAATCCTGTTCTACCTCGTCGATGACTCTATACACCGATATCCCTCCTTCTCCTCTTGCGATTAAGGCTTCTGAGCAAGTTCATGAGGAAAAAAAAAATCACTCCTCAAAATTCTTTACCAAAGATTTATAACAATGTTTATTATGTCATTAAAACTAAAGCATAGAAAGGACCAAATAAATAAATAAAAGGAAAGAAAAAGGATACATGAATCCTGTTCTTCCTCGTCGATGACTGTAGCCAACGTTCCTCCTCCTCTGGCGGTTAAAACTTCTGAGCAAGCTCATGAGAAAAAAAAATTTCACTACTCAATGTTCTCTACCAAAGATTTATAACTATGTTTATTATGTTATTAAAACTAAAGTATATATAGAAAGGACCAAATAAATAAATAAAAGGAGATGAAAAGAGATACATGAATCCTGCTCTTCCTTGTCCATAACTATACGCCGACGTTCCTCCTCCTCCTTCAACAGTTAATGCTTCACTGCAAGTTCAAGAGAACAAAAAATTCACTCATCAAAGTTCTTAGATTTATAACTATGTTTATTATGTTATTAAAACAAAAGCATAGAAAAAACCAAATAAATAAATAAAAGGAGAGAAAAGGATATCTGAAACCTGTTCTTCCTTGTCGATGACTCTAAGCCAACGTCCCTCCTCCTTCGGCGGTTAAGACTTCTTAGCAAAAGTTCATGACAAAAAAATCACTTCTCAAAGTTCTCTACCAAAAATTTCTAAATATGGATTTTGTGATTAAATCTAAATTAGTAAAATAATGATCTACATGCCAATTATAAAAATTTGAATTTTTCACATGCACCCTTTTTAAAGTAAGTAATTATTTCTAAATACACATATCCTATATATATATATATATATATATATATTAAAAATTCCAAAACCCCAACCTAATTATCTTGATAATTTTTAAAATTTTAATAAAAACCAAAATTTTGAGATATAGATTTTATTTTAAATTCAAAATTATGAGAAAATTTTAAAATCTCAATTTAATTATCTATTTTTTTTTAATTTTTTCAAAATTAAAATTATCCCACTCATTCTCTTTCGCTATGTAATATATATAGATACATTAAATTAAAATTTTCTCATAATTTTGAATTTAAAATAGTCAGGCCGGCCGCACTTGCGGCCGCCTGACTATTTCACCCCTATATATATATATGATATTGTTCTTGTATTGTTTTTGGCGGAAGGCTGCTTCCAAATCTTTGTATTATGAGAAAAAAGTTTTTTTAATATGGATACCCTTTTTAAAAAAAAATTAAATATTCAAAATTTAGAGATTAAATTCAAAATTATGAGAAAATTTTAAAATCTCAATTTAAGTATTATAGATACTTATTAAAATTTTCAAAAAATCCAAAATTTTGAAATGTTATATTATTTGAAATTCAAAACTATCATAAAATTTCATAATCTCAATTAAATTAGGTAGTTTTTGAATTTGTTTTCAAAATTACAATTATGTGATAGACTTCCATAAATATTTAAAGAGATAGATATCTTTTAAAATTAAATATATTCCTCATTAGTAATATAGATAGATAGTTTTTTTTATAATTAATAATTCCAAAATTCTGAGAAAATTCCGAAACGCCATTCTAATTTTCTGATTTTTTTAAATTTTTCTAAAATTAAAATTAGACTTCTATTCCTTTAGTATTATATATAGATATATAGATTATTTTGAAGTTTTAATTTGTTTAAGTAGCCAGCAAGTGAAAAAGTTATATATATATATATATATATATATTTCAAAAAACAAATAGGGGTATTGGCATATGTACCCCCTACCAAAAATGGAAATTACATGAATACCTCATTAAACAATGATATTGCATCCTTAGATTTGTGCAAAAATACCCTTGAATCAAAATTTAGTTGAGGGCCTGTTTGGATACAAAATAAAATATTATATCATAATTTTATTATGTAGGAAGTGAATAGGATTCCTACAGAAATTCTGGCATATTTTTTTCCTACAGAATGAGTGTTTGGCTACCAAAATAAGTAATTATTACATATTTTATTCCTACAGAATGAATGTTTGGTAACATAATAAAAAATTATTACGTAATATAAAAAATAGCCGTTGGATTATAATTCAAAAAATAGCCGTTAAATATTCAAAAAATAGCCGTTAAACAGTAGTCGTTATAATTCTAACCGTTATGAGCTTGCTCTATTTATATACAACATGACTCCTTGGCACTATACAAGCTCATTTTCTTTAGCCCAAAATTCACTCTTCTAGCCACTACTTTCAACATGGATTCTTTTATAAATCGTTGGAGGAAGAAGAATGAAGACGATGATGTATTCATACTCAGCAATTTGCCGAGTCGATGTCCTGCAACTTCAGAAACTAGGCAGGATCATACATCCATACTTACAGGTGCTTTATATGTACAAGAAATCCTTGAAGGTCATGAGGAGCGTTGTAAGAGAGAGAATTTCGTATGGAGTCTCACATATTTCGAAGGCCACGATCGTTTAAGAGAAAGATCTCTCCTCCACAACTCGAAAAGGACAACAGTCGAGGAACAAGTAGCGATGTTTATGTACACTCTTGTACATAATGCTAGTAACCGTGATGTACAAGAACGATTTCAACATTCGGCAGAAACGGTGAGTCGTTATTTTGGTAAAGTACTTAAGGCTGTCAATCGACTTGCTCGTGAATATATACAACCTCCGTCAACAATTACATCGCCGGTTATTCAGAATAGCAGAAAATTTTTGCCATATTTCAAGGTATGTAAAGCTTTTATATTATGAAATTGAAAGTAAAAATTCACATATTATTTTATTTTATTTTATATGTTTCTTCACTTTTAGGATTGTGTTGGCACCATTGATGGAACACACATTCCTATCACTATTTCTCTGGCATTGCAAGACCCTTACAGAAACAAGAAACAAACACTATCACAGAATGTTATGGTCGCGTGTGATTTTGATCTACGCTTTGTATATGTGCGAGCTGGATGGGAAGGTTCTGCTTCTGATGCTAGGATACTCCAACGTTTGCTAGAACAAGGTTTTGAAGTCCCAAGGGGTAAATATTATCTCGTGGATGCTGGATATGCAAATACCCCAAATTTTATTGCACCATACAGAGGTGTCCGTTATTTGTGCAATTATAATATTTACCCCTTATGCAAATACCTCCGGTGAGGCTGCTCGGCACCGGCGGTGAGGTTGCTCGGGAGAGAGATCGGGAGAGGACGAGAGAGAAATACAGGAGAAGGAAAAGAGAGGGAGGGAGAGAGAGAGAGAGAGAGAGAGAGAGAGAGAGAGAGAGAGAGAGAGAGAGGACCTACCTCCGGTGAGACTTATCGGTGCCGGCGATGATGTTGCTCGGGAGAGAGCTCGGAGTGAGAGAGAGAGAGACGAGTGGCTCACGCGAGGGAGAGGCCCGTGTTTTACAATGGCCAAATATTCCACTCCAAGTGGAATATTTGAATCCTCCATAATCTATAACTTATGTAATAATTTTGTAACCTCAAAAAGGCCACCCAAACACCTATTATTACATAATTCCCTCAAAATATCAAATTATGCAATATTGTACGGATTACTATATAATTATGGCCTACCCAAACAGGCCCTGAGTGTTTCCATAATGAAAATTTTTTTTTGCCCCCCTCTTGTATCAGGCATCCATGCACAATACCAAAATTTCACAAGGGTATATTAACAATTTCCCAAACAAATAACAGCATTTCCTTCATTTTATTGCCAATTAATTGAGACGGTGGCCCAGAGGCAATACCCCTGTCAACCAAGGAGAATAGCACAACCATCCTATTTTTTTATAATGAACTAACTTCATAATGAAGGTGTCCAGTAAAATTCTGCTGGATAACATCAATACATAAAAAATACATGGCATGATCCCACCAAAAAGACCATCCTAATTACCGACTTCAATGGAAAACAAAATATGGTGCATATAAATGTACATCTTTCTCGTATATAAAAATAGCAATCAGGCTTGCTCAATAATGCTCATAACAGCAGCTCACACAGCCTTGGCAGGCCATGTCGCTTGAGCTGACATGATTATCCCTACAATCACCCCGAACAACCCAAGAGCACTACCAAAGATTTCAATGACCAAAATCTTCACAAAGAGGGAGGAATTCTGAGCATCAGACAGCGCACAGCTGCTACCAATTATACCCACACAAAGCCTGTTGACAAAAAGATACCTTCCAAGTGTTAAAGCTTCAAAAACTAATTCTTTGTAATTTTCAACGTCACTAATCGCAACTGAAGAAAATTAAATAACGAGATACTTCATACCCACAAACTAGGTTTGCGAAACCCACAATGATCCCAGAAGCAAAGATTGCATATCCAGCTCTAAGAGACTCCGGTTCATATATCTGTGAAGTTGGAACACTTTCTAGCTTGGTTTGTAGAATGATTGCGACAATGACTCCATATATGGCAACAGCCTCACAGAAAATAACACTGCAGAACCCAAGAGATGAGAAACACAATGGACATCCAACCAAGGTATACATTCATACAAGCAAGCCCAGTAAGCACTTAGATAAACATCGTGAAAAACTAGAAAAGGTTTTCATTTGTCCATGCAGGATACTGATAAGAAACAAAACAAAAATTAGATCAAAGCAAGATGTACATCTCAGGCTATAAAAATTCTTTCAAGCAGCACTAGAATAAATCTCCAAGTAATTACTGTAAATGAATATACACACACACACACACACTCACATTATTGTTCGGGATAAATCATTATTACAACAAATCCAACCATATCAAACTGCATTATGCATAAATCATGCGAAACAATGAAGAACATGCTAAGTTGCTTTAACAGCCACACGAGCAGAAAGGTTAAAAAATATGATAACTTTAGTATTTGTTATTAAAGAATGACCTTAATGTTTCTTGGAACTATCACATGCAACTATCCCAATCAAAGAATATGGAATCAATTTGCCTTGTTCCCTCAAAGAGTATAAGCAGGTTAGGTGTTACATTTCTGCAAATCATGGTAATACTCGCATGTAAAACCTCTCTTGTGTTGGCAATTAGTGCAGAAATTTTAACAAGACAATGTCTGATATTGGAGACAATTCCCTCAACTCTGTCCAATAAAATAAAGATTAGCCCATCTGATGCAATTATGGAGGAACTAGGGGTAAAGTGAAGAGCAAATACTTAACTAATTAGGGCATGAATCTGTGATTATCCTTCCTTTATATGATCTAATGCAGTCTTCCAATATAAGAAAAAGAAAACATCAGATTCTTAACCGAGAGATGCAGTCACAAGTTGTTCCACTATTTCTCTAATCCTTCACAATTATTACACACGTACTTTCAATCTATTCCATATAACCAAGATTAGACCAAAAGTCTCAAAATTTATTACTAGTCAACATCAATAATACATCATACGAAACTAGAGCAAACAGACCCCAAATATGTCATGAATAGTGTAGCACAAAAATAAAGTGTTTTCATCACTATGATTCCTTTCTAATCCAGCTATCATAACTCTCAAATACGGTTTTGATCATCTCATCCCAAATTATCCTTTTTGCAGGGAAAGCCAAATGTGTAATTGATAAGGATACAATTTCCACGCCCAGAATCCCAATAACTAACATCAGAGAAAGACCTATGCACAATCAACCTTTTTTCAAGCATCCATAAGCAATGGCGCTCTTGCACCCTTTGTTCCTACACCAACTTATGTTATGCGTTCGTTTACCATAAGGACCGAATCAATCAAGCTATACCAGTTAACTGAAAGCTCATTTATGAAGATAATGTATCGATTAAATACAAATAAATAAATCCCACGGATCAAATAAAAACACGTTGAGGAAAAGAAAGAGAAGAGAATGCATTGCCTGATAAGATTTTTGGAGGTGATCCTCGGGGCTTTAATTGCGGCACCGATCAAGCTGCTCCCGGTTATATAAATCCCCCTGAAATCCATAAGACATGGAAGGAATTCAAGAAAATAACACAACGAATTGATGAAACGAAACAAACGAATAAACATTAGCAGAGATCTTAATACCAAGCCGCCCCGAGAACGGAGACACCGATTGAGATGGCGATTCCGATGGCAGCGAAGTTGTACGGCGAGATCTGCATCAGCGCCCGAGACCAAGAGCTCGATCCCGCCATCTTTACCAAGATGAAAGAGGATCTCGGACGTTTTGTTCGATCGGATTTTTCTAGGGTTTCGGAAATGGTCCTCCGACTCAATGGTATCAGCAGTATACGGGAAAAGATGGAAATTGGATTCCCTTCGATCTCCCAGTCCGCACGCACTTGGTGGTGATGCGATAAATAAATTTTCATTGGCCCAAGGCCCAAGGCCTTAAAACCCAAACACGAAGGTTTACTTCGGTAGTAGTGTTTAGTTGAATGTAATCCACATACATGTATATATATATATATATATATATATATATATATATATAAAATTTTTGGTGTAATGTATTTGAAAATATTTGATTTTTAAAATACAAATATACAAATCTAATTTTTATTTATATGTAATTGGGAAATCTAACATTGTATTCTCTACGACTCCTCACTTCAGTCACTTGCCATTCACATGTATCGGAGTTATAAAATCTAGAATTAAAACTTACACCCAAATTTAGGGATGGCTATGGGGTGGGGGCGAGAGCGGGGGCGGGGCAGGCCTCTACCACCACAACCCCGCCCAAATAGTAGCGGGGGGCGGGGCACCAATATACCCAGAATGAAGAGAAATTTACCGATTAAACTCGAATAAAATAAACTTAATGGCCATGTAAAAGCACTTTGATATACAAGCTCGAGAGAAAGTGAGAAAGCAGCCTCCAAAGTCCAAAGACTTCAAACAAATCTTCATTGTAAACCCTAGAACTATATAATCTAATATATATATAAGGGTATTTTTGTATTTTTTTAGCGGGGCGAGGCGGGGCGGATTTTAAAGGATCTTTACCACGCCCCACCCCGCCCCGAATTTCTCCTCCCGATTCGGGGCGGATCGGGTCTGAAACCACGGATCGGCTCGGGTATTGCCATCCCTACCCAAATTATGACACTCCATTTCAAGGGTTTTCGGTATAATCCAAAATACACTATATATGACTTATTAAAATATAGGTTACTTTAATAACTTGGTAAAAAAAATTTTGAGTGATAGAAGAACGATTTGAGTGGGGAGCTAAGAGAGCTCTATGAGAGAAGACATTGATAGCCTCTAGGGTGCCTTATCCGCCACTAAGGATGGAGATGCATCGGAGATGCAAGGGCTTTTCTTGATTCTCGTTACTTTAGCCCCTTCGCTTTTGCAGGGTTCTAAAAAAAAAGGACCAAAGAGAAACTCCGAGCTGGTATACATGGGCAAATGTTGTTCAGAGACATAGTGAATCGACTCCTGAGGAAATGATCCTTGGCCCTGGTCTTGTGTTGGAGCTATTGAAAGCTTTAGGGGAGGATACCCTTAAGTTGGAAGACGACGTTCTTGATTGAGCTCACAAGGCGATGTGACTCGTAATTTACGGTAAGGTACTAGGAAAACCTTCTCCTTTACAGGTAGCTAGGAAGGCACACTCCAAGTTGTGGAGTAGTCTAGGGGAGTTCGTCATCATTGACATGCAAATGCCTTCTTTCTTATGCGTTGCTCGTCTGCGAGCATGGTTAACACCTTACTATCAGAAGGTTCGTGGAAGATCAAAGGGATGGTGCTGCATCTTATGCCTTGGAAAGAGCACTTTCCGTTGTGCTTTGAAAAGTTGTAAACAACGACCATCTAGATCCAGCTCCACAACCTCCCGATGAAGTATTAAACCCATGAAGCCCTTGAAACTGTAGCCTCGTTCTTCGGATGAGTGGTGAAGATTGACAAAACCACTCTAACCTTTAATAGAGCTCGGTTTGCATTAAGTTGAATCTAGATCAACCCCAAAAAATGGGCTATGGGTAAGGTCTCCTAACTCTAAAGTTTTTGTTGCTATACTTTATGAGAAGTTTCTGCTACAGTTGTGGATGGTAGGGGACCGTGTTGAGTAGTACGGAAAGGTATTAGCTGGGAGCCGAAGAGAGCGGGGTGGAACCAGACCAGAAGCTCTTCGACTTGAAAGCGAAGGACCTTCTTGATGTCGGGCGGGGTAGCGATTAACCAGCGGGCTAGCCGGATCTAAAGGGGGGTCGCAAGGAAGACAACAAAGAGAAAGATAAACAGAGAGAAATCTTTGAAAATCCAAAAGTAAAATTATTATTCAGAATTCAATAATAAAAAACTAACCCACAAGCCGGGTTAAATAGCCTCAAAAGATTAACCTAGAACCCTCACCTTTTCTAAATTTGCTAAAATTGACAAATTATTATTTAAAACTATATTTATCTAAATTTAAAACTCTAAATAAATAAGATAACTTCTAAAAATACAAAATCAAATCGGATTCAAATTCTATCCTAATTTGGCATATGAAATATTACCAAAAATAGGAAAAAAAGATCGAAAACTAATTCGACAGATAAAATATTTCTAAAAATAGAAAAAAATAACTAAAATTATATTAAATATGACGTCCCCATATTATGCGCGCCGCAAAGAGCTTTCCGAATTGGGGTCGAACACGCGATTCTGATATCAATAATCAAAGTTATGGCCAAAATACCGAACCACACCCAAAACCAACCGAATCTTCGAATTGACTCGATAACTTCCCATTTTTATGTTGACCCGCCAACCCAGCAACATTTTACTTGAGCCTCCTGCATCACTTTTGGTCAAGGATGTCATCTCATCGAGCTGGAATATAGCAACACTAGAGAGTAGAATACCAGTTTAGAGACTCCTGGGGAAAGATGAGGCTGGACAGTGTTTATATAAAAAAATTCATATGTCCCAATCCCAATAGGAGTTGAAATTCAAATTAGATATGCATCCTAATCTTAATAAATTTAAACACATTGGATTCATATTTTATGAAAAATAATAAAAAATAATAATGAATAAATTTTAAAAAATATGATATCATCCAATTGTATCTCAAGGCAAGCTAAGCATATAGATCTTGAGGCAAACTAAAGAACACAAGTCCCAAGATAGATCGAGAATACAAATCTTGAGACAATCTAAAAAAATAAAAATCCCAATACAACCTGAGAACACAAATCTCAAGGCAATAAAAAAAATGCAAATCCCAAGATAATCCAAGGGTATAAATCATGAGGCAATACAAAATAAAGAAAATTTTAATAAAAAAAGGGGGAAACTGTTTGATCTTATCCATGGCTGGCGACCCAATCTATCGTCTCTATCCACAAGGTTACGATTACGAAACCGTTGGGATGGTGGAATTCATCGTCAATAAAACCAGGGTTGAAGAAAGGACTGGGGGAAGAACTTTTGGGGGAAAAAAAAGAAAAGAGAGGAAGAAAAGTCAATCCACGAAATCAGAGGTGATCATATATAAACATATATAATATATATACTTATATCTAGATATTTATATACATATATTCAGTCTTCGCCCTGCCACTACTGCTACCGCTGGAGAAGGAGACCATCATTCATGGAACGTCGCCAAAAAGCATGAAGGTGTTGACGAAGTCGCCGGAAAAGGAGACCATCATTCACGGAACGCCGCCTAAAGCTTAGCGTTGTTGACGGAGCCGACGGAGAGACCATCATTCACGGAACAACACTCCAAAGCGTGATAGTATTGAAGGAGCTGTTGCCACCGCCAAAGAAAGAACACCACCCCAAAGTATGGCAATGTTGATGGAGAAGCCGAAGAAGGAAGCCATCATCCACGGAACACCGTCCCAAAGGGTGGCAGTGTTGATGGTGCTATCGCCGTCGCCGGAGAAAGAACACCGTCCCAAAGAGTGGTGCCCAAAGATCCACTAATTGTATCCTCTTAATCCTTCTTGGGACGTCGCTGGCTGCAAGAAGCAGTCAAGAAACAATCAAATAGAGAAAGAAGCAAAAGAAAAGGACCTCGCCAGAGCCTCGTTTCTCTAAACCTCGCCCTCCACCACAGCACCCGATGAGCCCGTAGTCTCCAACTCACCCTACTGAGCTCTTGCAAGCGTCATAGATGCCCTCGTAAGGTACAAGGCCACAACCTCCCATCAAATCTTGATTCTTTTAAGCCCTCGTCCACACCTATGATGCAATGCTCATGCATAGTCTCGGCCAATGGAGATTACCCTGTTGAGAATCTCAAGGTTGTCTCAAGGAAGCCACTACTTATGTGGAATAGGTGGTACATGTTGTGTCTTCCATGGATATGGTCGGATCCCAATCTGGTGAGCCGACAGGTGGACGCTACGACGGTGACAAGGTATGGGAGGTACGATATGTGTGATTCACCGGCGAACTTGAGCCTTGGGTGGAGAGAACGTGGATTCTTCATGATGAAGTCTCATACATGAAGGTGGTGACAGACCAGCAGATGGAGGTGCTTAGGAAGCAAATCTCGGTTTGTACCACAATTTTCGAGCAGTTGGTTCTGATGCATAAGGCCATAATCGCGCAACAAGACTTCCTTGAAGGAAAGAAGCTAGGGAACCTCTATTGTGATCCCTTCCAACACCAATGTGGTTACAAATTCTTTAGAATCTATTCGACCATGGTAATGGGACTCCAAGCAAACAAAAGATAAAGTAGATAACTTCGGAACTTGCCCAACATGGCCGGATCTCTGAAACAAATATCAACAACTGGTTTTAGAATAAGAGAGCCTGACCAAAGCAAAATTAAACAACTTCATTACCAAACAACAGTGAATTTGAAGTTGAGGCAGAAGTTGAATCACCAAATGAAAAGAAATCCAAGTCAGAGAGAATAAATTTTCATGAAAATCTTCATCAAGTCATGAGAAAGTATATAATGCCCCAGTGGATGCTCTGGAGTTTGTTAGTGAATATGAAGGTTAAATACTGTAGATCATCCATTCATATAAAGATTGCATCTGTGTTTTTCTTGCGCACCCATAGCAACTATGTGCGCAAGATAACCTTGACATCCCAAAGTCACTTATAAGGAAGTCACCAGTACCAACTGCTGCCTCTCAGAGTGAAGGGAATGTACTAGTCTCCAGTCAATGAGACTAGTCGTCAGGTGTTGGGAGCTTCACAATTATATGCCCCTGCTTGCATCCTGGTTAGAAGCAAGTGAAGAGTAGTGATGGGTCTAGAAGCTATTATAATTGCACAAATATCGATGGACCTCACTGCATCTAAAGTGGAATATCTTCACTGTGCTCAGTAGCAACTTCGTTGCAAGTATAGAAACCGAACAAAAGAGAAGGAAGAAGAAAACGAAGTTGAAAATGATGATGAACATGAAGAGAAGATGCTGAAATAAAGTTGAGGATGATTATGAAGATCCAGAACAAGAAGAAGGTGAAGTTGCTGGAAGCTTAAAAGAATTCACAATATTTAGTTGCTACTCAACAAGTGAAGATTTAAATGATAAAGTTGAAGGATAACTGTTGTGTTGATGTATTATGCCATCAATGTAATACTTAAAAATGGAATGTATGATGTGATGATAAATTTGGATATCAAAGCATTCTTTCGTAATTTTTGTGGAGAAAAATGCTAGCTCTCAAAAAGAGCTATTTAGAGTGTTTAATATGAATGATTGAGAACCAAAATGGGCAAACAATGTTATATTTATGGTGAATTGGTTCATTTGCATGCATTTATTATTTAAAGTGTGACATGGGCGCTTGCATTAGTGAATTTCGACATTGAACGGATAAATTTATGCACTAATGCCAGTTATTTTTAGTATTAACATATGATGATCAAGCTATGGATGGTCTTGTGGCAAACGAATGGGTGTTCTATGACAAAGCAGTAACATAAGAGGAAGGAGAAAGGGTTGCTTACATTTTTAAATAGAAGCAGAGATTAGAAATTCAATGGAAGAGCTAAAGGACTCTAAACCCTAACTTCATCGTTCAAAATAAAGAAGGAGATGTCAGAAACACTTGGTTAAAATTTCAGGTCAATTCGAGTAGAAATGGTCATTAGATCGGATACTTGATGGATACTGCGCACGAGTAAAATCAGCAGGAAACAACTTCACAACGTCATAAAATAACATCATGATGTCTACTGTCAGAAACCCAAAAAACTCCCATGAAAATGACGTCATGACATCCGAAAGCGAATGTCGCGACATTGGTTTGGGTTCTATATAAAGAGGGGCTGCTTTTTAGGCTGGAAATCTCTCATTTAGGACAGTGACTGGAGCTCCAAGGAGGCGATCCGAAGGGTCTTTCAACAATTTCTCGCAAGGAGAAGCTCACCAAAAAGGGGGAGAAAAATAATTCTTTGTTCTTTAGTGTTTAATCTCTCCTTTGTATTGAACATGAACGTTTATTTTCTAATTTGCATCATTATGAATCCTTTGTTTGTAATGGTAGCTTAAACATCTATTCTAGGGTTGTATGAACTTGTGATTTGAAATCTTAATTATCCTATGTTTTGCTTTGATTGAGTTGTTTATGGATGTGCCTATGACTATACTATCTTTAATCATAAGCCGAATAGTGGCGACAAATCTTAGCTCTCGATGCATAGACATGTGTATGAGAGTCGTATTAGTATCAAAGGATGGTCCGATGTGTGATAGCCCGGAGACCCCATTAACATAGATATATGCAATGGTCCTCCATGGTCATGATAGAGTTTAGGTCCAATAACGCTTCATCCTACCACCATAGACGTATGGGAAGGAATTGAAGCATATTCCTTAGACATAGGGAATTTGTAGGCTGCTCTCAGAGTGCACACAAGTACTTAAACTCATCAATGAATAACTCTTGTCCGTAGCACCAATATCATTGTAAAACATAGGAGAAAAATCTATACAAGCCAATAGAGTCATACAACCCTAGAAGCTTATTATCTGAAGAAATCTCTACATCCTTCGTTATCTTTTACTATTTTTTAGGAGTATTTTGGCTCATAATCTCTTCCTCTTATTGATAGACTGACTGATCAAGCAAGTTAGTAAGTTAGTGCTCATTTAGACCTAGTAAGCCTTCCCTATGGATATGACCTAGTACTTACTGGATTTTATTACCTACGACCACATACGCTTGAGTCCCGAGGCGTGAGTGCTTGCACTCGTCGCCGCTAATCAACAAAAAAACATTCCAAAGCTATATTAAACATTTAATCATGTAAAATACCTTTTAGATGTTTGATGAAATGCTTGAAAGATATTGAGGGTTTGAAATTTATGTTCTCTTTGAATAATTTTGAAGGAGCGACTCTTTGAACAATTTTTACTATCATTGCCATGCAGATAACTGAGCTATTGAAGTCAAAGAGAAGGCAACTGGTTGTTATCACTTCCTCAACCATGCTATATTTTGAGAAGTATAGCAAGGGCATTCAAGTTTATGGATACCTCACTAATGTTGTAGGGTTTGGTCAAATTGTGATGAAAATGAAAGGTTTGAAACAGTTAACAGAAAATGGGTGATACTTGGACATTTCATGATGATCAAGGAAGAAGTAGTGTTTTTGGAGGTTTTATCATTGACTCAGCAACAACTCTGAGAGTCTGTAAAATGAATGTGGATATTGTTCTTAAGGGCACCAATATGGATAGTGTTTATAATTGTCATCTCAGAGATAGCAACAACATGTTATGGGGGCACGTTTAATTTAGGGGATTGATTTCTAGACGCTTTTATTGAAATGGACATGACTGCAATTATGTTCTGCGAAGAGAACAAGATCTCAGTCATGCTCTTTCTTTTCTTAATGGAGCCAAGCGACATATCAATATATGCTAGCTGTTTCATTAAATGCATTGCTTTCTGGTGGATTAACACCCATGCCTTTTCTTGGCAATACAAAATAGAAGAAGGTATTGAACTGAAGATTAAATCAAACACCACTATGGGTTTTGTCTGGAATTACTGCTAGATGTATTCTTGAAAGCCATCCTATAAATTGGGCAAACTAATGTAGTATGTCGGACTCTACACGAACATGTTATAGAATCAACTTGTCATATGTGACAGCGAACTTCACAGCCCAACAACAACTTAAGAAAAATACATGATTGTTATAAAAACTATAGAAAATAATAAAGAAAAGTAAGGCAAAAGGAGAGCAAGATAAGAGAGAAAGTAGAGGAAGTTCTCTTCTTCTTGTTGTTCTTGTTATTATTCAATTCCTTGGATACAATCACATATATATAGGAATTACAAGAGAGAATGGTAACCTTTTGGGCAAGTGAAACGATAAGAAAGGGGAGTTAAGAAATAAAGGGTAAGGGTAACATAATGGACATTCGTTCTTTTAAATATTTCATAACAATGATTAAATTTTAGCTTAGTTGGAAAGCTATAAACATGTACCTGAAAGTTTGCATGCTCCTAGAGAGATTAGGTTCTTGGTGATTTGGTGCAGGCTCTCTTGAAGTGTGCTTGGATTGGTAGCCTGAAAACATGCCCTTGCTGTACTCTAAATGCCTCATATCTATGTGTTTTGGATCAAATGTATGGGATTGCAAGGTTATATATTATTACTATCAAAATATTGTTACTTGAGTTATCGTTTGAATATTTGAGCATGGAGAAATCTCTTGATCTGCGTGGTCATGCATATACAATAGTGTTTTTCCTAAAATGTCAGCTCATCATGAAGGGGCATAAATTTTAGCTTGGATGGGGTGTACCACTCTCTAATGGGATCTAATGATGAGAAACAACCATGGTATGGATCTCCTGTTATAGTAAAAAATGGGTGTATCATTTTCTTAGTTGATAGATCATAGATAACATGATTTTCTTAGTTGATAGATCATAGATAACATGATCCCTTCTTAGCGAATGATGATTAGATGATGATCTGGTCATGATTACTAACCATTTAATATCAATGTAGTAGTGTTATAATAGAGGGATGTGTATAGAATGCTTAGTACATTAGATACATCTCTTTTCCTATTGAAGTGACCCGGGATAAATTGAAGATTTATAATATTTGATCTCATTTGTTGTCTTGAATTTGATTGAAACTATTAAATTTGTTTGATATCACCATTGCAGTAAATGGACACAACCCAGCGAATGTATATAAAAAAACTCGAGGTGACAATAAAGCGGCTGATAAAATACAAATTTCAAAATAATAAGTATCTTGAGACAACAATGATCACGCGTCTTTAGACTGTCGATGAAATGCAAATCATGAAATTATACATCTCTCGAGACAACAATGGAGCACTTATCTCAAGGCGACCAATGAAACACAAATCTTGAAATGAAATGAATCTCGAGGTTGTATTGAAGCACTCATCTTGACACTGTCAATAAAATATAACTCTCAAAGTGACACAGATCTTGTGATGGAATACATATCTCGAGGTGGTGATAGTGAGTTTATATATATATATATATATATATATATATATATATATATATATATATATATATATATAAAGTCTGGCATCTTGATGCAGCCAAAAATGGCATACATCTCGACATGGTGATGGAGCACGCATTTCAAGACATTTGATGAAAATACATATCCCAAAACTGTATAAATCTCGAGGTGGCGACGAAGCATGCATCTTAAGACAACCAATGAAACACAAATCCCAAAGTAGCAAAGCATACATCCCAAGGCGGTGTCAGACATATATAAATTGATAGGGATAAAATCATGGTATTCACCCTCGGATCTAGCACGTAATTCCCTTTGGAATACGGTGGCCATCTCCCTCGAACCCAAGAATGAAGCGACGCCACTTGAACCAAAGTCCCACTGGACCGAATCGAGGCTGTTTGAAGCCGCAGTATTACCCTCCTTCGGATCTGGGCCAGTTCAAACTGAGCATATAGCGGAATGCTTCGAGAAGCTTCTAGAAGAATAAACGGTTGGAGCCAAATTGGAGCTGAGAAGCTAACTTGAGCCGCAAGATAGATAGCGGCCTAAGCCTCAAGTACAACGTCTGCTAGAGCCAAAGATAATGGATTAGGTAACAAGTGGCTTGAACTTGGAGCCCAAGCATCCTCAAGTTTATAAAAGAAGGGGAATACCTCACTGAAAAGGGAGAGCCCTCTCCTGAAGGTGAAGCCCTTTCACATTGAAAATCCAGTATCCTTCTTCCTCTCCATATACTCCAGCTCCAATACTGGACTCCCACCCTTTCCCCACTTTATTCTATTGAAGGATAAATAGTAGATTTTGCTCACTAGTAGAGCCTGTGGTTTATTCCCGATTTGAGGGTTTTCCACGTTAAACCGGTGTTTATCTCTTTGATTTCCATTGTGTTCTAAGTCTCAATCTCAAAACAAATTCAACCGTTAGAGTGAAGTTGGGAGCAAAACCGATTTTTACCCTAACAGTTTGGTGCCGTTTGTGGGGAGCTGAACAAAGAGTCCGATGGTTACTACCTAGAAATCGAAGAGGAGCCTTCAAGTAGAGCAGAGAGAAGCAGCAACCCCCAACATCGCCGTCGACGCTAGGGAAGCTTTGCCTATCCTGGAGCAGGCACCCCTCACCGCGGATGAAGGCCCCCAGGAACGTAGGTTCCGAGCCATGGAAGAGAAGATCGAATAGCTAGCTCGAATCATGGAAGTCGTTGAGCGCAACACCTCCCATGTTACAGCACTGAATGCTGTCCCACCACCTTCCGAGGGCCGCATAAGATCAGTAACTCGTTTGACGAGGCGCCGAGGGAGGTCCTGCAAAATGAGGGTGAGTCTTGCTCCTTCCTCCGGCGGCTCTGGATCCCTTCGGTCGCATGGGAGACATGAACTAGGGGATTCTCCCTGGCCACATGGGTGACGCGGTCGCAGGTCAGAGGAACATATCTGGGGAAAGGATCAAGCTCCCCGCCGGCGCAGGTCCGCTTCACTCTCTCCATGACAGCGAGATTATTCTCTCTGATGCCGGTTACCGCGACATCGTTCCCCGCACAGGAACCGAGCTCGAGGTCACCAGTCCGATAAAGAAAGGGTTATGAGGACCGTGCCTCGGCTACCCCCCCCCCCCCTCTCATTCGAGCAATATGGGAGGTTCCTTTCCCAAACAGCTTCAGGCAACCAAACATCCGACTGTATGATCGTACCACAGACCCTATGCAACATCTAGAGATGTACAGTGCGGAGATGATAGTCAACATCGCCACCGAAGCCACATTGTGCCGATCGTTCCCTAAGACCCTCACCGGGAACGCCTATGAGTGGTTCAAGGGCTTGCGAACTGGTAGTATAGCCAGCTTTGGGCAACTGACTAGCCTCTTCTCCCATAGCTTCGCCCACAACAGAAAGTCAGAGAAGAACCCTGTGACACTCCTTAGGTACAAGCAAAGGGAGGGAGAAAGCCTGCGAGATTATCTTGGTCGCTTCAACAACGAGCTAGAGAATGTGACCATCCTGACTCATTCCTTATTATCGGAGCTGTGGTTGAAGGGCTTCCAGATGGACCGTTTAAAGACGAACTCTCACAGAGGGTCCCCCATGATTTTTCTAAGCTCCTCGACTTGGCCGAAGAGTTCATCTCCTCTGAAGAGATAAAACCTCGATGGAGGGAGAAGGCTTTGTACTTAGAAAGAATGTTTCGAAGACAGGAGCCCCAGAGGGGTGAATACAGGGAGCCCTGACAGGGAGAGCCAACGAGGGATCGCCCCGAAGAGATGCTGACAAGAATCAAGACAAACCCCCTCGGGTAGCTGATCAAGGACCTCGAGCAAGGTACAACAATTACACTGGTCTCAATACTTCACGGGAAAACATTTTGATGTATATTCGAGATTAGAAGATCCTGAGATAACCCCCTCAGATGAGGGATTCTTATTGGAGGAGGCACACTAAGGAGTTTTGCGTCTACCACGAAGACAAAGGGCATACAACTAAGAATTGCATTCAGCTAAGGGATGCGATAGAAGAGCTCGTCCGAGGAGGGAAGCTCGGGCAATATCTGTGGCTGACAGAACCGCTAAAGGTGCCTCCCAGCCAACAATAAAAAGCACCCGAAGATGAGATCCTTATCCAATTCATTGCTTGAGGGACTGGATGTGGAGGAGAGAGCTCGACCTCCAGGAAGAATTATGCTCGAATGGTGGGCTCGGTGCAGAACACTTCTTCCTTGAAAAGGCCCTGAGTGTCCCCTACTATTTGTTTCTCTGATGAAAACTTCAAAGGCATGCACCAGCCGCATGACGATGCCCTCGTCATTTCTGTGAAAATTGGCATCTACCGCATGTACAGGGTTCTAGTTGACATCGGGAGTTCGGTGTAAATCATTTTTTGGGATGCCTTCGAGCAGATTAAGTATGGGGCCGAACACTTGAAGCCTGTGAAGTTACCCCTAGTAGGGTTCACTGGAAGTCCTCTCCAATATGAGGGAGCGATTACTCTCCCAATGGCCCTCGGCAGTCCTCCCCGAGTGGTTTCTGCTCTGGTCAACTTCCTAGTTGTTCGCTGCCCATCAAGCTACAATGCCATCATGGGAAGACCTTCCCTCAACCTCTTGGGAGCAATTATCTCCACTGGTCACATGAAGCTAAAATTTCTGACCGGGGCTGGATATGGAGAATTGAAAGGGGACCAATCTGCTTCTCAGCAATGCTATGCTGCCATGCTTAGGAACCGAGGAGAAAGATGCAGCAGAGCCTCCAAGGCTTTGACCATGGAGGAGCTACAAGAAGAAGATAAGAAAAGAGAGGCACGTCGACCAACCCTCGTCGAGTACCTTAAGGCGCTATCTCTTAACGAAGCTCAACCTAAGAGAATTGTTCAGCTCGTAGCCGAACTCAGCCCGGCACTGTAAGAAGAACTAATAGCCCTTTTAAAAAGCAACTCGGATGTGTTTGCATGGTCTGCAGAGGAGATGCTAGGGGTTCCGCAAGAAGTAATAGAGCATCAACTCAACGTGGACCCCGAGTACAAGTCGGTGGTGCAGAAGAGAAGGAACTTCGCGCCAAATCGACCGAAGGCCGCCAAGGAGGAAGTAGATACACTGCTGAAAGTTGACTTCATTAAAGAAGTACAATACCCGAAATGGTTATCTAATGTTGTACTTGTCAAGAAGTTCATGGAAAAGTGGTGCATGTGTGTTGATTTCACTTTTCTCAATAAAGCTTGTCCTAAAGATTGCTACCCCCTGCCTCACATAGACAATTTAGTCGACTCCACATCTGGCTATGAGATGCTTAGTTTCCGTGATGCGTTCTCAAGATATAATCAGGTCCGGATGGCACAGGCGGATGAGGAGAAAACCTCATTCATCACTAGCCGAGAGACCTATTGCTATAAAGTCATGTCGTTAGGACTGAAGAATGCTGGAGCGACTTTTTAAACGCTAGTGAACAAAGTCTTTAAAGGCTAAATTGGGAGGAATATCGAGGCTTATGTGGACGATATCCTCGTTAAAAGCAAAAAAGCCTAGCACCATGTGGCTGACCTGACAGAAACATTTAAAGCTCTCTGAGCACATGGCATGGGCCTTAATCCAAACAAATGTGCCTTCGGGGTACGC
Source organism: Dioscorea zingiberensis (assembly GCA_026586065.1). NCBI lineage: Eukaryota > Viridiplantae > Streptophyta > Magnoliopsida > Dioscoreales > Dioscoreaceae > Dioscorea > Dioscorea zingiberensis. The sequence goes on from CM048818.1 coordinate 44,762,384, forward strand.
TCAGGAAAATTTCATGGCTTTATGATCACCCAACGAGGAATAGAAGCTAACCCCGAACAAATTAGAGCCATCCTGCAAACAAGATCTATGAGGAGCATCAAAGAAATACAAAGACTCAGCGGGCAATTGGTTGCCCTCGGGCGCTTTATTTCCAAGTCCGAAGAAAAGAACCTCCCAATTTTCTGAGCCTTGCGGAAGGCCCCAAAGGTCGAGTGGACGGAAAAATGTGAGAAGGCCTTGGCACAGCTGAAAGATTACCTTTAGTCACCCACCTTGCTCGCAAAGCCGAAGACCTCAGAAGATCTCTATATCTACCTAGCTGTTACGGACATGGTGGTCAGCTCAGGGCTCTTAAAGGAGGAAGATGGATTACAAAAGCCCTTCTACTATACAAGCAAGGTGCTCTCCGACACCGAATCGAGATATCTCCAGGTAGAGAAGCTGGCATATGCTCTCGTTGTCTCGGCTCGGAAGCTTCCCCCATATTTCCAAGCTCACAAGATCATAGTGCTCATTGACCAGCCCCTGAAGCAAGTTCTCCATCGACCCAAAGCATCCGGTCGGATGACGAAATGGGTGATCGAGATCGGAGAACATGATATCGCCTACCAGCTACGCACAACCATCAAGGCACAGATACAGGCTGATTTTATCGAAAAACTAATTGTGACAGATACTGAAGATCCTTCGACCGAAGGGCCGAAAGGAGCCAAGGGGCCTCCTCCTCCTCAATAGATCTTGGATATGGACGATTTTGCCAAGGCCGAGAATGTCGGTGTGGGGATCATCATACGGTTACCCTCGGGATGGAGTACGTCAACCATTTTGAAGCTCAGTTTCAAAGCTAAAATAAAGCCGAATATAAAGCCATCATTGAAGGACTACAACTAGCTCGGGGTCTTGGAGTATAATATTTACAAGCTAACATAGACTCGCACCTAGTGGTCGAACACTTAACTGAGGTGTTTGAAGCTAGGGATGACAATATGGTGAAGTACAAGGCTATGGTGAAGAAGTTAATCTCCACCTTTAAAAGGTTTCACATCACCAAAATTCCCCGATCTGAGAATCTAGAAGCAGATCTTTTGTCAAAACTTGTTTCCTCGAATGTCGATATTAGCAAGCCTTGGCGATGAAAACCATTGAATGTCTGCCCGAAGAAGAGTTGTTGGAGATAGAAGATGAACCAAGCAAGATGGACCCGATCCTGGCGTACCTACGGGACGAGACCCTACTAGCCGACCCAAAGCAAGCTCACCGAACAATAACTAGAGGTTCTCGGTACAGCCTTCTAGATGGACAACTTTACAAAATGTCTTATACTATGTCTTTCCTCCAGTGCCTGCGCCCTACCGAAGCGAATTATGTCCTCCGGGAAATTCATGAAGGAATGACAGGGGACCATCTTGGAGGAAAGGCCCTCAGCCACAAGGTCCTTTGACAAGCATACTACTGGCTTACTCTCTCCAAGGATACCAAGGAACTTGTCAAGAAGTGTGACACCTACCAGCATAATTCCAACGTCCAACGGCGTCCTGCAGCCCTGTTGACACCTATGGTCAGTGTGAGGCCGTTCACAATGTGGGGGGTAGATATCCTCGGCCCCTTCCCCGTCGCTGCTCAGCAAAAGAAGTTCCTGATAGTGGTGATTGATCACTTCACCAAATGGTTCGAGGCCGAACCGCTATCATCTATCTCGGAGAAAGCTTGTCAAAGTTTCTTGTGGAAATCTATCGTATGCTATTTTGGAATCCCAATGGCGTTCATAACTGATAATGGGCGTCAATTTGACAATGTCGTGTTCAAGGCATTCCGTACCAAGTTTAGGATCCAGTCTAGGCTTACGTCGATTAATCACCTACAAGCGAATGGTTAGGTGGAAGTTACAAACCGAACCCTTCTCCATTGCCTGAAGACTCAAGTCCTTCGAAAGAAGAAATGCCGGGTGCTTTGTGGGCTTACCGAACCACATGCCAAACACCAATCGACGGTGGCGAGGTCGTCATTCTTGCAGAAATCAGAATACCTACACCGAAGACGCAAAATTTTTATCAGGCGGCCAACGAAGAACAACTCCGCGCTGAGCTTGATCTTCTGAATGAAAAGAGAGATTGTGCCAACATTCGGGCCGCGGCATACCATCAGAGTATTAGACGCCTCCACAACTCCCGGGTGAATGAGGTCACTTTCCAGCCCGATGATCTGGTCCTTCGAGCGAACAAATTCAAGGGCAATAAGAGCGGAACCAGAAAGCTGACCCCAACTAGTAAGTACCTTATCTCATCAATAAAGTTGTAAGGCCTGGCACTTATTGGCTAGCCAAGATCGATGAGCGAAGGCTCAAGCGCCCCTACAATTATGAGCACCTACGGTAGTACTATCAATAAAATTAAACTTTGTCTCCTTATTATTCTATTTTCTATTCATTAAAAGTCCTTCATCAAGGCGTATTTGCCCGGAGGTAAATTTTTCTAATAACCAAACCCGCCCCGCTCGCGCTCATACCACATCACCTCGGCTGGGTAGCAACAGAGTCCTTTGCAAAGGCGGATTCACTCGGAACCACATCCTCCCAAAGACTCGGTTCAGCGCGCTCACGCTGGGATCGTAACGTCTCGGGAAAACATTCGACAAAAGCTTTTCATAAAGGCGCATTTCGGCCGAAGGCACATTCATGCTCGGATCACGACAAAAGCCCTTCGTAAAGGCGCATTTCGCCTCTAGGCACATTAACGCTCGGATCGCAACGAAAGCCCTTCGTAAAGGCGCATCCCACCCGAAGGATATCCATTTAGAAAACTAACCTGTTCTATTTACTCCCCGATCAAAACTTCTCAACCCAAGAAATCCCTTTAAAAGCCGAGGAGCCGCACAAGGAGGAGAGAAGAAGAAGCAAATCGAGGAAAGATTCAGGCAAGGCGATTTTACATCTGAGGGAAGACATCCAACGCACACATAACAGGAATAAAAAAAAAGGAAGAAGATAGAGGAACAGGGGGGCACGAGTGGAACCATAGTACTTCATTTAAACATGCAATAAGAAAGAGTACAACATATCCCTAGGTCACCCCTACACGGAAGATTCAGAAGAGATGGAGGATCGCGGATCTCCATCCTCTTTCAAGCGAACGTCAGGGGAAAACTCCTTCACGCACGCATTCCACCCGAATATCTCAACCTCAAACATCGTCCCTCCAAGATAAAAAAAGACCAGGAAATCCCCGGCAGACACGCAGTGGTCTGCTAAAAACTCCGACCACCCCTCCCTAAGCCACACCTCACTAGAGGTGCTATCTTGAACCAACGCGACGCCCCACACATGTCCGTTCGGCCCCTTCAGCCTCGCCGGCTGGGTAGTCACATGGCGAATGTGTCGACATAACGTCAGAGGAAACTTGATGTGATCGTAGGGGCTCCCAGAGGCGAACAAACTACATAAAGATGGGTGGGAATTTCTGTCCAATCCGCCCAAAGTATTTATGAACCCTAAGGACCCGACCCCCAAGCCATTTATAGGCTTGGCAGTGCGTCCTGTGAGGCTTTAATGAGGAGACCTCAGTTTCCGGGCCGATGTTACGGGAACTAGCGACAGTCATGTTAAAAGTCTGGGCAAAGCTGTGTAGACGTCAGTATGTACACAGACATCAATACAAAGTTTGACTACTACCCTTCTGGGCAACCACCTCGATTGATCGTGCCAACAGCGGAATAGAACTCCCTCCTTCTAATCAATAAAAGTCCTCATCGAAGGTCGAGTGGAATCTCACTCAAAAAGTCCTCACAGGAGGCCGAGTAGAATCTCACCCGAGGAGCACCCTATCATCAACATTCGAGTGCGAGCCACGATGACCCACATAAATGTTAGTATAACTCCGGTCCAAAGTTGAGCTCCTTACACACGAGGGCTCCCACAAGAAACCAAATACCGACATTTCTGAAAGTCAATAAGATAAAGAAGACAAGATCTTGGCTGGAAAATAAGATGTGGCTCTATTCATTTGAAGAAATCAGTCCTCTCAAAAAGATGAGGGTCTAGCCGTATAAATTTTTATCAAGTTAAGTCCGCTACAGAAGGTTAGTCCATACACCTCGTCATCGAAGATAGAGAAAAAAAAGGAGGGGTTTGAATCACATCACCAGAAGCAATACAAAATTAGGATTTAAACCTTTGAACCTACACCTTGCTCCCCCTTGGCAAAAGTAGAAGTGTCGATGGTTATTAGCGCCGCTCTGCTTCAAAGTCGTGGGGAAGAGTCGGCATATATTGGCGTTCGAGGACCCGTGGATAAGAATCTTGGTTTAGAAGGCCCCCAAGTGGTCGACCAAGTCCATGGTACCATTATACCTCTCCATGGAGGAAGCTCGGAGGTTAAGAGGGTGGGGTACCTCCATGATCTCTTGAATAAAGGGAGAGGGTGGCCGATAACATGATTCAAGCCCTCTCTTCTCCCTCGAGAGATACTATAATATCATGATAGCGACAGGGTCTTAGAGGACTAGCGAGGTGGCTGTGACCCTAAACTGCTTACTGCCGGTGGCGGCTTGTCCTTCTCTCTTCCCGATCTACCTCCAAATCCCATCGTACGAGCATCCGATCTTTGTCTCCCCCTTGAGGAATCTATGGGCAGGTTCTGAGGTGATGAGGTCTGCGAGACCTTCTTTGCAATCCTCAGCAAGACTTGCATTAAGGCTTCTATCTTCTTCTCCAAAGCCAGATAGCGTATTCCTTGGACATCTTCTTTACCAGGGCTATCCTAGTTGGGGTTCTCGGTCTCCTGGACGTTAGGATACCCCGCCAAGTCTTCATTTGCCTCTTGGTCTTGGCTTTTCTTAGTCCTTCCGATAGTGCTTACACCTTCTTGTTTGTAAAAGAAGACCCACATATGAGGCTAATCTATTGACGCAATAACCGATTTCCCCTCGAGATCAGCTCTGATCAAGTTCAATGGATAAAGTTGTTTTCTTGGTGTTGAGGGTGAGGCTATGGTGGAGAGCTTCAACGGAAAGTAGCTGGTGACAATGTTAACAGGAGGTTGAAGGAGCCTTCATGGAGCTCCAGCCTGTGAAAAAGGGATGCAAACAAAAATGGGGGGGCCAGCTTCTTACCCCGATGCCACTTTGACGCCCAAGGTAGTGTATTGATCGATAGAGAAGATGATGCAGTGGAGATCAGAGTGCAAGATATCACTTACCTCTCATTTTTCAGGACTTGATCTATTTGTCTTCTTGATGTGCCTCGAGTTTCGGTCCCCGTCATATCAGCACCTTACCCGATATCATGGTTTCTTGCCGTGCATACATCCCCTTTTGCCCAAGGTGACAGCTGTCATACCCTGCTATGGTATTAGGGTAGTGACGCTTGAGATCTGGGTCGCCTTTTTGGTGGAGCTAGGGTGTGGACACGTGTAGGATGAGGATCTTCCTGTATCATTTTACATAATACTTTCTTGTAATATTGCCATCAAAGAGAAGAAATAAAGAAAATACTCTCATATGAATATGAAGAGAATAGAACAATAATGCTCCAATTAACCACATGGAGCTATGTGCACTATCTCCATGAACTCCTTTTTGAGCCATCGGTCCTTTGAGATGCAACAGATATTGATATTGTTGTTGTGGTTAACAAAGGTGGATGGAATGTTGATGCCATATGATGGCCATGATTGCTTGCTAGATTCAGACAATAAGCATCAATGGCTTGTGTTCTATAGAGTTGATGGCATGGTTTTCAGAGGAGATGATACTAATGAAGGGAATAGAAAGAATTGGTAGGACCTCCCCTACAAACCTCGCGAAGTATGTTCTATTATCTTATAAACTCATGCTCATCCAGTTCAAACATTGATTTTTGATGACTATGTTCTTCTCTAAAATGTGACACGATGATCATTTCAGGGTCCGAAGTGATCCACATTGGCCGGTCTATGTGATAGCTCCATAGTCAGTACTCACATTGTTTACTAATATGTATCATAAATTTCTATGATTGTTTATCAAGAATATGGCTTCTTATAGTCTTATGGTTGTTATTTCCAATTGATTAGATTTTTCATAAATATCAACCTCACTGTGAGGGACTTGCGCATCCAGAACAATCCACAATTCCATGTTAAATTTGGGGTTGTGAAGGTGTGCACATAGAAGGCCCGACTTTAGAAAATCTCATCCCATCTAGCAATTCATGTGCTTGATCTAGCATGCCAAGAGAAATGCATGCTCGAGTATAGCTGTAGCTCCAATGATCACATTCCGTGAAAACACACTTTCAATTAGCATCAAGCTAAACAAACGCAATGTCCAATGACCCTCATATTTAATCTAGCGAGAGAGAGAAACATATCGAATATAGCACAACACTATGAAATCAATCTCATGTTAGGCATTTCATCGAACATCTTGAGGGTGTTTTACATCTCTAGACATTTGGCACAACTTTTGCAGTGCTTTCTCAACGAAATTTACAATCACATAATAACACAACTACTTAAGCTCATGCAACAGATCAGAGAGCTCTATCGAAGTTATCTTCTTCAACTGAAGAGGTACGCTTCATAAGCATATGATCCAAGTGTGATAGCTTCAACTGCTTGAGGTAACATGATGAAGGTTGCAGGGGCCGCAGCTTGCTTCATCTTCTAAGATTACATGAATCCACATAACTATTGTTTCTTTAATTGGGATCATAAACAATTCAACCGTATGTGGTTTTGAGCTTGTGTACTCATCAAAGATTGTGATGAAAATAATCTCACCTCTTATATCGTTGTGAAACATCACAGACATAGCCATCACTCTTTCCATTGTCTCCTTGCTCCTTAATATTATAAGCTACCTATTTATAAACCCTCCCCTATGCACATATTTTGTAGTCAGGTTGTTATTCAGTTCTTCCTCATAACATTGAGCCTTCAACAGATAACGACCCTTTGGATGCTTGAACATACTCAATAACCTTTTTTTTATAACAAATGTCTCCCTCTTAAGTTTTACATTGTGTTTCTTCATCTCTTCCAAAGGTGTAATTGCTACATCAAAACTCTTTCACTTTATGCAAATTGATATGAGATAAGAGGTTCATAGCCTTCATCTGTAACTCCTCTTCATTAAAAGCTTGCATTAAGTCTTCAAGCTTCAATTTCTTGATCTTTGGTCACTGACAACTCAGTTAAGGATTTAATTTGCTCATGAAGTCTTTCTAAAGAAGCCTTCAAGCTTTTCAGCATAAGTTTCCAACATCTTTGCTAACTCTTTCTGAATGTCAATAACTTCCTTTATATGCAATAACTTTCTTTATCATAGGTTGTGCAATTGCAGGTCCTTGCTCTTATAGCTTCTGTAGCAGCTGAGTTTTTTTTGGCATCTCCTTCATCATGCACCTTGGACCTTAAAGAAATGCAAAGTCTCCCATAGATTCGCAAAATTGTCACTGATTTATAGATTTTGCAGCCCTCTTTCATCAGCAGTATCTTACGAAGCAGTGTTCTTCATGATTATATCATACATACCATTAGCTATCCATAGCACCTTCAGCCTAGTTCTCTTGTTAAAACGGTTATACATGTCCTTACTACTAGAATAATCTCTATGGAACTTCTTCTCAAAATCAATCATCTCTTCAGTAGTGTTAGAAACTGGAACAGAGTGTCACTTGGTCAGATACTTGGGCACTTCAACACCTGCTTGACGCAAAGCTTTATAATGGCAGGGATCCTATCAACTAGCTGTTGTTCCTCATACGTCAAAGCCCTGCCCAAACAATCATGATGATGAAAGAAACCCACAAGAGAGAGGATATGTTGGGCTCCTCTTTTTGCCCAATATTACTCTCTCGTCAACAATCTCCCGGCGACCTCACAACTTCAAATAGAATGGGGAGACTCCCTGATATAAACCTCCCCACACAATCAAAGACTTGATCAATAGGCCATTGCCGGGCAGGTGAAAGGGGATCCTGCAGACCTCCTGTCTCTTCTTCCTCTGTAGCCTCGCAAGGCGCATGAGCTTGTTGATTTCAGTCACCATAGGCTTCTGCTTGGATTTATAAGGGTTCTTCTCAAGATGGACGTGCTCAGACTTATGAGCTAGGGTTCCAAAAGCTTAATGAATCTTTGAGAAGCTCCTCAGAGCGTCGGCAAAGGCAATGTTGAAAGAGAAACGACTGTTTGAAAGGTTATGTGGTGGGATCCGAAGGCGAGAGCTCCAAAGAAGGCCTGAAAGGGTCGTACTCGAATAGTTGCGGATTCGAGCCTCCAGCGGGGTCCTCTTCCTTTGCTTCTTTCTCCGGCGGCGTCATCAGCGAGAATGGGGACTTCCTCTACAGCTAGTTCGGCCGACCGGATCAGCGATGCCCATGAGATCTGTGACCTTCAATACTTTATCTTTGATCATATAATCCATAACCAACACCGCCATTCTCCAGGGCAGTGTTCCATGAATGTTAGTGTGATCATATAGTGAGATCTAGAGACACAAGCTCCGACAAAGGGTTGGAATGGGCACACTCGATCGGCTGGTGGCGGATTCGGGACTCCAGCGAAGTCCTACTCTTCTGCTTCTTTCTCAGGCGGTAACGGCGGCGACAACACAAGTATATATATATATATATATATATATATATATATATATATATATATATATATATATGGCAATTCATAATCTAGAGACATCCCTTGATTTGAAATCTAGGACGTCCTTAGATTAGCCATTGGATCAAAATCCAACGGCTAATCTGTAATCCTGAAAAAATGCTCTTAAGAAAGAAAGAGAGAGGAGAGGGGGGATGTGATGCCAATCATGCAGAGAGGAGTATTGGGAGGTGGACGCCTCCTCAGATACAACTCACCCCTCCCCCTCCCCATCCTCCAACCTCTTTCGTCCACAACCTTCTCCTTCGATCGCTCCCCGACCTCCTCCCTTTCCCCTCATCTCCCCGTCTCCGCGTCCCTCCCTGATCTCCTCCACCTCTTCTCCCTCCCAAGTCCCCACCTCTTCCACAATGCCACCCTCTACGTCTCCCTCACCGGCCTTCATGTCCCTCACACCCCCCTCCTCTCCCCTCCTTCAGAAACCCTCGACACCTCCTCCCTAGCTTTCCCTAGATATGATTCTTCCCTCTCTCTGAGTAGGCTTTCTTGCTATCTAATTCAATGTTTGCTGAATTTCCGTTTGCTTATCTTGCTTTGCGTTTGAGTAGTTAATGGTGGTGGGATTGTTTCACAGAGATATTTCTCGGTGAAGGCATCTGATTCTTTGGAAACTGGAGATAGTCGTGAGGATGCATTCATGCTGATTCAAGTGCATTTTGATTCAATTTTGTGTTCTTTTGTGTGTGCAATATGGTGTTTTTTGTGTGTGCCTATTGGGGGAGTGGATTGTGATTTGATTTAGTTCAAATAGGTTTTTTTATGGTTTTTTCTTATGCAAAAATTGGTTTTTTTTATCGTATTCTTTAAAGTCACTTGATCAATATGTTATCTTCCTAGCATGGCCTACTTGATTGATATGATTCTTGTCAATTAGGTTTTAGTTCATCTGGGTGTTTTCATCTTAGCATACCATGAATGAAAAATTTGTTTCTTATTTTCTTCCTCTGTGTGTATACATGAATGAAAAATTTGGTTTTGGTTACCTTCAATCTACTTCAAATGTCTAATGCTTTGTGTTTATAGAATGATCTAATGAATTATATTCTTCTTCTTCTTTTTTGTTCTAACCATTATTTATCAGGTAAATTTGGTCCTGCCAAAGTAAAAAAGCCAACATCTTGCATAGTTCTAGTTTTAATAAGGTACAGTTATTGCTGCCAAATAATTACAATATAATTATTCATGATAACAAGAACTTACTTATGATTCTAATTTGTGTTACTCCATCAGTACTATTTTTCAGAGATAGTTCTCTATCATCGTCCTAGGTTGTATACTTTATTGAGGTTCAACTAGATTATTTTCTATTAAGTATGTAAATTTGGTATTATAGTGGTGTGGTAAATCTGTTCGGCTCTTGCTCTCCCTGTGATCTGTTACCTAAGTTTTTGCCTCACTTATTAGTGTTATCTTTAATCTTTTTTTTAGTATCATTAATCTTTTTCTAGCTCTATTTTTTATTAACAATAATATACCTTTGCCTTTTTCTTCAATTCATATACATGTGCTTTGATATATTCTAATTGGTTTTGTTTTTCTTAATAGAATATCATGGCAAATATCATAGATGAAATATGTAAAGACGATGATTCCATATTTGAGGATATTGAAATAGATCTGAATAAGCTCGAGTTATATGGGTTAAATGAAGAAGGTGGTTCTGTGACACAAGAGGTTGATACCCAACAACTTGAAGATGGAAATGAAATGGCAGCACAAGAGGGACAAGAATTGGCAATGGGTCCACAGTCTCGAGATGAACCGGAATTGGCAAGAATCTCATTTGCTGGTATGGAGTTTGAGGATGAGGATGAAGCTTTCGATATTACTTGGATTATGCCACTACAACAAAACAGTCAAATCAGCTAAAACTTTGCAACGGATTTATAATTAGCTAAGGAATAGCGAGGGAACAACTCTGTTGCTAAAGTTGCACTGAAAAGTGTTATATTTAGCTACGGACTAACAAGGGATAAAACCATCCGTCGCTAAATTTGCCCTCGAAGATGTTGGCGCGCATATTATTAGTGTGGCGTTTGCGAGGGATTTGTGCCTAGATAATTAGCTACGGAATTATCCCTCGCTAATTTAAGGACAAAAAATTGTTTATATTTGGGATTGTGTTATATTTGAGATTAGCGACGGATATACCGTTGCTACCTAGCGACGGATTTATCCGTACTTAATATCAATACATGGCATTGTGTTATAGTTGAAATTAGCGACGGATTTATCCGTCGCTAATATCAATATATATTTGATATTAGCGACGGCTTTATCCGTCGCTAATATCAATACATGGCATGTGTTTTATTGCAGATTAGCGACGGCATTATCCGTCGCTAATATCAATATGTGACATTGTGTTATATTTGAGAGTAGCGACGGATATATCCGTCGCTAATATCAACATGTGATATTGTGTTTTGTTTGATATTTGCGATGGATATATCCGTCGCTAATATCAATATGTGACATTGTGTTTTATTTGATATTAGCGACGGATATATCCGTCGCTAATATCAATACAGGACATTGTGTTTTATTTGATATTAGCAACGGATATATCCGTCGTTACCTAGCGACGGATTTTTCCGTTGCTAATATCAATATATGACATCGTGTTTTATTTGAGATTAGCGATGAATGTATTCGTCACTAATGCCAACGTCTGTAAGTTTGATAGGGGATTAAATTTAGCGATGGGTTTAGCGAGGAATAAAGCCGTCGCTAAATTACCCTCCAGAATTTAATTAACGCGCCTTCTTTTCATTTTCTTTTGCCTTTTCACCTTAGCGACTTTAGGGTTTTTTAGGGCGCCGCACTGTTCTTCTCCAGGTCACAACCTTGCGAGTCCTTCTCCCCATGTCAGAATCGTCCCGCGCCTTTCTTCCCCTCATCGCCAGATTTAGGGTTTTTCTTTCGATTTCTAGGGTTTCGATTTTCGTTTTAATCTGCAAACTCTTTTCTATTTTTGATTTTGATGTTTAGGCGCAGCCAAGGTCTGGGTCCATTTTAGACTAAAATTTGTTGCATTTTAGAGATGAATTAGGTTTTTCTCTTGATGATTTTGTTCTTTTTCTTCTTTGTTTGACTAATTAGGTCAACAAGCGGGGAAGACTGTGGCCACTGCTGTGGGAGGTGCAGCTAGGCTTGGCTTTGTGGTGAGTTTCCTGGTATTTGCTCGTTCTTTAAGGAAGGACAAAGATGGTTTGTTTTTAATCGAGAACAGTCCATTTTTATGATTTAATATCTTGAATTTATTATCAATTACTGAAATTACTGCCTTTAATGGATCTTTTGGTGAGTTATTTTGGTCGAAACTAGCTTTCCAATATATTATCTTGATTTGTTGTTGTTTTCTGAAATTAATTATGTTTTGGGATGGTGTGTTCCCCATTTTGAAAGTTGAAACTCACTTTATAGCGCATTTAAAAGTTTAATCATATTGTTCATTTCTGAAATTAATGCCATTGTTGGTGCTTGATGTGATAGTGATGGTGAGTTGTTTAGTTGAACTTCACTATCTAGGGTAGACTTCTCAATGATCCTGCATGTTAGATTGTTTTTTGGTGACATAATCTCCTTTTCCCTTAAACCTCTACCAAATATTCTTTGACTGTGTTGCTAATTTTGTTTCCAAAGCCCATCAACAAGAATTGTCTATGTCAAAAATATAAAAAAAATTCTATTTCCAAGTGAGATGTTTACAACAAACTATTTGAAATCAATGTTATATGTGGAGAACTATCATGCAATTTTAGCTATTCAAACAACAGTAATATTTGCAAATCTAAATTTCTAGTATTTACATGTTGTACCTTTAAGAGGAAAAATTACAGCAACAGGCAGCAACTAAGATAATTATAGTAATGACTTGAACAATTATTACTTAGATTTTATAATCCATTATTGATACTGATTACAAAGAGATAGCATGCACTAAAATAGATATATATTGTTTACTAAAACAAACCATGTGTCTTTGTGCCAAGAGAAAATAAAGAACAAGAAATCAAGCACAAAGAAAGATTGTGTTGTGTTTGGTTGAATGGGAAAAAGAAGATGGGAAAGCTGTAAAATCCAAGAATTTTTTTTTTAAAAAAAAAATGTTAAAATTTGTCTTAAAATTATTAAATTCCCTAGAAAGTTAAATGAGGGGAAATTAAGTTAAAGAGATTTAAAAACCCAATTAGGGTTTATGGTGACCAGAAGGACTTCCTGGTAATTTTGAAAAGTTTGGGGGACTAAAAGATAATTGTTCCCTCTCACAGTCTTGGACCTGTATGTAATTTTAAAAGTGTCAGGGACCTCTGGTAAATTTTCCATGAGAAAACCCTATAAAGAGAGGATGAACGGTTGGGATTAAAACATCTCATACCGTGCATTATCTCGAGGCATTATAACGGCCTCAGTGAAGACACGTGGCGATCACAGATTCAATCTATCTGATCGTGGATCAGATACGAGGCAAGGTGAAATAGTTTAGTGGGAGTGACCCCACGGTGCAGACTCATAATAACCATTCATCTCAAGATAAGGTAGGATCTCGAGGCATAATCTGATAATCCAACCGTTGCGCGAGATCAAACCTGGACCGTTGATTTGGTTGATATCGAATCCAAGGCATTACGGATACCGTTAACGTTCATCAAACGATCCTTACCGTTGGTCGTTGAGTACTCATCCCAAGGCAGAGCCCGTCCTTCTCCAGCCGTTTGGAATGGACGCGCGAACACCGCCCCTCTCCGGCCGTTGCATGCGCGAAGTCCGGACGACGCACGACGTAGTTAAGATGGCGGTTCTCCGTCCGCCTGCCTCCCAGGTAGCCTATAAAAGGCGAGGGGGGTAGCTCATGTTGATGCACCGAGCGAGAAAAGATTAGTGAAAGAGAGGAGCCATCGGAGAAAGAGCTTCTCCGGCGCAGGAAATCAGGAGGAGAAGCATTGGTGGCCGCCGTCTTCTGAGCTCGCGGCTGTGACTTGTGTCTACAGAGGGCTAGAATGGCGACTGAGGAGGAGAAGAGGCCACGGGTGGAGTTCGCCGGAAAATCAGAGGAGCACCACGCGACGCCGGGAAGTCCTCCGATTGAAGCTAACTGTCGTCCTCAACCTTCTGGTAAGAACTCTCTTCCTTGTCGGTAGCATTTAAGAGTAGTGGAACATATAATTAAGTTCGTCGGAGACGAGGGAATCACCAGCCGGAAGTGTGAGAGCTCCGGAACAGAGAGAGAGAGAGAGAGATGTTGCCGTTCCGGAGATGACGGGCTCACGCAGAACTTCCCGGCGATGAGGATTCCGGTGTAGATGAAGCTCCCGGTGGTTGCAGGTGTGGCGTACCTCCGGTGAGTTCTCGGTCGCGATAGAGAGAGGAAGAGAAGCGAAGAAGATGAGATAAAATATATATATATATATAAATTGTTTTAATTAATTAAATTCAGTATTAATTAATTAGTTAAAATAATTATAAAGAACTTTATGGTTTGTGACAATTATATAAATTAATTGTTAGTATAACTTTAAAATATTTTTGAAGCATTATTAGTGTGACATATTAGTAGAATGGTATGATTTAATTATTTAGTGTGACATAATATTTATATTTTTCTCTTGGGCTGAAGTATTAGCTAATCATTGTGACGAATAGTAATTAGTTAGTTGAAATAATAAATTTGAAATTATAAAGGTGTGACAGTTAATTGAAAGTAAACTATAGTATAGTATAGTTTAAATTATTAACTGGATTAATCGAGATGATTAAACTGAAATCATGGTATGTGATTAATTAAAATGAAACTTAGATAGTGTGACACTTAATCTAGTTAATTAAGTCCTGAATCATTGAGAAAGGAAAAATTAAACTTAGTAATGCTTGATTAACTCATTTCTAGTTATAGAAGTGTGACAAAATATTGAGGTTAATATTTTCATTGGTTGATTTTAATATAGTTACAATAACTATGTGTTGTGACGATTATCTAAATAATCATGAAATTATTATAGTGTGACAATTAATTGTTCTAGTTGACAATTAATTAAATAAATGAGAGACTATGTTTGTGTGACAATTAAAAGATTATTGTCTCTAACTAAAGCAATGTTACAATCAATTAATTAATTAACAAGTAGCAATGAATAAATAATTTGAACTACGTGAATGTGACATAGTTAATTCGAATAATCAACTGGATTGATAAGATTTTAAATCTTGGTACCGTGGCAAATTAATAGAATAATTTTGGGATGATAAAGTTATTCTAAGTGCGACAAAACTCAGTTGATTAATATTGGAATTATTTGAGAGGTTTGCAAAGTCAAGCCAAACTGTGTAATGGGCTGGAAATGGGCCCAATTCACCTAAAGTGGTTAGAAATGACTAAATAGGGTCTGGGACTCGACAAGTAGGCTAAAGTTGACTAAGTTTGACCAAGCTGGGTTCAAGGTCAACTAAAGGACATGGCAACAGGAGGGTAAGGGCCGGTAACCCGAGAGATGGTCCTTAAGACCCGTTAGTGGGCCTAGGCCCAACAGAGACGATAAATGTGCATTAGTAACTAGAAACATGTTGAAGTCTTGACTCTAATAAGGGTCTATGTATGCCAGATACTCTCGGAGAGTTGTTGACACACTAGAGAAGACTAGAAGGACATCTAGTTTCAACGAACCAGAAGTAAGTACACTTGTCTAGTTTCCTACCCGGTTTCGGGTTTTCTTGGACTTGTTTATGCATTGATATCTTAAGCTTCTTTGATAACATACATGCGTCATTATTTATTTTGGAATCCTTTTGACCATGTATGGTTGTTTACGGGATGTTGGTATCCCTGTTTGCTATGGTCTACTGCTCGGACTCAGTGGAGCTAGGGAGCTCCGACAGGGGAATGTCCAGGGTCAAGACCCCCTGGCATCTTCTGTCTGCCGTACCAGAAAGGCAAATCTCTGGAGGTCTTACGCCGTGGGCATGGTATTAATCGACCGCAGCACACGTAGGAGAGGTAGTTCTACCAACCTACGACCGAAGGGTCGAACGACCAAAAAGGTCGTGCTTTTAGCAAATAGCTGGACATACTGGCCGGGAGTGATCCTTGAGTTCTCTTTGTAACTCTTCACAGTGCCCGAGGGTTCTGTATTAGGGGTCATACCTTTGAATTGTTTCTGGTAGACTCCTAGGATTGTGTTGTTGATGTTGTGACCTCTTTTGATGACATATTGCCTGTTTATGTCTTTGTGACCAGCAGGGGTACTTACTGAGCTTTCCATTCGAAAGCTCATGTGTTTCACTTTTCCTCTTTTACAGATTCCGAGGTTTAGGAGGGGGTGGAGCCTGAGGAGAGGTCACGAGGAGATCCGAGGTCTGGGAGTCTCCTTTATCATTTACTTTGTGAGCATCGCTATTTGTAGGACCCGTATAGGGACCAGACTATTATAGGGCCTATGGACCCTGATGACTCTCTGTTCACTCTGAACACGAGTTTATTTTATGTTATGGATTGTTATCTGCTTATCACTCTTTTTAGGCCTTGTATTTAAGTTGAGTTTACCTCTGCTTAAATACGGCCGGTCTGTTGAAGCGCTCGAGGTCCCGGGATCCGGGTCGGGGCGTGACAAAAGCAAATGAAAGAAATTGTATGATAAGTCATTTCTATTCTTCTATTTTGTCTTCCTCTTATTTTCACTCCCTCCAAACACATCCTTTTTCGAGCTAGTTTTTGGAAGGTAAAAATGTATGAAAATCTACTAATTTAACAAATAAATTCTATGCATCATAACCTATCTACTTGAAAAATATCAAATTATTCTCTTATTTGTAATAGGAATAGTATATATATATATATATATATATATATATATATATATATATATATATTTGTGCTATAAACATGATGCTTGTAATCAAGTCCATGAACTAACAAACAATTTTCATAAATGACTTTGATTTTCATGAATACTTCATTACTCATCTTTCTTGTGTTTCTTCTCATCTATTGATCAGGCCTATGAAAATAATATGGAGAAAAAAGATAACTAGGTGATATTTAATCTGCCAAATTCCAGTAATGCTTGTGAGAAACACATTTTCTGTCCAAAATCCACATTGCTAAGCACTTTTAGAGAAAATAAAAGGGCAACAAAAAGAAACAATTCGTATAAACAACTTTCTTTAATTTGTTTCTCTATCACATTTATCTGCCAAACCAAAGAAATTCACTTTTCCCTCTTTTATTTACTTTTTTCTGCTTACCTCTATTTTCCATCAATCCAAACACAACTTAAAAAACAATGCAGAAAAACTCCAACATAATATTTTAAATCCTAGAGCTCCAAGATTTCAAAATGATAAGTGTTCAAATGAGCATCAATCATACATGAAATTCATGCATATTATCTTATGTTTTGGAAGAATATTGGCCCGCCGGTGCTCAAAAAGGCTTTGTTTTTGTAAACAGGGGCGTAAAACAAAGAATCGCAAGAGAAAGGAAGTCTTTTCGAGAAAACGCGGGCCAAAGTAAGTTTAAACGGAAATGGAAGAAGGTCCATACTGAGTCTCATACGGACCCGTATGGACTGGAGATTCCTACGACTCATGAACGGACTGACAGGACCCCGTACACGAGGACCTGAGAGATATACGACTCCGTACAACACTCCGTATGGTGGTCTGTATAAGGGATATACGGGGTCGTATGAAATACATACTGGGTCGTATATCGTAAAACTGCAGCTGCGATTTCGGCCGAACCGAGGGCAAAGTCGGGAAATACACCCAAAACCCTAGAGGGGGATATAAATAGAGATGTAAAAGGGGGTTTTGGGGCATCTTGGAGGGAGATTAGAGCCAAAGCTTCAAGGAGGGAGATTAGAGCCAAAGCTTCAAGGAGGGAGAAGCCATCATCATCTTCTCCACCATCTTGGAGGAGATTGAAGAAGAGAAGAGAAGGCTCAAGAGGGCTAGAGAGAAGAAGTAAGGGCTAAAGAAAAAAAGGGAAATCTCCAAACGGTCATCATCAAGGGTTTGCTTCATGACTCTTGTGCTTGATTTCTTCTTTAACATTGATTGTAACTCTCCATTGATGGAGAGCTAAACTTTTGATACTTGGGTGTTGATGAACCTTTGGGTTATGGTTAATTGATATTGTCTCTTCTATGTTGATTGATTGGTTGAATGCATCATGGTCTATTGAATGTATTGTATAGTGAAAGCATTAACCTCTCTACGTTGCGAGAGCCCGGAGAGGTTTCTCTAGTCCATGTGGGGGAAGAAGCGAGCGCACTCCCCGCGTGTAGACAAACTTCAATAGAGAGGACTAGGAGTACACCGGGAGCCCGCGTACTAAGGCGAGCTACTCCTTTAAATGTCTTATTCCCTTAGTCCTTCCAAGAGATAGGTTCCCTAGAACTTAACTAGTGAGGGTACTAGGTTGAGTAATCACCCTCGAGTGAGGGTATGAAATCGTATTAGGAACCTTTGGCCAATGATTCACCAAGATTCAACATAGAGAGCATTATCCACATCTAAGGAAACCCAAAGGGGATTCAATCACCCAAGTATCCCCCTTCATCGATTGACATCTCCAAGATCAATTGCATTTGTTAATTTGCTTTATTAGCCTTAGAGTTAGAATTAGTATCATCAACCCGAATTGATTGACTAGATAATAGACAATTAATTAGTACTGGTATTTTCTTTCTCCCTGAGGATTCGATACCCGACTTTTCAATAGTCCACTTTACTACTTGATTCGACCCGTACACTTGCGGTTAGAACGCATCACAAAATCATGTAGTTAAACTAAGAAACAAGGGATGGTGATTTGTAGAGCTCCAGGATCTCACTCTCTGGTGCCACTGTTAATGTTGATTTTGTCTTTCATTTAAGAAACATGTTGACTTAATTTCACATATACTTGATAAGGTTGTGGGGGCATATATGCAAAATTTTCTTATGGAAAATGCAGAGCCTTAACCTACAAAACACTATGTTCATTTTTTTGACTTTTAGATTTGGTTCTGTGTAAATTTTATTTCATGTTTTTATTCCATAGCCTTAACCTACATAGACTTGGTGAGCTATGAATTAGTTTTGAAACATTAGCATCTCTCTTCCTTTTTTGGTGAACATCTTTTTTACATTTAAATGTTTTATAGAACTATATAATGACTAGCTTTGTTTGGTTTCCTTTCAAATTTATGGACCTATATATATAAAATCTTTATGAAATACTTGATAAATAACAACTTGTTCATGATGCGGATGAGCAAACCATATAACAATATAGGTACCAGCTGTAACATGTGTCAACCCTTTAACATTCTACTGCTTATATGCAAATATGTTACCACTACCAGTAAAAACAAGATGAGAATTAGTAGATACATTATTATGAAACTATTAGCATATTTGCAAATGAAACAACTGATGCGTTCTAACCGCAAGTGTACGGGTCGAATCAAGTAGCAAAGTGGACTATTGAAAAGTCGGGTATCAAATCCTCAGGGAGAAAGAAAATACTAGTACTAATTAATTGTCTATTATCTAGTCAATCAATTCGGGTTGATGATACTAATTCTAACTCTAAGGCTAATAAAGCAAATTAACAAATGCAATTGATCTTGGAGATGTCAATCGATGAAGGGGGATACTTGGGTGATTGAATCCCCTTTGGGTTTCCTTAGATGTGGATAATGCTCTCTATACTGAATCTTGGTGAATCATTGGCCAAAGGTTCCTAATACGATTTCATCCCCTCGCTCGAGGGTGATTACTCAACCTAGTACCCTCACTAGTTAAGTTCTAGGGAACCTATCTCTTGGAAGGACTAAGGGAATAAGACATTTAAAGGAGTAGCTCGCTTTAGTACCCGGGCTCCCGGTGTACTCCTAGTCCTCTCTATTGAAGTTTGTCTACACGCGGGGAGTGCGCTCGCTTCTTCCCCCACATGGACTAGAGAAACCTCTCCGGGCTCTCGCAACGTAGAGAGGTTAATGCTTTCACTATACAATACATTCAATAGACCATGATGCATTCAACCAATCAATCAACATAGAAGAGACAATATCAATTAACCATAATCCAAAGGTTCATCAACACCCAAGTATCAAAAGTTTAGCTCTCCATCAATGGAGAGTTACAATCAATGTCAAAGAAGAAATCAAACACAAGAGTCATGAAGCAAACCCTTGATGATGACCGTTTGTAGATTTCCCTTTCTCTTTAGCCCTTACTTCTTCTCTCTAGCCCTCTTGAGCCTTCTCTTCTCTTCTTCAATCTCCTCCAAGATGATGGAGAAGATGATGATGGCTTCTCCCTCCTTGAAGCTTTGGCTCTAATCTCCCTCCAAGATGCCCCAAAACCCTCTTTTACATCTCTATTTATACCCCCCCTCTAGGGTTTTGGGTGTATTTCCCGACTTTGCCCTCGGTTCGGCCGAAATCGCAGCTGCAGTTTTACGATATACGACCCAGTATGTATTTCATACGACCCCGTATATCCCTTATACGGACCACCATACGGAGTGTTGTACGGAGTCGTATATCTCTCAGGTCCTCGTGTACGGGGTCCCGTTAGTCCGTTCGTGAGTCTGTAGGAATCTCCAGGTCCATACGGGTCCGTATGAGACTCCGTATGGACCTTCTTCCAGCTCCGTTTCGCTTACTTTGGCCCGCGTTTTCTCGAAAACACTTCCTTTCTCTTGCGATTCTTTGTTTTACGCCACATTTACAAAAACAAAGCCTTTTTGAGCACCGGCAGGCCAATATTCCTCCAAAACATAAGATAATATGCATGAATTTCATGTATAATTGATGCTCATTTGAACACTTATCACATATCTCCACACTTAAAGGTTTGTTTGTCCCCAAGCAAAGAGAAGAAATCAACAAAAGAAGATAAGTGTTCAACCTTGGGCTATAAAAATTATACATGAATTCTATTTCAAATTCACCATTACAATATGTTCTCCTATTTCCACACCAAGGCTTAGATTGATCCCGTGACATTTCGATATAGCCCTAGACAAAGCTTATTCACTCCACATGCCATGTTCTAAAGTCTTAACAAGATAAGCGTGCTCTCAATGGGCTCTAGAAGGTCCTTGAGGCCTTAAAAACAAAAGAATTACCCCCTATTAGATGAATGGTGGGCAAATACTCAAGAAGCTACTTTTTTTTTTTTTTTTTATTCGGGTAGGGTATCTCTTGGATCCGACTTTCCCGTACTAAAGATCAAGGTAGAGTGTAGTTCCTCCCTTTTGCAAAGAATCCATGCTGATTAGGCACCCGAACCCTTAGCTACTTAGGTGGTTACAACTTTACCCATGGGTGTTCATGCTTAGTAATGACTTTTCGAATTGAGGAACACTCTGATTAGGAGCCGGGACCCCAACCTACTTTGTCTCCAAAAGCATCGGAACACTGTCTTTATTAATTGACAACTATTGTGCAAAACTATTTTATTTTCATTGTACTTGTCCACTATGTATATTATGAGGGGCTAATAAATTTGAACTAATGCCACGAAATTTCTTGGAGCCATTGAAAGCAATACTTAGCTATTAAAGTCAAAAGAACATGGCAATGGGTTATCTATTGTCTTTCACAATCATAATTGTCACAAAAATATCTCTACATGCCCATGGTGTTTCAATCGGGAGCATTTCAAATCACAAATGGTGTGCTTCGAGAAGGAATTCATGTCAAATTTATCTATCGCCCAGGTTGTCATGCATATCCGACATAATTATCACAAAAATATCTACAATAAATAATCATGATGGCTACCTATCTCCACACTTCAAAGTTTGCAATAACCCTAAGAGGAGCTAGGTAGCAACCCACCCCCACTCTAGAAATTTGCATTGTCCTCAATGCACGAAAATTAAATTCAGCGCAAGGAATTAGTGGGAAAAAGATGAACGAAACTCCCCTAAATAGGCTTTAATGTTGTTTGTGGGAGTGGAGGATTGCTTGATTTTCGAGGGTCGTGAATCCCTTTGTTGACTCTGCGAACATAGAGAGAAGAATCAAACCCAATAGCATGCAAAACAGGAAAATCCACATAACGAAAGCAAAACATAGGGTAGCAGGGCGATGCCCTTGCTCAGTGTCATAATGCGCTAAGGTAAATAATAACAAGTGAAAGTAATAAAGTTCCAGATGAAGATAGATGCAATAGAAAAGTAATGCGTCAAGTGTCCTGTGCTGGCTCGTCGTCTGCTGGTGCTGGAGGTGGAGGAGGTGCAAATGCGGCGTGTCCACGGATAAAGAGCGAGCTCGTAAAACCGCCTCCCGAAGCCGCCGCCGCCCGCTAGGATCGTGGTCTGGGCGGCTCTCATCTCGGTCATCTGCTCCTCCAACCTCGTATAACGGCTCCTGGGCGCCGAGGGTCCACCGAAAGTCTTTGGGGGTAGGCTACCGAGGGTCGGCGACCGCATCATCTGAGTCGATCCCTCCTCCTCCGAACTATCTCAAGCCCGGCCAACCAAAGTGTAGCGCCCGCCGCTCGGGCCGCACTCAGCCCAATCCGGCGAGGAGCGCCATGTCCAGCTGGGAGACCAAGCTGCAGTACACTCCCCTCCAACTTCGGCCTCGAGACCCATGCCCATGATGAGTCGTGTGATGTAGGGCCCGGCATGGATGTCGGTGAGTCGGGTGTTATGCCCCTGATGTGCCAAATAATCTGCAAGCACGTACCCCAAATGGATAGGAACTCGCTCGATGAAATTTTGTAGAAATAGGCGTCGGTGACTATGACGACTCAGCGATTATCACTACTGAGGCTGCGATGGTGCCGTGATGAGGGCATGTAAGTAGCGGTGCACCGGATCCGTCATGAAAGATGCCTTGTGGTTGTCATGGCGCCCTATTTGAATCCGTAAGCTTCGCCGAGGAGATGGTGCGCCGGGGAAGGCCGTGAAGCGGCTCGGCGTACTCGTGTGAAGGTGTAGTCACGGTCATAAAGCCCCATGTATAGTGCGAACTGGGTGTAGCTCATCGCCCTCCGCCGTCCAAAAAGCTGAAAGGTAATGGCGGTGCGGTTCTGCTCCCCCACCGCACTCCTGTCCGCCTCAAAAGAACTCAGCACCTCCAATGTCGGACGGCGGAACACTTCATGGTTTAGAGAGAAAATCCTGTCCCAGCCACCAAATGATGTCATCTCTCGGACTAGGTCGGCGATGTTGAGCTGGATGAGGGTGTTCCAGTCGATAATGCGGGTCCGACCGAAGCGGCGGGAGGAGAGGCGGACATGTCGAAGTCTGTGGACCTCGTTTGTGAAGCGTGTCTCGGTGGATGACGACCCGGCCTCCGTCCGGAGCTTCTTTGATGCTGTAATCTTCCTCGGCATACCTGAAACTAAACACAAAACGTCAGTGCCGGTTAAGCAGAAAAGATATGCCGAGATTTTTAAATAAAGGCCCTAAATTGCCCCTATACGGGGTTCCATACGGACTGACCGTAGTTCGTATACGGGGACAGCCCCCTATACGAGTCCGTATAGGACTTCGTATGGGAGTCCGTATGGGCTCGGCCGTGAGCTTGCCTGCGGCCGCGACGAATCTTGGCCCCATTTCTACATTATTTCGCACCCAAACACTTCTAAAACATTCAACATTCATTCAATACAAGTTTCGTCACAAAATGGCACAAGAATCTCACACATTCATGTCATTCAAATGAAAAGTCGATTTCAAACAACCCTAGGTTCCCAAATCATGTCGCCAAAGCATATAATGTAGATTATGGGTGTTTAGCACATACCTAGGCATGATCAAGCCCTCAATTTGAGGAAGGGTAGACGCCGCATCGCGAAGAAGGGGTGTAGGGTTGCTAGGGCACGAGAGGGGGAAGGTGAGGAAGAGAGGGGTGAAAAGGGGGCTTTTTAAAGCACCCCACTCGTGCCTCTTTAAGACCCTATACGGACTCATATACGGACTCCATACGGGGTCGTATATAGCCCTGTCTAGGCATACGGACTGATCTCAGTCCGTATGAGACCCCGTATACACCTGGGCAGAGGCTTATACAGCCCTCCCAGGGTTCATTTACACCGTTCTCTTCGCGCGGCCTGATAATAAGCAAGATATTACCCCTAGTTGACAACATCCAGCATAAGAATGGAGAAAATTGGACAACAACGCCACTTCAACTTATTTCAAGCATTACTAGCTAATCAAAAGAAACGAAAATTGCCAAAAAAAATTCAAGAAAGAAAGTTCTAAAACTTGGGTTGCCTCCCAAGAAGCGCTTGTTTAACGTCACTAGCTTGACGTACCTCCAATTTACCTTATGGGGGCTCAAATACCTTGAAGCTTCCATCAGTCCTTCCCTTGAAGCATGACCCAAACAAACACTCTCCCAAACGCGCATAAATAGAGGAATCCTTTACTTTCATACCTGAGTGCTCATTGGGGGAAGTGGAGGAGAAGGATGTGGCGGTTACCCCGTGTTGTTGCACCTTCTTCCAGCACTTCTTCATGGTCGGAATGGGCCTCCTTCTCTTCTTGGTCTTCTCTACTTTGGTCCGGTTCCCCTTACTTGGCATAGCTGAATTCCCCTAGACCTCTTCTGTGATGTCCTCCCCTTCATTCAACTCATCGCGCAGCTGGTCTATCATTAGGAGATCTTCCATACAAGCAGAGGTAAGCAGATCGATGTCGTCCACACTGTAGGATGTATCATCTTGGGCCACGGTATGCTTCATTGCTTCGGGTATTTGGAAGGTCACCTCTTGATCCCCCACTCTCAATGCTAGCTTCCCTTGGGCATGATCTTCAAGTGCTTGGGCGGTAGCGAGGAATGGGCGCCCAAGGATGATGGGCACCTCGACATTATCATCAACGTCAAACAGAACAAAGCCGGCCGGGACCACAAACTCATTAATCTTGACAAGCACATCTTCGGCCAAGCCATTGGGCCTCTTCTGCACCGGGTCCGCGGTTGAATTGTCATCCTTGTGGGCTTTGGATCATCAAGCCCCGATTTCATGTATAAGCTATAGGGCATCACATTAATACTTGCTCCACGAATCCGCCAATGCTTTCTTGGTAATCCCTCTCCAAAAGTACAAGGGACAACAAAGCTACCGGGTCCTTGAGTTTCTTGGGCAAATCATGTTGCAAAATGTACCGAGCATTGAGCATTGAGAGTGACGGCACCCACTTCTTCCAACTTCTTCCTATTAGATAGGAGGTCCTTCATAAATTTTGCATACTTGGCATTTGTGCTAGGACATCCACCAAGGGCAAATTAATTTGTAGTTGCTTCATCATGCTTGTGAACTTTGCAAATTGGGCATCCTCCTTATCTTTTCTCAATCTTGCTGGATAAGGGACCCTTGGATGATATGGAGGGATGGGTGTGGCTTCTTCTTTGCTCCCTTCCTTTTCTTTGGAAGTGGGCGCGGGTGCCGGTGCATCCTTTCCACTTGAATTCTTCCTTTGTTGCTCTCCAATCGGGGATTCGATCTCCTTACCACTCCTCAAAGTAATTGCCTTACATTGCTCACGTGGATTTGTCTCCGTGTTGCTAGGCAAGCTTCCCTGCGGCCTCTCCAAAAGTGTCTTGGCCATTTGACCCATTTGGTTCTCCAAGCTCTGCACAGTAACCTGTAGACTTCGGATAACTGTTTGATTTTCTTGCACCATCTTCAACACCATCTCATCTAAGCTTAATTTTCTCTCTTGTGGCTTCGGAGGATGTTGGAAGCCCGGGGGATATTGCCCTCCACTAGGATTCCCATATGCCAACCCGGGGTGGTTCCACTTGGGTGCATAGGCTCTGTATTGCCCCCCCGATTGCCCTTGGTTGTTGTTCAAGTATTGCACTTGCTCCATGGTGAGGTTCTCCATGCTCATAATTGGGCAACTTGTTGTGTTATGCCCTCCACCACAAGTGTTACAAGAGGATACCGGAGATGAACTTGAGGGGCTACCGGTGGTCAATGCCTCAATCTTCCTTGTCAAAGTGTCCAACTTTTCTGCGAAAGCCACATCAATTGCATTGGGTTCGTTCACGGAGCCTACCAATTTGACTTGCTTTCCCCGAGTAGACCAATGGGCTTCATTGTTAGCCATATCTTCAAAAATTTTCTCTGCGTCATCGGGGTATTTATTCCCAAGAGAGCCCCCGGCGGCTGCATCAACCAAATGTCGGGTTGCATCATCCAACCCATGGTAGAAGGTCCGGACCTTAGCACAATCGTCCATCCCATGTTGAGGGCAACACCGGAGTAAGTCCTTGTATCTCTCATAAGCTTCATAGAACGATTCATTGGGTCCTTGCTTGAAAGAAGAAATATCCAATCGAAGCTTTGCAGCTTTACTAGGTGGGAAGTACCGCCCAAGGAACTTGTCGAGCATTTCGGCCCATGTGCGAATGGATCCCAATGGAAGTGAAGTTAACCACCTGCAGGCCCCTTCTCTCAAGCTAAAGGGGAACAATCTCAATCTAATGGCGTCATCGGAAGCCCCATTGATTTTGAACATGTTGCAAATCTGAACAAACTTGGCAATATGTGCGTGAGGGTCTTCATCCGGCCTTCCATCAAACTGGGCTGTATTTTGGATCATAGTCATGGTGCTGGGCTTGATCTCAAAGTTGTTCATGTTCACATTAGGGGGGTGCACGCTAAATTCTTCCCCCGTATAGTGAGACCTCTCATATTCGGATAGTGTAAGCCGCCTCCCGGCCATGATCGGGATTTCTCTAACCTCCAAACTACCTTCGGTGGGTATGAAGTTCTCCGACCCCGAAGAGGGTCCGGGATTTAATTCCTCCACTTCTCTCAACCTTCTATGGAATGTTCGATCAATTTCACTGTCGGCTTTGACAAGACCCTTAGGGTTCTTTCGGGTCATACATCAACACCTCGCAATGAAGAATTGAGGAAAATTAGCAATCACGAGAGAATTAAACTGAAATTACAACTAAAATGCTAAGAGATACTGTGCAACCAAACAATTATTAAAACAAAGTAAAAAACTGAAAGTAAACGACTAGATTAATAAACTCCTAGTTTTCCTAGTAATCCTAAATCTCCCCGGCAACGGCGCCAAAAACTTGATGCGTTCTAACCGCAAGTGTACGGGTCGAATCAAGTAGCAAAGTGGACTATTGAAAAGTCGGGTATCGAATCCTCAGGGAGAAAGAAAATACTAGTACTAATTAATTCTCTATTATCTAGTCAATCAATTCGGGTTGATGATACTAAATCTAATTCTAAGGCTAATAAAGCAAATTAATAAATGCAATTGATCTTGAAGATGTCAATCGATGAAGGGGGATACTTGGGTGATTGAATCCCCTTTGGATTTCCTTAGATGTGGATAATGCTCTCTATGTTGAATCTTGGTGAATCATTGGCCAAGGGTTCCTAATACGATTTCATCCCCTCGCTCGAGGGTGATTACTCAACCTAGTACCCTCACTAGTTAAGCTCTAGGGAACCTATCTCTTGGAAGGACTAAGGGAATAAGACATTTAAAGGAGTAGCTCGCCTTAGTACCCGGGCTCCCGGTGTACTCCTAGTCCTCTCTATTGAAGTTTGTCTACACGCGGGAATGCGCCGCTTCTTCCCCACATGGACTCAGAGAAACCTCTCCGGGCTCTATAGCGTAGAGAGGTTAATGCTTTCACTATACAATACATTCAATAGACCATGATGCATTCAACCAATCAATCAACATAGAGGAGACAATATCAATTAACCATAATCCAAAGGTTCATCAACACCCAAGTATCAAAAGTTTAGCTCTCCATCAATGGAGAGTTACAATCAATGTCAAAGAAGAAATCAAACACAAGAGTCATGAAGCAAACCCTTGATGATGACCGTTTGTAGATTTCCCCTTTCTCTTTAGCCCTTACTTCTTCTCTCTAGCCCTCTTGAGCCTTCTCTTTTCTTCTTCAATCTCCTCCAAGATGATGGAGAAGATGATGATGGCTTCTCCCTCCTTGAAGCTTTGGCTCTAATCTCCCTCCAAGATGCCCCAAAACCCTCTTTTACATCTCTATTTATACCCCCCTCTAGGGTTTTGGGTGTATTTCCCGACTTTGCCCTCGGTTCGGCCGAAATCACAACCAGTAGCTTTCACGATATACGACCCAAGATGTATTTCATATGACCCCAGTATATCCCTTTATACGGACCACCATACGGAGTGTTATGCGGAGTCGTATATCTCTCGTGTCCTCGTGGTATGCGGGGTCTGTCGATCCGTTCATGAGTCCGTATGAATCTCCAGGTCCATACGGGTCCGTATGAGACTCCGTATGGACTTTCTTCCAGCTCCGTTTCGCTTACTTTGGCCCGCGTTTTCTCGAAAACGCTTCCTTTCTCTTGGGATTCTTTGTTTTACGCCTGTTTACAAAAACAAAGCCTTTTTGAGCACCGGCAGGCCAATATTCCTCCAAAACATAAGATAATATGCATGAATTTCATGTATAATTGATGCTCATTTGAACACTTATCAACAACCAAATTTGTTCAAGCCACTGCAAAAACTATTTTCAAATTGATAATGCAAAGAAAATTGAACAAATTTTAAGGCTGAAAATGATATCTATATTTTGTAAGGTGTATGGTTATTACAAATTGTAAATAAAAAAACTTTTGGTGTGTATTTGTGTGCGGTGTGTGTGCGTGGATGTTGATTGTTGACAGTGCAATCCTCTATCTTTGTGTTGTCTGTCCTCATCTAGAACAAATGGCCCGAGAGACAGTTTGAAAGAGAGTGGTGTCTATTAACATCGTATTGGAATTTTCCTGCCAATATCCTATGTATATGGACTGCTTGCTTATAAAATAAGGGAGTTGGTGAACTTGCAATACTGTTCTGATCTGAATGTCTTACTATTCTCCATAAAAAAATACCCACTATCCTCTTTGCCATTCAAATCTAGTCATTATATAGTTCTATAAAATTTGGTTAAGTCTAAAGTATTCCACCAATGGATCAACTAGCCATTCTATAGTCTTGAAATGGAGGTCTATATAGTAGTTCTATAAATTTCTTGATATAGATGTATATATATAAATGTTTTCTATATATAAAATGCTTTATAGAACTATATATAGAACTACATGTAAATCTTGATACATTAGGATCTACTAGAGCAAGATTTGTGCTTAAATTTCTTTCTTTTTTGTTTGGTTTCCTTTTTTTCTTTCTTGTGGGTCTGATTCTTGGTTTAGAGGATTTTCTTATAGTGCTTTTTAGCAAGTGGACAAGATTGTTGTTTTAAAATTCTTGGTTTAGTATAAATTTTGTATTCTCGATATGGAAACTCATCATGGAAATATATTAGCTTAACTAACAAGTTGTGTAGCAAGACTAGTTGTTCATGAATTATCTATGGACCATTCTTTCTTGGTTCTTTTTCCAGTTTAGTAGGTGTCAATTGCAGTTTGTAAAACTCACCCAGTTTGTCAAAAATCTAATAATAGGGCTTGTCAGAGTCAAAGGAAGTCTAACTAGCATAGCAATTTATATGTAGAAGAGAAGGCAAGTTTTATGACGTGAGTAAACATACAATTTTGCACTATTTTCTTGGTTTTAAACTTTACCATGGAAGCAACTGCCCCTTTAGATATTCCGAGCCACATTTATAAGCAACATAAGAATTTAACATTCCTTTCTCAACTCATCTCCTTCAAAATATTCTCTAAGTATGAAGTGTACAAAATTAAATAAATGATGAAGTGTAAGAAGCCATTGCTGCTAGAAAAACTTTAATATAATATACA
Source organism: Dioscorea zingiberensis (assembly GCA_026586065.1). NCBI lineage: Eukaryota > Viridiplantae > Streptophyta > Magnoliopsida > Dioscoreales > Dioscoreaceae > Dioscorea > Dioscorea zingiberensis. Next base: position 44,791,771 of record CM048818.1, read on the forward strand.
AAATATATATATATATATATATATATATATATATATATATATATATATATATATACACCTGAAATGTCAAACAATAACTTCATCCTATTCCTATAAGGTCCACTTTTGAAAAATTATGGTTTTGTTAATTTTGAGGATTATCTTTTAGCGAACTTCAAGAATGATGCTGGGATTGTTTCACTAGCCGAAAGTTGTTATCAACTTAGCATCTTTGTGTGTTTCTGTGACTTTATTTGTTCTTCATGATTGTTGTTTATAAATGCAGGAAAAGGCTTATTGTTTATAAATGAACTTGTGGTAAGCATTGCTGATTGCTGACTGTATGATCATCAAATGCAGGAAAGGACTCTGGACCAACTCAAGTTAATTGAGACCAAAACAGTTGTTGTAGGCCAAAAGCATTGAGTTACCTAAGAAGTAATTGTTTAATTTTTAAATAATTACTTTGGTTGATACTGTTATACTAATATATTCCCTAATTCATGATATTTAATCCAAACTACTGGTAGCTTATTTGAGGAGGGAGGTGATTGGGAGATGAAAAACCGGTTTAAAGTATATGAAGGCCTGATAATACAAACTATAGCATGTAATTTGACTTGTATTGTATTCTTGTATGTATTTTGTCTTTTTCATGGGTATATATATTTAATCCAATTAAAATCAAAGCTGATTTTAATTTTGGAAAGAAACAATCAATGGTAACCAGGTGGATGTTTTGCTTTGCTAGCTGAGCTCTTCATGAATATTAATCCATTCATGTTCAACAATCTAAGAAGAATAAATAAATAAATAAATAAATAAATAAAAGGTTGAGTTGCATACTAGTACTTCAAACTCACTCAAGTTTATGAATCTGTGCTTGCGTTAAAATCTGTGATTGTGTGACATCTTAAAGCATAATTAATTAGATGCTAGATTGTGCTTGCATAATTGAATTAATTAGATGCTTGATTGTGTGACATCTTAAAGTCTAGTATGTCCTGTTATGCTACTTGATTGGAATGCAATAATATATTCTGTTGCTCATTTGAAATATACAAGGATGAACTGCATAATTGAATTAATTAGAAGCTTGCAGAATTTAATTAATTTGATGCTTGATTGTGTGACATCAAAAGCATTGACAAAGATGTCATTATTCTTATTTACTTTTTATGTGTTTCAGGTGATTGTTGAGAAGGCTGCAAAGAGTGATATTCTTGATATTGACAAGTAGAAGTCAGTTATTTACTTCATCTATTCTCCAGTATCTCTTGCATATTAATTAACTAGTGAAGCCTAAACTGGACAAATCTTTCCTTATTCCTGATAATACTTCTCTTTATTTCTATTTTTTAATAGCTGTTAAAGTTTAGAATAATATGGCGATTGAATTATGTTTAGAGCTAGTTGTTATGTCATAGTGTTGTTCTTCTCATGCTTTTCACACCAGCCATTTAATGTGATGTATACATTATAGTCATCATAAAAAATGTGTCTGCTACTTCGTAATGAGTTTCTTGACTAACAATAACATTCATTTGGTCAGTCTCTACTTGAGGAGAATCCTGTAGGGTGTTGCCCAAAAAATTATGGTTAGTCTCTAAACTTGCTATTTCATTTGGTCAGATAAGTAAATGACATTTTTGAAAACACTGTTTAGACTTACAATACTTTTTTTTGTTAGTCTGAATTTTTAACTTCATCTTGGAATGCTTGTTGTGAATTTTTAAATTCATAGTAAAATGACAATATATCAAAATTCCTAATATACATTCACTGAGGTAAAGAACACATTAATCATGCATTATCATTAATGCAATGTGAAGTCCACGAAAGAACTGTCATTTCAGCAAGAGTTTCAAACCTTCTACAATGAAGAGAAGAAAAACTATACTTATCTTGGAAATATTACAACTCTCCTATGCTCTCAATCCTTAACTAGAAGAGAAAGAAGATTTGTGGAGCTCTTATATTGGTGTTAATGGCTGGAGGAGTTGTAACTGCAAGGGAGATGGATCAAATTCCCACTTGGGCAGTTGCATTAGTCTGTGCTGTTATCATTCTCATCTCTATTTTTCTCTATTTTCCTTGAAAAGGGCCTTCATTTCATTGGGGAAGTAACAAATATGTTGTTCATTCCTTGTAACTTCGTTTGTGTTTATTCTTTATATTTTAAAGAAAACTAACAAGTTCAGTGGTTGGCATGGATTTGATTGCAGTGGTTCACAGAGAAGGAAAAGAAGGCCCTATTTGAAGTTTTTGAAAGGATTAAATAAGGTATGAGTTAAAATCAAACTAAAATTTTTTACTAACAAGTTATTGAAATATTCTTGATGGTCCTCATAGAGTTGACGATCCTTGGCTTTATCTCATTGTTTCTCAGGCAGCAGCTTGCAACAAAGGTTTTATATTTTAAATTTATTCATTGCAAATATTTTGTGGAATATTCTTGATGATATTTAGTGCTAAGTGCATCCAAAATTTTAAATATATTTTATTGGCATTGATGTGTAGGTTGCAAGGAACTGTAGCACTTCTGTATAATTCTACTCGATTAAGGTGAGGCTTCATTTTTAGTGTGGGTTGTTCTTTTCTCATTATTGGTTGTGTGATTTTGCAGTGAGATTCATAAATATAAGAAAAGTTCAGAGCTGTTCATCAGGAAGCTTCCTTTCTAGAGGCTTGTTAGGGAGATTGCGGAGGACTTTACAGTTCGAAGTGTTTTCTAATTTTCTTTATGGATGATACTGGTATGTCTTTTGTGCAACATTAACATTGGTTAATTGTGAATCAATGCCACAAACTTTTGATAGAATATAATTGTGTTTAGTTTTTTTTTTTTTTCTTTCAACTAAAGGTTGAACATTTTTTACTAATGAGTGATTACTATAGCAATCCATTGTCATATATTTTACATAATCCAAATCAAAGATATGCTATTTCTATTTTTGCTCTGAAAGTCAGATTTTTTTTTTCTGGAGATTCTTGTCTCATAAGTTAATCAAATGTGATAAGGAAATTGATGGTTGCCAATTCAGTTCATTTTTTTGTTAGGTCGGAGGGTTAACCTTCTTTGTTTTTTCTCTATGGATACCATACAATCGCCGGAGAAGAATTACTTGATCACCGTGACTCATGGACTCTGTTTGATGTGAGTCCTCTTCCCCAATCTTCAATCAATTTCTGATCAATTTCAATTTTTGATTCTCTTAAACATTGATTTTGTTTGATAACGTGCTCCCTGGTGTTTTAGGGTTTGAGATTTTGTGTACTGTGTTTGAAAAGAAGCAATGATCAGATGGGATGTCCAGGCCAATGATGCTGGTTTTTCTTCTAGTTTTACTCATAATCGCATCGTAGTTTGAGTGGAAGCAGTAGCTCGCAAATGAATTGGAGGCGAGCTCTAGGTTTTCCCAGGAACAACAGCGCATTGTCAACAGGGAGGAGTTCGTCAAAGAGAAAGTAAGCATTAGTCTTCAAAAGAGTAGTTGAAACAAAGTTCTAATGAAATATTGGTTTTAATCCTACTTTTTTTAGCTAGCATTCCTCTCTTGCTGTGTGGTTTCTAATTTCTTGTAGCAATTATAAGTATTCTTCTTCACTTTCTATGTTTAAGTCAATAGATTGTTTTACATTTTGCTGGTTTGAGTACCATGAATCTCATGAGTGAGTTATTGATGCAATGCATATTCCAATTGTGGAATAATGATTTTCTCTTTGCTTGCTTTGTCATGAATATTTTTTAAACTGTTTTTTAGGTGGAAAATATAAATTTTGAATAGGAGTTTCGAAACATTTGTTGCCAAGATGTGTTTTTGCAGCCATTTGTTACCATGATGCATGAAGCCTAAAATGAATGGACAACAGTTTGAGAAAGGTTCCTAACCAGTTTGTAATATTTATTTTATTGTTTATCTTCCTCTATATTTACAATTTGTGAGAGGGTGATTGATTATGTGTCAATGGACCTTCTTTCTTCAAAGATAACAACAATCAGGTCTTCAATTTTAAGAACTCCTTGAGCAAGACATGATTTTGCTTGAATTTATGAATTTCTCTTTGGGTGTTTGTTAAACTTGTAGAAGGTTATATTACGAAAAGAACTTCCCTGAACAAATGATCCTTCTCGGCCTGAATTTAAGCTACATTATTATAGCTTCTATGTTTGGTCCGCAATAAAGTTGTGACCTGTGTCAATAAGACTGACTTTTGATGTTAAACAGTTTTGCTATTCAATCATTTTATCACTAAAGACTCTAGTTCCTTCCTTCTACACGATAAAATCAAGTTCTTTTTGGTTTTGCTTTTATGTTCTCTATTCATGTGACATGAACAAGTTATATGGTCATATCTAAATGCTTGATTTTCTACTTTGCATAATGAAATATATCCCTGCAATCAAACCAGGAATTTACCATGTTGGCCTGATAATTTCTTTTCCGGTTGCAGATAATCTTATGGTTGTTGTAAGTGAATCATATGGTTGTTGATTTTTCTGTTGGGAGGGGTGAGTGATTCCATTCAAATGGTTCTTCTTTCTTTTATTCTTTGATACATATATCGAAGTTGTCAGAATCTAACCATAAAATCATTGTCTTGGTTTTGTTTCCTTTGATTGAATGGAAATGCATAAACTTTCTGCGTTCCTTTTCACAGACTGATAGAGAATAGAGGAGCAGCTTCTCTGAGAGGGAGGCATCCACAGTTAAGAAAAGCAACACATGTTATATATATAGAGAGAGAGATACCATCTCTTTGGACCACTTCTTTATGAACTGAAAGTTGAATGAAACATTGTCATAAGTTTTACCAATTACATCCTCAAATAGATTTTTGATGAAGAAATCATATCACATTAGAGGAAAGATTGATCTTGATGCAACTCAAGTGACAGAAATACAAGATTACAGGTATTTTCATCATTTTTTTTGGAGTTTTGTTGGTAATACAAATAGGAAATTTATTCTCTTTATTGAATAGGATCTTTGTTGCAACATTGAATGTAGGCGTGAGGTCCCCACAAAGTTGTATGAATCTTGAAGATTGGCTTCATGCTTCACCTATTGTAGATATCTATGTTTTGGGGTACATTTTGATTTTGTGAAGTTTACCACGTACTTCGAAGTGAAAATTGTATTTTTTTTTATTTTTTATTTTTTATTTTTTATTTTTACCATTCAGCAAAGTATGTGCTGAATGATCAAACAATGCAAAGATGACATTGTAAGGAGAATTGGATGGGAATTTTATGTAACCTTCAAAACATAATGGTGTAATTAATATGAATTTTAGTTGTTGCGTTAATTGTATTTTTTTTTATATGCTTATGTTGAATATTTAAATTTAAATTTTATTTCAGGTGTATAGGAAGTTACAGTTGGTAGCTAAATTTGTACTATAGTGGACCAATAAATAAAAAAAAATATTGATGACAAATAATTATTAGGGAGGGAATAGCTACGGATTAGCAAGTGGAAGAATTTTAAAAGATCAGTTTGATGAGGGAATCTAGCTAAGGAATAGCGAGGGAAAATGTTTCCTCGCTAAATAGCTACTGTAAATCCGTCGCTAGGTCCTCGCCAAAGTAAAAGTTCAGAAAAGTAATATAGCAACTAAATAGCGAGGGAACACGTTCCCTTGCTAAATGCTACAGCAACTGCCTCACTAAGTCCTCGCCAAAGTAAAAGTTCGGCGAGGGAATATAGCTAAGGAATCGCAAGGGATTATGTTCCGTCGCTAAATAGCTAGGGATAGACTCCGTCGCTAAGCCGTCGCTAATATTCGCCGAAAGAGAACTCCCTCGCAAAATAATTGCTAGTATCAAAATAGTGACGGAAATTGTTCCGTCGCTATTCCCTCGCTGAATTATTGTAGCGACGGAAATTTATGATTTAGCGAGGGATTTTTCCGTAGCTAATTTCCAGTTTTCTTGTAGTGTGCAAAGTCCAAAGGTTTTGGGGTAAGAAAAGGTCACATGTATTATTCGTCTCATTCTCAATTAATTACTTGTCAGCACTTTGTTTGTGATAAGGAATGAGCTAAGTGTATGACCGATAAAGGCAACTGAGAAAAAATATTCAAAGACGGAGAGATACAAGGACAAATTGCCAAGCTCGGATGGTGGTATCCAAAATGAAGAGTGGTGTATGGACCATAAAAAAATTTAATGATGTACATAACCATTCTTTACTACATACTCCCTCTAAGATGATGAAGATGCGGTCTTACCGCTACATCAGTAGTACATGTAGAAGTTTCATGAAGACATTGCATAAAAGTAGAGTGGGACTGACCCAAATGTATCAAACATTAAATGACACACTTTCAAATACGGGGTGTGCACCAATTACCCGGGATGACTATTCAAATCATTTTAGGGGAGTTCCAAGCAACAACATTGGCCAAGAATGTATGGATATTGTTAAGTTTTTTAAGGAGGAAAAACTAAATGGTGATTTTTTTCTTCTTTGATATGGAGCTTGATAAGTTTTGTCAGACTAGATGTGTCTTCTGGGCAGATAGAAGATCTAGATTGGCAAATTTAGAATTTGGAGATGTTGTCGTTTTTGACACTACTTATCAAACCCATATATTTTGTTTTCCCTTTTCTCCTTTTGTTGGAGTCAACCATCATAAGCAGTCTATTTTATTTGGTTGTGCACTAATCATAGATGAAAAAGAAAAAAGTTTTTTATGATTATTTCAAACAAATATGGTTGAAATGTATGCTAGGGAAACATCCACAAACCATTATTACAAATTAAGACTTAGTTATGGTGAAGGACATTGCAAAAAGTATTTCCAAATTTTGGTCGTCGGCTTTGCTCTTGGCATATTGGGAGAAATTCAATGAAGTATTTGGTAGATTTGAAGAGCAAAGAGGGCTTCATGAGGGACTACAACAAATGGTTACACCATATTAATGAATCAATTGAAGCATTTGAGAGTAGATGGGGTGAACTTAAAGCAACATACAATATTGATGATAATCATTGGTTGAGTAAGATGTATGAAATTTGAAATAAATGGGTTTTTCTATATTGGCAAGACATATTCACAGCTAGAATGACCTTTACACAACGCAGTGAAATTATCAACTCATTTTTTGATGGCTTTGTTAATGCACAAACTCCATTGGATGAGTTTGTTATGCACTATGATAAAGCTTTGTCTACTCAATGAAATGATGAAGAAAATGAAGACTTTAAGACTTTAAACTCTATGGCTAACTTTCACATAAGTCATTCAATAAAGAGACATGTTGGAGAAGTATATACAATATCTGTGTTTAATATCTTTCAGGCAGAATTGCGAGAAAGTGATAGTTTGTTTGCTGAACACATTAGAGATGGGACTAATCATAATAAATATATAATTTGCAATCAGGTTGTTGTATTTAGTAGGGATTGTAGTGAAGATGGGGAGCCTTCTACTATATCTCTTGTAAGAAGTTTGAGAGAAAGGGTGCGTTGTGTTGCCATATTTTGAAAATATTTTTTAAAAAATAAGGTTGCAAAGATTCCCAAAAAAAAAATATATTCTTTGTCGTTGGACTATGGATGCAAGATAAAGGTCAAGTGTTATGATGGTTGAGATGCACAACAACACCTTTACACCCTTGATGAAGTGGAGTATATAAAATATGTGTTTTTGTATTGCACACTCTATAACATCCCTAGAGTTGTATGAGAAAATTATGCCTAAATTAAATAACATCTTCAAAATGATTAGTGTGAAATATCTAATGCACGCGAACATAGATTGTACACAGAGCAAAATGAGGACAATCGAGAGATTATTGGTTCTTCTTCTTTACCTACCTTCTCAAGTAAGGATAATGATTGTGGGTCACACATTAGTATTCTTGATCCAAAACCTATCAAAATCAAAGTTCGGCCAACGGTGAATACAAGAATTAAGTCTAGAATTGACATTCAATTATCAGGCAAGAGGAAAAAGACATTTAGCAAATGTGGGAAAAAGGTCATTACTTGACTACCTGCACATTAAATAAGACATTTTTTTTGAAGTGTTGTATCAATTGATTCATACTTTCACTCAATAATTAATATTTACTAATAAAACTTTTTATTTGTGAATGTAGGTCCACCCTGAGCTACAAGGAGCTGTCACTTTTTGGAGTTACCTGAGTTTTCATTCTTAGTTCTGTTTTTGCAGGATTTTGTTTGGTTTTGGGTGTGAACTAAAAAAAATGATGTTTCTTCATATTTCTTAGTTTAATAATTTGATACCTTCAATGTTCCTAGCTGTAAAAAAAAAATACCTTTGTGTTGCCATCTTGGATTTTGTTTGCAAGACTTTGTTTGGTTTTGGCTGTTTAGTTTTGTTTGTCTTTCCAACTTGGATGCCCAATCTCTATGGAGACATGATAAGTGACCCTTGTGCTGGTTTGATAGGAGGATTGGGCCTTACTCCTAGGTAAGTACTCTCTATTCATCTGTTTTGTATATAACTGAGTTGATTATATTGTGTTCATCCATTTGTGTACTTTCAGTTGCAATATCGGTGAAGGTGGCATTGCTCTAGTAGAGGCTAGATATGTCCCTGACATTGCTGGCAAGATATTTATCCCTAGACCAATCATGAGTACACTGCTGACTGCATTCATCATGGTTTTGTTATGTGTTTTAGGGCATGTATTGTGGTGTTTCATCCTTGTTTTCACTTAGATTTCTAGTTATGCATTCCATTTTTTGAATTTGAAGTCTGTGGTGAAGAAATACCATTGTTCTGTGAATGCTCATGCCTTATACCTTTCATCTGTAGCTTTTTTTTCTTTCCTTTCTTGCCTTCTTATCCTGTTAAATTTGAGGTTGTAATGGTGTGTGATAATTTCAGGTTAAGAAAAAAAGAGAACGAAAGCATCTCCCATATAACCAAGATTACAAAAATTTCTGACCAAACAATGACAAATTGTTATTCCTGTCATGTAGGTGTGCAAATTGTTGTAAATCTTTGTTTTGTTTCTCCATCTGTATTGTGTTTCTATGGTATAACCTTGAGTAAAAGTTTTCTTTCATAAAGCTATGTTTATGGATTTATCAAAGTGTACAAGTAACTATTGGTTCTTTCAATAGGAGCTAATTCAAAATTTGGTAATTGCCTATTTGGAATAAAACTTCAACACTATAAAAGTAAGTAACTCAATAATGCGTGAAATTTTAATCTATAAACAATAGCAAGAAAAATATAGGATATTTAATGAGCTTCCACTTCTACTACAACTACAGTTCCAAATTGGTAGGTTGTTATGCAGAATCACCAAACAAGGAACTCAGAGAAGTGCATGCTTACAAATCTTATTCCAGGGCTTACATGAAATTATGTTGTTTTTCAGGGTATCCATGTAAATACAAAACTAAATCATAATTAAAGGTAATCTGAATTTCTCTTTATATCCATAGTAAACTACGAGTTATATACACCTCCTCTCCAAAATAATTTGAAAAATAAAATATCAAAATTTAAGGGGTCTCATGCTTCAATCCCTTGTGGCAAATGACTTTCTAAATAAAAGGGGAGTTTAATTTTGCTTTTTCCCAAATCATCAACCTCCGCTGTATGCGTGGCAATATCCAATATATAGAATGCCTTGCCATTTCTCCATCCACTTGAACCCCTTGTGCCCCACACGTGCCATCCCATTCCTCATGAGGCAAACCACCATGTTAACGTGCCACATGGATTAGATGAGGATCAAGCTTCGCCCAGGCAGTGAGAAGGGTGGAGACGGAGTTTACGCAGCCGAAGGAGACTGTAAGGGCAATCGGAGGTTTCCCGTCAGGGTCGAGGAAGTTAACGCCAATGCCGACAGAGATGAGGGCAGAGAGGATGTGGGGTGGGACCCGATAGCAGAGCGAGAAAGGAGGATGGCAAGGTCAGCGAGGGAGTAGGAAAAGGCAGCCTTGGAGATGAGGAAGGAGGTGTTGAGGGTTTCCGAAAGAGGGGAAATGATGCAGGAGAGGCCGAGTCAGACTATGCCGAGCTGTCTGATTCGACCATTAGAGCTTTGGCATACCACGACTTGGCAGACCGACGTAAAGGCGGAAGGTGATCGAGCCAAGTCTAGAATTGGGGAGCACTTTGGACACGTTTCGGTATTTTGGCCATAACTTTGGCTACCGATATCGGATTCGCGCGCTCAACCCCAATTCGGAAAGCTCGTCTCAACGCACACATGGGGTCTATCAGCTTTGCTTGATGGACCCTTCCTTCATCCTCAAATTCCACTGTTTTCCCTATTGTTTCTTCATTTCTCGGTGTTTTTTTTTCATTTTTGGCAATACTTCATATGCCAATTTAGGATAGGATATGAATCCGATTTGAACTCGAATTTTTAGGAGTTATCTGTTTTGTTTAGTTATTTTAGAATTAGATAAGTTTTCTATTGGACCAAAATTTGCCGATTTGGGCAAATTTGGATAAGAAGATAGAATTTTTAGGTTATCTAGGTTAGTATTTTTTTTAGCTATTTAAACCCGGCTCGTGGGTTGAATTTTATTCATTGACTATTGAGTTATATTTTCCTTTTAAAGTTTCAGAGACTTTTCTTCTCTATTTGTCCTTCCTTTTTCTTGCTCTTCTATCAATCCCCCCTGTTTACCACCGCCCGCAGGTTAATCACTACCATGCCCGGCGTCAGGAAAAGAAGAGGCTGGTGAGGGAGACGGGGAGGGTGGCATCACGGAAGGTAGGGATTAGGGAGGGAGAAAAGGCGGAGGATATCATGGAGGAAGGTGGTGATGGGGAGAGGAGGGGACGGGGAAGAGGTTGGTGACGCCGGGTGGGGTAGTGATTATCCCGCGCGCTAGCCGGATCCAAGGTCCGCAAGGAAGAACAAACGAAGAACCAAAAGAACCAAAGAAAATACTCTGAAATTCAAGAAAATACTTTTATTCAGAATTCAATAATAAAAAACTAACCCACAAGCCGGGTTAAATAGCCAAAAAGATTAACCTAGAAACCTTATCATCTAATCTAAATTTGCTAAAATTGACAAATTATTATTTAAAACTAAACTCATCTAAATTTAAAAATCTAAACAAATAAGATAACTCCTAAAAATCCGAGATCAAATCGGATTCAAATCCTATCCTAATTTGGCATATGAAATATTACCAAAAATAGGAAAAAGACCAAAAACCCTAATTTGGCGGATTAAATATTTCTAAAAATAGAAAAAAAACTAAAATTCTCTTTAATATAACGCCCCATGTCGTGCGCGCCGCAAAAAGCTTTCCAAATTGGGGTCGAACGCCTGATTCTGATATCGGTAGCCAAAGTTATGGCCAAAATACCGAACCACACCGAAAACCGACCCAATCTTGGAATTGACTCGATAACTTCCCGTCTTTACGTTAACCCGCCAACTCAGTACCAATATTTGACTCGAGCCTCCTGCATCAGTTGGGGAGAGAGATGGAGAAGACGACGGACGAGAGAGGGTGGACGACGGCAAGGACGAGAAGAGTTGTAGTTGAGGAGGCGTCCACCTTCCCATACTCCTCCCTGCACAACTGGCCACACATCTCCCTCTCTCTCTCTCTTTCTTAAGAGCATGTTTTCAGGATTACAAATTAGCTGTTGGATTTTGATCCAACGACTAATCTAGGGATGCCACTAGATTACTCGTCCTAATATATATATATATATATATATATATATATATATATATATATATATATATATATATATATATATATGTATGTATGTATATATATATATATGGTGTTAGAATCAGGCTGGCCGCATGAAGGGCTATAAACGAGCCTAGCTTGATCGGGTTGGGCCTAGCTCGAAATCGACTCAAAATAGGCTAGCTCGAGCTCAGCTCGATTTTACTTTAGAAAGCTCGAGCTCGGCTCAATTTAGCTCGAAATTAAATTCTTATATATAAATTATAACTTCATTTTTTTTTATATTTTTGTATAATTCAAAATATAATTTATATAATAGTTTTTCTATAAATAAAATTTATATTTCATAAGATTTCAACTAATTATATAAAATAAAAGAGAAATTTAAAAATTGGTTCTCAATTCTCATAGATATAAATATAAACAAAAAATATTTTTAATGAAAATACGATCTTTTAAACATCAATGTAAAATTCACAATGAATCAATCGATTTACCAACCCAAACATCCAAGATCCAACTATCCAAGTGTTTTTTTTTACCTATATTATATTTAATACAACACAAATACTAAAACAAATGACAAAGTTTATAATCTATCAAAATACTAAAACACATGACAAAGTTTGTAAAATTCACAATTAATCAATCTATTTACCAACCCAAACATCCAAGTGTGTTTTTTACCTATATTATATTTAACACAACACAAATACTAAAACACATGATAAAGTTTATAATCTATCAAAATACTTTAAAGAGCAACTTAGTTCATGAACATTACAAATTCATAAATCATCAATAGTCAAATTTAAATATCATAAACCAAATACTTAAAAGTTGATGACATAAAGAGCTTGATGATTTGTTGATCTTGAAGACTTGATCATTTATAAACTTGTAACTTGCAAGCTTCATCTTGATCATCCAATAGCCACTAAAACAAAATAGATTAATCATAAATTAGAAAACTAATCAAATAATAGTGTTAAAGTTCAAACTTAAAACTATATAATCATACCTTCTACCATACGAACCAATAACCAAGTTGATCATCTACCCTTTGATCCTAATAAAGAAAAACATATAGATCACTAAAAACTAATAATAAATACAAAATAAGGCATACTAATAACAAAAGTGCTTTAGTTATAAATAAATTATACCTTCTATCATAATCACAAGAAACATTAATTACTTTTGGGAATCTTTATCCAAAGTTCATCTTCTTCCTTTTCATTCTACAATAAAAATAAAAACAAAAACAATAAAGATACGTTATAGAAATTAAAAGTAATGATATAAATAAATTGAAAATAATTAAAATTTTTACCTTGGATTTCATATTTCTATGCTCGGCTCTAAGCCAATCCGAAGTACAAAAACTAGTGCATCAACTGTCTTAGGAGCAAGAGAACTTCGATATTTGTCTAGCACTCTACCTCCAGCACTGAATGCATACTCTGAGGCTACTGTAGTAACAGGTACTGAAAGTACATCAAGAGCCATCTTTGAAAGAATACGAAATTTCACAACATTGACCTTCCACCAAGCCAAGATATCAAATGTAAAATCATCATCAACACTAAATCTCACAACATCTTCTTCCAAATAAATCTCCAACTCATTCTTCATAGGTTGTAAAGTATCATTTTGTTTTATAAATTCATCAAACTCTGATCTACCTTTGCTTTTATGCTTTTTACCATAAGAGCCACATGTGTTGCTTGAAGATGCCATTGAAATATTTCTAATTCCATGATGTGTACCATCTGAAGTAGAAAGGGAGGCTTGCTCAGTTGCAGACATTTCATATATCTCCGAAAGAGTTTGTTTGACTTCAAGAATGTTTCTTTCACTCTCAAAATATGAATAAATTCTATGAAAGCAAAAAAATAATCAACCTCATTTTATATCTTGGATCAAGCACCGCTGAAATTGCCATAAGCATATTGCAATCACCATAATATTTATCAAATTTACCACGCATCAACAATGTCATTCTTTGCATGAAGTAATAAGAAGATTCTGCATGTGAATCAAGTACTTCTTTTACTTTCCATATCTCTGGTAGAAATAAATTAACTGTAGGATACACAATTCCAGAGAAAATATGAGTAACATCATGAAACACTTCAAGAAATTCAGCAATTTTCTTAGCTTTTTCCCAATCATTAAATGATGGCAACTACTTATAATTGACATCCCTAACAGCATATTGATCAAAAACTGATTGGAAAACAATAGCACTATCAATCATATTATAAGTAGAGTTCCAACAAGTTGGAACATCAATGCACAAACCCTTCTTTGTAGATATGTTCAATTGTCTAGCAATTTCACCAAATCAATGCAACTGGCCCGGTGACTTTTTCAAGTACTTGACACTTTCTCGTATTTTGTAGATTACTTCTTCAATCTCCTTAAGGCTATCTTGAACCATCAAATTTAATATATGTGCACAACAACAAATATGAAAAAACTTTCCCTTGAAATGAAGATTGCCTTTAGATTCAAAATTAGACTTCAAACGTCTAGCAACAACATCATTACTTGATGCATTATCCAAAGTAATTGTAGAAATCTTATATTGGATCCCCCATTCAAGAAGACAATCAAAAATTGCATCCGAAATAACAAGACCGGTGTGTGGTGGCTCCAACTCATAGAAACTAATAATCCTTTTTTGTAGCTTCTAATTGGAATCAATAAAATGAATAGTCAAGCACATATATCCAATAGTTTGATTAGATGTCCAAGTGTCGGATGTGAGAGAAATCCTATCAACATTCTTGAGTCTTGATTAATTTCTCTCTTTCTCATGTTCATATATTTTCATACAATCATTTTTTATTGTATTTCTTGATATTCTCTCATATTGTGGATTCATTGTCTTCAATAATACATTGAACCAAACATGCTCTACCATGTTGAAATGATATTCATACCATCTTTGTAATGATGTCTCTAATTTTCATCATGTCAAAAGAAGTAGAAGGGTAAGAAACATATGATCACATGTGTCACGCCCCGGCCCCAAGAGTCCGCGGCCTCGGGCACGTGAGCAGACCGGCCGTACCTAAGCGGAGATGAGCCCCGCTCGGGCACAAGGCCTAAGAGACCACAAAGCAACAACACAAGTGCAGCGGAATAATAATAATAGGTAAAAAGCCATTTTTGGTCCCTAACCTATGGTATATTGTTCATTTTGGTCCCTGTACTATAAAAATGTTCAATACAGTCCCTGAACTATGGGGGTTTTGACAATTACGGTCCCTGATGCTGACGTGGCAGCCAGTTGATATACGAGTTAAATACACTCATTTTTTTATTACGACGTGGCAATCTAGGTGGCTGTTTTTTGCTGACGTGTCATGATGACGTGGCATAAAAATATATTTTTATATATATTAATCCTCTATGACCGACATGGGCTGCTGATGTGGCATGCCACGTGGCACTAAAAATTTTTAAAAAATCAAAAAAAATGGGGGATGCCCATTTTTTTCGATTTTTTTTAATTTTTTAGTGTCGCGTGGCATGCCACGTCAGCAGCCCACGTCGGCTATAAAGGATTAATATATATAAAAATATTTTTTTATGATTTTTTCAGATTTTTTTATTTTTCTGTGCCACGTCAGCAGGCCATGTGGCATGCCATGTCACTATGCCACGAATACGCCGACGCGTGGCATGTTGAGTCGCTAATAAGCTCGCTTTTAATAGTTTAAAAAAATTATTTTATGCCACGTCATTTCGCCACGCCAGCAAAGACCCGCCACGTAGACCGCCACATCACAATAAAAAAATGATCAGATATCAACCGGCCGCCACGCCAAAGATCGGGGACCGTAATTGTCAAAACCCCCATAGGTCAGGGACTGTATTGAACATTTTTATAGTACAGGGACCAAAATGAACAATATACCATAGGTTAGGGACCAAAAATGGCTTTTTGCCATAATAATAAGTCAGATGACATAAATCAGAGTATATGTCAGCGGATGATAAGAACCTAGATAGTTAATACAAGTCTGATCCTATACGGATCCAAGTAGGATGTCCTCACACATAAATAAAATGCATAAGAGGTCGCCAACCTCAGCTACAGCCCTACCCCGTGTACGATCCTGGTGGCTCGCGTCTACTACTCCGCGGGATCTGAAAAGGGATGAGGACAAGTGTGTGAGCTTTCGAAAAGAAAGGCCAGTAAGCACCTCGCAAGGTGGGCGAGCAAATCATGAATGTCAAGTGATAAGCAAATAAGGCAAATCAATAAAATATGACTGAGCAAGCACACGGGGCTACACCCCGCACAACCAAGCATCTAGGAGTCTCGGAGACAAGAAATGACGAGGACTCCTAGTCTCAACTACGGCCTCAAAACCCGAAGATCATCCAATGGAAGAACTATCAAAGTATCCCTCGATCAGCCTTCAGTCTCAGCTGGAACCGTCCCGTGGTCGGGAATTCGGCAGCGCTACCCTTATACATGTCGACACGGCCAGTGTATCATCCCACTGACAAGGTTGGACGGCCAGAGTATCGTCCCCCTGGCATGGATGACAGAACGCCAGGGTGTCCTCAGCCCTAGACGCTCCAGGTTGGAGCCCCCACGCTCCACTGATCTGGGCGGAAAGGTAGTACAGAACACACATCCAACAGATGCCCACAACCAACATTCTAATGCAAATAAATATGGAAACAATAATCCGATGAACCAAGAAGGTAAGCATGTGCATATCATCAAGGCAACCATAGATGAATATCAAGTAAAGTACCATGCTAGATCAAGTCAAGTAAACCACTCCATCAACCAGTGGGAAGATATGATAAGCAAAAGCACTCACGTGCGCAAGCATGTACTCAAGATATAGAATATGCCAAGAAAGCCCATGACTGGGCGGGAATTAGGCAAGATGACTTACCTCTATATGCAATCCAACTGAACAATCTGTAACCGTCCCGACGGATCTCCACGCTCCCCGTTGATATCTGTCAACCATGAGTCCAAACTCAACATACACGCGTGCACTAAAATGACTACTTTTGAGATGCATGACGTTTTAAATAAACCCGACTCATTAACAAGTCCGAATCCACCTTAATAAGTTCTAGTACTTAATTGACTCAAACTAAGCTCAGCTTAAGAATCAACTCACCATGAACTCATCAGACCACCTGACTTGGTCCAAACATTAATTGGATTAATTCAAATCTTTAAATAACTAACTTAAATTCACTATCTTCCGGACTTAATAGGCCGAGCCCAACGGTCTTATTCATTTTACTCATTCAAACTTTCTTTGAAAGCCAAACCTAAGTATAGTATTCAAGTAGAGAGTAATCAATAGTTCAGAGCCCAAATCCTAAAATCCAACAACCAGGACTCATCAACTCTGAACTAAACCCACTCTCCATACACACACTAACAACTCTCCGAGTTCATTATCCCTGACCACACGTACATAACTGAATATCAAAACTCATCAAATCTCATGAGGATAACCACATTCAATCTTCAAAAGAATCCACTATGACCAATGTTCAGACACATCAGCCTTTGTAGAACCACACTAACTATTCTCAGAACCCAAAAAAAATACATACTCATCAGATTCCTCTCAAACCCATAGCCTCCTTGTCAACAACAATTTATTCAATCTCCTCGCCATCTTTTATGTGCTCTTACCTATCTGAAGACCCTCAGCCCGGACGAGACTCAATACCAAACATTATCATCTCATTATTGTTCATTAAACCACCAGTCTCTAAGCACAAACAATTAAGCTTAAGTTACTCATACTTACAACTACTAAACAACACTTCTAAAAGAGGAACCAGTCATCCACCAGCCATGACTAACTCCCGTAACCACCTGCACATCTCCTCCCCGTTATCATCCGGGGTCGGGCACCCTCATTCACTAGTCCAAACACTAGGTATGGATCTCATGCACTTTTACAGGGTTAGGGAGCTCACCGGAGGGCGTGGCTCGGTGGTGTTCCGCGACGGTATCTCTGTGGTCGCGTCCGAGTCTCTCCGGAGACTGGAGGAGTGAAGGCTCAGATCGTTCTTAGGCGAGGCTGGTGCTGTGACTGCCTGGTGGTCGTCGTCTGAAGTCTCTCTCCCTTTCTCTCTTGGCGAAGGTACAGCTCGAACTACCTCACCACTCTTTGTGTCATCTCTCCCTGGCGTCGTGCTCTCTCTTTAACCACCCTGGCGGAGGGTGTTCAGCGGGGATGGGCTCGAGGTGGTCATCTCCGTTGATGTAATCTTTCGTAAATGAGATGGAGACTATACGCTGCTGTTCCCACCTCCCCCTGGTCATGTTGGTACAGTAAATTCGGTGAAGAGACCGGTCGTACACGCGCCAGTTCTGCCCAGATCTGGGATCAGAGATCCCGAAGAGAAGGGAAGTGATGGCTGGAAAGCCCCTTCCACTCACGTGCTTTATGGTCTGCATGAATTGGGTCGGCTTTTTGTTAAAGCACCCCCTATGCTTTATTTTATCTCAGTTCCTCGTTTCGTCAACTATTAATAAATATATATTTTTTGTATTTAAGTCCCTCGTTGTCGTCCATGACGACCATACCTGATGGTCAGCCAGCATATATTCATACTATAATATATATATATATATATATATATATATATATATATATATATATATATATATATATATATATATATATAAACCCATTAACTCCATAATTCAATTCCCATCAAATCATGCATGTCCCATCTAAGTATGTGTAATATAAATATATATATATATATATATATATATATATATATATATATATATATATATATATATATAACATACCATATGATATTATATAACATCATATGTACTCTAATATACTCACCCACCCAAGCCGTGTATATATATATATATATATATATATATATATATATATATATATATATATATGATATCAATTCATCTTATTAATTCTCATTTAGGCCCAAAAATAATAATAATAATAATAATTAAGACCATAATCGAGAATCTAATTATCCCATAAATTGAGTGGATTTTACAACATGCCTTCAAAATCATTTTCGATTGGTAGAAAATTGATGGTGCTTTGCTTTATTGCAACATTCTTATAATATGGACATTCCGCTAAATGTCTTTTGAGGTAGGTCGTGGTGCCCGATTTAGAAATAGTATACTTTCAGTGGCAATGCTTGCATTTGTGCTTTTTAACAAAGAAATTATGCTCTTTTTCTTCAATTACCTCAAAGACATCCCAAACTTTTGAAATCTTTTTCCGACCTCATTTAAAATCTAGTTCACCATGTTCTACTTCTACTTCTTCGTTTTGTTCTTCATGTTGAAATTCTGACTCATTAACACTTGCAATTGATTGTTGAGAAATAGAGGTTGACATCCCTACAAATTGACAAAACAGTTAATAAAACATTAGCATTATAAAAATAAAAAATAAAAGTTGGAATGAGTTTAAAGAAAGAGATAGTGATTCGTTGCGGACTTGCGGTGTGGAGTAAAACCAGAGAACTGAGAGAGCAATCCCACGAGGAAGAGACTCCAAAGAGATCTAAACTCTATATCATAAACAACACAACCATTAGTGAACTCATTCTCAAAATCACTACTTCAATTGCAGTTAAGAGAGAAAGAGATCTTGAATTACTGCAGACCTGCGGTGTCACGGAGTGGAGTTGCGCTGTTGTGGACACTGGACATTGGACAGTGTGGCGCGTGTAGGTGCGTAAGTTCACAGCCGTGGACGGTGTTGGCGTGGGGGCTCGCGGCCGTAGACGCGCGATGTTGGGGACTCAAGCATGGAGGTGCGTCGCCCGCAGCCGTGGACGCGCGATGTCGGGGACTCCGGCGTGGAGGTGCACCGCTCGCGGCCGTGGACTGGAGTCTAGACAAAGGGCAAGTGCAACAGCGGTGGGGGCACTAGGGTAGGGTGGGGTCTTTTGCTTCTAACATAAATATAAGATGATGTGAGCCTTTGGATCAAAGATCCAACTGTTGATTTTAATTAACTATTAGAAACATAAATATAATATAAAATATTATAATATTATAATATATTATATAATATATATTAAAATATAATTTCGAGCTTTCGAACCTAGCTCGATCGAGCTCGGCTCGAAATTAATTTCGAGCTCAAAATTGGAGCTCGAGCACGGCTCAAAAGCTCGAAATTTCGAGCTGAACTCGAGCTTTTACCAAGCCGAGCTCGAGCAGCTCGCGAATAGCTTGATCGTTTTACAGCCCTAGCCGCATGTGCGGCCACCTGATTCTCACCCCTCTATATATGTATATATATTAGGTTTTTTTATATATTATAATTTATATATATTATATAGATATATATATAGATTTATATATATATTACATAATATATATATATATATATATATAAAATATATTTTTATAAGGTATTTACATATATATTGATTTATTTATATATTTTAAACAAGGGTTAAAGCCATTTTTGGTCCCTGAAAACAGGGCCAATGTTCATTTCCATCCCAAAAATTTAAAATTTGTTCAATATGGTCCACATCAACATATAATGCCACTAATCACTCCATATCAGCAAAATAACGACCTAAACATAATAATAAAAAGATTATATGCATTTCATTGGTATTCCACATAACTGCCACGTCAACAATAGGGACCAAAAATGCCAAAATACGGAATATATAGGGACCCAAAATGTCAAAATATGCAATACATGGGGACCATATTGAACAAAATTTGAATTTTGGGATGGAAATGAACATTGGTCCCGTTTTCAAGGACCAAAAATAGCTTTACCCCTTTAAAAAATATAGAGATATGTACATATAATTTTTAAATTTATATGTACATATATACATATATTTTGAGGATAAGATAATTTAAAAATTATATATACATATCTATATATTGTTTAAAATATATAGATAAAACAATATATATGTAAATACATTATAAAAATATAATATTATATATATATATATATATATATATATATATATATATATATATATATATATATATAATATATAAAACTGTTTTTTGATGATAAAATAATTTAATAATTAATTAATTATATATATATATATATATATACATATATATATAACGGCCGGCCTGATTCAAAAAATAAACTAGCATCTCCATTTTCATACAATTTGGTGACTGTTTGGTCCTCCCACTTAACGGTTGAAATTCTGAACCGTTAAAATTTCTATAAAATAAGAACCGTTAAGTGGGAGGACCAAACTATCACCAAATTGTATGAAAATCGGCATGTTAGCTTACTTTTCGATGATCTTTCCATCCGTACGGTTGAAAATCCTTCAAACCCTCTCCAAGTAGCCAAATGTGAAGCGACCTAACTTGCACAATAAACCGGCCGGCCGCACTTATCATCACCGTGTATATATATATATATATATATATATATATATATATATAGAGAGAGAGAGAGAGAGAGAGAGATGAGCACCTTCTGATTTTTTCTCAGTCGACAAACATTTATATATATATATATATATATATATATATATATATATATAGAGAGAGAGAGAGAGAGAGAGATGAGCACCTTCTGATTTTTTCTCAGTCGACAAACATTTTTGTTCCTCTTTGTTTTCTCTTCTTTTCTTCTTCTCACTATATTTTCTCCTCTTGTGTTCGTCTTTTTATCTTCACTGGAGAGGATTATCCCACAACAATCATCACAGGATCATAACCTCACAATGGACTAGGTCACATTTGTCATAACCTCGAGGTAGACGAGATAACCTCGTGATAGACTGGGTGGCAAACACATAGGATCGAATTTAAATTTTAAATATTTAATTTAATTTTTTTATATTGTCTTGGGATTTTTATTCTTTGATCACCTCGAGATTTGTGTTCCTTAGATTGCCTTGTATTCTCAGGTTGTATTGGGATTTGACTGCCTCAGGATTTGTGTCCTTAGCCAGCCTCAGATAACATCATATTTTATTTTATTTATCAGTATATATTTTTTATTTTAAATAAATCCTAATCTAATAAGATTAAGACATATATCTGAAATTTTGATCAAATTAAAATTTCAAAATTAGGATAATGTTGTTATGGGAGAAAACATGGGCCTTACATGTGGTATGATCATGATAATCAAGGGGCAAGGGGGACCACACTGGTCTCCCAACCTTCCCCGGGAAGCCACATGGAGATTCTCCACCATCCATTAACAGAGGAATGTCCTCTTGCGTTGGGGTCAGAGACAACACCTCGCTTGGGCTGGAATGCGCGTCCGTACAAGGCAAGCGCACAATCCGTAGCCTGGTAGTGGAATCTCTGAATGAAGGCCATGCCCTCGTGTCAGGAGGGAAGTTCCACGACTAACGGTCTAAAAGGTAATCTGCGAGGTATAAAGAAAGGGCAAGGAGGAAGCTAGATCCAGCCTCAACTTCTCTACAAGAGACTTATCTCCTTCCTTGAGTCCCTTCCTCCCTACCTTATTCCCCCCGCACTGTAACTCCTCTCAACTTTTTATCCTTCTCTCCTTCACTTATACTAAATTGACTTGAGTGTTAAAAAGGGTCCGGGGAGAAGAACCCGAACTTCCTTTACAGGAGAAGAACTCCCGGCAACTGGCATCCCTCTGCATCTCCGCCCGGTGACCACTCTAGACCACCATTTGGATTCCAAAGTCCCCAACACAACTCTTTTATTTTTTACATACTCAGTTGATCCTTGAGTGGAGTGCGGATCCTGAGGTCTCATCCATTTTTGGGCATCAACATATGTATTTAAATTTAGGATGTATATCTCATTTGAATTTTAACTTCTATTTGGATTGGGACATAGAATTTTTTTCTTATATAAACAACCATACTATCCAAACAATCACCTTAATGAAGGGCATGTGGCAGAGATCAATGGTGAGGATGCTGAGAGGGGCAACGGCAGAGAAGTGAAAACCAAGGGCAGCCAAAGGTCAGCGTGTATGCCTTAAGAGTCATGGGCACAAGAACCAAAGCTAGAAAAGATATGGCTCTTGATGGGAAAGCACAGTGGCAGGGGCAGAGCATGAAGCAGTCATATAGATCATGTCATCGAGAGGACTAAAGAGCATCTGGAAGCGGAATCAAAGCACACGTGGAAAGTAATAAAGGAAAGGAAGGAAGAGGATGTAATAGAGCTAATGTGCTACATTATATAAAAGGAGCAGTGTCAAAGTGATCTCCAAGCTCCATCCAACCTGAAACGAACCATGGTTATAGAGGTAAGTAAATGATACTAACTTCATGTGAGCTTTGTTCACAGGGTCACGAATGTACTAGAGTATTAGAGAAAGAAAGGCGCACTAGAAACTAAAATGATGGGGCGGAGGAACCACCTGATTCGAGGAATGAGATGGAGTTGGAAGGAAATGAGAACCAAAAGGGAGAAGAAGGTAACACTATCAAGAGAGCCTCAATGGAGCACAAGAAGAACCAAAAGAAGGGTTGAATATCGGCAGAGGGAGATACAACAATGATTGTTATTTAAAAAATCATGCAAATCCTTACTTGGAATTGTAGAGGGGTATCAAGTAGCGACATGGTAAGTAAAATTATTTTTCTTATGAAATACTATAATTTGTTAATGGTATGCCTTGTAGAAAGTAAAGCAAATCGAGCACTGGTGAATCGACTCTATAGAAAGTTTACAAAGAACTGAATGGGTGACTATCCCGACGAATATTTGCTCTAGGGGAATCATAGTGCTATGGAAGAAAGGATTGGGATTGGCTACACCAATAACGAAATCCAGGTATATTTTTTACGCCAGGCAGGGTAGTGATTAACCTGCGGGCGGTGGTAAACAGGGGGGATTGATAGAAGAGCAAGAAAAAGGGAAGACAAATAGAGAAGAAAAGTCTCTAAAACTTTAAAAGAAAAATATAACTCAATAATCAATGAATAAAATTCAACCCACAAGCCGGGTTTAAATAGCTAAAAAAAACTAACCTAGATAACCTAAAAATTCTATCTTCTTATCCAAATTTGCCCAAATCGGCAAATTTTGGTCCAATAGAAAAACTTATCTAATTCTAAAATAACTAAACAAAACAGATAACTCCTAAAAATCCGAGTTCAAATAGGATTCATATCCTATCCTAAATTGGCATACGAAGTATTGCCAAAAATGGAAAAAAAAACATCGAGAAACGAAGAAACAACGGGAAAAACAGTGGAATTTGAGGATGAAGGAAGGGTCCATCAAGAAAATCTGATAGACCCCACGTGCGCGTTGAGACGAGCTTTCCGAATTGGGGTTGAGCGCGCGAATCCGATATCGGTAGCCAAAGTTATGGCCAAAATACCGAAACGTGTCCAAAGTGCTCCCCAATTCCGGACTTGGCTCGATCACCTTCCGCCTTTACGTTGGTCCACCAAGTCGTGGTATGCCATAGCTCTAATGGTGCAATCAGACAGCTCGGCATCGTCTGACTCGGGCTCTCATGCATCAATTTTGCACCTTGTTATGGCAGGAGAAGGGAGAAGTCTTTGAGTTGTGTTAGTGGTCTACAATGGTCAAACATTAGGAATTTAGAGGAAGGTATGGGAGGTATTATCTAAACTGTCAACTAAATCGAGACCCTGGATGGTAATGGGAGATTTTAACACAGTGCGTAGATCAGATGAAAGGAAGGAAGAACAAATGACTAGAGGACAAGTATGAAATCTGATTATTTTAACTTATTTTTAAATCATAACGTTTTTGAACCTTAAGTTACTAGGATCCCGTTAACTAGGAATTATTTTAAAGGCATGTATGAATATCACAATAGTGCAGAGAAGATATGGAGGACTAGTTGCATAAGAAACCCCTTATACGATGTTAGTCATAAGTTCGACAACCTAAGGAAAGATCTTCTCGAAAAATGTAGAACAATAGAGCAAGGTTATGAAGCTTAAATTAGGGCAGTAGAGGAAGAGATAGCTAGAATTGAAAAAGGAGGTGAAGACTTAGGGAATTAAGAGGCGCTATGGATCATATTAAGAGTATTATATAATAAATAACAAGCCTTAATAAGATAAAATACAACATATCGGGTACAAAAGGCTAGAATGAACTAGCTTCAAAATGGAGACTGTAATTCCAAATTTTTCCACCAAGTAACTAAACAACATAGGAGATTTAATAGAATTAAGGGTTAAAGCCACTATTCGTCTATGCACTTTACCCCAATGTTCATTTTCATTCTTGTACTTCAAAAAATATTCAATACGGCCTCTGTACTTTGCGTATTTGTTCAATACTATCTTTGATGCGGACGTGGTAGCACAAGTGGCATATGGATGAAATACAACCTATTTTTTTGAATTTTTTTATTTACATGCGGTCGTATTTTGCTAACGTGGTGTGACATGTGGCGTATTTTGCTTACATGGTATACTGACATGGCAATTTTTGTAAAAGAATGTAAATAATTTTTTAATGGGAATTTAAAGCATGTTGATATGGCAATTTTTAAAAAATAATAATATAGCTTTTAAATTGGAATTTAAAGCAGGCTGATATGGAAATTGTTTAACAACTAAAACTATTAAGATTAATTACAATCAATTTAACTAATAAAAATTAATTGTTTAAAGAAAAGTAAGAAACAAAACCCTAGCCCTAGCTTCTCTTATCCTCTGCCTACGCCGCCGCCTCCACCTATGATGTCGTGGTGGCATTCGCCCTTCGCGGTACCGGCATAAGCGTCGGTTCTTCCCTGATGCAGGAGAGCCCGAGTCAGACGATGCCAAGTTGTCTGATTGCACCATTAGAGCTTTGGCTTGCCACGACTTGGCGGACCGACGTAAAGGCGGAAGGTGATCGAGCCAAGTTCGAAATTGGGGAGCACTTTGGACACGTTTCGGTATTTTGGCCATAACTTTGGGTACCGATATAGGATCGCGCGCTCAACCCCAATTCGGAAAGCTCGTCTCGAAGCTCACATGGGGTCCATCCAGCTTTGCTCGATGGACCCTTTCTTCACCCTAAAATTCCATTGTTTTTCCCGTCGTTTCTTCGTTTCTCGGTGTTTTTTTTCCATTTTTGGCAATACTTCGCATGCCAATTTAGGATAGGATATGAATCCGATTTGAACTCGGATTTTTAGGAGTTATCTATTTTGTTTAGTTTTTTTAGAATTAGATAAGTTTTTCTATTGGACTAAAATTTGTCGATTTGGGCAAATTTGGATAAAAAGATAGAATTTCTAGGTTATCTAATAATAGCTATTTAAACCCGGCTTGTGGGTTGAATTTTATTCATTGATTATTGAGTTATTTTCCTTTCAAAGACTATTCTTCTCTGTTTGTCCTCCCTTTTTCTTGCTCTTCTATCAATCCCCCATGTTTACCACCGCCCGTAGGTTAATCACTACCCTGCCCGGCGTCATTCCCGCTGCTTCGCTTCTACTTCAAGCTCACAATGTTGAGCGTTCCCTGTGGATCATCACGGTGGGGCCTTTCATGAATCACAACAACCCTCCAATGACTGACAACGAATTGATGGTCGGCGGCAAGCGGCGCTTGGATCAGAAGCGGAGAAGACCCGTCAAGAGCTTGGCAATGACAATGGTGGTGATGAACACAAGGCCAGCGCTAAAAAACTTGTTCTCCTTGAGATCCATGTCTAGAAAACAGAAAAGTTCAGCAAATTAGAAGCTTAACCCTTAAGAATAGGGCGATCGGCTTTGAATTTCTTGGTTTAGGGTTAAGGCTTAGTCAGTTAATTTAATGATATTTGTATTGTTTTAGTTGTATTAATTATATTATTTTAATTGTAATTACAGTGCAATAATGTTATTTGATTGTAATTGATTTAATTATATTAGTTCTTAATTAATTAATTATATTATTATTTTTTAAAAAGTTGCCACGTGAGTATGCTTTAAATTCCCATTTAAAAATTATTGGATAAATTTCAAAAAAACCATGTGGTTTCACATATTTGCAAAATAGGGAATGTGTTTTTTTTTCGAAAAAACCTTTGGTTCCTACAGCTAACGAAAAAAGGAAAACAAGTCAAGTTTTTTTAACAAAAGTTGTCCCTTTTTTGCAAATCCGTGAAACCACATAGTTTTTGATGCAGGAGAGCCCGAGTTAGACGATGTTGAACTATCTGATTGCACCATGAGAGCTTTGACATACCACGACTTGGCGGACCGATGTAAATACGGAAGGTGATCGAGCCAAGTCCAGAATTATGGAGCACTTTGGACACGGTTAGGTATTTTGGCCATAACTTTGGCTACAGGCATCGGATTCGCGCGCTCAACCCCAATTCAGAAAGCTCATCTCAATGCGCACGTGGGGCCATTAGCTTTTCTTGATGGACTTTATTCTCAAATTCCATTGTTTTCCCCGTCATTTCTTTATTTTTCGGTGTTTTCTTCTATTTTTGATAATACTTCGTATGTCAATTTAGGATAGGATTTGAATCCGATTTGATCTTGGATTTTTAGGAGATATCTGATTTGTTTAGTTATTTTATAATTAGATAAGTTTTTCTTTTGAACCAAAATTTACTGATTTTGGCAAATTTGGATAAGAAGATAGGTTTCTAGGTTAGTTTTTTTGAAGCTATTTAAACCTAGCTTATGGGTTGAGTTTTAGTCATTAAATATTGAATAATACTTTACCTTTGAAGTTTCAGAGACTTTCTTCTCTGTTTGTCTTCCTCCTTGCTTGTTCTTTTGTCAATCCCCTAGTTGACACCGCCAGCAGGTTAATCACTATCCTACCCGACGTCAGTTTTTTTCGTTAAAAACCTTATAGTTTTTCCCTTTTATGTTAGTTGGAGAAACCACAAGGTTTTTTTTGGAAAAAAAACACATTCTTTGTTTTGCAAATCCGTGAAACCACATAGTTTTTTTTAAAAAAAATTATCCAAAATTATTTTATCATTCTTTTTAAAAAAATTGTCATGTCAGCATGCCACGTAAGTAAACTACGCCAACTGTCCCACCATGATAGCAAAATGGAACAACGTGTAGATAAAAAAAATTCAAAAAAAAAGGTTGTGTTTCATTTGTATGTCACATGTGTTGCCACATCAGCATCAAAGATAGTATTGAATAAAATACACAAAGTAGAGGGACCGTATTGAATATTTTCAAAGTACAGGGATGGAAATGAACATTGGGGTAAAGTACAAGGATGAATAGTAGCTTTATTATATTTTACAGTAAGTTATGACATGGGAATGGAGAATGGGACCTCAACATCCTGATATATGCCCTTCCAGATGATCTCCCATTAATCGAGGACCAAAGGAGCAAGGTCATCAAAACTATTACCAGGTATGAAATTTTTAGAGTTGTTACAACATTGCCTAAAGGTAAGTCCATAAACCCAAATAGTTTAAATAGTGAGTTTTTTTAAACTTATTGGTATATAGTATGGGAGTTGATAGTTAAACTAGCTAATCATTTTTTTTTAGCATGTTTCTCTGCTTGCTACTTGGAATCAAACATATGCATGCCTAATTCCTAAAAAAGATAAGCCATAACTAGTTTGTGGTTTTATTCCAATATCACTATGCAATGTAAACTATAAAATAATCACTAAAATGTTATCAAATAGAATTAGAGGAGTCCTGTCATATCTGATAGGAAAAGAGGAAAATGCTTTCATTATGGGAAGATGCATATTTGAGAACATACTTATGGCAAGGAATTACCACACACTTTAAAAGAAAATACCTAGGAGAACCCAATGATGATGGTCAAATTTGCTATGGAAAAGGCTTATGATGTGATGAGATGGGGAAGGACACAATCAGAATGGGTGGCCAAAATAAGTATAATATCAAGATTGGAATACGAACAGATGGGGAAGCTGACAGAAGAGAAGGAAGAACATATCAAGAGGAGATGGAACATGGAGTTTTATTCTCATTTTCTCTTTACAGATGCCTCTTAGAAAAAAGGAGAAGAAACTGTAGGTATAGCTAGGTTTCATTATACAAACTAACGAGGGGCGTTTGCGTCTTGCAGAGCCAAGATATATGCGACCATATCAGCATTTGAAGTGGAGCTAAAAGCATTGAAGGAAGGGATGGAAAGGCTTACCAATTTGGAATGCAGAAAAGCTTAGATATTCACAGATAATCAGAATCGGGCAATATTGATACAACAAGAGAAAAGGATGAAGAACTTCAATGCAGAGCAATGTACTAGAAGAGACCAAAAAATGCTCCGGAGTTTTACAAGACAAGAAGTGAAATATATTGCAAGGGAGATTAACTTAGGAGCAGATAGACTAGCAAAGGCAGCAAGAAGAAAAGGAACCGATATTGATATATACACTATGACTTCTAAATTAACCAACCAAACAAAGAACTTTGGATTGTCATATGACCCAAGTTACATATATATCAAAATTCAGTTAAATAAACACTATCTAGTAAGTAAGCCTTAAATGGGTTGCATCCACTATTCATTTGCCTCGTACCTCTATTTTTATAGAACATATAAATTGAAAAGAAGAAGCAAAGAAAGTAACTCTATTCTTTTCATTATTTTTATTTTTTATTTCTTTTTCTTGACTTATGTCTTAATCCGAAGAAATCATGATGAGCGGTGTTAGAATTTGATCATGGGGTAAGATCTACTCGCATATGGCGCCATCTCAGATGTCCAAATAGATCGTAGGTGATTACGAGGTCACAGATTCCCTGTATTTCACAGTAATTGCCGAGTTTACTGTTTAATAATAGTGGCGGGTATCGCAGTAACAATCGAGGTCATAGCCTGCCATCACGTGATAATGACCGCAATCTGTGCCAACCTCCGGCCCCCGGGGCTATAGAAGGAATGAAGAATCACTCTGCCAAGGAATCGGATTTGAATTCCTCTGTTTGGTACATTCCACAAAGAAAACCCTCTTTTCCTTCTTCCACTTTCTTCTTCCTCATGCTCATTCCCTCACTGACTTGAGTGTCGGAGCTATCCTAGGGCACGAGGCCGGCCTGCTACTCTATCTCTGCAGGTTTGGTTGTAGATAAATGTCACACCCCGTCCCTGATTCCAAGCCCCGAGCACGTGCACAGACCGGCCGTACTCAAGAAGAGACAAGCCCAACTCGAATACAAGGCCTAATTGTGTATAAGCAGAGAACAACCATAACATAAAATAAACTCAAGTTTAAAATAAACAAGAGTCAAAAGGGTCCATAGGCCCTATACAATGTCAGGTCCCTACGCGGGTCCTACAAATCAAAATCTCAAAATAAAGCCAAAGAAGACCCTCAGACCTCAGATCTCCTAGCAATCTCTCTGCAACACAAGCCCCCTAGACCTCGGGATCTGTAAAAGAGAGAAGAGCAATATGTGAGCTTTCGAAAGAAAAGCCCAGTAAGTACCCCACGGGGTCACAAAGACATAATAAAACAATATGTCAAATAAAGGAAACACCAGCTCAACAATAACACAATCCTAGGAGTCTACCACAAACAAGTCCAACGATATGACCCCTAATGACAGAGCCCTCAGGCTCTATAAGGAGTTTCAAAGAGAACTCTAGGTTACTCCCGGTCAGTAAATCCAGCTATGCGCTGTGAATTCGCCCTCAGGTCGTTCGACTCTCCGGTCGTAAGTCGGTAGTACCACCTCTTATACATGTCGACACGGCCAGTGTATCATTCCCACTGACGGATAAGACAACCAAAGCATCGCCCCTCTGGCACAGCAAGCAGAAATGCCAGGGTGTCCCATCCCTGTACATTTCCCTATTGGAGCCCCCACGCTCCACTGAGTCCTGGCAGTAGACCCATCACAAACAGGGATACCAACATCCCGAAACAAACATACATGCTCAACAGGAATTCTAAACAGATGAACAGCACGTATGATAACAATAAAGCATATAACAAGAAAGTATAAACAAGTCCAACGAAAACCCGAAACAGGGTGGGAACTAGGCAAGTGTACTTACCTCTTGTTAGAACAAGATGTCCTCCTAGTTTTCTCTTGAGCGCCTTACAACTCCCCAAGAGTATCTGGCATACAGAGTTCCTATTAGAGTCAAGATTCTAATAAATCCCTATATCTCTAGTTGCACATGCATGCCTATCGTTCTTGTTGGGCCTAGGCCCACTAACGGGTCCTAATGACCATCTCCCTGGTTATCGGCCCTTTTTCCCATTTCCATGTCCTTTAGTTGACTCTAGACCCAAACTTGGTCAAACCTAGTCAACTTTACTTTATTTGTCGAGTTTGAACCCTAATTGTCCGTCTCTAGTCATCTTAGTTGAATTGGGCCCATTTCCTAAGCCCAATTCGATAATATTAGACCAACCCAAGTCCCTTGTGTAACTTCATTAATCTTGACCAGGTTTATTTAAGCTTAATCCAAGACCATAAGCTGACTTAGTATCCACTTTGATTAACCAAATTATTTGTCACACCTAGACTAAGTCAATTAAACCTCCAACTTTATTATTTAGCTAGGTCCACCCACTAGTCAAGTCAACCAAACCATTTAATTAGACCCAAGTCCATTTAGTAGATTAGGCTGCTGACCCATGCCTACTTGTTCATCTTGACTAACCCAACTAGATTGGACTCAAATCACCTTGGTTAATGGATTAACCTGAGTCAACTGACTCCTTTAATAATTTATAATGTTTTGGTTAAATTAATTTTGTCACACTTGTATAGTCTTATATAATTATTTTACTGATTAATCAGTATCAAACTAATTAAATAAAATTATTTTTATTATTATTTTCTCTTCTTCTTCATTTTCACTCTCTCTCTCAAGCCATTACCGCCGGTTTCCTCGCCGGCAAGCTCCGAGCACAGCACCATGTTCAGACCCGGTCGCAAAGAACCTCACGACCACGACCAGCTCCTCCGGAGCGCCACCGGCCTTTCTCCCTCTTCGCTGGAAACCTAGAAGCTCACGGCCGTGTGGACAGTCCCCTCCGACGAGCTCACCGAAGCTTAAACAATGCATGCAATGCCCTTTTATCGTTCTAACAGAGGTGTATAACGCTTACCAGAGGTTTGCCGTCGACGAGCAGCGCGGGAAAAGCAGTAGACAGTCCCTATTTCTCTTCTCCGGCGCTCTGTCGTGCGACTCCGATGTGCAGCTTCGCCGGTTCTTCTTGCCGTCAACGTCTCCTCCCTCGCCTGGAGATACTCCAGAAGGTCACGTCCTCGCCAGAGGGTGCGTCCGCCGCGTCGGGATCCTTTTCCTTCTCTGACTGTCACCTCGCCGGAACTGGGGCCTCAGCTCGTTGTGTGCCGAGACAGGAAGGTGGGACCCCTTTTTATAGCCTTCCCCACGGCCAGGCGAACGGGCAGCTGTTCGAAACCGTCTCGCAGGCCAACGGCCGGTTTCCACACGCGTAACGTCTAGGAGATGGCGGAGCTCGCGCCTGGCGTTTCTGGCGGTTGAGAGAGGTGGTGGCGCCGCTTTAAGATCGGCGCCCGATTGATGGAGGGTTGTGATCACTTGATCACAGCCAACGGCTAGATACCGCCCATAATGCCTCGGATCTGGCATTTCTTTGATCAACGGCCATGATACTCGATGGATCAATGGTCATATCCCAACCATTTGCCTCGCATCCAGCACTAGCTCAGATGGAAGCTTCACGGTGCGCCACGTGGCTTCACAAATTTTCTAATAACTCCCCAAGATCAGCTGCGATCTCAGATTCTTTAATCTCAGCAGTTGGTTCTTTTGTATTAGGGTTTGTTTCTGGAAAATTATCCAGAGGTCCCTCCTTTTATTAGGTTCCAACAAGGTCCACGTCTGAGAGAGGGGACTATTTTCCATTAGTCCTCAAAAACTTTTCAAATCACAAAACAGTCCTTCTGACTTCCCAATAAACCCTAATTAGGTTTTTTTTTAAACTCTTAACTTAATTTTCCCCTATTAATTCCTCCGTTTAATCCTCTAGGGAATTTAATTTAATTAATAATCAATTTAAAAGAAATTGTAACACATGTCTTTCTAAAAAAAATCATGGATTTTTACAATAAAGAAATATCTTGGACAACATGTCTCAAAGAGAAGACCGCCGCCTGCAAAGCAACTGCCAGCAGTTAAGGAAGATCTTTTCCCATTCATTAACTCAACCAAAGATCACGTCATTACACCTGTTGATCGTGACCTGTCCGAATCTCTAAGTATGATCGATCACCGTATCAACAGTTTGACATTGTTTGTGGGAAAAAAATCAAGAAGTTGTGTCAGTAATAGCTGGAGCAAAATGAAGCCAGATACAAGATTATATGGATGACACTACTATTGGGCACAATGAACTCTAAGAGGTAGAAGAGGTCTGTCAAGGCCAACCCATTGGTACTAACGAAGATGTCCAAGGAGCATGCTATCAAGCCCTGGAAGTAAAGGTTGAAGCTCTCACCTAAGCCCTTTAGAAGATGGAGCAATAGACCTCACAGGCTCAGCCCCTATGGATGCCTTTCCTGATGCCTCCAACACAAGACACATGTCAGGTGCACATGCCCAAAGCCTAAGGGAAATACGCAAATAGGAAAGGAGAAAGCTAGTTCATCTCTAAGAAAGAGGGATCACTGTGTTGAGAATAATTCAAAACTAGATTTAGTCAGTATTAGTTGTTATTCAGTTCAGTTGAAGAAGAAACTCTCTTTTGAAATTTGATGATAAAGTGTTGATTGTGATAAGAAGTGCATCATTAGTGGAGAGAAGTGCTTCACAAACTTTTAGAAGTTTGGAGAGAAGTGCTTAATAAAGTTTCGCTTTTTAAAGGAAGTGTTCTACAAATCTAAATTATTTTTTATTTTATTTGTTTTGAATCAAGGGAGTGTGTTGAGAATTATTCAAAACTAAATTTAGTCAATATTAGTTGTTATTCAGTTTACTAATTAAGTTATCTAGATGATTTCAATGAACATTATAAGCCTATATAATTGGGTTGCTTTGTGATGTGAGTAAGAAATAAAAATTTATGCTCAAAAGTCTCTGGTGTTTTGCTTTATTTCGATCTTCTTCCATTTCTCCCAAAATCCAACACACCACATCAAAATATATAAACATATATATATATATATATATATATATATAATTAATTAATTAATTAATTAGGCCAGCCGCATGTGCGACCGGCTGATTGTATCACCTCCCATAAGATATATATATATATATATATATATATATATATATATATATATATATATATATATATATATATATATTTATGTATATATTATATATAATACTTACTATATAACTAATTATTAAATTATTTTATCATCAGAAAACAGTTATATATATATATATATATATATATATCGGGAGTGTTAGGGTGAGGCCGATCGGATCACTGTGCAGATCCGATCACCTCCCATTTGAGCACTTAGAGAGTGTTTCAAAGATTTTCAACCTACAAATGGAAAGATCATCGAAAAATAAGCTAGTATGTCCATTTTTATACAATTTGGTGACCGTTTGGTCCTCCCACTTAACGATTGAAATTCTGAAGTGTTAAGATTTTTATAAAATAAGAACCGTAGGAGGATAAAACGGTCACCAAATTGTATGAAAATGGATATGCTAGCTTATTTTTCGATAATCTTTCCATCTATAAAGTTAGAAATCTCTGAAACGCTCTCCAAGTGCCCAAATGGGAGGTGATCGGATCTGCACAGTTATCCGGCCGGCCTCACCCCAACACTCCATATATATAGGGATATGATACAATGGGGCCGGCTGGACATCCGGCCGCCACATTGTATCATATCCCTAAGATTATATATATGTATATATATATATATATATATATATATATATATATATATATAAATTAAAAAAATTTATAGATAAATATGTATGGATATATATAGTTAAAATAAAATTTTAAATATATATAAATATATGTATAATCTTAGGGATATGATACAATGGGTCGGCCGGATGTCCAGCCGGCCCCATTGTATCATATCCCTATATATATATATAGGGTCATGATATGGTGCAGTTGGCCTTATCACTATGCAAGTGTGGTCGCCTCTTTTTAGCCCACTTACACAGTGTTTTGAGGAAATCCAACCGTATGGATGGAAAGAACATCGAAAAATAAGCTACCATGTCAATTTTCATACAATTTGGGAACTTGCAGGATCTTCATCTTAATGGGTGAAACTTTAAACCGGTAAGATTTCTATAAATTTTCACCCGTTAAGATGAAGACCCTACAAGTTCCCAAATTGTATGAAAATTGACATGCTAGCTTATTTTTCTATGTTCTTTACATCCATATGGTTGAAAATCTTTCAAACATGCTCCAGGTGGCTAAATGGGAGGCGACCGTAAATAAATAGTATTTCCGGCCGACCTTACCTTATATATAGGGACTGTTAGGGTATATATAGGGTGTATATATATATATGGAGATCTTAAGCATATCTCAAGTCCAAATAAAATTCACAACTGAAAAATGGATGGAGGTTACGACATCAGCTTCACCAACAATATCTCCCGTTGACCCTAGAAAATAAACTCCATATCTATCGAGGGTCTCCTTGAGTGGAAGAGTTACTTAATTAGGCATCAGGTCATGGTCATTGACCATAAATACGAGTGTTATATATATATATATATATATATATATATATATATATATATATATATATATATATATATATATATACTTCTTGTTTGATTTGATCGCTTCCAATCAGTACTTGTCAAGATATGTTACTCGTGTTATCGCGTATCCTAAAGAAAATCACGAGACAAGGCATCACCACACCATGCAGGTTAATTATCATCTACCACGTACAGTGTAACGACACAAGCCCCAACCGAAGGCGCTTAATTAACCAACAAGGTCCTCATTATTAAATTAATGAAGCAACATGCACGAGAGAGAGAGAGAGAGAGAGAGAGAGAGAGAGAGAGAGAGAGAGAACCTAAGCTCCACCACAACCAAAACTTATCCTTAAAGGGACATCTATTATCAGCAATTGACGTAAAGCTCTTTAATCATAATTATAATGCAGCTGCTATATATCCATATATTACCTCAAAAAGCTTGAAAGATAACATTACATATTGCAGGGACAAACAACACTAGTACTAGGATATTGATCAGTGGTCTTCACCACTACAACTACTGCCAAATTAATAGCTATTCATCAATTCATGTGTTTCGTCCATTCAAGCAGCTGGAGCGCAGTCATAGTCATCATCGTCATCATCCCCATCACCCCTGCTTGATTCCATGGGTTCATGCTCATAATATTCTTCAGTACCCTCATGGACGTTTTTGAGCAATGAGGGAGATATGACAATGCTGGCCATTTTAGTAGCTTGTTCTTGTGTTATAGAGGAAGAAGGAGGAGGCGGGAGAGTGTGTGGATGGGAGGGTCTTGTTTTTCTCCTTGGAGCTAGTGGAGTAGCTAATTATGGTGGCTCTGGTGTTTGGATTCGGATGGGAGGGAGATGTGGTGCTTATATAGGTTCAGCAACGTGGCATTCTCACTTCTCCATAGGTCTACCACGTGTGAGCTTAAGTCATATGACCGCATGAGTGTGTTCATGGCGTGATGAGCAAATAGCTGGACCGACACATCAAAAGATCTCAATACAGTTAGCTTACATGTAAAGGGTGCAGAGAGAGAGATTCTTCAAACCCTTTAGTCGATCTCTGAGGACCAGCCACATAAATGGTCTTCCACAACCACAATGCGAGAAGCACTTTTGCTTAAGATCATCATCAGGTTAGCTCTAAAGTCTAAAGTAAAGTGCATGTTCGCTTATCTAAGAGGCATCTATATATATATATATATATATATATATATATATATATATATATATATAGAGAGAGAGAGAGAGAGAGAGAGAGAGAGAAATCCCACAGGAAGGATAGTTGCAACTTGGAAATGATGTCAGTGACTATATGAGGATTAGCATAAAGCAGGTAGCACAATTGCAGAAAAGTTCTAGCTAGATCACATTGTCAGATGAGAAAACAGTACGTTGACCATGCATGCATTCTTCTCGATCGCGCTACAACAGTACTGTGATGAACCTCATCAAGAGAGTCACCATTAATAATGGCTGGCTGCTGGTCATGCATGGATCATGAGCGGCTGAATTGAGAATTCATTCATGCATGCACTTGAGATCGTACCGTACGTACGTGCCTCCGATCACCATAATCACAAGAACGTATATACGAGATGCACGTAAGTACGTTCTGTCTACAAGCTACGTTATGACTTATGAGTCAATCTGCTTATTGACTTATTACGTACTTCTATTTCCAAATAAACAATATCCATGAGGAGTATCACTGACTTTTTTGTTGTTCTTGAACTTTGATCATTTAATTAGACACCTGCTGACAGGTCTAATTTAAAAGCCCCTCAATTAAGGTTTTGTTTTTGTCTCTCTCTAAGTTTTAAAAAGACAAACAAATTAAGAAGTAGTCCAAATCAATATGTGTTTTGGTGAAGGACGCGAAGATTAAGAAGACGCCAAATTCCAGCAAATCAATGAATCAACCAAAAATTTTCAAAATTCTAGCCTTCTGGACAAATCACAAAAGGACTCCTGTAAATGATCAATTAAAACACACTGGACAGAGACAAGGTTAAAATTAATTACTTTTTTATTTCATATTACCATCTTTATCAAACCAAAAGATATTTTGTGAGCAAAACGATCAGCGAGAACGACCTTGGGTAACAATGTGCTTGCGGCTACGTGTCTCCATTGCACCGCTTTTCGAGGCTCGGCTCCCCACGACCAATCGCTTGGGTCGGGAGGGCAGCACTCATGAGCTCATGGTGTTGCCCCCATATATTATTAATTAATAATATATAATAACATTAATTAGTTAAAATTTTAAAATAAAATTTCAATACATAATAATAATAATAATAATAATAATAATAATAATAATAAAAGAGGAGGGATAGGGTTTAAACAAACGAATATGCTTTTTAGAGCTCAACATGGCACCACATTTGATTTGCGAGAGAGAGAGAGAGATTAGATATACATATAAATGTGAGAAAGTTTAGAATTTTAGATAAACAGCAATGAGCACTGAGCACTGGCATAGAAAAAAAGAAAAAAAAAATGCGTATCAATGTGGCTGTCAGTATCACAGAGAGGAAGGAGAGGGATTCTCAACATTAATGGAAAGGAGTGGCTCTAATGCAAGTTTTCTAGATTTAAAATAATCACTGAACCTCTAACCACTTCCTTACCTGCTCTGCTCATCATATATATATATATATATATATATATATATATATATATATATATATATATATATATATATATATATATATATGCTTTGCTGTAGCATCTTTTTCCAGCCTAAAATGAAGATGGTTATGAAAACTTATCCTAATCTTATTCTTAGCTGCAATAGTTTCTGAATAATATAAATATATACTCCAACTTTTCGAAAAGAGATCATTGGTCTGTCATCAGGACAGGAGGAGTCAGGGGCCTGGCAGCTGATTTTGAAGTACAATCTGGCTGGCGGCTTTATGTTTTTTCTCCTTCTACTCTGTATTGCTAACTATATTTATTTATTTATTTATTTATTTATTTATTTTATCACGTACGTACGTACGTTCATAGGAATAGCAGTAGTGTTTGTAACTTGTTATTGAAATTAATTAAGAAAAATTATTGAAACCGTCTCAATCAAT
The DNA here is from genome assembly GCA_026586065.1 of Dioscorea zingiberensis. NCBI lineage: Eukaryota > Viridiplantae > Streptophyta > Magnoliopsida > Dioscoreales > Dioscoreaceae > Dioscorea > Dioscorea zingiberensis. Next base: position 44,830,099 of record CM048818.1, read on the forward strand.
GATGTTAAATTAATTAAGCTCCAGATTAAGAAATGAAACCATGTTAGTAGGAGGGGATAAATGATCCGCCTTAATCATTCTTGATCTCTATATTTTATGTTTAATTGTTTCCAACCCTTGCCAACAACTACTTGTGGCATATTGGAAATATATAGAACACAAATTAATTAAACAAGCTGATCATTCATGTAATTAAGAATATTAAATGTGTAATGAATACAAAATGGTCTGGCATGTTGTTTGTTGTCCCCAAGATGACAATAGAGATCAACGCTTAGCTAATGTATCTTTCTAATTCATCCTCCCTGTCCCTGTACTCGAGAGATGAATATCATCCAAATGTCAACATTTGCGAATATATATGTATGGAAGGAATCAAAATTAATTTAAATTCACCTAGCTAGCTAGTTGACGACCGTGCATCATCATTCCCATTTCCCCCCACTTGGGTTTCACCTGCTATTCGATGTGACATCAATTGTGTGATCCGTGTTATAAAATCACTGAAAATGCGATTCCCGTCTCGTGAATGATATATATATATATATATATATATATGATCTGGTATGGATTAATATGCTGACTGATAGATTATATGACATATGTGACATTTCCGGTTCAAGTTCGTTCGTCTCCGGTTCAAAGTCGTTTTCCTCCAACGGTTGAATCAGACCCGGTTCAGGTTCACCTGCTTCCGACTCATTGTCGCTCCCATCCAACAGTTGAATTAGACGCGTTAATTAAAGTGAAAAAAATAATGAAGGAGAAACGTGATCCAACTGAAGACACGTAATGCAAGAGGCTTGAGTCAGATGGTGCCACGTTGGCAAGTCAACGTAAAGACAGGGAGCGATCAAGCCAATTTCATGATTGGGGTGGTTTTGAGTGCGGTTCGGTATTTTGGCCATAACTTTGGCTACAGGAATCGGATTCATATACGTTCAACCTCAATCCGAAAAGCTCGTCTCGACGCGCACGTGTGGTCCACCAAGCTTTCTTTCCTTCATCCTCAAATTCTGTTGTTTTCCCCATCGTTTCTTCATTTTTTGGTGTTTCGGTGTTTTTTTTATTTTTGGTAATACTTCGTATACCAATTTAGGATAGGATTTGAATCCGATTTGATCTCAAATTTTTTAGGAGTTATCTGATTTGTTTATAGTTTTTAAATTATATAAGTTTTAGTTTTGAATCAAAATTTGCACTTTTGGGTAAGATGATAGGTTTTAGGTTAGTTTTTTTGAAGCTATTTAAACCTGGCTTGTGGGTTGAATTTTAGTCATTGAATATTAAATAATACTTTTCCTTTGAAGTTTCAGAGACTTTCTTCTCTGTTTGTCTTCCCCCTTGCTTGCTCTCTTGACAATCCCCTGGTTACCATCACCCGCAAGTTAATCACTATCCTATCCGGCGCCAACACGTGGATAGCCAATAATGGAGAAATGTGTTTCAATAAAATGCGTGGAGACGAGTACACGTGTCACCACAGATCACGCAAGATTATTCCTAATCAACAGTTCACTGATTTTGTAATGACAGGGACGAAGGATAGTATAAAAAGAACAAGGGAAGGCTGGAAGACTAGGGGTTGTCAAAGTTGAGAGTTGTTTTGAGGCCCGAGTTCTTCAAGGAGAAACCAGAGATCGGAGCGGCGGCAGTCACGACGATCGTCATCGTCTTTAGGGGGTTCTTGTGATCGTGGTTATCTTTCTTTTATGTTGTTTGTTTCTCTGTTGGACTATTGATTCAGTGGATGTTAACAGTGATCTGTTTGTTAGTTGATGTTGAAATTCTGGTTGATAGATCTGAACTATTGATTAGTAGATCTGTTAATTGATGTTGAATGTATAGCTTAGATATGGAAATTAATGAATAGATCTGTTGTTTTGAGTAATAGATCTTGAATGGGAGTCACTGATCTATTACAATGGTGCTTTCATTGAGATGAGGTGTATTTGATAGACTAATCCATTGAAGTTTCACAAGTTTGTTGAATTGAATCATTGACACCATTGCCGAGAAATCAAGAATGAAGGAGCTTCAAGCTAGAATGGATTCAATGATGTCTACAATAGAGCAAAACCAGTTATAGAATCAAAGTAGAATGGATACAATAATGACTATCATGGAATAATCTCAATTACAAAACTAGGATCGATTCAAGACCTTGGAGCAATCGATCTCCGGTTTCAATAGTTTTCATCGCCAATATAACAAAGATGCTTGAATCCCCATCAAACATCAATGGCAATCATCAGGGAATACATACATTGGGGTTGAGCTCTCCGGTTACTCCAGATCCAGTTCTATTATCAGTCATACCCCTGAGATCTGTCTGTCTGGAATTCCCTCACTTCTATGGCAGTAATGCGATGCAATAGATCTTCAAGGCAGAACAGTTTTTCAATTTCTATGAGATATCTAATGTTTATTGCTTGAAGATTGCATCAATCCGCTTCTACGGGACAGTGATTCCTTAGTTCCAGATGTTGCAAACGACCAGCGATGTTTCGACTTGGTCCTCACTCGCCATGGCAGTAGAGAAGGTCTATGGTCCATCTATGTTTGAATGTCTCAGGTATTCACTTTTCAAATTGTCACAGGTTGGTTTAGTGGCAGCAGATTATTCACGATTCACAGCCTTGGCTAATAGGGTAGAAGGGGTGTCATCAGATGCATTGCTTGATTGTTAATTTTATAAGTGGTCTTAGGAGAGAGTTACAAAAGGAGGTTATTCCCTGGCGCCCTGAGAACATTACCAAGGTTGTAACATTAGAAAGATTGTTTGAAGAGAAGTATGGGTCTTCAGCAAAACCAACAATTCAGTGGAGTTTATTATCTCTGGATATTCATACAGTCAATACATCCAATATTGTTATCCGTAATGAAACCTCAAACAATCATCGAGCTATCATACCACAGGGAGGATCTATGGCAGTAGGTACTTACCCACCAAACTCTGGATATAAGAAGATGAGTTTGGAGAAGATGTAAATTCGAAAAGCCAAGGGGTTATGCTTAAATTGTGATGAAAATTTTACAAGGTTTCATTGGTGTGCTAATAAGAGATTACTGCTACTTCAGTGGAATGATGATGATGATCCTAAAGAACCAGATACTGAGTTTATAATTGACCCAGGTCCACAGGACAACTTGGAAGAACAATGTCAGAAATTAGCCTTGAATGACATGAATGGTGCAATACTCTCTGGCATAATGAGATTTCAAGGCTTCTTACAAGGGCATTCATTTCACATATTAATGGATGGGGGAAGTGATGATAATTTCATACAACAAAGACTAATCAACTTCGTTAAGTTGGAGGTTACACCAACAAAGTCATTCAAGGTTATGGTGGATAATGGCAACTCCTTACAAATTGAGGGCTTGGTTGATAAGGTACAAGTTAAAATGCAAAATAATCTTCTGACTTTTCCTGCATATGTCCTTCCTATTGCTTGAGTAGATGTAATTCTAGGAGCTTCTTGGTTTGCAACATTGGGATCCCATCATGTTGATTATAGTAAATTGATGATATAATTCTATCTGGATGGTAAATTTGTTACATTGAGGGGTGAGGCTACATCAACTCCACAGCAGGCTACACTACATCAATTACACATAATGTGTTTAGTTAATCTATTGCCCATTGTTACATATTGACAATCAAGGAAAAGTGTGATAAGAATTGTCTTCCATCTTTGATTGAAACTGAAAACATGGAATTTATACTGAATACTCAACTACCAGAAGAAATGCTTAAACCTCTGTTGTTGTTACTGAGGAAATACCATACTGTTTTTCCTTACCTAAATGATTGCCACCAGCTAGAGGGTGTGATCATAGAATTCCACTCCTACCAAATACAGGGCCGATCAAGGTAAAACCTTATGGATACCCACATAATCACAAATCTGAGATTGAGAATCAAGTTACTCGGCTATTACAAGAAGGACTGATAGAGCCTAGTTCAAGTCCTTTTTCTTCTCCTGTAATTCTTGTCAAAAAGAAAGATGGGTATCAGGTGGGTTTTGCACTGATTATAGAGCATATTGAATGCAACCACTCTTAAGGATGCATCCCCGATTCCTACTGTAGATGAACTAATGGATGAGCTATCTGGAGCAGAGATCTTCTCAAAATTGGATCTTTGATTAGGATATCATAAAGTATTGGTTCATCCTCATAATAGATTCAAGACTGTATTTCGCACTCATGAAGAACATTATTAATGGTTGGTAATGCCATTTGGCCTTTCAAATACACTAGCCACTTTTCAATCTATGATGAATCATGTATTTCATTATGCTCTCAAAAAATTTGTCTTGGTTTCCTTTGATGATATACTTGTCTATAGCTCCAATTAGGACAGTCAGTTGGTTCATTTGGAGAAAGTATTGTCTACCCTACAATAGTATTAACTATTTGCAAAGCTATCTAAATGTAGTTTTGGCCTTTCTCAAGTGTAGTATTTAGGCCATTTGGTTTCTGTCCGAGGGGTAGAGATGGACAAGGAGAAGGTGGTGGCAATTCAGAATTGGCCTTCACCAAATTCAGTTAAACAATTGAGAGGATTCATGGGGTTAAGTGGGTATTATCGTCGACTTATTAAGGGTTATGCATTGAAGGCACACCCTTTAATTGAATTATTGAGGAAAGATAATTTTCATTGGAGTGAAAAAGCTCATAATTTTCATTGGAGTGAAAAAGCTCAACATGCTTTTGAAGATATTAAAAGGGAAGTTATTTCTCCACCAGTTCTGAGACTTCCCAATTTCTCTCAATCTTTTGTATTAGAGACTGATGCTTCTGGGGTTGGTATTGGAGCAATTCTTAGACAGGGTAATCATCCAATTGCTTTTCTTCCTAAGAAGCTATCTCCAAATTACAATCTCAATCAGCTTATGTTCGGGAGTTTTATGCTATCATTGAAGCTGTATCCAAATTCATGCATTATTTGATTGGTCACCAATTCACAATTAGAACTGATCAACAGGCCTTATAGCATCTCAACACTCCAACCATCAATTCTCCAGAGCAGTAGAAATGGGTGACTAAACTAATGGGGTATCATCCGTGAAAAACCGATTCAAGGCGACGGGTGTCCTGCCGCAATAACACGTTCGCACTCACGCTCAAGTTGCATGATGGAATTATGAAGTGGATTGAAGAATCAAACAAACAAAGCGACCTTTCTCATGCGAAGAGCATCCAGGGTCCCCACAACCACTAACAAGAAAAGGGCAAGGGAACATAGAAAGGAAAAAAGCACAACGCAAATAATACCACAATACCTTATTTAAATTCAAAGAAGGAGTACAACACCTCCTCTTTTTACATAGAAAAACCATAAAAAGGGGAGGATGACGGGGCCCGACCCTCGTTCGGACGGACGTTAGGGCCAAACATCTTTATTCTCCCATCTCGGCCAAAGACCTTCACTTCAAGAACCTGACCAGCCGAATGGAAGAAGACAAAGCATTCCCCGGCAGACACGCGATGGTCCACCAGGAAACCGTCCGCGAGCCACACTGCCGTTGGCCCCATCTAGAACTAGTGTGACGTCCCAATCGCGGCCGTTTGGGCCCTTCAGCTATCCCCACCCAGGCTCCACAAGAGAACAAAATGGCGGAGGAAACAAAAGGCAGTCAATGGGGCCCTCAGACTTGAACAGTACGCAAAAAGACGGACAAAAGTCGATATCCATGTCGTTTAAAGATCAAGTGAACCGCCGGGGGTTCAATCCCCGCTGGATTTATAGGCCTGGCCACGCCCGCTGCAGTGAAGAGGCCTTGATCTCCGAGCCAAGATCCTTGGGACCGGCAACCATCATAATGGAAGCAGTCATAGCACAAGTCCAGACGAAGCCTTGGGGATGGCAATGGGAGTGCGGGCATTGAATTAGAAGTCCAACTGTCGCCCTTTCGCGCTTCACGAACCGCTTCGGAGCGAAGTCCCCTCGCCCAAGGAAATCTTTGCCCAGGCTTAAGTCCCTCATCGGCTTAGTTCCCTCATCCTTAGGAATTGGACGCAGACACCCGCGAAAGCCAATGGGCAGGGGGGACAGGAGGCGATTTGAAAACAACACAAAAACCTCATCCAAACAACAAAAGAGAGTTTTTACGGGAGATAAATGCTAACTTATGATTAGTCCTTTACAAAAAGTTTGCCCACATAAGATTGGCAGGTGATCCTAGGAATCTATGCGTTAGTAGCCGTAGGCATATCGGCGGAAGGATTAGAGAAAGTGGTTCCTTCGGCAGGTGCTGGGTCTTCGGCAAGCGCTTCCAAGGTAAGGGCAGCTAAACCAAGCATCTCCGCAGCTTCGGCCGCTTCTTCTGCAGGAATAGCCTCGGCGAGGTCATCGATGAAGGGCTCGTCCTCAGACTCATCATCCGTGTCCTCACCGGACAAGATCTTCAATCCCTTCTTGAGGGTCAAAGTGCTGAAGTCCAGGTCTGGCTTCTTCAGCACCAGCTCCTTAAGGACCCGGAAGCTTTCCTCGGATCCAAACTTGACCCTTGCCAAGTAGCCCCCATCCTCCTCCAAACGGTCCTTCAGCTCCTTTACCCGCTCCTGACGCAGCCTCAAGACCTCTCGCTCTGCGGCTAGTTCAACTAAGACCTTCTTCGTTCGGCTTCAGCAGCATCTCTCTCGGCAAGGGCAGACTCGAGAAGGCACTCCTTTTCTTTTAGGGCTCGGAGGGACTCCTCCTTTTCCACCTCCAGATCAGCAATAAACTTCCTCGTCTGAGCAAGGTCAGAAGACAGTTGCTCGACCTGTTTCTGCAAGGAAGCGCATTTTCCCTCGACCGCGATATACGTGTCCTCCAAGGCTTGCTTCGTCTTCTCCGCCTCCGTCTTCCCAGCGGAAAGATCTGCATCTTGCTTTGAGAGGCTATCAGCCTTATCCTTCCACTTGTCCCAGGCAGCCATCATCTCATTGCAGTGCTGGCTCGATAGCTCCAGGGAGGGACGAACCTTCTTATTTTCTTTTTCCAGTCAGGTAATCGCCGCCTTGAACACCTCGACATCGGCTTCTAAACACCTGATCCGAGCGCGAGAGCTATTCTTCTCCGCAAGGATCCTTGCGGCTGCCTCCGCCAGTACGCCAGCCTGAGCATAAAAAATATACATTGTGCTCAACTTCAACATGTTTGAGGATTAATGTGATGTCCGAAGAAACACTTACTGAAGCCACATTCAGCCGCAGGTGATCCGCGAGGTCCTCCTCATCGAAACGCCGAAGCATGGATTTGGCCTTGTCTGTCGAAAGGAGCTCCAAGGAAAAAGCAGCGGCTGCGGGGTCTTTGTAAAATAACCCATCAACAGGGTTAATCACCACCTTCTTCCGCTTCTCTGAGCAGGAGGCAACTGAAGGATCCTCAGCGGTTGAACCCTTCCCACCTCCTCGCATCAAAGCCTCGGGAGAAGGCCTGGTCCACACCGCTCCTGCACCTCCCCCGTGCAAAGCCTCCTTGGAAGAGGTCGTCCCCGGGACAACCCCCTGAGAGGCAACGGCGGCATGTCAGCCAACCTTATCAACCTCCCTTTTTGCTTAGGAGGAAGAATGCGCTCCGTAGTCACGACACCCTCTTGCTCAGTTGGTGGAGCGGCTGGTTCTTCATCATCTTCCTCAGTGATAACAATCGGAGCCGAGGAGGTTTCACGTCCCTACGTCCCTTCTTCGAGACAATTTGTTTCTTCGGCTTCCGGGGGGGGGGTGTTCCACCCGCTTCGCCCTCGACCTCTTCTCGGCCCCCACTTGGTGGGGCGACGCCTTGGGGAATCGAGGGTTTGTCATCATTGTACCCCTAAGACGGCCCTAGGGCCCTCCTTGATTTTAAAGGGGCAGGTCCTTCTGTCCCCCCCGCCTCTAGTAGAGCCTCCTCACTTCTTCCAGATGAAGTCTCATCTTTCTTCTTCTCCTTCCTCTTCGTGGCCTTCATCCCAGGAGCCCTGGCAGAGCGCCTCGCCTTCGCTTCGCAAGCCCGCACCAATGATAAAATGACACCGGCCACCTTTAAAATGTCCATCGGATTTCCTGTCGACATAGAGAAGACATAAAAAAGCGAAGTTAATACCAAGCTAACTTCCAGACCATCGAAGAGGAAGATCCAAAGCAAACCCTACCCCGAGCAATGAACAAACCGCTCTTCCAAAGGATTTCATGAGTTAGGTACAAGTCAACCGGGAGGAGCCGGTACTCCTCCAGTCGGGTAAGGTATTCCTTCTCCTGGCCGACAAGATCTTTATTATCTAATTCGAGACCTTGGGGGTCCCCCATCGGGTTCTCACCCAGAAGTCATTCTCCCTAGAGACAAAGAAAAACTTACTCTTCCATCCCTTAATGGAAGAAGGCATCTTACCAAGGAACTTCCTCACCGACTGGAAGCCAAAATAGTACCAGTCGGAGCCACATTCTCGACTAAGCCCAAAGTTAAGTTTGAATAATGGAAGAGTGAGTGTGATTCCACAATGAGTCGAGAATTGGGCTGAGTCGAGAATTGGGAGCCAACCGAGAAGGGCAAACCTCAAACTCCTCGAAAATTTCCAAGAAAAGGGGGGAACGAAGCCTAAGGCCTGTCAATAACGCGTTGTGGTACACCGCGATGTCATGGTCCCCTAAGGGAGAGCATACTTGCTTCGATGGTTTAGGGACCCTATAGGTCAAGGTAGGATCATCGTCGAAGATCAAATACTCTGCGGCTACCTTATCGATGACGTTCTCCCTCAAGGTGTTTGGGTATGCATCGCAACTAAATGTGGGCTCTCTACCAGGATCAGAAAGAGTTCTAGATGAAGAATAAAGAGGAGAAGAAGGTTCCATACCTCTATTAAGAAAAAAAGTGCGGATTTACAGAGTTGGAGCAGAGTTCATGCACCAGACGCATAGAAGGAGATGTCGCAGGAAGAAGAACGAAGAGGCTTTAGGGTTTGAAAACTACGGCTAGGTTTTATCTATGATTGCCGAATGGTCAAGATCTTCACCAATGGTCCGGATAAAGTCTTGCAAGGGCACGTTAGCATAGGGGGAGGCGCGCCGGTTCGTATCTAACGGTTCAAATGTAACCCCTGCTGAGAATCGAATAGGCACCCACCACGTGTCTCATCGAGGAAGGCCCCCATCATCACCAACTCCCCCCACGCCATATCAGTACCTGCAGCCGCTTTCGGGAGTCGTGCCCGTAGACAAAACACCCTTTGTATTTAATGCTCACCTCACCTTGGGGCCCCACACTTGGTAGAGAGAGAACCATCCCATCCATGGAAGGCTTCCAAAGCAAGCTACACAGCATCAGCGCTTTGGCACTCGCTCAAAACCTGAAGAGATACTGCCCGATGTGATCAATACGAATTGAACAGACACTGCCTTAAACCTTCTTCGGTGTCACTTAACCAGCCAACCGTATGCTCAGCTTACCGAACCAATCAATAACGGTAGATCATACGCTCATTGTTCAGGTTCGTCGCGACCATACTTGAGGAGGGACTGATGATGGGAAGAAAGATGGGAAGACACGTGGCGTCCATCTAGACAATGAAGGTTATCTAGAGCACCCTCCTCGTCAGTCCCAAAGGGTTAAGGCCCTTCGACAAACCTCCTTCCGAATGACCTCCTCCCAAAAGACCCCCTTCGGAAAGCTAGGACCCCTCGACATCCCCAGAGAGTTAAGGCCCCTCAGCACCTTCTTTCGGAAAGGTTTCCAAACGCCCTCCCCTCTCGGATTGAACCAGATTCAACCACAGAAGCACAGTGTTTCTCCAGCAGGCATCCAACGGTTAGACCGAGGACACGTAGCTCTCCAGGATCGCAGTATGCGGATTATGACCAAATGGGGGAAGTCAATTATACCGCGGATACGGGGGCTGGATTTAAGGCGAGGGTGTAGATTTAGGAGGGGAGGGCGGGATTTTACCTCCCTAGTTTTAAAAAGACTCTTCCGGTCAAGAGGAGGGACGTATTATCTTCACTAGACCTACACCTTCATCCCAGAGCCCTTCTTCTTTCCCCCTATTGTATGAAACAGGATTAGTGGATTTATTTAGCCCCAACAGTTAGGGCCAATGGTTTTTCCCCGATTTGAGGGTTTCCACGTTAAACTTGTGCACACTCTCTGGTTGTTCGATTTTTCTCTTTGATCTTCCTACTGTTCTAAGTCCTAACCTTCAAATAAATTTAATGGTTAGAGTGAAGTTAGGATCAAAACCGATTTTCACCCTAATATAATTAAATACATATATCACATATTCTACTTGAAAATAAATTCAATAAATATAGGGCATCATGCGCTCGTGAGTTTGATCTGTAGTGAATTTTTTGACATTGCCTATCAGACAGGAAAAATGAAAAAGAACATAAAACATAAAGAAGAAACCCACATTCCGAGGCCCAACCGATAAAGAAGAAACCCACATTCCGAGGCCCAACCGAGAGAGTGGAGTGACTGGATGATGACTTTATTATTATACAGTGCCATCAAATTGTCCTTTATTAAAAACAAATTAAATGGAAAATTCTCTCCTCTTTTGACTTGGAGAAATGTTACATTATCCAAGCTCAAGAAGCACACATTGATTAAACTCAGTGCTCATCTATTGGCATCTATCAGTTTTATATGCTTAATTTAGCATCCCTTGCATTCATTTTATGTATTCTGAAGCCCATCATTGGCGCACCTACATAGTAAAACTATACCTTAGATGTGTATGTATGTGAGACATACAATGTTGTTATACTCCAATTGTTTAGAGATAATGAATGAATTTCAAAACCAACAACTATAATGATGGCTTGTTGGTACCAGGTTTTTCTTACTAAAAATTGAGTCTCAATCTTTAATGAATGTGGTCCAAAATCGAACCCCTCATCTTGTAAGGTGTGGGTGTAATTGTATTGAACATGTTATGCACATGCTGTCTATCTTTCACTTGATTTAGGAGACGTCATTTTTATAAAAAAAAAAAGAAAAAAAAAATGAATGGACTTCAAAGTCTGAGTATTCTTTTAAGAAGAATTGAGGAAAACATCCTCCATTGGTGAATTAATCATAATCCTAATGTGACAAGTGACAACACTAATTAATAACTTCTAACCCAACTTTGGAAAAAAAAAAAAAAAAGCTGCTGCTATTTGGCTGACATTTGGCTGAATGAATGTGTTAATCTTCACCAACTTTTTTGACCCGCCATGAGCCATTTCCTTTACTTTGTCTAAACATGCACACAATATTATAAATAAATAGTACTTATATAATTAATAGATTAAAAAAATTTATTATAGCGGAAAGGTGCCTCTCTCTCTCTCTCGGGACTCATAAAAAACGGTCGGCTTTTTTCACCTCGCCCACGCGTGGCCCCGCCTCCGTTAGTTAATTCTCCGTCAGGGTTCCGTTACCTTTTCGACTCCGTTTCCCACACGAATCCGATCGACCAGCCACCCTCCTGACCTGACAGCTATCTGATCTCTCTCCAGCCCATCCCATGAGCCGTCTCTTTCGCTCACGTTCTCCCCATATCCTGACCTCCACGTGGCAGTATCCAGTGTTTCATCTGGGCCCCACCCTGCTATATTTCTTCCCCGGCAGGCATTGGCTTCCGTTCCCGACCACAAACCGAACGAACACCGCAGCCGCAGCGCAACGGTCATGTCCTCGAAATTAATTACCAACCAGGATAATATATTTATTTATGACCCTCCCTCCCTCCGTTTTAGTTCGCAGACCACATGCTATCATGACCTGGCACTCCAATGCAAGTTGTCAGCTGGACCCCACCACTGCCCTCCGGCATTTCGAATTAATCGGGTCCACCAGCTTAAAGACACAGCTCCAGTTGTCACACTCCATCCTATGTTTGCGCTCTCATCTTTTAATCGAACGGTCAAAATTTACGTCTCAGATCGATCTCCTGAGCCGACCGTTGCGAATGTGAATGAGAGTGCGTTATTATTATTATTATTATTATTTATTTTGTCACAAAATGAAAAAGGTTACATTACAGGTGTTATAAGAGCGTTATTGTTTAGTATCGATCCTCCTATTTACACTGTCGTCATTCAACCCATTAAACATAACGATGATATAAACAAGAACGACAACAAGATTTCAAAATTATATTTTAATTAATTAAAGAAAAAGGATAAATTTAAACTATCGCTTTTCCTTCCATCCTCCTCCTCCTCTCTGGGACGGACTCGTTCTCTTTTCTCTTCTCCTCTCTTCGTTTCGCCATCTCTCTTGAAGCCGTTGCCATGGCGGCGTCGCCGATCGTCCCACCGCCGGGCCTCGGGTAGACGCCGCCGGAAGATGGGCGGAACTTCGCCGATCTGTGGGATCGCATTGAAAGTACCTTCGCCGGCTAGGGCTCCTTCAGTTCCGTCTCCTTCTCCACCAACCAATCATCCGCCGGCGGCGCTTTGACTGGAACTGTTTCGGTAGGATCACCATGCCGGCCGGAGGAAAAGGGAATCTGGAGAGGATCCGGAGAGGGTTCCGGACGGTGTTCTTCATGCTGATAATGGTGGCTTCCTTGCTTGTCCTGTCGGCGCCGCTGCTCTTGGGGGTCGGGGATGTGTTGGTTTCGCTGGCCCTCGCGTCGAGGTACGCCTGCGCGACGTGCTACGGGCTGAGGGAGCATTTGAGAAGGTACGAATTCAGAAGCTCGCTGATGGACATACCGCTCGTCTCCATCATCAGATCGCTTATAATCACTTGTGAGATCTTTTCTCTGCCATTCTCTTTTATGTTGCAAAATTTCTTTTGTTTTCTGACCTGCTTTTCTTGCTGCTATCTTTGTTGACATTTATTTAGTATTCATGATAAATTTTTGGTGCTAAACTTGCGGAGAAAGATCATTGCCTTTTTTCCCCTCTCTCTTTCTCTCTCTCTTTCTCTGTTTTTAGCAAGGGAAAAAGTATACTTCATTTTGAGATTAGCTAGTTTTTGGACCTTCATTTATCAGAAAAAATAAAAAATAAAAATCCAACTTCTGTGTCACGTCTTATGATGAGAGAAGCAAGATGTATTAATCCTCTTGATTTTTCAAGCATGTAATGCTAGTTGTCTTGGCTTAATGCTTCTTTCCTTGTATGCTAGAAAAACCATGGTTTTGTTTTTGGTAATTGATGAAGTGATTATTGCTGTGTATTTTTGGACAAAAAAACCTTGAAGAACATTTAGTTTCTCACTTTTTTGTTTCAACTTATCCGAGGTTATTCCTTAACATCTGCAGAAATAAAAGTGTTTGTCAATGTCGAATTTTCTACATGCTGTAACCAGTCTATGTTCTTTATTCTGTTTTTCTCTTAATTATATATAGAGGTTCAGCGGATCTATAAATGTTTTGGTGGGTTGATGTCGAGGCTTGTAACCCTTACATATGTATGTTCACCAATTACAGGTGCTTATTTCTTGTGCGACGGACCTGGGCTTTCCCATGGGCCATATCTTGGAATGGCAACACTTTGTTCCTTCACTTCTGTTGTTGTCCTGTTGGTGAAAGGTTGTCTGTATTCCCCTGCCTTGGAGGAAATGAACCCATCAGCCTCATTGCCAAGTGAAAAGTTTCAGTTAAATAAATCATGGGGGATGTCTGCTCTTTTTCTTTCTTCATTGGTGTTTGCACTTGGCCATGTTGTTGTTGCCTACCGGACTAGCTGCAAAGCACGGAAAAAGCTTTTGTTTCACCATGTGGACCCTGAATCCGTAGGTCCCCTCTTTATGTTTTGGCATATATTACTTATCTTAATTTGAATCCTTCCATCAGTTGCTTCTATAACATGACAGTCCGAGTTGCTTCTAAACTTGTATTTTGATACTGCTAAAATAATTCATTGCTTCTAATTTATCCTGTTTACATATTCATTATATTTCTGTCTAACATTCAATGTTTTCCACATCCACATTTTCTTTAGTAAATATGTGAATTAGCGGTCAGCATCTCCTCTAACTAAATTTACAGTCTTTGACATGCTTCTGTATCCCTTCCTAGGTTTTGGCTTGCAAGAATGCCTTCTCTGGATACCACAAGGTTCCCCGATCCCCCACACCGTGCAATGCAAGAAATTCAAAAAGTGATAGTGAAACAAAAAGAAAAGCCAGCTTTCGCAATCAGCATGACATCCCTATTAGTCTACTTGCAGATGTTGACAGTCAGTTCATTGCTTGCCAAGGGATTACGGTCCATTACAAGCTTAGTTTTCCTGAATCACCTTTGCCTCTTTCGTTATCTCCGTCTCCGTTTCTTGAATGGAGTCCCCATGTCAGCCCACCCAGAATTTCTTCTGGAAGGCTTAAACTAGAATGGCCTATGACAGTTCCACCCAAATCGCATTATCACTTGCATAGGAGCCTGAGCAATCAATTGGCAAATTCTTCTCTGTATGTTCCTCTCTTAGCAAATGCTGTCCCTCCTGCCACTTGCTTTCCAGACCAAATTCCAGCTCTCAACTTGGATGATAGTGAAAATTCTGGATATTTGCCTGATTCTGTGAGCATGGATATTGATGTAGGGAAAAAGGATAAGTTTGCAGTTGTCTTGATTCATGGGTTTGGAGGAGGAGTCTTCTCTTGGCGACATGTGATGGACGTGTTAGCTCGGCAGATTGGCTGCATGGTGGTCGCCTTTGATCGCCCAGGTTGGGGATTAACATCCCACCCTCGTAGGAAGGATTGGGAAGAAAAACAATTGCCTAATCCATATAAACTTGAGTCCCAGGTGATGGTTTATAGATCTGAAGAAGCTTATTAATTATAGCCTTTACATTCATAAATTTATTTCTGCATTGTGTCCTGGTATCACTTGCCTGAATTAGCATCCTCCTCTTGGTTTATTTGGTACTTTTGATAGGAAAGAGAAGTTTATTTTGTTCTAATGGAATTACTGTTTTGTGAAATTTGTGTCTGTATGTATTAGCCATAAATTGTCCATGTATTGAAACTTAAAATTCATTTTAACTTCATTTATGGCTATATTGGAGCTTAGAAATTTATTTTTTAACGTCATTTGTGAAAAACCTGTATTTCAGGTTTTCATAATCAGTGAAATTTTTGTTTACCTTTTTTTTTAAAAAAAAAATATTTCAGATTAAATATTGTGCATAAGTGAAGGAATTTAGAAATAACTTTGCTGCAATTGGTTCATCTCTAAGAACTTTTGATGGGTCAACTTTCACACCATAATAGAAGATGACATGTTTTGGATGCATTTCTATGCTTTTTGTTGCACTCTTTTTATATTCTTTTGTCTACCTTTGATTTTGGTGTCTATATTGCCTTCACTGCTGTCTGACCTATTGTTTAGCAGCATATATTATGCCAGTTAACTGACAAGATTCCCTTCAGCTTTAGCTAATATCAGAGACCTTCTACATCCAATTAAGAATAAAATTTAAATTCTGTCTGAGGTTTAGTCTTTAATATGTCATAGCAGGAAATGATACATATCTGTGATAAAATAAAGTGTGTGCCAATCTGAAAAGATGGGTTCAACACTTATCTGATGCTATTACAGTCCACTGCTTTTTTTTTTTGTTTTTAAATTTAAGGGAATATTTTTCAGCTACAGATAAGGTGTAGTGAAACTCTTATTCTGTTGAGACAGTCCACTGCATTTTTTTTTTTAAATTTAAGGGAATATTTTTCAGCTACAGACAAGGTGTAGTGAAACTCTTATTCTGTTGAATATTGACAGGTTGATCTCCTTATTTCTTTCTGCTTGGAAATGGGTTTTTCATCTGTGGTTTTTGTTGGGCATGATGATGGAGGCCTTCTTGCTTTGAAGGCTGCTGAAAAGATCCGTTCCTCTTTACAATCTGCTCATGTAAGTTATTGAAGTAAGCTTACCCATCTGGTACTTGAGATTATTAGAACAGTTAGGAATTTATAATTAACAGATGCAGCCTCTGGCTTAATAACTGCGCCTGCTGCTGCTACAAACGAAAAATGTGCTGCAATGTTATAGTTGAGCCTCTAAAAGGGTGATCTTGAGGATGTAGTTAATTTTAATGAAGCAAATGAAAACAAATAATATGTTGGATAAGAAAAATGAATTTGGTCATGAGATTTATTACATTTTGATATCATTTTTTTTCTCACTTGTGGATCTTTTAGGTGGAGGTCAAGGGAGTGACACTTCTTAGTGCCAGCTTGTCAAGAGAAGTTATTCCTGCCTTTGCTCGGATACTGTTGCATACTTCATTGGGAAAGAAGCATATGGTCCGCCCTCTACTCCGTGCGGAAATCACCCAAGTCATTAATCGGCATGCGTGGTATGATTCATCAAAGCTAACTGCAGAAGTTCTGAATCTTTACAAGGTAATTCTCTCACTCTGTAAAAACAAGATAGTGGAAATTTTACAAGCTATATAATTTTCACACACAGTTACTCCATTTAGAAGTTTTATGGTAAATTCTTTCTGTTTTTCAGAATTTTTGCTATTAGTACTAAATGATGCCAACATTTAATAATATATACAACTCCTTTATTTCTTTATAGAAGAAAGCATCCTTTATTCACCAAGTTGCATCAAACACAGTTATGAGAAATGGCAAATGTGTCGATCAACAACATTCCTCTTAGTGCCAATGTTTAATAGTATAAATAACTCCTTTATTCCTTTATAAAAGAAAACATTCTTTATTCGCTGAGTTGCACCAAACACAGTTATGAGAAATGCCAAATGTGTCGATCGACAACATTACACCTAGTTTCGACGACTAATAATACAAATAACTCTGTGTTCCTTTATAAAAAAAAAATGTGCTTACTAAGTTGCATCAAACACAACTATGAGATACCAAATTTGCCAATCAAACACAGTCCTCTTTGTGCTGTCAATATCATCTCCTGTCATAGTCCTGGATTTTCTATAGCAAGTTCCTGACTTTGTGTACTTCACATCTTTCACTCTGTAAAAACAGCATAGTAGAAATTTTACAATCTATTTTCACACGCACTGGTACTCATTGTGAATACATACACTCCTTTGAATGGCAGACAATACTATTTAGATTTTGATGACCTTTGCAAGATCAAGTCATGGATATCCGATTGCTGCATAATGCCAATCTCAATCTCCAATCTTCTTAATGGGCAATGATTTGATTCACCATACTTGCAGGCGCCATTATATGTTGATGGCTGGGATGAAGCATTGCATGAAATTGGACGACTCTCTTTTGGAACTGTCCTCTCTCCACAGAATGCAGCTGCTTTGTTGAAATCAATTGAAGACCTTCCTGTTTTGATAGTAGTTGGTGCTGAAGATGCACTTGTCTCGCTAAAGTCTGCTCAAGCCATGGCATCAAAGCTTCTAAATTCTGTAAGTTGATTTCTCTCGTGTTCTTTTTTTCGATTTAGTTTCTTTCTTATGTTCCCTTTTTATGTCTATCATGAAGAGGCTTCAAATTGTTGTTTGTTTATTTATATGCTTAGCGGCATGTTCAACATGATTCCATGCCCTTATGCAGATGGATTTTTCTAGTTTTCCAGCGAATGAGATGTATTTGTTTATTATGCTAGCCAACTTTTTAAGAATCTTATATTGAGACATTGTCTTGCAGAGGTTTGTTGCGATATCAGGATGCGGCCATCTTCCCCATGAGGAGTGTCCAAAGGCGTTGCTTGCAGCTCTTTCACCGTTCATGACTCGATTGCTTTCATCTGATGCTTTGCAAAAACAGTAGCTAGCATAACTGTCAGATCTTGTCACCAGTTAGTTGGTTTTCCTTTCATCTTATATAGTTTTCATCTTTTAACCTTTTTCTCCATTCTTCTTCTTCTCCTTTTTTTTTTTAATATTTTTTTTACTTTTCTTTTTTTTTTCCGTGGGGATTGGTGTGGGGATTGGTGTGAATAATTAGTTCGGAGCCAGACCTCTTCCAGGGTTTAGAGCTCCCATATCTTGTCATTGTTGTTGTTGTTGTTACTGCTGCCTTCTGTGTAATGTCTAGTAGGATTCATGTGGCAATGGAAATCAGGAATAGATCTGTGTAGTGTGCACATATTCACCAGTATCTAACTCACTCTTCCTAGGAAAAGAATTTTCTATTAAAATTATTGCTAACGGGGAATGTTTCAGTATTTATGTATTTCATACTACATTCAGATATTAAAATTGTTGATCCATCTGTGAAGAGTATAAGAAAAACATGCTCAGGTTGGTCAATTTGCAAGTGTTGGTTCTCAGTTATGAAAATTAAAATAATACCTACAGATCATGGGAAATTCTTCTATAAACTGTGCAATCCACGGACCAATAAAAATGATGAAATGTCCACTTTTCTTTGCTTTAAATTTCAAAAAAAAAAAAAAACTAAAAACTATTTATCATTTATTATCAAATTATAGATGTATGGAAAAATTATTTGCATCTCGCAATTTCTTAAATATTTTTGGAAAAATGATATAAGTACAGTATGCAAGTAAATATTATTTTTGTAAAAATATTTTTAAGTAATTCTAAATTTTGACCCTAGTATGCAAGCGAATTCTCTGGGCTGTTGATGTAATGTTATTAGTAGCAACAAAATAAATTAACAAGCAATGTCTTAAATGAATTTAACAAAATCTCTTCAAATATTTTAATAAATAATTTAATAAATAAATAAATAATAAAAATAGAAATTATGTTTAATTATGGTTTAAATAAATTTAACTCATTTTTAAAATAAACACCCAAGAAAATTAATCACGGACAAACCAAAGAGAAAAGAAAAACACCGCAACAAATCTCTCCATCCAAGTATTTCTTTACACATTCCCCCGCCAACAACAGATACTAACAATTTACTTAATTTTTTCAAATCTAATTAAATATTTAATTCTACTGGAGTGGAGTGTTAAAATTAGATTTCTCCAACACTACTAGTAACTTTTTCTTTCCGATTTCTACTCGTTGTCAAATCGGGTTTTTATACTGTAACGCGTGAACGGCCATTAACATTGTATTATTTATTTATTTATTTATTTTTTTGATAATACGAGTGATAAACTATTAAGAAACTAAAGGTGTGCATAAACCTCGGTGGAGCAGATATGAGGATAGGGCCCGTGCACATATGGGCACTGGGATCACCTGTCACAATCATTGCTCGCACTCTAAAAAATGTGCTCTCATCCGTGAATCGAATCTAAGATCTCTTGATCATTGGAATTTTTACATTGACCGAGATACCAATAAACCAATTGGTCGTTGGTTGAAGTGATAAAAGTTGACATGATAAAAGAATGGGAAGAGTACGGTAAATGAACAAACAGGCCAAAATATTCAAAAAGAAGCAATGAACTGCTAGTAGGTATAGATCCAAGGATGTTTAACGAGCTCAGTAAATAGTGTCCAATCAAATGGGGGTAAAAATCTTGAGAGGTCATCAAACTATGTCCATATTTCACTTTGGATATCAAACTTCAATTTGTATATTTTTGGTCACCCTACTTCTATTTGATTTCAGTGAAAGGATACCCGAGGGAAACCGACAATAATTATCTGACGTGGCTGCCGGATTAGTCGAAATCAAGGTTCAAATGTTGTTCAATTAGTTAGGATTTTTGTAAATTAGGATTTCAATACCCTCCATGTGGTTAATCCGGCGGTCATATCATATAATTCTCATCGAGTTCCTTCGGGTACTCTCCCGCTAAAATCAAATAGAAGTAGAGTAACAAAAAATATACAAATTGAAGTTTAGTATTAAAGTGAAATATAGACATAGTTTGGTGACCTCTCAAGATTTTTACCCATCAAATGGTTTGTTCAATTTGCAAGTAGCGGTTCACAGTTATGAAAATTAAAATAATGTCTGCTGATCAGGATTAGATATGTCAAATGGGCCGTGATGTGCCATGGACATATACAGTATCTGCCCGCTTGCTAATCATGCCAGACTGCAATGACTCACTAGGGCTGGGGCATGGCCCGACTTGTGCCGTTGTAGTCCGGCTCACCAAATTTACAAAAAAAAAAATCTAAAAATAATCAATTTTTTTCAAAAAAAATCCCCAAAACTTTCAGAAAATTCAAGAAAAAAAATCTCTGAAATTTCAAAATCCAAAAAATTCCCCAAAACAAAAAATTCTTTAAAATCCCATAATTTTTTTAAAAATCCCAAAAAAATCATAATATTTAAATATAGTAATTTATAGCTGATATAAAAAAATTTTATTTAAAAAATTTAAAAAAAATTGAAAAATTGAAAAAAAAAAAAAAAAAACCTAATTGGCAGACCAGATAAACCGCTAAGTCACTGTATGAGTCGTGCCGAGCTGGCCTGCAAGCCGCATGGGCTACTGTCCAAACAATGCCTAGGCGCGGCCAATTATATGACAGCCAACGGGCTGCACGGCTGTGATTGACATATCTAATCATGGGAATTCTTTAGTGAACTATGGTGCAATCCACTTACCAATAAAAATGTGAAAATGTCCAATTTTCTCCACTTCTAATTTTTAAATAAAAAAAATATTAAAAATACCTTCTCAGCGGCTTAGGCTGGTAGAACATTCTTAATGACAGGTTTCAAACCTTAGATGAGTGTTAGCGCAGGCAGGCCACAAGTGCGGCCGGCCCGACTCTAATATTTTCATATATATATATATATATATTGTTAACGAGATTTTCGGGAAGATCCCAAGAACCAAGTCAACACTTAAATTTGTAAGGTTTTTATGGGGAAAGAATCCAGGAAGATCGAGGGAGAGGGAATCAAGAAAACGAAACGCCAAGACTTTTACGTGGAAAACCCCTTGAATCGGGGAAAAACCACGGGCCTCCAAGCTTTGGAGAGAGAAATTCCACTATGAGCGACTTTTTCAGGGAGAGGAGAGAGGAGGTGGAACGCGGGTATATCCAGAGTTCAATCTCCTTTACAAGTGTGAGGTCATGGCTTTTTATAGGGCTTGGTTACAACCTCTTCGGTTTTTTGGGTCGGCTTGTTGCTTCTTCTAGAAGGGTCCATGGCTTCTCGGGAAAAGGAAGGAGAGGAGTCTTGTTCGGAAGTTTGTTCGGCAGGCTCTTCGGAATTCTCTTTTGCTTTGGAGACCGTGTGGAAGGTTGTTCGAAAGGCCCTTCGGAAACTCCTCTTCCTTCGGAATTTGCTTTCGGGGAGGCTCTTCTAATCACTCTTGGTTTGGTCTTTGAAGGTCTCTTGAGGAGGATGCTTGGGGTTGCCTTGAGTGTTCCCTTGGAAGGATTCTTGGTCTTTTTGAGGGGATTCGGCTAGTGATGAGGGGTGTGAGATCCTTCCAGCGTGTCAAGGTGATGTGTTCCCGCGTGTCTCTCTTGGATTTCACCCTTATCGTGATCCCCTTCTAGTATGCTTGCCAAAGCTAAGCATCACAGGTAACAGTGATGTGCATCTGTGGCGAGATCTTCCAAAGAATGATTGGTATGAATGTATGGGAGGAATCGTCAGCTTCGGTCCCGAATTAGGTAGAGCTCACGAATGGCGGTGAAGGGTCTAATCAGCAGCGGCTCGGGGTGCGTTAAATCACGTCATTATATTTTGATTTTGAGGCTCCTTTTCATGGCGTTGGTAGGGGTAATGATTGTGGCCCATTCCCATTCTTTGCCTTACGTGGCGTGAATCCATGGCAGCTCCGA
This sequence comes from Dioscorea zingiberensis, assembly GCA_026586065.1. Taxonomy (NCBI): domain Eukaryota; kingdom Viridiplantae; phylum Streptophyta; class Magnoliopsida; order Dioscoreales; family Dioscoreaceae; genus Dioscorea; species Dioscorea zingiberensis. Next base: position 44,851,696 of record CM048818.1, read on the forward strand.
TCTGTGCTTTGATACGAGCCTTCGGCCTTGGTCCGCAGCGTCCAGAGCCACGATTCTGTGGCGGTTGGAAGGCGTCCCGATCTGAACCGATTGGGAGGGAAATCGTGTTTGTTATACCCTCCTCAGTAGCGTCTTCCCTCTTTGAAAAGGCTTTTCCCTCTCAAAGAGATCTCGGTCATCGCTTTTGCTTGAGCTCTGGTTGTGTGCATGCGAAGGGCTTTAGGTGTTCTTAGGTGCGTCACTCATGGGCTGCGGGTGAGCCATCTTCTTCTTACTGCTCCTTAAACATTTTTCCGTTGGTGATCCTCCCGTTTTGTAGCCCTTGGGAAGTATGTGATGTTGCCAAAAACGGGCAGCTTGTTCTCCCTCTTTCCCTAACCTCCTTTACGCAAAGGCGATTAATAAGATAGCTTTAAGCGTATAAGATTCTTGAGTTGAATCTTCTTTGAAGTATAGAGTTCGGCGCCGGAGCGTGCGAGTTCTCCTTACGAGAGCGGTGAAATCGCTATTTACTATGATGCCCTTAGGCTGGTCTTATTTGCCGTTCGAAGCACTTTTATTGTAGAATATCTTTAGGGAAATTGATGTGCATGTAAGATCTCTCAATTAGCCGAATTCTTGGAGGTGTCTATGTAGGTTTGTAATTATGTATGCGTTATCGCCGGCTTGAGGCCCGGTCTCGGTTTAAGCTTTTCTTGGCTTGAGTGGGAGAGGCAGGGGTGATTAGTACTATTTTGGGGCTCGAGGGAATAGAGGTTCCTCGGCCACTGTCCCTTACGTCAATAAAGAGGTGGAAGTGAAGTTTTCTTTGTTTCCAATTCAAAGGATTTGGGGTTCGGACCCAATGGGGTTCTCGAAGCTTCTTCCATTGGAGGGAAGGAATTCCGCGGAGGAGGCTTCGAATTTGGCTGACTCAAGGGGTAGGCTTCGATATTCTGTTGATAAATATTTGACTAGCGAGATTCTCAAGCACATGTGATCTTTGTAGGCCACAGGTAGGGTCTTACGTTTTGTTCACCCACCTTTCTTTTTAGCTAAAGATTCCAATGCCTTTGCATTTTTACGATGTGTTTTATATGAACACCTTTGCGAGGTAATCCGATCGAAGCGAAAACCGGCTGAATATCCTTTGGAGCAGGTTAAATTTGTGAGGCCAAGTTGAGATCTGCGAAGCTTGAAAGAAGAAGAGGAAGGCCTCGGCGTTGGGTGATAAGCCTCGAGTCTACCGGGAAGGGGAGGAGGCTTACAACTGGCTGAGGAGGGGGACTCACGGGGGAGTTGCGGAGGAGGCGGGCCGAGGAATCCCTGGGGGAGGAGAAAGGAAAGCCGAGGCAAGTGCTGCGTAAGCGGAGAGATCACGAGCGGAACCCGAGGAAGGTAGTTGCTTCGAAGAAGAAGGTGACCATAATTGCGGTTCCTGAAGAGGAGGATGGAGGCGAGGTGACTCCTCTCGTGAGGGAAGGAACGCTTAGGAAGAACAGCTCCCTCGTGAGCGAGGAAAGAAGGTCGAGGTGCAAGAAGTGTTTCCTACTGTAGCGTTTCTTACGAGCAGCTTGACTTCGAGGGGGTCTCTTATTCACGGGAGATAGAGAATGCTTTGGGTTACATTTTGCGGTGTCGTGAGGGAAGGCGACCGGCGGGGCTGCTTTCGTTACGAAGAGGCTGGAGGCGAGGACATGACTTAGATCCCTCCGTCGGGAGAAGATGGCGCCAGTGTCGAGGCGGGGGCGTGGGTCAATCCTCGATGGGCTCCATGGGGCCGGGTTCGAAATCCATTCGATGGCCTCTTGTGTCCGCGATCCAGGCGGCAAGTGTTTCATTGGAACTTCTTCGGACCGAGGAGATGGAGGTTCGGTTGCGATGTCTCGACGAAGTCGAGCTGGCGGCTCATATGCGTCTGGCTGCGATCTCGGTAAGTTCTTTCCAATTTCTATCTTTTAAGGGCCTCTGGATGCTTGGTACTTTAGACAGTGCGTATCCTCTTTTCAGAGTGGGGTGATGATGGACCGAGCCGCAAGCTATTTGGAGGCTGACTTGATCTCAGGCCAGTGTGTCAGAGTCTGGAGGCGGAGAACCCGAGAGGCTTGGCCGATTTTTCTCTCTTCTTTGGGGAGAAGGATAGGGTTGAGGGATCCCTTAAGTTGTCTCACTTGCCAGTCTGAGCAGCTTGTTGGAGGAGAAATTAAAGGCTGGAGGGTCAGCGTGAAGGCCCGAGGAAGTGAGAGGTGAAGGAGAATTTGGAGGAAGCGGTGGAGGCGAGGTGGGGCTCTCGGGATAGCCGAGGCGATGCCTTCTTTGTGAGGGAGCCTACGCAGCTTCTTCCCAAGCGAGGTCAGAAGCTCTCCGCGGATCCCCAGATTACGCTAATCAATCAATTCTTCTTCTTCAGGGAAGGACAAGTTGAGTGAGGGGAGGCGGAGGCGAAAGGATGGTTCTTTGGCCGAGTGGAGTGTAGAGAAGAGTGCAGCGGTGGAGGAGAAGGGCGAGCTCTTAAGGAGATAGCTTCCCTTCAAGAGACCTTGGGCCTGCATGCGTGATGCGTATAAAAGAGGCTGGAAATTTATTTACGCCTTGTGGGAGAAGGATCGAGTGCAGGCGGCTTTGAGAGGAAGGGAGGTGAGGGATGCCTTCAAGATTTTTCAAGAGGCTGAGTCTTTGAAGTTTGTCTCCTCAGGTGTTGGGGACCTTGTCGATAAACTTCAACACTCTATCGCCCTAAGCAGACCCTCAAGACCTTGGTGGTGAAGATCAGAATATAGGCCTGATGGCGAGCTCTCCGGATGGCAGAGCTCTCCTTGGGCGAACCGAGGGTAAGGTTTAGTTACCTTGTTCCTTCTTGTTGCTCTTGTGTAGTTCAGCTGGAGTCGGTCGTTGCGAGGTCACATTCAAAGCGGCTGGCGAAGAGATTGCCCGGTTGGGGAGGCGACCTGCGGAAGGTGCTTGACTTTAAGTGGCGGAGGAAGGAGGGCTCGAGAAGGAAAAGGTGGTGATGGCAAGAGTTGTATGGTGCCTCCCTATTAGGAGGGCGCCCGTTGCCGTGGGGGCTCTTTTGCTTTTCCTTTGTAACTTGTATAGTCTTTGTTCCATGAACGTTTCGAATGTACTGAAGACGTCTAGTTTTGAATGAATCTTGCGTTGCTTTCGCCATATATGTGCCTATTTCTTTTTGCAACTTGATAGAGACATATTTCTTGAAGTTGAAGTAGTGAAAGTCTTGTTCTTGAGGGGAAATGGAAGTGGCTGCGTGACCATGGCCTTGATTTGAGTGGGAGTCCAGGCGGTTGCGATCAAGCCTTGGAGACCTGATTACGAAGGGAAATCGAAGCGGTTAGCGATCAAAGTAGCGGAACCGATTCAGAAGAGGTCAAGCGGTTAGCGATCAAGTATGGAACCCTGATTCCGAAGTGGAATCGAAGCAGTTCGTAATCAAGGCGCGGAACCCTGATTCCGAAGTGTTTCTTTTCCAAGGCATTGACTATGGCTAGCGGATGTATTATCGTGGCGCAAAGATGAGGCCTTATTGATAATACCTCCTCGGTAGCTTGGTGGAAGGGCGTTTGAGTTTCTTCCCCTCCATCTGGCGAGTCGGTAGGTACACGGTCTCCGCGATTCGGTCCGCGACATAGGGCCCCTCCCAATTGAGGTCAACTTTCACTGTCTTGCTCTTGTTCCCTTGAACTTGTTTTCTACATAGAGACTAAATTAGCCTATCTGGAAGGTGACTTCTTTTACTTCGTCGTTAAAACTTCTTTACCGGCGATAGGGACATTTTGCTGGTCGAGAATCTCTTTTCTCCTCGAGGAGGGTCTAATTGAGCCACTGAGTTGTTCCTCGTTGGTTGCTTGATCAAATGATTGTGTGTCCAGAAGGGTGGGTATCTTAATCTCTGGAGGGATTACATTACCTCCAGAGAAGCGGTGAGGGGTCTCCCACATGGGTGTGTTGGGTGGTGGTTGGTAGGCCCATAGGGTCGCGGGACCTCTTACGCCCACAGTGCGTTCTTTGAGGACCCTAGTCTTGAGGCCGTGAAGCGAGAGTTAGGTTGGTGACTTGACTTGTCCGGATTAGCAGGGGTGAGTAGTGGCGGCGTGAGTCTATGTTCGATCGAGCCATCCACGAGAAGGCCTTGAAAGCGGAATTGGCGAGCTGGCGGCCATTATGCGTGATGAAGGCTACGAATTCGAATACATTGACGGCCGATTTCCAAAGGAAGGAAGGCGACACACCTTTTCCATATCTTTGGATAGAGGTTAGGCTTCTACCGGCACTTGGTGAAGTAGTCGATGGCGACTATTAAGAACTTTAGCTGCGTGGCCGGTAGGGAAAGGACCAAGAATGTCCACTCCCCATAGGCGAATGGTCTCGAACCCACGATTGGGGGTTAGGTGGCCGGAGGCTTCTTTTGAATGTTGGAATGCCTGCGACGTGCGTCGCATTTCGAGTGAACTTCGATAAGCGTCTTTAGACAAAGGTCGGCCAATAGTATCCTTGTCGAAGGACTTTGTGGCTAAGAGCTCTACCACCACAGGTGATCTCATGCCACTCCTCAGAGTGGATTTCCGTGAGGACGCGTTAAACGGAAGGTCGCGAGGCATCTCGAAGCTGGCGGGGTAAGACTTCTTGTAGAGTTGGCCGTCTATGATCTTTGAAGCGTTTGGATCGGGCTACTTGATGCGCCGAGAGATCTTGAGATGCAGTGGGGCGTTCCGTTCTTGAGGTAGTCGAAGATGGGATCCATCCAACAATGTTAGATTTCTATGTCGAGAGTTCTTGAGGGGGCCGGGATTGATTGTTTTGCCGTCGGATGTTGGATGTTGGCTTTTGGCGTCTTCCTTGGTGGCAAGCTTGGATTAGGAAGTCCGCCTCTTGATTTTACTGCCGGGGTACTTTGTTGATGTGAACATTGGGAAGCTCTTCATGAGGCTGTGATTACTACGGCTTTGTACTTTGGCGTATTTCTCCTCAGGAGCCTCGAATTCTTGTGTCAAGTGACCTGAAGATCGGTATTTATCTGCGGGTTTTGGATCCAGGGCCTCGGGGCTGTAGCCTGCTATCACACGCCTCGTATTGAAACCGTTGTTTGTGGCTTTGAAGTTGAACTTGAGGATGGTGGAGTGTTCCATCCAGGAGCGGAGGGGGTTATCCACTCGAATTCTCGTGGTGGCGGTGAACCAATACGTGTGCAAGACCAGTTTGGGAGAAGAAGGCTGGGTGTGTATCAGGGGATCCATGGTTTGGGTCCCTCGGTTTTGAAATAGTGGTAGGTAAGTTCGATAAAATTCTGCTGGGACTTGGGCCTTGATGGTTGTTAGGGGCATAAGCGATGTAGGTGCTCTCGGGCTCGATCGCCCCATTTAAGCTAGAAGCGACCCGTCGGGCACGTGGAGTATTTGCTTTAATGGGTGGTCAGTAGGTACCTTTATTTTGTGGGATTGGAAGTAGGGCGAAGCTTTCGTGATGTTACCAATGCGAGGTGAGCTTCGAGAGGGAGGTACCTTGACTGGTATCGAGAGGTACCTTCTTTGGTGTAATATCTGAGGTTTGTGTATCTTGTTCTCTTCCCTTGGCAGGCGACCCGATCTGTGACCGCCATAAGGTAGATGTAGAGCTCTTCTCACGCCCTCGGTTTGGAGGAGGGTGGTATTTGGAGATAGGCTTTCAGTTGGTCTAGGGCCTTGTTGCATTCCTCCGTCCATTGTAACTTAGGTGTTGCTCGAAGGGCGCGAAAGAAGGGGAGGTTCCTCTCTCCGGATCTAGAGATAAATCTTCCAAGAGCGGCCAATCTCCCGTTGAGGCGCTGGATCTCTTTGATGGTCCTTGGGGGCCTGGTTTCCATGATGGCTCGAATTTGCTCCGAATTGGCCTCGATTCTTCTCTCTGTGATCATGAACCCGAGGAATTTCCCCGAGCGAACACCGAAGGCACATTTATTTGGGTTGAGACTCATGCCATGGGCTCATGATACTTGAAAGTCTCACGGAGGTGGAAGCATGATGTTGGCCTTTGCACTCTTGGCAAGAATATACGTCAACATGGGCCTCGACGTTCCTTCAATTTGCTGCGAGACTTTATTTACTAACCTTTGGAATGTTGCCACTGTGTTTTCGGGGCGAATGTGACCATAGCAATATATGTCCCACTGGAGGTGATGAATAGGAGTTTTCCTCATCCTCTTTATACATTCGGATTTGGTTATATCCACGAGAGCAGCATCTAGAAAACTAAGCATCTAAGGAAGTAGAGTCCACAAGGTTATCTATTAGAGGTAGCAATCCTTGGGGCGAGGCTTTATTGAGATCCGTAAAGTCTACACACATACGCCATTTTCCATTGGCTTTCTTTACAAGGACTACATTAGAGAGCCATTGGGATCTTTGGACCTCCAGAATGAATTCCGCCTTCAGCAGGTTTGTTGACTTCCTCCTCAGGCGGCTTCAAGGCGGTCCGAGGGAGAGGTTCACTTCTCTTACGGATGGCTGGTTTCGAAGAGGGGTCCACTTTTAGGTGGTGCTCTATGATAGTGCGAGGTACTCGGCATTTCTTGACGGACGGTGAAGATGTCCGCTGTTAAGCTTAAGGGCGCTAGCGATTCTTCTTGGGCGAGAGGTGAGGTTCATTGCCAGAAATGCACTTTATTTTTGGGGGCCGTCATCAAGTTGACGCCTTGGTTCTTACTGGCGTCGGACGTGAAACTTCTCGATCTTCATTTTTGGGAGGCTGACTCCTGGGGGTTAGTGCTTGGTGGATTGGATCGTCCTCCTCTGCCTTCGGTGGTTGGCTAGCTAGCAGGAGGCTGCTTGATCACCCTTTATTTCTCCACACCCATGCTCAGTTGGGAATTTCAACATCATGTGATAAGTGGAGGGAATTGCACCGAAGGTGTTCAGGGAGGGTCTTCCCATGATAGCATTATAGCTAGAGGGGCACCGAACCACCAGGAATTGGATCATGGAGGACACTTCTCGTGGAGGGTCGTAGGGAGTAGCTGGAAGAGTTATGACACCGCGGGTTGAAGTGGACTTCCATTGAATCCCATTAGAGGACTTGGTGGGCTTCAAATTTTCGGACCCGATCTTCATTGGCTCGAAGGCGTCCCAAAAATGATGTCGTAGAACTCCCGATGTATCGGCGCACTCATGTACATAATGAAGATCCCTACTTTGTTTGCTATTACCAAGGCATGCGTCATGGGGTTGGGAGACTCCTCGTGGGTCTTAGTTTGAGAAAGTTATGGAGCTCTGGCGGGCGGGTTAAGCAGAGGCGGTTCTTAGTGTACGCCCACCATCCCTCGCGTAATTCTTCCGAGAGGAGGAGCTCTCTCCTCCGCGGCCAGGACCTCCTGCTGATGAAGTGCAAGGGGCGGCCCGGCACTGAAGCAGGCGGCCATTTGTGGTGCGGCGTTAAGCCTTGGCGTTAGCTCCTGCTACAAGGTGGTCGAGCTTCTTTGACTGGCACGGGTCTTCAATGTAGCATCTTCGGTGTACAGGTCCTCGGTTGTGTGACCTTTAGCTTGGTGGTAGGCACAAAACTTCCAGCTCCGTTTCATAGTGCGGATTCCTTTATAGGATTGGTTGTTTCAAAAAGCTTTTGTGTTGTATTTGCATCGGCGCATTCTCCCATATCGTATTGAGGTTGGTGTAGTTATCATACTTTCACAGGGGCGAGGGTCTCACGGGCTCCTGCGGGCCTTGATCGGTTCGATGGGCGAACTCTTCTAGCTTCATTTAAAGGCTCCCTTGGGTCCATGTTCCCACTTGCCTCGGGTCTCTATATCTCTCGGAACGGGATTCTTCCCTCTGAAACTCCTTGATCCTTTGCAAAGTTTCTTCCTTAGGCCTGACTTTGAACTCTTAAGCTAGCGATGAAGAAATTTGCGCTTCCGGTTCATGAGTTGGGGAGGTCCTTAGGAGCAGTCAGGAGGGTGCATGAGGAAAGGACCATCGAAGCCCATCTAATGCGCACCGTAGGCGACCATAATGGAATCGAGGGGTGCGACATCCCGGAAACCTCTACTCTAAATCTGTCCAAATAATCCCGAAGGCTCTCCCCTTCCATCTGCTTGCATCTGAGGAGCAATACCGGGGTTCTTCATGCGCCGGCGGTTGGCGAACCTCCGGGAAGAAAGAGTTAGGTTGAGTCGCTGAAGGCGGCTATGGACTCAAGGGGAGGCTTACGGGCAAGACGGTCGTGGCTGATTCTGTGAGGTCTTGGGAAATACGCGGCATAAGACCATTGAGGAGCCATTAGTCATTATTTACTGCTGATAGCGTTGTACATGCTGCGTAGGGATCGGTGGGTGCCATCGTAATATCGATGTTGGTTTGGAATTTCTAGGAGCAGGGCCTCCCAGTTGCCACACGATGAAGGGTGAGGCGTATGCAGGAACATGAGTCAAGACCCTCTCGCGGTCGGTGACTCTCTCGTGGTAGGACTCACGGAGGCGATGGCGTCGAGGAGGCGGCCTTAGCTGATAATCGCGGGAGATCTATACCTTGGCGGGGAAGCGCCCATATGGATAATCTTGGCGTGGCGTGGTGAGGAGAGTCCCTTCTCGGGAGGGCGATCTTCGGCCGATGGAGTGGTCCCAATATGGCTCGGGAGATCAGAATCCTCTGGGAAGCGGGGCGCCCTCTGTAGGTATCCGTGATGAGGCCCTGAAGCGGTCTCTCCCGGAGATAATGTGGAGTGGGAGCTCCGGCTTAGGGACCCGATGGTTCGCTCCGTGGTGGTGGATGCACGTATGAGGGGAGTGAGTGGCGGAATATTCCGGTTCTACAAGCGTGTGAAGCGGATGGCGGTCTTTGTCGCTTGGCGGCGTGGCGCTCGCGACCATCTTAATACCCAGTGTGATCTGCTTCTCTCATGGCGGTGAAGCGATCCCAAGGACTTCCATGGTTTTGGGGACCAAGCGGAAGGTCCTCTTGGTGAGGGCTTACCGTCTAGGGCGGTGTTGCTTTCGGTTTAGGCGAGGCGTTGCTTCAATAGAGGCGGGTTGGGTGAATGGCACTTTCGTGCATTCTTGGTTACGGCTCTGTCTTGATCTTCTTGTAGTCGCCATGACATCCTTGAGCAGTCCCTGGACGGGCCAGTAAAATGTTAACGAGATTTTGGGGAAGATCCCAAGAACCAAGTCAACACTTAAATTTGTAAAGGTTTTTATGGGGAAAGAATCCGGGGAAGATCGAGGGAGGGAATCAAAGCAGCAAGACTTTTCGTGGAAAACCCCTTGAATGGGGAAAAACCACGGGCCTCCAAGCTTTTGGAGAGAGAAATTCCACTATGGCTGACTTTTTCGAGGGAGAGGAGAGGGAGGTGGAGCGGGTATATCGAGTTCCATCTCCTTTACAAGTCAATGAGTCATGGCTTTTATAGGGCTTGGTTTACAACCTCTTGGTTTTAGATTGAGCATTTGCTTCTTCTAGAAGGGTCCATGGCTTCTCGGGAAAAGGAAGGAGAGGTCTTGTTACCCGGAGATTTGTTGGCTGAGCTCTTGAATTCTCTTTTGCTTTGGAGCCGTGTGGAAGGTTGTTGAAAGGCCCTTGAGCTCCTCTTCGCCGAATTTGCTCAGGAGGCTCTTCTAATCACTCTTGGTTTTGGTCTTTGAAGGTCTCTTGAGGAGGATGCTTGGGGTTGCCTTGGTGTTCCCTTGGAAGGATTCTTCGGTCTTTTTGAGGTTCGGCTAGTGATCGAGGGTGTGAGATCCTTCCACGTGTCAAGGTGATGTGTTCCCACGTGTCTCTACTGGTTTCACCCTTATCATATATATATAATTAACACAATGAAAGGATGAATAAGAAACATATGAGCTTGATACCAACATGAAAGCAACAGTACAGGTTTCACAAATTAAACCTCTCACACTAACGGACATGGTGGAAATAAAAATGTTCAGCTTTATAAGAATTTAATGCACACACAAAACTTGAACGATTGGAAATCATTCCTTTTGAGATGCCATAGTTGTTCCTGGATAAACCCATACACATTATCACTAAAATGTAAAATATTTACATGATGATTCAAATGTTATGTACCAGCATGAATTCTTCGTTTTATCAGTCAGTATTGTGCGTCTGATCATGTTCAATAAAATTGAGAGCCTCATCCTTTGAGACAACATTGACATGGCTCACCCTGTTCTTGTGAGTAACACCATATATCTTGTCTGCGACTCTCACAAGTTCAGGCCTAAATGTGGTGGTTATAAACTGAGTGTTTGCCATGTCTGCCAACCGGCGAATCATATCTTTAAAATGTGAGTTAAGCTCACAAGAACGGCATGGAATAAATTATAAGACCAAAATCAAGGCTTAAATTAAACTCATGACTAAAAAGAAATCATGCAAGTGGGAGGATACTTCCAACAGCAGTTCTATACTGCGGATCTAAAGCAGCATCAATTTCATCAAACAAGTAGAATGGGGCAGGATCACATCGCTGGATGGCAAAAATCAATGTTAGTGCCACTACTGTTTTCTGACCACCAGATAGTTGTTTCATTGATTGAGTTTCTCCTTGCCCAGTGAATGAAACCTGACCAAAAAGCAACACCCAAAACAAAAGAGCTGACAAGTAAAAAATATTCACCAGAAAAAAAAAGAAAGTGAAATGATACTGATATGTGAATCATACCTTCACTTTGACACCAACATACTTTTCAACTCGACCCTCAGGGTCGGAATCACGAGGTAGATCCTCATCGTGGTCACCATCAACAGGTTCACCATCCTGTTCAAACAAAAATCTGTATTAATGAAGAAAGCTGATTGCATATGACACTTAACTTCCTCCATGATCAACAAAGAACAAATTAATGGATACATGCAAAAATGTCCTGTAAACAACAAAGCTTGGCCAAATTTTAACATAACATACAGGAATCTACTATAGCAAGAGTGGACAAAGGACGAAACAACAGTAGCACATTGACAGAAATTAAAGATGTCTGCAAGAACATTTTTGCTTATGCCTACCTTATCAGAACTTGGAATAGATCATATAAACATAGTTAAATCATTACAAGAGATCCGACAAAATGAGAGATCAGACAAGTAAAAAAAAACCCTGCATATAAACATATTTATTATTCACCTTCTTTTTCATCATAACCAAATAGCCATGACCACCTTGCACAAGCTCAGAAAATACTTCTCGAAAATGCCTTGCAACACCTTTGAATGTCCGTTCAATCGATTCATCTTTCCTTTGATCCAAAACTGAAATCAATTCTTTAATTTTCTGCAAAAATACTAAAATATGAATTCCACATCATGCTGTCACAGTTTCATGGGCTGTTGATTAGGCAAATACCTGATCACCTGCATCCAGTTCTGCCCGTCTTTTCTGCAGTTGTTCACGTTGGTCTATAAAATTCATATATTGGTCAATGGCCTTCTTGTTGACATGGCTAAACTGCTTCAGTTGCTCGTTACACTTGTGGAGCATCTTTTGTAACTCTCTAATGTTTTTCCTCTTATACCTATCAGTAGATTAGACAAACAAACCAAAAATAAATCCAAGTATCCTGAGAATGATTCAATGCCTTCTTTTATGGAAATAAATGCTCCATCAGGAAACATTTTAATCAGATAATCAAAAGAACTCAAGAAAGGAAAAACATTGCTGGAATGGGTAGTTCCTCAGGGCCAGAAGAGGCAAGAAAACAAAATGTAGTAAATGCTGAGCAAGTAAACAATTGCAGAACGCATATATATATTAAAAAAACAGACTATAAAATTCTCATCAATCATTAAAGCAAAGCTTCAGCATGATCATCTCTCCAGTGTAAATTCGGGAAAAATATAATATAGAACAGAAGAATTACGTTTCAAAAGCATCAGATGGCAGCGAACCCAAATCTCTGATCTTTTTCATAAATTCCTCTTGCTTAGTAAGAAGCAAATTCCTCTTGTTCAGTAACTGCTCCAAATCTTTTGCTTCATCTTGAAGTGTCCGTGCATAATTTTCTTCAAGCGTCTATATGATAAATCAATACAACTAAATAAACAAGAATAGATATTAAGCATTTGCAAGTCTATGTGCTTCTTACCTTTAGCTTCTCTTTCGAATTCTTTATTTCCCTAGTTTTCTTTGTTAAATTTTCTATACTATCCATGATTCCTGCAAAAATTACACTTTTCCATGAATGCTTAACAATGGATACCATACAGGGAAATATGTAGGCAATATTTGTCCCAGACTAACCTTTGAGTTGCTGTGTCCAGTCATCAACAGTTGCCTTAGAGCTCTTTAGCTCTTGCCTTTTATGATCTGCTTCCATGTTTAAAGTATCATCGTTTGCAGATGCAATTATGATATCCAACTCATCTTTTCGCCTAGCAAGATTTTCAGAAAGATTGGTCTCCAGCTCTTCCTTCCTGGCTTCAATCTGCAATGGCCAAAATGTGTATATATAGAAACCAATTGCATAATTTAGGAAAAAAATCATTATCATCTTAAAATCTTTAGACCTCTGTCCGATTGGTCTTGCAGGTCAGAAGCTGCTCTTTCAGCTCTGTAATTTCAGGATTCAGTCTTGAAAGTAAAGCTTTTTCCTCAGATGTTAGTTGGTCAATAAGATCTGTGCCCATTTCAGCTTGTTTCATTGTAATCCCAGCACGGATCTGATCAATTTGGCTATGAGCATTTGCAATCAATTTTTCCTGCAATAGGTTTTTCCATGAAAATCTTTAACCTGCAGAAAGTAGCACCATGTAGAAAACTGAAAAGGTTGAGAATATTTGTGCTAACCTTTTTCTCAAGAGCTTTGGTGGTAGTTTGCTTCTGCTTGTTAGCATTAGCAATGTCATTTTTAAGCTGTTCCAACTCTGACTTGAGATGAACACGATATGCGTCCATTTTCTGCTGTTCACTAACCAAATTGGTGATCTTCTGGTCAATCTGTGTGAGAAGTTAACAGAAAACACATGCACAAGGGCATTCTGATGTACTTGTAGCATTTGAAAAAGTGAAAAGAAAGCATGTGGCAGGTTGGGGTGCTTGCTTGCCAATCATAAGCAACCAAGCTTACCATTCTGAGCAAGCATCCACAAAGATGCACCTGTATTAATGCATACAAGACATGAATAAACTGGCAAGTGCTTGACCCCATTTTTTTCTATTACTAATCAAAGAGGAAACAAGCCCCTTTACTTTTATAGCCAAAAGCTGAAACTCTAGGAAGAAAAAGGAAGCAGGGCACTACAAGTTGGGATGAGTATGAAAAGGAAGTATAAAGGAACAAATGTTAACTTCTCAAATAACCAATAATGAAAGTTTTTCAGGATATCTCTGAGCTTGTCTCCTATATCATTCAACTCCTCTGACTTTGTCTCAATAGAAACTCCATTTTGCTTAATTATTTTCATATATTTAAGCTTGGAGCGTCTAAAATCATAGTATCCACCTGTCATGCCACCTTTCTTGTTTACTTGATCACCTGATGAATAGATAACAATAGACAGCCTTCAGATTTAACAAGAAATACAAGAAAAGAAAATATTGATGCCACACCTTCCAGCGTGATACAATCAAGGCCACCACTTCTGGCAACAGTTGTGGCTACATCCAAATCTCTGCAAATCACGGTTCTACCGAAAACCTACTTAAGAGAATCAAAAGGTGAAACAAGTGGAGTAAAAGAAAGAAATTTGTAACCCTTCTTATCTAACAGCTGCTCACATCAACTTGAAATAATGTGGTTTTACTTCAGATGATGAGAATGTTGAATACACAATAGATACAAAAAGATCCATGCAAATGAATTTGTTGTGACTATAATAGCAACCTGTTGTCATTGCTAGTTACAAGTGATGGACACCCCAAAATTATAATCATTAATTTGCAGCAAAACTAGATGGATGAGAAAGGACTTAGTGATTTTTAGAGTGGTTGGAAGACCTGTTATGGCTCCTAAAACCATATTTGGTATGCCTATTATTATTGTTATGCTACTTGAATAGTGAACAAACCACAGTTTTTCAGAATATCTAGATCTTGGTTATGTGAATTTGCATTTATATAGAAATATAGAATCAAGGGGCACAAATTGGCTGCCAGACAAGTGTCCCACCAGAATAGAATAATCGATGAATGGATGACACATTAAGCTCAAGAAAGAAAGGACATGTACACAACATACCTGTTGAAAAGCAAGGGCATCTTCTGTTTTAAATTTCAACCTTTTTAATAGAGGCACCACATCAGGATTGTGTGGATACGTTATGTGGGGAACATGCACCTTGTTCAGCGGTATGAATGTTACACGCCCACCTTTTTCAGCAGTAAGGTATCTAATTATTCTAGTTGATATCTCATCATTGTCCACAATCACATGAAATAAGCTGGATGAGCAACAGAAGTTATGAATGAAATTATTAGGGAAAAGACTGAGCTTGGAAATGAAGTGTTAAAGAGTTTAATCAACACACCTATTTCCAGCTGTAACTTCAACAGCAGTGAAGAACTTTTCCTCACAATCAATTAACTGCAATATTGAGCCATGCACACCTTTAATTTTATGGTCCTTTACGATCCTGTCTATGGAACTTAATCCTCTCCGAATATCCTATGCATGAAAAGAGAGTATAATCAATATCATCACAGAAACACCAAATACACCAACAAAGATCGACTCTTACACAAAATCATAACACAAAATGATTAAGAGACTGATATTAGAAATATAAATATAGAGTAATGGAAGCAGGAAAACACGAGTAGAAGATGACTAAACTAAATCACCAACAAAAACATCAGAGGGGACCAGGAAAACACAAGCTATTGGAAATCGCAGTATATGATCTCAACAAACTCCAACTACCAAGGCCAAGCAATTAGACTAAACCAAATCGATCAATTTACACAGTTTCATAATCAAGAAGATAATATGTAGATGTGCATAGATTCATAATTTCTGTCTACAATTATAAAACATAGGTAACAAAATGAACAACTCACACCGGGTGTAGCATGGTCCAAGCTCTTAAGTGCCTTTATTCGCTCTGATTTAAGCCTGTCAATTTCAGTAGAGAGCTCCCCCTCATTTTTCCAAAGAGACCTGAATATAATTAGTCTTAAACATATTACTTTGTGAGGAAAAATAACCATAACTAGAAGATCCAGAGATATTCCCTCCATATTAAACAATCAATACAATTCATTTAAGTCATACTTTCGAGTGTCTTGTAGATTGTCCCTTTCTCTCCTTGAATTGTCAACACGCTCTTGAACTTCAGAAATTTTTATCTCTAGCTCTTGCTTTTCAGTTTCCCGATCATTTATGTATGTCTCCAATCTACACCGCTCATCTATGAGCTGCTGAATTTCTTCACCAAGCTTCTTTTCCTGGCAAAACAAATACAAAGAATTGTTCGTGTTAATTAAGAAGACAACCTCATGAACATTGGTTTGTAATAATGATGCATTGAAAAGTTAAATGATATCTAATTTCTCAACATGGGAACATAGTAGATGATCAGGAACAGGCAAAAGTACGTCCAACAAATTGCAGTTATTATTTTCCAACTAGCTTACTACTAATCTGGTTACGGATACATACATAATATAACCTTCTTGACATAACAAAAAGTCCAGTTGAAAGTTTTTTAGCTTTTGATAGTTCCATCAAGCATGATGAGGATTTTATTTACTCACCTGCACTAAATTTGATGAAAGAACACGCTGAAGGTCATCAATTTCCTTTTGGAGCCATGTATCCCTGGCAGCTTTATTTTCAAACTGGGTTGCACGACCTTGCTTTTGGTATAGAATGCTCAGCTGCTTTTCACGATCCATGATTCTAGGTTTCACAAAATAAATAGTCAGCCCTGTTTTGAGATCAAATTTCCTGCTCAAGTTCCCAACATCAATAATCTAAGAATCTAAATAACTTCAAAAAGTACCCTTTTGTAATTTCCTCCTCTTCAGTCACTTTAGAAAGGTGTAAGGGTCTAATTGTCTTCAGTTCATTGACAGATTCATTCATTTCTTTCAATAGACTCTCTAACTGCCTCTTAGCCTCTTCCTGCAGAAAAATATATTAATAGACACATGAGGTCTTGTTCAGAAAATTGAAATAGCACTACAAGTCTCATAAAAAGATACAGATTTGGCACAAAGCAAACCTTGGCTCTGGCATCCCCAGAAATTCTCAGTTCTAGGTCTTTTAGATCAAGCTCAACCTGAGCATGCATCTTAAGTGCTTCAGTTCGCTTCCTTTCCATCATCTCTTTCTCTTTGTTCAGTGCTTGAATGTCTTTACTCAGAACTTTGAATTCCTTTTCTAGCAACTTGAATTTTTCATGAGCATCAAGCACACTGTTATGCATGCTAGTTGACTTCTCTGCAACCTTCCTCCGAGACTCTTCAACCTACAAAACAGAAATAACCACAACTTGTTGTAATCACCAGATACACAATATTAACATAAATGTATGAGATAAGAGAACAGTTCAGAAGAAAGGAAACCTTTGATCAAAATGTAATATAGATATGCAAAGGAAGCTAAGATAACATAGTGAAATGTTCTTCAGGGTTTACATGCGACATTAGATGGTTTGGTATAGAATATACAATAACGATCCATAAATTAAAAAAAAAAAACCCCTTGAAAATCAATTCCAAATTAGGTCAATAAGCAACCAATAATGCTTTTCACCACCAACATAATTCCTGTTCATAATTTTTTATGAGCACTCTTAGAAATAGTTATGGCAAGTTCGAAAATGGCAGCCCAATGCACAAGGTTCACAAAAACATGGGGTTACAACAAGAAGCCAAACACTTTCTTTTGCCCAGAACAACTACAATTATGTATTATGACTATAAAAAAACAGAAGCAGTCCAATTTAGTGACCATATATCCTATCATATGGTAAATAGTTAAGGGGCATCTTTCCTTGGTGTTATTTTCAGAGAACTAACCTCATCTAATTTCTGTCTGGCATCATGGAGTTCCTTGTCAAAAATAGTGTACTCTAACGACCTCCGCTGCTTGTCAAGCTCCTTATATTTACTCAATTCTTCTTTTTCTTCATCTAGTTCTCGTAACCTTTCCTCCAAATATTGAACAACCTGATCAATCTGCTTTCTCTTGTTGCCTGATAAGAAAACGAGAATATGTCTAGTGGGAAAAACCATCCAAAAAAATCAAAAAACAACAGTCACATGTCAACATACAAAAGTAAACTTACCAGTTTCTTGCATTATTTTCAAGCTCTCACGCCGCCTCTCTTCATAGACACGAGTGCCACCTATCTCCTTCAGCAAATCTAGACGCTCGGAATCTTTCATTAAGGTAAGGGAAGCTATCTGAAAAATGTAACAACGAAAAAATGGTGTATCATCAGCAAGGTTGCTAAGGACAGGTTTGTCAAATAACTAGTGAAAGGTAACAACTTAATCTAGTGTGTTCTCAAATTTAAGTAGCATCATATAAAAGCATTTGGGATATGGCTGCTCTAGGATACAGAGAGAGATGGCTGCTCTAGGAAACAGAGAGAGAGAGAGAGAGAGAGAGAGAGAGAGAGAGAGAGAGAGATGTTACACCTTGCCCTGTTGAACAACATAGTATGGATTAGAACGAGAGAAACCAGCACTCTCAAGCAGATTCATCACTTCTGTTTTACTGGTAACAAATTGCAGACTCATCAAAATAAAAAGAAAAATAATAATTTCTGGAATACTAAGCTGTCTAAGTGACAACATACGTAACATGCTTGGCATCAAGGAAATATTCATCCTTCTTCAAACCAATGGTGCGACGCAACCGCACCTCCTCCTTATCAACCTGCAAGACATGCAGGATCATGCTGAACACTTGTCCAACTTAAACAACACCTCATCCCAAAGTTTTGCTATGCATGCAAGCTTTGCAAAATAAGAATAGAAATCTTACAGGAATTCGGTTGTCAGAGTTGTCAAATACAATTTCCACAAAAGCTGAAACAACTTGATGACCAGCACCTTCCTGCCATCTCGAAAGACAAAAGAACATATCTACATGACCAGTCTTATGGGAAGATAGTTGAAAGGTGAGAAATAAAAAAAACTGAGGTATGATAACATACATGGAGAAGGGCATGCCTATCTTCACTACGCAAGTTCTGGAAGAGATCGCTGAGGACAAAGCGTATGGCTAATAGAAGACAATTTTTCATTTTACCAAAAAAAGAAAGAATAAGCATAATGAAGAGTTGGTCACCAAAATAAGAAAAACAAAGAGTTAGCAATTTTATAAGACATTTGAGAGATGAATTTTTACCATGGAAAAAATTCGTCTTTCCAGAACCATTGGCGCCAACTGGACAAATAATGAAATTCATGTCAACTAAAGAGTTTGATATAAATAAAATAGTCAGTCAATGGCAAAGGACAGCACGACAGCACGGTGCTACAAAGCTCCCACATACGAGGGGTCTGGTGACAGGTCGGACCACTACCCTCCAAGAAGGTTGTTTCAGGTGGCGACAACTTTACCGTTGTGCCAAGGCCCTCCTTCTAAAATGGTCAGTCAATACAGGTACAAAATTGTGATAACATTTTTTGCTTTAATTCTGATAATAATCAACCAAAGCATGTGTAATTTGGTAATTATTCCTTGTAGTTCTTTAGTTAAATTAACCTAAGGTTGTATGGACAACAATACCAAAGTTTTGGGGACTAAAGATGAAGAAATTAAGAAGTGATGATGTGATACGACCATATAAAATTTGATATACTTGTCTATACGGTCAGTTGAGAAGTCCACAGAACGGATATTTCACCAGTAGGACAGATGGATCTGCCCCAAGGAATATTGCCCTTCCTATGTTTTCTTTTATTTTCTATGTTGAACTATGACAAGCCCCGCTTAAGCACCTAAGAGTGTGGTTGTTCATTATCTTTGACCACAAATAATAATGGTTGAAAGGGTGCAGTGGTTCTCAAAATTCTTTCTAATACACTTTTAGATTGACCATCCCTCTCTATCAATCCTTTAGAGGATCAAACAATCTCAGTTCTGATTATCATCAACAAAACAATCTGAATACTAAAGGGGAAAAGTTATATTACCAACACAGTTAACTTTTGGGCTGAAAGGATCAGTGGAGACTTCCTCTTTGTAGCTTTTGAATCCTTCAATGACGATCTGATGATCAAACCATAGAATGATAAAAAGACAACAAAAATTGTTAATCCAACTGTGCAGGAAAAAAGGAATAACAATCAGCAACAGCGAATCACCTTCTTTATATACATCGTAGAAAGAGAGACAGAACACCATCCAAGAGCTCAAGTCATGAAGGTGCGAAACCCTAAAAAATCCACAAATAGGGTTGGAAAAAGCGGAGATCACTGCAAATAAAAGCTCCAACAAAAAATAAAAATTGTAACAATCTGCAGTTATACCGACAATCGGGATGGAGGGGAGGAGCGAACCCTAGTGGATTCGGGTATGGGAGCCACGAGGAACCGGAATCGCGAAGCTAGGAAGCCTATCTTTCGAGACTGAACCGAGGCGGAAGCGAGAAACCCTAGTCGAATACAAGGGACGGTGGCCAGACGAACCCTAGAAATGTCAGGATTGGGCGTCAGATGCGAATTTAATTGGCGGGAAAATGAGCAGAAAATGGAAGTAATGAGAAAGAGCTATTTTTCGACGAGTGACGAGAGTCACCAGGGAGCGGAGCTTTTATAGAACAAAGAGTGGTGCTTTTAACGCCAGCCCTTGGTGGTCCGCTTTCTTGCTTCATAAAAATGGGTTGGTTGGCTCTTTTGGCCGGATATGAACCCATAACGCTTCTATCACGATTCACATGCACTTGAATTTTTTTTTATTAAGTGGATAAATCATATTTTTATTTAATTAGGATATAATTTGTGTTACTATCACATGCACTTGATTGTTTATCCTAAAGAGATGGCAACCTTCACCCTTCTAAACCATCAATCCATGAAATTATTCTAATTTGGATTTGCATGTCTTGACTCCCTTCAGAATTCTAGACCCTAAAGAGAGACCTCTTTTGGTTGTCAAAGATATATATATATATATATATATATAGCAGTGATAACATGCGGCCGGCCGGATCACTGTTCAAATCCGGCCGGCCGCATATTATCACCCCTAGAATATATTTGAAAGATTTTTTTTAGTATCGATGGGAAGATCTGCTAAAAATAAGCTACCCTGTCAATTTTCATACAATTTGGTAACCGTTTGGTCCTCCCACTTAACGGTTGAAATTCTCAGATTGATTCCTATAAATTTTGATCCGTTAAGATGAAGACCCTACAACTTCCCAAATTGTATGAAAATTGGCGCTTAACTTATTTTTCGATGATCTTCTCATCCATCTGATTAAAAATCCTTGTGCTCAGGGCCAAATCCGTGACCACAAATGAGCGATTATTACTAGGTCGATTTATATATATTTAGATATATATATATATATATATATATATATATATATATATATATATATATATATATATATTGTATGATTTGCATCATAGACATTTGTTTTACTTGTGTATCATAGTAGTCAGTCTCACTCAAGAACTAAAGAGTGACACTTATTAAAAAAAAAAAATTCATTTATATACTTTCATTGTGAAAGGTCGATCATCAATCAAGCATTTTATGCCTATCTAATCCATAGAAAGTTTGGGAAACACATGTAATAGTAATACTCGACGAAATATCAAATTGAAATTATAAATGACAAAATCCTGCAAAAGCAGCCAAAATGAAACCTCAAATGCTTACTCCAAAGTCAGTAAAAGAACTGCGCTCTCGTCAAAGAAGAAGATAGATGTTAAGCTAACAATGAAGATTAATAACACGACAACATCATCAATTCATGTGAAATGAGACACTCAAGAGGTGGTAGGTTTGAGGTTTCGACTATTGGTACGAGTATTGAGGATCCAAATGATGTAAGCATGGATGGTGCGACTTACCCCTGCTTTGGAAAATCATAAAAACGCAAGGCTAGAGAAGTGGGGAAAGTATTTGACTCATACAAATCTAACATATTTTTAAAATAAGGTGTGTTTGAATTGACTTTTGAAAAAAAGGACTTTTTTTGAGTTCGTTAGAAGGATTTTTGAGAAAAGAACTTCTGAGAATAACTTAAGTGTTTCTATTATTTTTATGTTTGAATATGTTAATCTAGAGGTACTTTTATAATAATAAATAATAATAAAATACATAATAATAATAGTAATAATGATATTTTGGTAATTTAACACTTTCTAAATCAACTTCTACAAGATGTTTTTTTTCAGGAGCTACAAACCACTAGCTTCTAAAAAAAACACTTATGGGGTTTTTTTAGTGCTTCTGTTTTTCTGAAAAACTTATCCAAACATGTTTCTTTTCCTCAGAAGTGCTTAACGACAAAGTACTTTTAGGGAAAAAAAAGTCATTCCAAACACCCCTTTATTAACGACAAAGTGTCTTTCCAAGGAGGCAATTAATTTAATTGTGAATTGATTTTGGAATATGACAACAAGCATTTGTAGCTAGTAGGTAAAGCAACTATTAAGGTAAGATTTGGAATCTAAGTGCCTTCCACTCCAAACATCACATCAAGCATCATGAAGAGCAACGTGAAAGATCAAGGGACACCATGGGATAAATGTAGAAACCACTCATTTACACTACACTAGAGACCAAACCTCACAAACCACTAGAGAAAACCCAAATATCCAAATTGCTCATCATAAGACCTAAAATGAAGTTTTAAAACACAACATCATTCTTGGAAAAACCCAAAAGTCTAGTGATACAGAAAATCACACATAAATCCTCATTATCACAAACCATGTACCTAAAATCAGACATGGACCTTTACCAACCTGGCACCTTGATCCTAACTATGGCTTGTTAAAACAATCATTCCAAATGGTAACAGAGTTAGTGTTTAATGCTAAACCTTTTCCTTTAGATATAGATAACCAAGGCACAAAAGGAGTATCTTTTTCTAAGGATCATCAATTAATAAACCCGCTTCATTAGTACAACATCGTACAACTAAGAAGAAAAATACTAAGGAGAGGTGACTTTGCAAGTATGATACAAAAAAATTAATTAATTAATTTAGAAAATAAAAAATAGGAAGGTTAAAGTTATTCCCACATTTCTACTTAATTTGAACTATTATTCTATTATCATGAAATTATAGGGCACTAAATAAAAGCCTATGTTAACATTAGATAGCTATGTATCCTTTAATTACCTTGATTGATCATCCTTAATTACCTGGATTGGTCCTCTTCTTTAATATATTTAATTGATTAAAGCTACCTATTGTACAATTATTTGTCATAGATTAGTTGCCTTCATTAGGCTCTATGTAATTGTCTTAGCATAACAACAATCTTCTATAAACATTTGTATATTATTATAAGATTTGAATCTTTCGAACTTCACATTGTATAAGAGCACAGAATCCTTTCTTTCTAGAGCCGTCTTCCCCACTCACCTTACCATAACTATAGAGGCGGAATATTTAGGGTCAAATAATGATTCTCTCGTCCATTAACTCACTACTAGAAAATGGATCTTTCCTAACAATTTTTCCTAACAAGCAGATTTTTTTCGATCATGATTGCTTTTTTCTTGACAACCCAACATAAATAATGCATGAATTATTATTTTTTAATAATTATTGCCAACGGGTTGTCCGCATCCAATCAACAATAGTTGTAAAATTATATTCCCGACGAGTTGCGCAGGCAAGCAAAGGAGGGACCACTAGCCACACCTGCAAACATCTGGCAGGGCCTCCTCATCCCCAAAGCAGTTCAGGGCTAGGGTTCTAACCGCGTCACAACCCCACAAGTATACCCTATTTTATCCCCTTTGTTGCCCGATGACTCCTGAAATTATTCTTTGAAATTAATTGGATGTGGGAAATAAATCAATAGTGTGAGATTGTCCTTCTTTTATATGAATTGATAGTTTATGCAAAGTGAATAGTTATTTGTTGTGCTTGTTCAAAAGTTTTTGTGGAATTTTTACTGATTTAATGTGAGGTTTTCATATATCTGTTCATTGATCCAATATTGTTTATTAGTAGTCTCGATTTGTTAGGAAATTATGCATTCGTAGTAATTTTGTTCCCAATCCATGCCTTATTTGATTTCATGAATTAGACATCATTACTAGAATTGGATGCCCTAAGTACTCCATTTCAACATAGGCTGTGAACTCATAATAAGCACATGAATTAGACTTCAGATTGGCTAATGTAGTAGACATGTTAATTTGTCCAACCGGTTTCCAAAATGGTACATAACTTTTCATGGTGATTATGGAGATATAAACATTTGTTAGAGAATATTACTTATTTGAGAAATGATTAATTTAGAGGCTCATTGGTTGATTTGGGGTTGATATAATGTGATTGTCGAGTCAGATGTATATTGCACTGATCAACATTGTGATGGTTGTAGGACTCAATGGATAAGTTGAACAAAGAATGGATGTAAATGCACCAATATGTTAACAACCACATATAGAAAAGGAGTTATGGAATTCCTTGAATATGCATTCAAGCACCTCCAATCGGATGCTAAGATTTGGTGTCCTTGTGTAGGGTGTAACAACGCATACTTGAAAATGTACGGTGATGTCGAAGTAGATAAGATTATATATGGCATATCGTCATTATACACTAGGTGCATGGGCATTGCATGGTGCGGGATCGTAGCTTTCTAAAGAAGAAAATTTTGAAGAGGAGGTTGATGAAGACGCACCCGATGAGAATGATGATATTCAAGACATGCTATATGATGATTGCGAAGTGTTGAACTTCTTCGTAGACCCTAGCAGAAGTAGTCAATTTCCAAATAACACAAATATGGAAGACATTAATGAAAAAACATGCAACATTACAAAGGCTAATGCATCAACTAAATTCAAGTTTGTATTTTGGGTGTGAAGGCTACTTGAAGTTATCTTTCCTTGTGAGGTTGTGACACCTAAAATGCATTAACTAACGATTAACTCTTTATTATAGTTATTTAAGTTAGCCCTTCCCGAAGGTGATACATTACCAAACACTTTTTACGAAGCAAGGAATATTATTCACGATCTTGGATTAGATTACGAGAAGATAGATGAAATTGAAAATTACTACATGTTATTTTAGAAGATTGTGCTAATAAAGATGCATGAGCTTGAGATATGTGGAACAAGTAGATGGAAAAAGAAGAAAGTCCCAATATAGGTAATTCCCTATATATATATATATATATATATATATATATATATATATATATTGTTACGGATATATTTGGTAAGACACGTGTCATTGACCTAAAAGACCACCTGTCAGACACAGGACCGTGTTTCTTTGGCCACATGGCAATATTTGCACAATTCCGTCCGCAAATATCATGAGGATTCGATCTTACGAACAAGTCCGTCGGAATTATAGCAACCCTCTTATACAAGGCGTGAGGTGGAAAAAGAGGAATAAATATCTAACACCTCTACAGTGGGTAGGCCTTATCCACTCACTACAGTAGGCAGATATTTACTCTATTTTTATCCACGTGGCACCTACACATTAGGCAGTAGATATTTTCCTACCGCCTTAGGAGATATTTTAATCCACCGCCTTACTCCACCGCCTTTCCTAAACCGCCTCTAGGGTGCTATAAAAGGAGAACGGTAGTGGAAGAAAGGGAGGGGAAAAAAAGAGAAAACCTCAAGATACAAAGAACTGTCTAATTTAAGACCCCTGACTCAAGTTTTCTGATTTAAGCATCGGAGTTAAATCCGGGCAGAAAGGCCCAATTCCGATCACTGCCCTCTCCTTTTTTACAGGTTCGTCAATGGGTAATTCCGATCGGACTTCCAGGGTGTTCCCTTCGTTCCCTCGCTCATAGCGTAAGTAAGCGCCCACACCAACTATAAATTTTAACCGTTTTGTGAAGGCCGAGGCGGATCCGCGAGGCGGCGTAGCCAAGGTGTGAGGTGGACTAGTTTTTGGCATCAACAGTTTGGCGCCGTCAGTGGGGACCCTTACAAAAAGCCAAATGATTACTACCAGAAGGTCAAAACGGATTCAAGAACAAGGAACACCAAGCAACCTTGAAGAACCTGGAGAAGTCCGAAGGCATGAGGAGATTCCGTTAAATAATCCCCTGATCTTACCTCCATAGGAAAATCCTCCCGTCCCACCCCAAGAACCCATTCCGGAGTTTTACCTCAACGTACAGCAGCAGTTGAAACAGTTAACTCAAGCTGTTCATGCTTTAGCTCATCCGCCAGTTCCTCCCACACAAATTCCATCAAGTGTGCCAACAATCCCACCAGCCAATTCCGAAAGCAGAGGGAGGACAAGGACTCGCACTCAGGGAGACAGAAGAGAGAGAACCGCTTTCTGCTTAGCTTCGGAACCCTCCTCCGCTCGGCGTCGAGAGAGCAAGCCGCCACAAGAACCGAACAAGCAAGAGCGGGCGGACAAGGACCGAGCGGAATAGCCCATCTATTCCAACGGTACGTAAGAACACAAAGATAGGATCCCTCGCGAGGAAACAAGAAGTCCGAACGGCACGTTCTCAGCATGTGTTTACCTTTTATCAAGGAAATATTGGAAGAGCAAGTTCCTGATAATTTCAGACCCCCTGCTATGGTTGCATATGAAGGCAGAACCGATCCGTCTCGTCACCTGAAGTCTTTCCGATCGAAGATGCTTCTCACAGGAATTACCGACGCTCGTATGTGCCGAGCTTTTCCCGCCACCTTAGAGGGAAAAGCGCAAGACTGGTTTGTCGATCTTCCCTCTAGCACAGTTCCTTCTTTTCAA
Organism: Dioscorea zingiberensis; assembly: GCA_026586065.1. NCBI lineage: Eukaryota > Viridiplantae > Streptophyta > Magnoliopsida > Dioscoreales > Dioscoreaceae > Dioscorea > Dioscorea zingiberensis. The sequence continues at coordinate 44,877,501 of CM048818.1, forward strand.
ATTCTGGCAGATCGCTTCCTAGCTTACTTTGCAAATTACTCAAAACAAAAGAAGACCCCATCTACCCTTCTGCGCGTTAAGTAGCGAGAGCGGGAAACGCTCCAGGCCTATTTAAATCGTTACATAGACGAGACAGCTAACGTTGCGGACCTCCTTCCGCGAATGGCTGTGACCTTTTTAATGGAAGGACTGCTAGAATCCCCTTTTCATTTTTCCCTCACCCTAGATCCACCAAAGACCATCCCCGCCCTTATGATCCATGCCCAAAAGTACATCAATTCCGATGAGATCTACACGGGTTGGGAGGAAGAAGCCCGACGCGAACGGCGAAAATTCAAAGAGGAAAAACCTACCAAAATGTCAACAGAAGACCCCCGGAAATACGAACGGAGGAAGGGTCACGCAGGTACAGTAAGGGTGGAAATAGAGGACTGGAAACCCCAACACGACCTCAGCGGCATGTACCACAGCCTAGAGAACCTTCAAAGGAAAAGAAAATCGTCAGATATGACCACCATACCCCACTAAATCAAACTAGAAGCCATATCCTTATGTAAATCAAAGAGTAAAAACTCCTAACATGGCCAGAGCCTGCAAGAAATCCCGAACGGCAAAAGAACAGTAAGAGATATTGTCAGTTTCATCGATCTAAAGGACACGATACGGAGAAATGTACCCATTTGATGAACGCCATAGAAGATGTCGTTCGAAGAGGGCAACTAGAGCAATACATCAACCTTGAGATTCAAGGGGAACCTGACTCTCCACAACCTGAAGAAGAAGAAGGAGAAATGGTGGGGTTCATTATTGGCGGACCCGGTTGTGGTGGTGAAAGTTTCGCCTCTCGGAAAAGTTACGCCTGAATGATAGGAGTGGCGCAAGAAATAGAAACACCTCAAAGGAGGTCTCGACCTATGACTCCCATCATCTTTTATGATAACGATGTCAGCAGGGTTCGCCACCACCATGATTGTAATATCCCAAAATTTCACAAGTAAAATTCAGTGAATTTCTGAAATTTTAAATGAGGTAATTAACTTTAAACAGATAAATTAATATTAATCTCAAGTTAAAGGAAATTAGAATTAAATGGACCGAAATCCATTCTACATAACTATAGAGGAGAGAGGCCTTAATAGGCGAGGCAGAGTTATATAGAATAGTTGGAGATGGATGGTGGTAGGATTCGATTAAGTAAATCAAAGATTATTTGAATATTAATTAATCAGGATTAATTAAGTAGGAATATCGGACAAAGTTAGAGTCAGATAAAAGTCGATCTGGCTTAGTCAAAAGCGAGATTAGCGGATCACGGGTGGGAGAGAAAGATGACCGTGGCCTTCTGGTCGGCCAGTGTCGCGAGACGTCACGACGGGATTCGGATCTGGGTCGAAGAATTATTGATAATTATTAATAAAATAATATTTTTTAAATTGTGAGGTGACATAAAGAAAAAAAATAAAGTATTATAAAATATTTAAAAGATAATACTTTAAAAAAAAAAAAGAAAAGAAAAGAAAAAAAAGAAAAAGATAAAGTATTATAAAGTAATTAAAAGATAATACTTTAATTAAAGAAAAAAAAAAGAAAAAGAAAAAGATAAAGTATTATAATATATTAATAAAAGTAAAGGTTATTAAATAAAAAAAAAAAAAAAAATCATCATCTCTTTAAATGGAGATGAAGAGCGGAGAGAGAGAGCGATCCCTCTCTCTACCGTGTCTTCTCTCTGGATTCACACTTGGGGGCCCCCCTTTGATCAAAACGCGCGCGCACGCGCGCTTGTCGATAGGCCAGGCGAACGACCATAGCGCCTTAGGCCCCTCCACCCTTCCAGCATATGACCGCCCGCTTTCGCCTCCTTCCACGCGGCATGGCCCGATCAGCTCCAGCGCTGGCGGCGTCGCTACCACGCCGGTGCGGAACTAGATGCGGCTGCTGTCGGCCGGCCTTCACCGGCCCCGTTAGGCGCCTTCGTCACCCCATGCGCAGCTCAGCAGTGAGCTTCATCGAGCCATGACCCACCATCCCTTTTAGCGGAGCTTCTTAAGAACTACTTTGGAGCTAATTAGCGGTTTAAGGATTTAAAAATTAAACTCATGAATTTAAAATTAGAGATGGATGAAGAGGTTGAGTATAGAACATGAATATTAGAAATTGTATGTGTATTAAGCTTAGTTAAGATATGTTGATGCGTGTGAATGGTTGTAGATTTTTCCGGGGCCCTTGATTAGAGGAGGTCTTTGCCAAATTTGATGAATTCCTTAGACTATCCATGTCATTTGTAGCAAGACATTATCTTAGGAAAGCATGTTGAGAGCCCTTAATCTCCATGAAATGCATGCTTAAGGTTATCAATTATGTTAGTAATGAAAATGAGAATAGTTAGATAGAAAAGTTAATTTCGTATTCCCATGCCATTATTCTATTAGTTTATATTAGAGTCACGACTCAAGAATCTGGACTTCTTATTTATAAATTCTTATTTCAACCATCGGTGAGTACTGAGGGAAGTCTCACTGCTGAAGGACCAAGGCAGGATCTAGCTTTCGAACCGGACTAAGGTGAGGGAAATCTACACAATACAGGTTCATGAGTTTTTACCGTATTTTTATACGATCTGATTTTTCGATTTTAGAAGCATGAACTTTGAGTTTTATGAGAGTTTCGAGTTTTATAAAAAACCATTCCATGCTTAGTATTCAATATTAAAAAAGCAGATTATAGATCTGAGGACTACATTCTATTGAAATACTTGTATAGACCAGTGGCTGCGTGTAGAGCCAGGAGAGTCGACATTTGAGTTATGAGGAGGGTGATTTAAATTACATTTTAAGTCAGAACTATCTGTTTTAAAACACTTCCATTTTATAAAAATCAAAACCCCTTTCCATCCCTTTTTGGGATGCTTGAATTATCGATATATATATATATTCGACCTCGATTATCGAGATATACTCGTTAGTTTCTTTGGCCATGCGATATTGAAGTAGATGTGTAGTCAGAGAGCGATCTTGTGTATTAGATGGTGCAGCTTTCCTCGCCTTCTAGAGATGAGCACATCTCGAGAGAGAGAAAAGAGAGCCGGAGGAAGGGGAATATTCGGACTTCATACTTAATTCAAAGGCAGAGAAAGCGAAAACGAGATATGTATTTTTAAGAGAATACAGAGATCACTATTTACTTACTTTCGATGTCCGAGGCGGTTTTCATTATTTTTAATCCGGTATTTTCTATTAAATATTTTACGCTTGATCTTTACTTCTGACCTTATTATATGGTTACTCACAGTGCAGTTATACTGAGTTGTTTACGCTTTCATTGAGCTCCAGGTAGCTTTCAGCCCACCTTTGTGATTGTTTTCGCTAGAAGTTAGGCGGGGAGTTCTTCTAGAGAGATTACGTTTGGCCACGAGTCAATGATGATGCTCCGTAGTTGGCTCACGACTCTGTGTCTAGTTATGTTATTTGATTGGTTGTTGTGAGGACATTAAGTTTAAGACAATATTACTTTGTGTTGTATTAAATTCGAATTTGTTGGTGTTTTTAATCTATTAGGCTTGTTGTTACTTCCGTTGTTGTATTTTCCCGATAGTGCTTGATTCACGACCTTAGGTTTAGGGTTCATTTCCCTAAATGGCCGGTACAGTGTGACACAGGTCACGAAAAGGATAAGGGTGTTACAATGATGATGCTCTAGTCATTGCCATCATGGTTTCCAGCTTCCAAATAAAGAGAGTTCTGATAGACAGTGGAAGTTCAGTTGACATTCCCTTTTGGAGTGCTTTCGAGAGAATGAGATATGATGCGGATAACTTGCTCCCCGTAAAATCATCCTTAGTAGGATTTTCCGGAGGAGTTATATAGCCAGAAGGAATGATCTCCTTGCCGGTTATGGTAGGAAAATCGCCAAGATCATCAACAAGATAGCGACAAACTTTCTCGGTTTATGCACTGCTGTGCTTCGAGCTACAACGTTATTCTTGGTAGGCCAACCCTCAACGCCTTGAAAGCCGTAATTTCTACCTACCATCTTTTCTTAAAATTTCCAACTGAAAGTGGCAGCGGAGAAGTAAGAGGAGACCAACCTTTAGCACGACAGTGCTATATTGCAACCCTTAAAGGAAAAGTCATAAACGGGGGCAAAACAAAAGTTTCGGAAGCCATGCTAGTCAATAGAATAGCCGAGCAGGAAGAAGAGGAATTCCGGCCAATACCCGTTGAAGAGTTGCTTACAGTTCCTCTAGATACAACCAGGATGGAACATACGGTGCGAATTGGTGCAAATTTGACAAGAGTACAGCGAGAAAATCTCATGGTGGTACTAAGGACAAATTCCGACCTTTTCACCTGGTCACCAGAAGATATGCCAGGTGTAAAAAGCAACGTCATCGAACACCGCCTCAACATAGATCAATCATTCAAGCCTATCAAACAGAAAAGGAGAAATTCGGCACCAGAAAGACAGAAGGCCGCAAAAGAAGAAGTATCAACCCTCTTGAAGGCTGGATTTATCCGAGAGGTGAACTATCCCGACTTGCTAGCTAATGTGGTTCTTATAAAAAAGCCGTCAAGAAAATGGAGAATGTGCGTAGATTTTACGGACCTAAACAAAGCTTGTCCAAAGGATTCGTTCCCCCTGCCTTCCATCGATGGTTTAGTTGATTCTACGACGGGGCATGAGATGTTGAGTTTTCTAGACTCCTTCTCAGGCTACAATCAAATCCGAATGGCCGAAAAAGATGAGGAAAACATCATTCATTACAAGCACTGGGACTTATTGCTATAAAGTAATGCCGTTCGGATTAAAGAACGCAGGAGCCACCTTCCAGAGACTTATAAATACAGTCTTCAAAGAGCAAATCGGCAGAAACGTTGAAGCTTACGTGGATGATATTTTGGTAAAAAGCCAAAAAGCCGACGAACATCTACCGGATTTACAAGAGGCCTTTCTATCCCTTCGGACTTACAACATGCGCTTAAATCTGAATAAGTGTTCTTTCGGTGTCCGCTCAGGGAAATTTCTGGGGTTTGTATTGACACAAAGAGGGATAGAGGCAAATCCGGAAAAAATCAGAGCCATTCTTGATATGGGGTCACCCAAAACTCTTCAAGAAATACAGCGACTTAACGGACGCCTAGCGGCTCTGGGAAGGTTCATTTCTAAAGCTGGCGAGAAGAACCTCCCACTTTTTCAAGCCTTACGAAAAGTGCCAAAAATGGAGTGGACAGAAGAATGTGAGAAAGCCTTTCAAGGACTTAAAGATTATCTCCGATCGCCTCAGCTGTTAGCTAAGCCGCAGGTAGGGGAAGAGCTCTACATCTACCTGGCCGCCTCGGCGGTCAAAGACCTTTGTTCTTTTAAGAGAAGACAAGGGAGTTGAAACCGATTTATTACACCAAGAAATCCTTAACGGCCTTGAGTCAAGGTATCTGCGACTTGAAAAGTTGGCTTTCGCCCTCATCATTTCCGCACGAAGATTGAGGCCCTATTTCCAAGCTCACAGAGTCACTGTGCTAACCGATCAACCACTAAGGCAAGTTCTCCATTAACTTGAAAATTCCGGACGTCTAGCCAAGTGGGTAATAGAATTCGGTGAGTTCGATCTCACTTATAAACCCCGAACGGCCATCAAGACTCAAGTGCTAGCGGACTTTATAGCAGAGTTAACCATGCCCACAAGTGGAGATGAGATCCCATCAGCAAATCCAGAAGAAAACCCCAGCATCCCATGGCTCCTATATGTCGATGGATCAGCGACGGAAGAAAAGTCAGGAGCCGGTTTCGTCCTTTATTCTCCCTCTAAGTGGAATATTGCAACGGTACTCAAGTTCCAATTCCGAGCAACGAATAATGAGGCTGAATACGAAGCCCTAATCGCAGGATTACACTTGGCCAGGGGACTCGGAATTCAGAATCTACATGTATATTCCGACTCACAGTTGGTCGTAAACTACACCTTGGGCAGTTTCGAAGTAAAAGAGGAAAACATGGTTAAGTACCAAGCTGTGGTAAAGAAGATAGTTTCATACTTCGTTCACTTCCAGATTGAAAAAATCGGTCGAGCACAAAATGAAGAAGCAGACGCCTTATCTAAAAGGGCCACGACATCCAACGGAAATACGGAATCCTCTTTTAACCTACAGTACCTTCCCACAAGGACTATTGAAAGGCTCGAAGAGGAAGTGCAAAATACGGCGGAAGAGACGAGTTGGATTGATCCCATTAGAAACTACCTGCAAGGTGGACCTCCACCATCCAACAAAACGGAAGCCAGACGGATTTCGTATATAGATGCACTTTCGATTACACCATTATTGGCGAAAACCTATACAAAAGGTCCTATACACAACCCTTCTTACGATGCGTACTTCCCAAAGAAGCCAACTATATTCTACAAGAGATTTACGAGGGCATCGGAGGAGGCCATATAGGAGGCAAAGCCTTAAGTTACAAAGTCCTGCGACAAGGCCATTATTGGCCAACATTAACTCAAGATGCAGTGGCGTGCATTGCGTAAGTGTGGCCTTTGCCAGCGGCATTCCAAGATCCAAAGAGCGGCGCCTACGGCGCTACACCCAATTATCACCCTCGACCATTTGCTATCTGGGGGGGTGATCTTGTAGGGCCATTTCCTGCTTCTACGCGACAGGTGAAATTTCTAATAATTGCTATAGACTACGTCACCAAATGGGTAGAGGTCGAGCCCTTGGCCAAGATCACGGAAAAAACGTGTCAAGGATTCTTATGGCGAACGGTTATACATGTCAATTGAATTCCGCCGCCTTCATTTCGACAATGGGCGACAATTTGATAACAAGGCTTTCAAAAGCTTTTGTTCGAACTTCGGAATTGAATCAGCATTAACTTCGTAACACATCCTCAAACCAACGGCGGTAGAGGTGACAAACCGTACCTTGCTCCAAACTACGAAAACCGGGGTGTCCAAAAGCGGAACTAATTGGGTGGAAGAAATTCCGAAGCCCTTTGGGCCCTCTGGGACAACTGCAAGAACTCCCACAGGGGAAAGCCCATTCTCTCTTACTTACGGAGCCGAAGCCGTCATTCCCGCAGAAATAGGAATGCCTACCTTGTGAAGACAACAGACTTTCTCGTTAGAAGAAAACGAGAAAAATCTCCGAGCGGAACTTGATTTACGCGAAGAATGAAGAATAGCGGCGGAAACAAAGGCGGCTATCTATCGCCAAAGAGTGAAAGGTTCTATGACACAAGGATGAAAAGAGTCTTCTTCCAAATCGGTGATCTGGTCCTGAGAGAAAATGAATTCCAAGGAAATAAAAGCCGAATGTGGAAGCTAACTCCTAACTGGGAAGGCCCTTATGTCATTCAGAGAATTGTCCGAGCAGGCACTTACTATCTAGTAAATATGGAAGGAAAAACACTCAAACGCCCATTTCATGCCGAGCACCTACGACGCTACTATCAGTAAAAACTGTGGAAGTCTCTTAAATTTCTCATGGAATAAAGGGTCAAGTCTTTCCCATTCTACAAAAATGCGGTGAAATTCCCATTCTACAAAAATGCGGTGAAATTCTCATTCTACAAAAATGCGGTGAAATTCCCATTCCTAAAGGATGAGTCAGAATTATCCTACAAGGATAAAACGACAACTCTCATCCAAAATCAAGGGGCAAGATCCCGATCGAAATATGAGGCAACAATCTCATTTATGAAGACGAGCACCTTACTCAACAACTTAAAGTCCCATGATCGGTCTAAGGAGAGAAGAACCCGTTACAAAGCGTATCTTACCAGCCAAATGAAGAAGGAAAGACTTTACGAAGGACTTCACAAACACTTCTTTCTTGCATGGTTTGAACAACCATTACTCGGGAATAAATCTTCACCAAAATAAAGGTTTGCATTTCATTCATATGAATAGAAGATACATTCCAAATGACTAAAGATTTACAAGAACAGTTCACAAAAATGCTAAAATATCCCTAAGAACTAGGACCCTCGGGGCAACCAGCTACTTCTAAAGGAACTTGAGTTGAAGGCTCCGAGGGGGCGGGAGCAGAAGCCTCTGGGGCCTTAATAAGTTGTTGCTCTTTTAGTTCCATGTAAGTCTTTAAAACCCCAGCAAGCCCCATAGACAGCACTTCCGCCGGAGGAACATGGTGACCCACCTGTTGCACCACCGAATATATACGGGTAGCGCCTTCTTTAGCTTTCGCCCTAAGCCGGGCAACCTCCTTCTCTAGTTTATCGGCTCGCTCTATTAAATCCTTAATTTCTTGCGAGTCGGATTTAGGAGCTTTCAAGCGGGAAGCTAAGTCTTCCCTGAGTGTGTCGCGCTCCCCTTTTACTTCAGCCAACTCAGCTTGAACGGAGGCAAACTCAGCAGCCTTCATCTTTAGGTCCCATCGAGCTGCAGCTCGCTCATCCTGAATAGATTTAAGTTCCTTCTTCAAACTGCTGGATTCATTTTGTAACTGTTTGATATTCTCCTCAGCAGTAAGAAGAGAACCCTTGGAAATAGATAACTGGGCCGCTAGATCGTTCTTCTCCTTTTCCATAGTAACCAGCTGTTGCAGCCGCTCGGCTTTATCTCGCTCAAGGGCCTGGATAGCCTCAAGCTGTTCTTTCTCCTTTTCTTCTAAAGCCACCACCCTAGAGCTTAACTGGCGATATACGCCTTGCTTTCGTTTCCATCTTTGCCAAATCTTCTTGGCAAAGATTACCAACTTCGATCCGCCCGGTCGCGACCTACAAAATAATAGATAAATCATCGACGTTCACACCGAACTCGAAAGAACTAGCTGGTAACCTAAGAATAGCTCTTACCAACATGACCGAACGGAATAATTGAGAGGTGGCCTCTTCCCTTCCACTCTATGAAGTTTAGGCGAGAGTCATTCGGTCTCATGGCCATCAAAGCTTGATCTTTGTAGTAACGACATCCCGAAAGGGGACATCTTCGGAGGGCACCTCCTTCCCTTGAGGTGCCGATCCCCTTAAAACCGAGTCCGCCACCCTCAATTTGTCCAGGAGAGCCGCTTATCCTGCCTCCGCCTGTAAAATAGACCCTAGGTTCAAGATTCTGAACGAAGCATACCCATAGAAAATGTATACATCGAGATTCTCACCTCCATAAGAAAGATATCCTCCTATTTGGAAGAAGGACCTTCGAAATTAGAGACAAGGCCGGCGGACTTCTTCCGCATCTGACTTCTCCGGAGGCACCTCCGCTTGTTCTCCTACAATTAGGGACCCGATGCGTCCTCGGAATTCTTTCTCTTTGTCCTCTTCTCCCGTGAGGACCCTGCATTAAGGTCGCTTTTGACCCCCTTCTTGGAAGAGTCAACTTCTTTTCTCTTCCTCTTCCTCTTTTCCTCCTTGGAGGTATCAGCGCCTGTGCTAGACACCGCCTCCTTCTTCTTCCGCCCGCGAGGCAAAGGCGGATGAACTTCACCTTCAAAAGAGGCCAAAAGGCCCTTAACGTAGCTCAGGTCCTCGTCCTCCATCGGATTTTCTGCAAGGGGAATTCCGAAACAAGTTAGCTATCATAGTTACAATTAAGCTATATCAGAGACACGAGTAAGTCCTACCGGAGGACACTATTAAACGACATTTAACAAGATTTTCTTTTGTCAAGAACTCATCCATATACACTTTGGATAGCCCCGTCATCGACTTAAGAAGAACCTCCTCTTCTTTCGTCATTTCCCACAGGCAATATCCGTTCGGGGAACCTCCCACTTGGTTCGGACATCCCACTCGGATTTACTTTTAACAAAGAAAAATTTACTCTTCCATCGTTTAATGGAAGAGGGAACTTTCCCTAAAAACTTCCTCCGAGAATGAGCCGAAAAGTAATACCAGTCGGCATTGGACTCTAAGCATAGACTAAATAACATACGGAACCAACGGACAGTCGGATTTACTCCATAATTCTTGAAAACAACAACAAAACCGTTCAGTAATCTCCAAGAATTCGGGGTCAACTGCGAAGGACACAAGTGATATTCCTCTAGGATCGCCTTGGCAAAGTTAGAAAAGGGAAGCCTAAGGCCACCCGATAGCGCATCCTGATAGATGGCTATCTCCCCTTCCCTGGGAGAACTTGCCCTCTCCCCAGAACAGGGAACCCTAACCTCAAACAGAGAGGGGTCTATCTCATATCTTTCCACTAGGCTATCTACATCCTTTTGCCCAAGGAGACTTATGAACGTACCCGACCCCCTACCCATTACCCTAGACGCAGGATGAATTAGCGGACCCTGAACTAGAACATCCCTAGGTTCGCTTGGAGCCGCACCAGAAATCACGGGGTTGGACGGTGAAGGGATCAGAGGTCCATAAGAAGAACTAGAGGAAGAAGATGTCGCACTAGCCATTACCTTAGAAGGAAAAAAGACAAGAAAAAGACACAGAAAGCTTAGACCAAGGTTCGCCGGAGAAGAAGAAGTCTTAGGAAGAAGACGACACGCTTCCACTTTCGAGATAAAACCTTTTCTTTTCTGCCTGTACGATTCCGCTTATAAGCAAAGAAGATGGATCCTTCACCGTTGGATCATAGAGCCACACCACTATCGAACCATCGAACCAAAGGTCCTCGAATCGGGACCGTCCAAATAACCATCATTACACCTCCTCAAACAGTTCAAAATTCCGTCCACGTCAGCATGCCAAAAGCCGCCTGACACATATAGAAAACCACGCTCATCACCCATCATGATGTTGACAAACGCGCACGCCGCGCACGTCGCACCACTATCTCCCTTTAAAGCCAAATAGTAGAAGGGACACGTGTCTTCTCAGGGCTTTAAAGCCAAATAGTAGAAGGGACACGTGTCTTCTCAGGGAGCAATGAGTGTTATATGGGAAGTGGAGCCTGTGCTGTAGAAGACAAGACACACACTCCAACATAGGATCATCAGTGATGGCCTCATAAAAACACCAAAGAATTTAGAAGCAAAACGACAAATGATCATTTAGTCATGTTACAGGACGATCAAAAAAAAAAAAAAAAAAACAACAACAACAACAAACAAAACAAACAGCAAAGCAAACCCTAAACATGTTTTCCGACGGACTCCCCTAGCTAAACATCCGCGGACCCATCCGAAGACACGCTCGGATAAGACACAGAGGAGACAAATAGACTTCCGCAACCATCATTATCCTCATTATTATTGGGGGAACCTGGTTCGGCGCGGGGGTGAAGGTGGGGGCCCACCTCTCTACGACAGGAGTCATCTCCAAACATCTCAACTTCGAAACGCATACGCCCTGCATAAGTAAAAATTAAGAGGTCCCCCGCCTCCACGTCGTGATCAACATAGAAAGCTTCCCACCCTGCATCGATGCTCATCTCGCCCACACCCCTGTCAATCAACAGAATAGACGGCCATACACAGCCATTCGGACTTACCAAATGGATCACACCAGTCCTTAATTCTGATAGATGCTCGTAAGAAGAACTGGGAATTCGTAAGTGTCGAGAACACTGAGAAAAATTAAAAAAATTATAAAAAGACAAGCGTTGAACCATGATGCAAAGACAAAAGTTTTACAAAAGACTTCTGGCCAAACACACTATCCATACAAGCCCTTAAATAGAAGAACCTATTGACACTATAGGCAAGAATTCCGGAAGAAAAATTTACCTCGATACTTAAAGGATAACACACGAACGCGTCGATTGGCCTATTAAAGCACATGTACTTTAGACGTCGTAGACGTAGACAGAGCCTACGCCTACATAGACATGGTGAAAAATACTTGTTCTCGAACCAAGCGAAACGTGCGATTAGCTCACCCCTCGCTCAGATTTTTCGAACAAGTACACTTTGGAGGGACTATTGTTACGGATATATTTGGTAAGACACATGTCATTAACCTAAAAGACCACCTGTCACATACAGGACCGTGTTTCTTTGGCCACATAGCAATATTTGTACAATTCCGTTCGACAAATATCATGAGGATTCGATCTTACGAACAAGTCCATCGGAATTATAGCAACCCTCTTATACAAGGCGTGAGGTGGAAAAAGAGGAATAAATATCTAACACCTCTACAGTGGGTAGGCCTTATCCACTCACTACAGTACGCAGATATTTACTTTATTTTTACCCACGTGGCACCTACACATTAGGAAGTAGATATTTTCTTACCGCCTTAGGAGATATTTTAACCCACCGCCTTACTCCACCGCCTTTCCTAAACCGCCTCTAGGGTGCTATAAAAGGAGAACGGTAGTGGAAGAAAGGGAGGGGAAAAAAAGAGAAAACCTCAAGATACAAAGAACTGTCTAATTTAAGACCCCTGACTCAAGTTTTCTGATTTAAGCATCGGAGTTAAATCCGGGCAGAAAGGCCCAATTCCGATCACTGCCCTTTCCTTTTTACGAGGTTCACAATGGGTAATTCCGATCGGACTTCCGTGGTGTTCCCTTCATTCCACTGTTCATAAGTAAGTAAGCGTCCACACCAACTATAAATTTTAACCGTTTGTGAGAAGGTGAGGCGGATCACTGCGGCAGTAGCCAAGGTGTGAGGTGGACCAGTTTTTGGCATCAACATATATATATATATATATATATATATATATATATATATATATATATATATATATTTTGAGGGTTTAATAAAAATAATAATAATATATATGTATAGGTATATATATATATAAATATATTATTACGAGGGTTTAATAAAAATAAAATAAAGTAATTTATATATAAGGAAGGCAGTGTGAATAGACATGGCCACCATTAATGGAGTTAGAAAGCTCATTTTAGATCAAAACGTGTGAGAGGAAGCCAGGTACGTGAAGGAATTCTTTTGAATTGAAATGCTTGGATTTGATGGAGGGATTTAATTAGAAAGAATCAACGTCTCCGCTGAACTCCGCTGGCTAGCGATGGTAGGATGCAATCACGCTATTTGTTTTCCATATCAACGAGATTTTGAATCTCCATCCGTGTGTTCTATAAGAGGGAGAACCTTGGAAACCTAGTATCGCCGCCGCTGCAACGAGGAAGGAACGGCTCCTCTTCTGAACCCCAACCACCAGACGTGGAGTTAGAGATGTAGAAGAGAAGGATAGACCAGAGCTTCGTTCGTTTTGTGCGGTCGTGAGTTCACCGGCATCAGGAAGACGTGCTGGACACCGACAACGAACGACTGGATCGAACCCCCAGGGAGCTTCAGCATACCGCCACGGTGAGTCTCTAAGCTTCTGTGAACCTGCACAAGTGGAACTTGTTGGCATGCATAGATAATGAAGTATTAAAGGTTGCAATGGTTCTCTGTTAAACATGCAAGGTTTATTAGCTTTAAGTGAAAAGCATGTTCATACTTGTATGTATGGCTTATGGGGTTGAAGTATGATAGTAGATGATGAACTAATATGTGTTAATTATTGACAGTAGAGCTTCAGAGTTTTTGATGAGGCTTTTGGTAGAGGATTTAAAGAGTATGCTTGTTAATCAACTATAGGTTGGTTAGGTGATCGGTTGGGGAGTCTCATATTGGATTAAACATGTATAGTTCCAAGGAGACCATGTGTGGTAATGAAACAAAGGTGTAATCATGACTTGGGTTTGTAAGAGTAGTGCTTGAGAGCATGATAAGATTGCAGAGAGAATGATGAAAGCATGTGACTGTGTGATCAATATAAGAGTTATTGATTGGGTGAGTTTATTAGAAAGCATAGATGTGGATCTAGTTTTCAGGGATGGTTGATGGGCTTTTTCATGTTCAAAGTCTGGTTAATCAAGTTAGTGATGTTAAAGAAGTTGGGTTCAACCATGACCAACCAGGTTAATCAAGTTTGCAATTGATTAGTGACATGCTATCTGGCTATCCTCTTAGATGGACAGCTGGGTCATTTGTATTTTCCTGATTGAGACGTGTAATATATTGTTAAAAAGATGAGGGAAAGATCTTTCTAATGAACCTTTGATCAGCCAATCAGGTTCCCAGATTAGAAGTTATGAGCAGATTATTATGACTCCGCAGAATGAACAAAATTCTGCATTAACTTTAATAATAACAATGAACCACTTTGCTTATGATAATAGCACTAAGTTATGGTTATCGTTACCAGATTTGGACGTAGAGCGCTGAGCCACATCAGGAGTGACACGTGACAGCTGGGTCATTTGTATTTCCCTGATCAATACGTGTAATATACCGTTAGAAAGATGAGGGAAATATCTTTTTAAAAAATCTTGGATCAGCCATATCGGGTTCCCGGATTAGAAGTTATGAGCAGATCATTATGACCAAAATGAGTACAATTCTGCATGAACACTAATAATAATAATGAACCACTTTGCTTATGATAATAGCACTAAGTTATGGTTATCCTTAACATATTTGGGCGTAGAGTGCTGAGCCACGTTAGGAGTGACACGGGTCAGTCGAGCTGGCTTTTGATAGAGGTAAGTACACTTTTCTAGCACCCACTCTACAAAATGTTCTTTGGCTTTATTAGTCTCATGTTCATGATATTGTTTGTTATCATGTTTCTTGATTTGTTGGCTTGTTGCCACGTTGATCACATACATGTATATATCTGTTTTCTTTTTTTGTTGGATTCTTATTGAGCATGGCTGCTCTCTATGATAATAATAAAGATTAACAAAAAAATGTTTTCTAAAACTTACAACATTTTGCGGTGGGTTTTATAAAAACCGCCGCAAAATTCATATATTTAGTGGCGATTTTATCAAAACCACCGCTAAATGCATGAATTTAGTGATTGTTCAACGAACCACCGCGCTAACCGCCGCAAATTCTACATTTAGTGGCAGTTTTCTAAAACCGCTGCGAAATGCTCATCGCGAAACGCCTTACTTCTTGTAGTGATCGGTGTAGGTTTTCTCCTTCTTGAAGGTATTTTTCTCCAGTGTCTTGCTACTAACAAAGCAGAAGGCTCTTGAACCATGCGTGGGTGATTCCCATGAGTGTTATGGGAAATGCTCGACACATGACAACCTCCGTGGTCCTATTGACCAGCATCACGATATTGTAAGTTTCGATCTGCTTGACTGAATCTATGGAGCTATCATAAGATCAGATATTCGAGGGTCGGAAGTTGTCGAGAAATGGAGCTTCCCAGATTTCCCGGATGAACCAGGGTAACAGCTTAGGTACATGTCTCATGAAGCTCTCCTTGTCAGAAGGGGCATGGCGTTGAGTCCCAGGGGATGAACGATGTTGTTGCCGCAGTTTGAGAGACATGGAGCTGTCAAAGGAGGTGTTGTCGCTCTCTTTTCTCCCCGAGGCCTCACCTCGCGCCGGGAATTGCGCCTTCTTCGGGACTAAGTCGACCTTGAGCTATCTGATGAGGGCATTATGCTTACGCTCCTTTCTTTGGATTTTGCCTGGCGTCTGGATGACGGACGACCAATCTTCCTCGACTCTCCGAGGTTTGCGGCACGCCACTCGAGAGGGTCGCCTGTGAAATATGGCACTCCACGGTTTGAATGGTGAGGGCTTGCTCCTCGATCCTTCGTTTAAGTGTCCTTTACCGCTTGTCCTAGGGTTCAGTGCCTTGTGGTGGAGCGGGTAGTGTCTCCTCGGGGGCCAGGGGAGCTTCATTGTTGATGGGGGGAACTTCTTTGATCCTCCGGGCTTCGACCGACCCTCCATTCTCCTGCTCCTAGCTTTGGTTGTGCTTGGATCTCCGCATGGTGGTTGTCTAGCTTTTCGTTCGGGACCCCATAGATGGCGTCAAACTCTTGACGTTGAAACCGGTTCTCCCTCAGGATCGAGCCTAGCTTCTTGGTCAACGGTTAAATTTATTTGAAACGGGACCACGACGACCAACGGGGAAGATGACAGCAACCTGCACCGAAACAGAGAACAATGAGCTTGGGGTGACCCTATCGCCCAAGGGTGCTCCGACGCTCAAGTCAGTGGGTGTGATGGTGTTCGGAGAAGATGAGAGTAGAGAAGTGTGTCCTCTCAGAGAAGATGATGTACCTGGTTCTCTCTTTCTCCTTTAGCTCGGCTTGTTGAGCAATCATCGGACCTCCGATTCCACTATCCACACCCTACCATTTCGCCCTGAACCTCGCCACGATTCTCTTTCCGTTATTGACCCAACCGACTATTTTGCCATATCGGGACTTGTGATTCTGGATTGGAGTCATGTGGATTCGCGCATTGTGTTCGTGCATGTGTAAACCTGGATCGAGGCCACGTGCACAAACAATAATAATAATAATAATAATAATAATAATAATAATAATAATAATAATAATAATAATAATAGAGGGTTGATAAACAAACTTATAAATTTTAAAGGAAATAAATAAAAAAGTGGTAATTTAATTTATATTATTTTATGAAATTTAAAGATTCTATTAACAAAAACTTACATTTTATCAAAGAGAACCTGTGACAAAAACCAAACAATGCCCCGGCTATGCTTTTCCCTTTCATCCAACAAATTAGTGTCATAAGGTGTCATCACCGTGAGACTTTTCCAATGACTGATGAATACATGAGTCACCTCCTATTTCAAATTGTTTGATGTCACATACTACTCAATTCCTCACTTTAGAATTAAAATATTTGAAATGAAGAAACTCAATATTATTGCTTGAAATTATCAAGGTATGTATATCGGTCAAGATGCAATGATGCCATTCCTTGTTTAATTAAGCGAGTTGAAAACCTTCACGAGAAGAAGAGAGACACCAGGAGTGGGAGATTCCCCGCGGCTGGCCAACTAAATCTCGCTGGAACACATTACATCACATTACGATCCACAGACCTGAGAATCTGTCAAGTCAAACTGAGCCAACTGCAAGTGGACATATCAGGAAAATTAAAATGCACAAGTGGATGTCGGGAGATTCAGCCGATCGGCACGTAGTGATGGTTCATTGATTTGATTAATTGAAGTTGACGTCCAGTCCCCATAATCCAACCTCCCCTCTCTCCCTGTCCGATATGCCGCCGGTGAACATGGTCGCACGGACGTCGAGCAATGAGAACGCCCACTTTGTTCTGGTTCCTTTGATGACACAAGGTCACATCATCCCCATGGTCGACATGGCACGGTTGCTCGCCGAGCGGGGTGCTGTTGTCACCCTCGTCACCACTCCGATCAATGCCTCCCGAATTAAGATTACCATGGACATCGTCCACCTCTCCGGCCTTCCTATCCGGTTTCCAGAGCTTCGCTTCCCCTGTGATGTAGTTGGCTTGCCTCTTGGATGCGAGAACCTCGACCTCATAACTGATAGGAGTCACTTTCACAGCTTCTTCAAGGCCACCAGCTTGCTTCGTGAGCCGTTGCTCGTATACCTACGCGAGCAACAACGGCCGCCGAGTTACGTGTTCTTCGACGTTTGCACTCCGTGGGCGGCAGACATCGCGCGAGAGCTGAACATTCCTCGGATGGTGTTCCACGGCTATTTGGCGTTTAGCCTCTTGTGTCTTCATAATATCCGGCAGCACAATCTGTACAAGCAGGTCACCAGCAACAACGAGGCATTCAATGTACCGGGCTTGCCGCAGGACCACCAGGTCATCCAAGTGACCAAAGCCAAGGCCCCTGGGATCTTCAATTCACCCGGATGGGAGAAGTTCCATGACGAGATCATCGAAGCTGAAATGAACGCGGATGGAGTGATTCTGAATAGTTTTCATGACTTAGAATCTCCATACGTGGAGGCCTACGAGCAAGCCCTGGGAGCCAAGGCGTGGGCTGTTGGCCCCTTCTCTCTCTGCCTCAAGGATGATGACTTCATAAGTAAGGCTGCAAGAGGGAACAAGGCCTCCATTGACGAGCAACAATGCTTGAGCTGGCTGGACACGATGGAAATAGGGTCAGTTATACACGCCAGCTTCGGGAGCATCACACATATGTCCCCTGCGCAGCTCATCGAGATAGGTACTGGCCTGGAGGAGTCCGGGCATCCGTTCATTTGGGTGATCAAGAAGAGTGAGATGTCACCGGAGGTAGAGCAGTGGCTGAAGGAGGGGTTTGAGGAGAGGGTGAAGTCAAGAGGTGTTGTTGTGAAAGGGTGGGCACCGCAGCTGATGATCCTATCGCACCCTGCGGTCGGAGGTTTCATGACTCATTGTGGGTGGAATTCGGTGCTAGAGGCGGTGAGCATCGGCGTGCAGATGCTCACATGGCCTCACTTTGCAGATCAATTCCTCAACGAGAAGTTGGTGGTGGATGTTCTCAAGATTGGTATCACGATGGGGATCGAGACGGGCATGGTGCTGGTGAAGAGTGATAAGGTAGAGATGTCGGTCCGTTGCTTGATGGATCAAGGAGATGGAAGGCTTGAGAGAAGGTGGAGAGTTAAGGAACTCAGTAGAATGGCAAGGAAAGCTATGGAAGGAGGAGGTTCATCTTATGAGAACACAACGTTGTTGATTGAGCATGTCTTGGTCATGCAGAATGAGAAGAAAGTTCTGCAGGGAAACAAACTTTAAAGGACTCACTGTTTTTGGTTTGTTTTGTTTGTGCTGATCAATTGGTGCCTGCAACCTTGATGAGTATGCATCTTTGTCTTCACCTTAATTTCTTGTGTGCTATTATGGCCAGGTGGTTTTGCATTCTGATAGACATTTAATTTGTCACTGTCATGCATGGTACTGAAATCTGTGAAAATCATGTTTGTCTGATTATTTGATTGAAAAGGGCAATGCACCTGAAATGCTCGTGGACACACTGTGTTTAAAAAAAAAATGGATAAACGAGCTGTTCATCAGAAAAATTATGGGACTAAATATACTTAATGATTTTTTTTTGTGGTATAAAGGATCATTAACAAATCGAGACCCACGTCCCTTGTATAGGATGTAGATGTTAGAAAAAACCCAGAATCAAACCCCCAAGACCATAAGGTGAGGGTGTGCGTGCAGGGAGCCATGCTGTCCGTCTCTGACTTTCATACGAAGGGCACTTGTCGCCTTTGTCAAAAAAACAAATCAAGACCCACATGCTAAAATAGTCTACTGCACGTCATAAACCATACTCCACATCGTATAACGGGCATATATGAACCATGGACATTTTGTTTTAATTTTTATAATATTTTTTATATAAAAAAATATAATTTATTTTTTTATAATTTTTATGAAATAATATATTGATGTAATAATCGGTCTTCTCCTATGATCTACAGTGATTACGATCAACGGTTATGATATGCTCCAAAAGGTTGGATAATGAACAGTGAAAAAAATGTCAGTAATGACCGGAGTGATTGTTTAGGTGGGAACCTTCTTCGAGTGGTTGCTCTGTTCCTCGACAAGCGCTCTCGGGCTGCTGAAAGCTGCTAAGAAAGAGAATCAAGTGGGTCGGGTGGGCATGTGCCCCGGGGTGGCTCCGGTGCTCAAGTTAGTAGGAGGTCTCACTTGAGAAGATCAGTCGGAGAGAGAGAGAGTTCTTTTTTTGAATTAGATACTTGTCCTTTTTTTTCCAATCCTCCTTTTTGTCCATGATCCCCGAGTTGGTAGCCATCCCATTCAGCCTCTGTCCCATCCCAACAAGGGATATCTTCTCCCGTACCTCTTATCCTCTGTCATAATGCTATCCACTCCCCTTACCAAAGTCGCCACCCCCATGCCCAAGGGGGATATTGTCTTGGGGATTCGTGCGGCTCATGTGGATGCTTTGGATGGAGCCATGTGTACATTCAAATTTAGCTCGTAACACTTGCCCCCACACACACACACACACACACACACACACACACACAACCACCACTTCCAAGGCCGGCCAGTTTTTAGCTCGGGTTGGCTTGGGAAGTCAAGCGCTTAGTTTGGTTGACAGAGGTTATAATTACAAGCAGATGTTTCCATGACAACATAGCGAGGCCGAGGTGTTTTCACCAAGGAGAATGGCACAGCCAAGGTGTCCAGTTCGAGGAGAGGAGTTTGTGGTGATATGGTGAGGACAAGGTCAAGGTCGTGTATCTACTTCGAGCACCGAGCCGCACTTATTGCCAGGCACATCTTCTCGCTTTTCAAAGTGTTCTATTTGAAAAGGTATATATGTTGTGGTATGGCTGGAGTAATTATGGGCGTAGCTTTCATGGCCTAGTGTCACACATCTACTGGGGTGTCATTTCACGAGGCGATCTGAGCCGTGGAACCCAATCTAGCCGTTTAGAGGATTGCTTTCGAAGGTTCAAAAGTGGAAAATGAAAGGCTAGGGTTTTCTTTCTCACCTTTCCCATCTATCTTCAGTGAGCTGCGATCCACGAGATCCCATTGCTCTCGTCACCTGCTTCCCTATGTTCCTTGTCTCTTTCTCACCAAGGTAATGGAGGCTACACCTTTAGCTTCTAGGTCAACAGGTACCAGGGTAGGATCCTTTCGCAGTGTTCTTGATTCTGATGAGCTTCAACAAATAGTCAATCACTTCTCCATTTCTTCTCCCTTTTTTACCGGTAGGCTTCCATCGCTCTTAGAGCGACCAAACTCTCCTCCGACCGGGGAGATAGCCATTTACCTGGATTCCCTGTATGTCGGCCTTAGGCTCCCTTTGCTTCCTTGTTCCTGGAGATTTTAGATTTCCACAAGGTCCTCCCTTCTCAGTTGGCCCAAAGTTGTAAAGGAACCTCTATGGGTTTGTCATGGTTTTCCAAAACTTTGACTATGAGCCAAACCTTCCGCCTTCTGTTAGCTTTGAGGTCCCATCTATCTCCTGATTGGTTTTACTTTTCGGCTCAGAACCATAGGTTTTTCTTAGGCAAAGCTCTAACCTCCATCCATGAGTGGAAGGAAAAAAAAACTTTTGTGTCCCACGACCCCGCATGGAATGTCGAGCTAGCGCAGTTGGAGGTAATCTGAGGTCTTTCCTCAGTTGTACTTAGTAAATTAATAACAATAAAAAACCTTAGAAAGCATGGCCTTTTTCCTAACTATGGGTAGGATGCCCTTGTGTCTAGTCCTTTGTGGAAAATCAGGTCATGTAATGACCAATTTGTTCAATGTTTTCAGGTGATGATATGGACCGCCAGAGCTTGATCAATTCTATTTTGAGCGAGTCTGTAACCGTTCCCCCAAGCTCATCTCGAAGAGGGAAGCGTTCTACCGGGGAGTCGAGCCGACCGAAGAAGAGGGCTTGGGAACCCTCAACATCTCCTCCATGTCGCCATTCGCCATCAATGGAGGAGATTGACCCGATAGCCGACTTGGCCTACATGTCTTGACGCTCGTGAATTGCCCCTCTTGGCCCGAACGAGCAAATGAGGGCCCTGAATTTAACGTCCTAATCATCACTCGAGGTGCCATTTTATGAAGCCTCTGGCCTCGAGGTAACCCAAACCAAGGCTCTCGTCACTAAGGTGGAGTAGGACGAGGATCCAGTCATCAGGGTGGTACGAGCCAAGGCCTCGACCCCCCGAGCTATTGAAAACGAGGCCCCAGTCTTTGGGGCAGAAGAAGTCGAGGCCTCCAGACTAAAGAGTTCCCTTTCTTTCCCAACCCTCATCGTCGGTTGATCCTCGAGAGAAATTTCTCTTTGATGACGCAATGGCAGCGACCGAGGCCTTTGAAGCCATCACCAAGGAGGGCGACCAGGTGAGGATTCAAAGCTTCAGTAGGGATGAACTGGCATCCCAACTTACACTGGTTGGGATAACAGTAAGCATTTATTTAACGATACTCTTGTCATTTCTTTTCATGGATCTTCTATGTGATAACTAAATTCGTCATGCTTCTTGATGTAGTCCGAATTGCTGATGACACATACCGCCATCCACCTTTGAGAGGAGATCACCTTTGTTAACCCTTGCAACGAACTCCTGCAGAAGGCTGAGGTCGATATGGCCAAGCTCAAGGGAAAAATCTCTTAGTTGGGGTGCTTAAATGTTGACCTGCAGGCAAGGATCAAGTCCGTGGAGGAAGATAAAGCCTCGATCACCCATGAATGGAGGAGATGCAAGATCCTGCTATTGACCACACAGAAAAAAGACCACGACCTCCAAATGATGATCATGTCCCTTGAGGAGGAGAAAGTGGTGATCTTTGTTGAGTTAGAGTAGTGTCAAATCCTTGTAGAAGTACACCAAAGACTTGAGAAATTGGCAGGATGCACTAATTGAGGATAGGGTCCAGGCCAATCTTGAACAGGCAGTCCTATAAGGGCTTCTATAAATTTCAATTGGAGTTGGAAGACCTCATCAAGAAGGCTATAGAAGACTATCAAGAGTCGAGCTTCTTCTGCGACATGCTCGAGAAGGAGCCAAAGGCGGCGGCTGAAAAGGTCGTTGCAGATTTCTGAAGCTTGGCAGAGTTCGTGGGGTTGTTGCGACTAGGGAAACATAAGGCTTCAATATCTTCCAAGAGCTGGCCCGTACCCACCCTGAGCTCTATCTCATGGCCATCGACTACCGCGAGGCTCTGAGGCTCTACACAAAAAGGGTAGTTAGGGGAGAAGTTGGTGCTGCAGAGAACAAATGTATCTCGCCAGGTCCAAACGGGTTGGCTTCAAATGAAGTTGAAGTCGACGCGGCTACCAGGTTGTTGCCATGTAGCCCTCAGTTATGAGTCTTTTGTACTTGTCTCTTTTTTTGTCATTGTAGGTAAGCATTTTACGAGTTTATCAATAGAAATGAACTCTTTGTTACTTACTTGTAGCGCAACTTACGGCTGTGTTAGCCTTCATGAAGCCTTCGTATAATTTCCAACTTGTCCTTGGTTAGCATTTTAGTGACACTTCTCTAAATTAGACTTATGGTCCAAAATATCTTTGTAACACCCTATCCCGACACCGGGACAGAATGTCACACCAGCTGGGCCGGGAGTGCACCCAGCCCATAAGCTGTGTAAGGTAGACCTGATGACAATGATAATCAAACTAAATAACATAAATAATAAACAGAATGTTTAAAATCTTATACAGAGTTTACAATTCTTGTGGAAGCGTTCTAAAATTTAAACATCAAGTAAGGATAGACTATCTTCTTCTGCTAAGCCAGAGCCATCTACAAGGGAACTCAACCTCGTCTACCTACATATTTCACTTGAGTGAGAATCACTATACAAAGAACAATTATACTATCAGATATAAGAATATCGTAATAATGCTAGTCGTAGACATGAACCACGCCAATGTCCAAATAAATTAAAATGAAATGCACATATGCATTTCTTTACTTTTTCATCATCAGAACGGGATATGAATTCCACACAAGTCAAGGTCCTCCCAGGTTGGACCGTATCAATAACCATGGGGTGACAAGCTATGGAAAAACTCCTCGTCTGGGGAAATAGATCAATTCCACACAAGTCATGGTCCTCCCAGGTTGGACCGTATCAACAACCATGGGGTGACAAGCTGTGGAATCAATTTCTCATTATCTATCATATTAGTGTCGTCTACACCTTTACTTTCATACAACAGTACCAGAGTGGACTAACTCAGCACTCGATAGCTCTCCGGTCGGATCAACTCAATGACCGTGGACTATAAGTGTATATATACGTATACTAAGCACCCAACGGGTACAGAAAGGGGGTTTTGTTTTTCTTGAAATCAGGAGGATTTGAATACCAGAAATTTGGACAAGTAAAAAAAACAGAATTATATAAAACCACCCCTCTCCTATCTAGTATCGTACTCTCTGGCTCTATCGTAGAGCCACCTCTGGCGCAGGCATGTATGCGAGTATGGTGCAATGCACTAATATATCTATCATTGCAATTCCTAAAAATGTGTAAATGATTTCACATGCTTTTCATAAACGTAAATTTCAAACTCCGAATAAATCGGCAAGTCATGCTTGAAAACTGAAAAGCATTTCATGAAATTAATAATGATTTCATAACATCAATTCTCCAAATATCAATTACGATAAAAATTATGAGAAAAATACGATGATTTACAGTTGTGTTCCCTCACACCATTCCAAGTATAGTGTAATCACTCACCTGTAGTCCTTCGCTAAATTTAGGTTTGACCTGGTCCTGCTGAAGCTCCCGCGGGACCTTTACCTTTTTCCTAGAATAGAAATACGAAATCTTTAAATACGAAGTCCGTATTTCACATAACTTAGTTCTATAACTTTAGAATACGAAGATCTAAGAATACGAAAATCGTATTCTCAACTTAGACTCCTATTTAAGCTCGGAGGAGCATATTAAAGTCATTAAATTCATGAGATCATGCTTCCTTTCTTAACGAGCATTACATGCTTTCATAACTCCTAGAATACCCCTAAGCATGATTCTTAGTTAAGATCTAATACATGCTTCAAAAATTCATAAGAATACGGAAACCGTATTCTTATCTTATACTCTAATTAAACTCGTTAGAGTACGATGATTTCATTAGTCTAAGTAAAGTTTACTTCCTCTTAACAAGAATCCCTATCTCTAATAGATTTAAAATACAAAATTGCCAAATTAGGGACTTAGCTTTTCTTCAACTTAATCTCAACTTAAGAATTTCTAATATGCTCTCTAAGAGTAACTAAGTGCTAAGCATGATCATGGAAGTTTAATCAACTATAATTTACTTAAGAATTTCCACAAAAAAATTCGGCAGCACCTCCTCTATTTGGAGGGCCCCGAAATGAATACAACCATACACATTAACAATTAGAATTTAATCAAACATACACCTAACTCTAAACATGCATATATCTTTCAATTTCTTCTTAAACCCCCTCCATTCCAATAGCCCTAAACCCTATCAATTTCCAAAAATCCATTTTCATCATTTACAGTTAAAAGTCCTCACTGTGTTTGCTCGATGTATAGGTTCAAGCTCGGGGTTTGGAGGATTCCTCGCCGGAGTAGCTCGGAAGCAGGGGTTCTGGCGCTTAAGTCAGGCCGTCTGATGGCCTTTCAGCGCCGTGGAAACGGCATGGCCTTGGTGAGTTGGCGAGGGACAATGGCAAAGGGAGAGCCACCGGAGAGTAGGGGTGGCTGATCGCAAGATCGTCGGAGCAGGGAGCTCGGGGCGGACGCTGGGCGGCGCCGGCCTGGTTATAATGCCCTGATTTTTTTTAAAATAAAATAATAAATAAAATATAAATTAAAGGTTATATGTTAAATTAAGAGTTAATGGAGGATTAGATTGCAAAAAGGAATAATGAAAAGGTTTGGGGTTAATTTAGTAATTAATTAATTAGTTAATTAAAAAAATCAGCAACTTCCACAAAACTGCTGCCCACCGTCCCTTAATCCTCTATAAATACACCCAAAGTTTCAGCCCAAAAAAAAGAGATAAGGATTGAAAAGTAGAGAGAGAGAAAGATATTTTACTATTTTTCTTCCTCTTATTCCAAAGTTTTTAAGGGAGGTTCTGGCAAAAATCAGGATTTGGGTTACAGGTAAACTACTGCTAATTTTTCGAATCTTTTAAAGTTTTTTTTTTCCATAGGAGTATATATATATATATATATATATATATATATATATATATATATATATATATATATATATATATATATATACGGGGTTTGTATTTTGGTCAATTATACATATATGGATAGACGGATATATATAATTTCGTCCCGTGAGTGGATATTTCATCGTGGCGACTTCCCACTTTTTACGCTTATATAAAAATGGACTAAATAACTCCACGGATGTGATATTAAAATTCTCTAAGGGAATAACCTCTTACGTGGGAGTCAAGACTTTAATAAGAAAATGGAAAAAATGGGAAAATATATATATAAATGAATAAGCAAGAAATTAAAACATTTTCCAAAGAAATAACTTTTGGATATTTTGGTGCACAGGAAATCACCAGAAATCTTAACCAGGAAGAAAGGTAAGGGATCCACTTTCTTGACTGGGTAACGTTAACCCTTTCCTATGCATTTTTTTTATTGGATTCCATGGGTTAAACTTGAAGCCTTTTCATGGTTGGCTTCCTTTATGGATGCTCTATTACACGCTACAGTGGCTATATTTTTCTTTCCTCCTGATGAGCATGAAAATTTTGAAATCCTTTATGCTCCTATGTAATTAAATGCTTCATTTCCATGTCTGGACAAATTTTACGTTGACGGGTGGGCCCAGAATTATAAAGCCCTCCAATGCATTGGGTAAAGCATGTCCCTGGAATCGGAAAATCTAGTGGATAAGAAGTATGGTGTCATGGCGGTTAGCCCTGACAATTTTATGTTATGACGTCCAGACTATTCCTGAAATTATTTCCTATATTTGATTCTTATGTTTGATGTTTAATACCCTCCATGACTTTGATATTTCAATATCTTTACTCTCACAGTTCATGTTTTTACTCACACAGTTCATGTTTACCTTACTGGGCTATTTCAGCTCACCCTTTTGTTTCCTTGATTTCCAACCCCAGGTGAACTAGAAGTCTAAGGAAGGACGTTGCGTACTAGGACTCTTGACAGCGCTTGAGACTTTATGTTTATGTTTTAGTACCTTGTTCATGTATAAGGGTTTGTAATATTGTGTCTGGTATCCTAAACTTTTAAACTCCTAAACTTTTGACATTATGATCTTGGGAGATGTAATAAATTATGTAAGGATTATGTATGTTTAAGCTATGTTTTGAGATTAACCCACCCGATCTAGAGCTCCCTGAGTTGGGGGCGTTACACTGGTGCAGGCTGGCGGTCACGCGTGCAAGAGGAGGGAAGGGTGGCGGGGCTGAACGGAGCCGCGCTGGAAGGGCACTCGAGGTTGCCACAGGCCATGCGCGCAAGGAGGAGGCGGCTGACGATCCTCGGGACTGGCGGTGCCGCGGAGCAGTTGCAGCGGAGGAGCGGCGCTTAAGGCCGAGTAAAAGGACGGGGCCTTGGACGACCGACGGGCGGCACCGAGAGTCGTGGGCGGCGGTGGCGGGTGGTGGTAAGCGCAGGCCGTTGAGCTCGCTGGTAAGGGAGTGGCAACGCCGTTTCTAGGGCACAACCCTTTTCTCAAATCGAGAGAGAGGGGAGATGAGAGAATTTAATTTCTCTCTCTCCTTTCATCTCCTTATATTTTAAATTCATTTACTATTTTAAATCAATTAATTAATCTTATCTTATACCTTTAATTAATTTGACTTACCTCTTAAATATCTCCCCACTAAAATAAAAAAGTAATAAAACTCTCGCTCCAAAATTTATAACTAATTAAAAGTTAATTACTTAACTTATTCCTAAGTTTTGTCGTGTGGCAAATTAATCAAAATTATCTCTTCCATTATCCCTTATTCCACTAAGTTATAATAAATAAATTATTTGTTAAATTTTTATCTTCCCACTATGTACTCACATGTGTCTCTTTGATTAATCTCGATAATTAGGACATAACGTTAATCTCAAATATAAATTTACCGGCTTATATCATCACTCTCTTATGCTTGGGTTGGGCCCAAGCGAGAATTGTGGCCCATTCCCATTACATTTTACTCACTTTATTTTTAAACTCTTGTTTATGAGCTAATAACCCCCGATTTATTTTTAGAAAATTAAAAAGTAACTACTAAAAAAACCGGAGCGTTACATTCCCCCCCCCCTCCCTCCTTAAGAAATTTCGCCCTCGAAATTTCCAAGTCCAGGTGGGGATACTGAGCTCCCCAATTATCGTTTCTCAACTTTTGCTTCTTTCTGTCAATAATACGGGTCTTAGGATGTCCTCCACACATCGCAAATGATCAGGGACTCATAATAAAAGTAAGCTTGTTGTTCGGTCGTCACTGGATTCTTGAGTAACGGTGGCAAGCTTCGCACTTCTGGTGAGCGCTATGGCATCCTTGGCCAAAATTGGCCAATAGTACCCTTGCCTAAGGACCTTGTAGCTCAATGACTTTCCACCAAGGTGGTCACCACAGATTCCCTTGTGCACCTCACGAAGAACATAGTCCACGTCGGATGGGCGCAAACACTTCAAATAAGGCATCGTATATGACCTTTTGTACAAGCATTCCTTTGCAATAATGTAACAGGTTGACTTGGTCATTACTTTTCGAGCTTCCTTTGGATTGGCTAGAAGAGTTCCATCCTGGAGATAATTCGAGATGGGGTAGATCCAACTCGAATCCTCCTGAATTTCCTTCACTTCTTCCCTTGGTACAATAGTTCTAGCAACTAAGAGCTGAAGGTTAATGGGTTGCTTTAGGTCTGTGCCTGATCAGGCCACAAGATGTGACAGAAAGTCTACCTCCTCATTCTTTACCCGAGGAACCTTGGTGACCTGGAAGTGCTGGAAACAAGAACGAGGTTCTTCATCACGGCCTTGTACTTAATCATATTGTCATCCTTGGTCTCAAATTCCTCACTCATGTGACCAACAATTAATTGGCAGTTGGTGTGGGCATGTAAGCTTTGGACTCCGAGACCACGGGCTAGCTATATGCCAGCTACTAACGTCTCATATCCTGCATCATTGTTCGTCGCCTTGAAACCGATCTTGAGTGAGGTGGCGGTCTTCCATCCAAAGGGGACAGTAATATCAAGCCAACCCTGGCTCCACTCCCTGTATTCGATCTGTCTACATAAAGGGTGTGCGGGTCGATGAATGTGACTTGGCCCTCTGTCTTCTCCATAAAAACATGGTCGTCTCCTTTAGAGATGACCAACTCCACAATGAAATCAGCCAATAATTGGGCTTTGATCGATCTACGAGGTTTGTAGCTAATGTCGAATTCTCTGGGCTCAATTACCCACTTTGCAATCTTCTAGATGTCTCAGGGAATTGTAGGATTTGATTCAAAGGTTGGTCGGTAAGGATTGCAATCTTTTGAGCTTGGAAATAGGGCCTTAGTCGGTGAGCCGAGGTGACAAGGGCATAGGCCAGCTTCTCTAGAGGAAGGCACTTTGACTCAGGGTCTGTGAGAACTTTGCTGGTGTAGTAGATTGGCCTTTGAGTTCATTCCTCCTCTTTTAAGAGTATCGAGCTAATTGCCAAGGCAGTTGAAGCTAAGTACATACAAAGCTCATCCCTAGGCTTGGGTTTGGTTAGCAGCAGCGGTGAGCCGAGGTATTCTTTGAGTTGCTGAAATGCCCTCTCACACTCCTTAGTCCACTCCCACCTTGGGTGCCTTCCGGAGAGCTCAGAATAATGAGAGGTTCTTCTCTCTGAACCTCGAGATGAAGCGCCCAAGGGCGGCCAATCACTCATTTAGCCTCTGAATCTCCTTGATGGTCTTTAGAGAACACATTTCGAGGATAGCCCTGATCTTCTTGGGGTTGGCTTCTATATCTCGTTGGGTCACCATGAGCCCAAGGAACATCCCAGACAGAACTATGAAAGCACATTTGCTTGGGTTGAGATACATTCCATGAGCTCGGAGTGCCTGGAAGGTCTCTTGTAGGTCGGCAGTATGCTGGCTAGCCTTCTCACTCTTCACCAGAATGTCATCTACATAAGCTTCAACATTCCTCTAGATTTGTTTCTCAAAGATCTTAGTCACCAACCTTTGGAAAGTAGCTCCTGCATTATTTAGTCCAAAAGGCATTACCTTATAACAGTAGGTTGTTTATGCCTAAAAATAAATAAAATAAAGGTGATCTTGACTAATAATAAAAAAAAAAGAAGTCAGCATCAAATTAAAATTTGAATGGAAATCAGCCAAATCAAAATTTAAATTCAAATAAAAAAAATCAAGAAAGAAAACAAATAAATCAATCAAGCCAAATTAAGATTCAAATCAAATTAATAGATATAGTAATAAACCAATCAACCAAACCAAATTGAAATCAATCAATCAAATCAAATCACAATTCAATTTAAATTCAAACGAATAAATAAATAAATAAAAGAAAATAAATCAATCAAACCAAATTGAGATTCAAATCAAATCAATAAATAAAGTAATAAACCAATCAATCAAAACCAAATTGGAATGAATCAATCAGTCCAAATCACAACTTAAGTCAAAAATTCAAATTCAAATTCAAATAACTAAATAAATAATAATAATAATAAAGCAGAAAATATAATAATAATAATAAATAAGACAATTAATATTTTTTTAATAATAATAATAATAATAAAGCAAAAAAAAATTAATTAAAAAAAATAATAATAAGTAATAAATAATAATAATAATAATAATAATAATAATAAAATAAATGAAATAATAAATAAGATAAAAAAATAAAATAAAAAAATAATAATAACAAATAAATAAATTTAAAAAAAAAAAAAAAAAGGAAATCAATCAAATCAAATGAAAGTGGAAAGTTAGGCTGGAGATGAGGCAGGCGAAGAAAAATCAGGGGAAGGGGGGGGGCTATATAGGAAAGGAGAGAAATCAAAAGAATGGACTTTTTTTTTTAAAAAAAAAAAAAATCAAGAGAAACCAGTGAGAAATCAAGTGAGAAGAGGGAGAGGGAAAGAACTAGAGAAAAAAGAAGGAGAAGCACAAGCAAGGTACTCCCTCTTTCTAAGGAACCCAACCCCCTTTGGCTGCCTCTGGTCGCCGTGGATGCCGAGTTGCCGCCATTGAACAAGCCCCCGCCGACGCCGCCCGCTGAAGAAGCCCGCTGAAGAAGCCTCAACGATTGTTAAGCCGCCAACACCTCTCCACCAGGCCCCTGTAGCTATGGGAGAAAGGAGACATCCTCCGTCGTTCATCCTCGGCCAAGCACGAACGCGACCCTATATCTAATGGCCTTGCCGAAGGATATAGGCTCGGGTCCGAGCATAGGCCGCAACACCACATGAGAATGAGTCCGTCGCCACCAAACGCCACTGCCCCGAGGGAAGAACGTTGCCGACACAGCTGAATAACATCGCCGCCAAAAGCCTCAATGATCGCCAAAAGCTTTCGTCTCCATCGCTTGATCTCGGTTGGATAAGCGGACTTGATCCTATCTCTAATGGCTTTGCCGAAGGAGATAGGCTCGGGTCCGCCACCGACGAGATGCCGTTGCCAACGAAGTGCCGTTGATGTCGAGGATAGATACCATCTTGGAGCACAAATGAATGCCACCGTTCGCCGCGCATCAGGCTAGGGTTCTTCGAGCTGCGCCGCCATAACTCAGATGGCCAAGATTTTGAAGTTGTTCTCCTACGATTTAGCCGTCGGTGGTCACGTGTGGTTGATCGGCATCGCCACTTGCGCCATCTATTTTCGGTGTAAGATCCAACACTCGACCATGGGAAATGACTGGTATTTGCAAGCTTTACCCATCTCCCCAAAAGCATGGGTTGCTCGCAAATTTTCAGCAGTATGGAGATTGAAAAGTCATATCAAGTGTTCAAGAAAATACCTAAGAAAAAACTTGCTCTCTTGGAACTCCAGGGTTGAGGATTGAAGATTGTCTGAGGAGTTCACAACCCAAGAAGGACTCCTGTTTCGAGATTTGGACTGAACCATGTGCTTGGCTCTGCTTTGATCAATATGAACATCCAAATATGCGAGGATTGAAGTGGTAAGAAAAATCTTTGATGTCATTCATGGACTTGCTGTACTGGAGCTGATCAAGGAGCTGTTGGGTACCATCTACCAAGTGCAATCTGTTTGCCAAGGCTGAGGGGAGATGGGGCCCCCGAAGATGAGTCGTAGGCTGGTTATCTTCATGGTCAAAGTTGCAGCATGAGACTTTCAAAACTTTGACATTTTGGCAAAGATAACTAAAGCATAAATTTATGATAAAAGTTGGCCATTATGGGATACATTCTATATGCTGAGATAAGATCCCCAGAGAAGTCTTATTTGAAGACCCCTCATGTTATCTTTTCTAGTTCTGGAAATATAATTTGTTGTTGCTATGAATGAAGAACACTATGAAGAAGAAGATTGACAAGATTGAGTTAATGTTAATAGGTAGAGATGTATTGTTGTAAACTTTGTTGGAAAAGATATTCCAAGTATACGTTAAATATTTTGTTATGTGAAGTTGTCTTTAAGATGCTCGATGAAATGTTTGAAATGACAATGGGAATAACAAAGTCTAGAATTCATGCCAAGATTATGTCACTACCTAATCTCCAAGAAGAACCTGGATTGGAGTATGCATGTGGGATCCAATAAGCACCACCCTTCTTTAGTGGATTAATGCTCATGCTAATACATTAGATATTGATGGTGTACAGAAGATCCTTTTTCTGCTAAAAATTGAAGCACACAAAACCTATTCGATGAAATGCCCCAAATGTTTGCAATGTTTTAAAGACTTTGGATCCTTTGCGAGCAAATTACCGGGCATGGTTTTGAATGTGAAATTTCCATCCGATCTGCACCATAGATTCTAGAGTTCTGTCATGCATTCTCAAATGTTATTGACATCAAAGGTCAAGCCGAAATTGTCCTCCAAGGACCATCAGGAACCAATAGAGGGTCTTTGCTTCAATTGTTGGATTGCATTGTTGTCACTGATCCAGAGGAACATGGGGTAAGGTCTTCAGTGAACTCTAAGTATTGATATAGGCTCACAGTTGAAAGTTCTTGCAAAATTCCATTCTAAGGAGCTGCCTTTGGAATGTCTTTGGGCAAGGAAAGCATGCACAACATCTAAGAAAGCACCATGAGATTCCTCTATTCAGATTTGGAATAATAAAAATATTCAAAGAAGGTATAGAATAAAGGCTTACGTTGGAATACTCCTTGATAAAGACTCAAAGCACTATGGGATTATCTTAGAGTTTCATCCAAAATAGGATTAAAAAATACTGAAAATGAAGTTACTCTATACTTTGATGGTCCACTTGACAAATGAAGTATCTGAAGATGTTGACATGCATCTAGCGATGCTAGTTGAAGCCGTTAGACAGGGTGCTCATTTTCCAGAAGATATTTTTGTTGATTATCTTTTATCATATCAACTCCACACCGAAGGGCATATTAGAAAGTCATGGGAACAATATCTCATAAGAGGAATCAAGTTTGCAAAAGAAATTGAATCAAAGTTTCAGGTTGAAATAAAAAGTGGGCGATGAGCATGCCATTTGAGGCGGCTGGAAAACAGAAATTTCATAGCGACATACATCCCGGGGCGGTAATAAAATACTCATCTTGAGATGGTCAACACAAATACAAATCCTAAAGGCAAACCAATTCTCAAAGCGGCGTTATGATCTTGAAGGCGACCAACGAAATATACAAATAAATATATAAATAAATGATATACATATGTGTTACAAATATGTGTAATAAAATTATGATTTTGAAAAATAAAAATGAAATTACTTTTTTTTATTCATTGCCTTTATTTGTACTTTTGCCCTTAATCGGAGGTTCCCGCAATCTTATTCGGGGTAATTAATAATAGAGGCTTGCCTCTATTAGGAATGGAAGAACCCACAAATTCAAAACAAAAATGATATTTGTGCTTCGATGTATCGTCTGGTGTCACACGATGCCAGGCGCATATTTTCGATCCCACAAATTCTGGCACGCCCGGTGGGGAGCTCATTCCACCTCCCATCTTTGAGGCAAAAGTACAAGTAGAGGCATTGTTCTTATATCCTGTGAAAAGAAAACTAACATTGTTGATTTTCTTGTTGCAGACGAGATGGCATTCAAGAGTTCAACTGCACCTGGAAGCCCTAAGCTCACAATCTTCCTCGGAGAAGGAACTGAGGTCCAGCTGCCTAATTGCACCTTCAACACTGGAGCCGCAGGAGCTGAATTGAGGTTTGGCACGATTTCTGAGTCCGTGCAGTTCGTGAGGAGGCCTTCTTCCTCAGAGGAGGAGAACACAGCGGTCCCAGCGCCTTCCATCCAGGGGTCGTCGCCCGAATGTGATTGTTCCGAGGACCAGAGAAGACAGCATTCTTGAGGAACCATCAAGGGTATCACATTTTCAAAAGGCTATCCCACCCTAAGAGGGTAGTCTATATGAATGATGAAGGCGATGAACCCACTTTTACCGTTACAAAGAAAGGGACGAAAAAGTGGAATATTTCAATCGATGAGGATACACCGGAAAAGAAGAGTGTGTTCTCAAGGCTTGCACCAAGGAAGATGAAGGTTCCAAGACAAAAGCTGGACTTTGTATCATTCCAAGAGCACAAACACGGCCAGATGGGCACTTTCAACAACTCATTTGAGCCACTGAAGTTGGTGAAAAAGAACTCAACAACCGCAGAGTTGCATTCCCAACCAAATGAAAGCAAAGGTGGTAGACCCCCGAAAACCCATCATAAGGACTCTTTTAGCAAGAACCTTTACAAGACTTATACAACATCAAAGAAGCTGCAATCAGAAAAGATAACGCAAAGAGAGTTCTACCAAAAGAAGAAGCAATTAGTATCAAATGCACGGAAGACGGTGTTTGATCGAATAGCTTCTGCAAAAACTCAAGCTACAACCTTCCGCTCTAAATTTCAATGGAGGAGAAAAACGGAAGATGAAGAAATGTCTGATGTGAATGCAGAAGTACATACTGTTCGGATGGTCACTGAAGCTCGAGGAGACCCAGCACTTGAACAAGAACAACCAGGACCCGTCACAAGATCCCGTAGAAGAGCAGTGGACTCTCAAGCTTTGTTTGGAGAAGAAAGTTCAAGCCACATGCCATATGAGGGACAGGGGGTAGGGATTGGCCTCCCACCGCCTCACATACCAAGAAGACAGAGGGAAATAGACCCTCTAAATGAAGATGATGGGGAAGAACCTGCCTTTACCCTACATGAAAATGATAATCGAGATGTTGAATACAAAAGGCTTAATGAAAACATGACAGTGATGATGGAGTCAATGCTAGAAATGCAGCGACAAATAGCTACCTTAATGGCAAATCGATCTGAACAAACACAAAGATCGAAAAGCCCGATTCCTCAACCAAGAGAGACCCTTAGGCCAATAGAGCAAAGGGGAACTTCACAGTCGGCAGCAATGACTCGGGAGGAGATACAGCAAATAGTGGCCGCTGAACTGAGACAGGCCAAGGGAGGTGAGATAAGAGTTGATGGAGACAAACCTTATCCCAGTTACCATGACTTGGTGTCTTATCCTAAAGGGTACAATGTTCCTAAGTTCAAGCAATTTAATGGAATTGGTAATCCTGATCAACACTTGGCTCACTTTGTAACAGCCTGTGGGGACACCAGCGCCAATCCTTCCCTTCTCCTCAGACAATTTTCTGCAAGTCTCACGGGAATAGCATTTGAGTGGTATGCAAGCTTGCAACCTGAATCAATTCAAACACAGCGGCAATTTGAAAGATGCCTTTGAATTGCGGTTGGGGTGTAAGCGACAAAATCACGATCGCTGATCTCGCAGCTACTCGTCAAACCAAAGATGAAAAGGTGGTGGACTATATTATGAGGTGGAGAAACCTGAGCATTAAATGTGAACAACCCCTTGATCAACAACAGGCAGTGGGTTTATTGCTCGGGAACATCGATAAATTTGGATGGCACCCTTTTTGAGTACATCCGCATCACCACATTTCAAGAACTAATATCACGAGGCTAAGAAATTGGAGAGGACTAGCCCAAAGGTGTTATCAGTTTTAGGACCTCAAGAAATGATCGAAAAACCAAGAAGGCGTAAGGCGTCAAGTACACTTCTGACCTTCAACATTGATAAAGGAAAAGGCATCATGGAGCCTCATAAACCGGAACAAGTCAAGCCGCTGACTTAGGTCTTTGCCGGTAGTGAATCGAGGCCTCTTCCTTCTCTAAAAGAAAGGATGAATAAAAAGTACTCTTTTAGAAGAGATAAAGTACCTAAGATTTTTAAAGATGCTGTAAAAGAGGGTTTGCAACTCCCTGAGTGCAAAAGACCAGAGGAACAAAACAAGAAAGACCATCCCAACTATTGCCCATACCATAGGGTCTTGGGACACACAATCGAAGATTGCTATGTTTTCAAAGATTGGCTTGAAAGGCAATATCAAGAGGGCAAAATTACACTCTCTAAGAATGTTTTGTTGGAGCAACCAGCTGAGCATACCCGCTATGTGACTACCCTAGACCATGAAGGATCATCCCAAAAGGAGGTCACAGTAGTGGGCAATAAAGTCATACTCCCACCGGAAAATAATGATAAACCTCCTGCTGTTCCAGAAGAATTGTGGGAAATATTTATATCCAAAAAGTCAAAGAAGATGTTGAAGAAGTTGGCTGAGCTCCCAGGAATCACATGGAGATGTTCCCAAGAACCTCCCAAAGGGCTCCCAATAAAACAGACAAAGAAGAAGAACAAAAAGAGGAAGCAGAGGCGTGAACAGCTGAAGCGAAAGAAGTCCATCATAGAAGAGTACATTGAGTCCCTTGACGAGTATGAGCAGAAGGAAAGGGTCTTGATCACTCTCAAGGACTATTTTCCCGAGGAAGTTGAAGAATTACTTGGAGAGTTGGTTGAAGAAGATAGCGAAAGTACACAAGTAGAAACTTGTAGGGCTATTTCTGGAGGAGAATACCCTTTATATAACCTAGATGATTATGATGATGACAGCTTCTCTGAGCCAGAAGAATCATATGACCATCATGGCAGGCCCTATATTAGCAAGAAGCAGAAGAAGAAGATGGCATTCAGGGAAAGAGTGAAGAAGGCGAACGCCAGACTCTTTGAACCACGCCAACCAGAAAGCCCAAAGAAGCCATACTACACCCCGAAGACTCCAAAATATAAGATTTTGAGGAAGGCTATGCCTGCTGGAGAGATCCCTGCTTTCATTCAGAGGGTGACGGAGGAATCAGCAAACAGGCTGCTGCAACTGCATATTGAAGATACTGAGTGGGATGAGTCTGGAAGATACCCTCCGGAGGCATCAGGACAAAATTTTGTTTCGGAGGTCGTGGAGTCTTCGCCTCCAACAAAAGCAACCAATGATAAAGGGAAGTCTGTCCTCCAAAGCATCAAGATTAAGAAGAGTAAGAGGAGAGAACTTTTTGATCAAGCCATGGAAATGGGACTGGAATTACCTAACCCTAAAAGGCCGTGCTTGATGCATCTTGACAGTCACCCAAATTACTGTCCATATCACCGACTCGTGGGACATACCATAGAGGAATGCCGAAATTTCCAAAAGTGGTTACAAAAACAAGTCTTGATGGGGAATTTGACAATAGCAGAAGACCACTTTGAGGAAAAGGGAGTGTGTCGAGCCATGACTTGTCAAGAAGATTCTGATGATGAGTTGAATTTCCCAGACGAAGAAGACGATGATGAAGATGAGGTGCCATACCATGTACATCAGATGCAACTCAGAACTGGGAAAATACTTGGTCGAGGCAATTTTGCCGACTCAATGACAAAAATAAAGGGAAAATGGTAGAAGATGGGAATATCTCGCCAAAGAAACCATCAAAGAAGCCAGATTATAATATCTTGGCGCACCTGAAGAAAGTCCCGGCTCTTCTCAGCATGTATGATGCATTGATGATGTCTACAGAAGTCAGAGAGTCTTTAATACATGCCTTACAGAATCCTGAAGAGTACAGGCCTATTTTGCTGAAATCAACATGAAAGAGTCTCTATACACATTTCATACACCTTCAGTATCTTTCACAAATGAAGACTTGTTACTTGGAACCACAGAACACAACAGGCCACTATATGTGACGGGGTCTTGTGACGGGATGAAAATCAACCGAATTTTGATCGACCCAGGGTCCTCTGTGAACCTAATGACCCTCAACACTCTCCGAAATGGGCTCTTGAAATATGTCACTTATCTTCGGAGAAAATTATCATCCGTGGCTTTAATCAACATAGCCAAAAGCATTGGGGTCCATCACCCTCCCAATTAAATTTGGAAAGATGACATCGATGTGAAGTTCCATGTGATCGATGCCGATGCTTCATATAAAGCCTTCTTTGGGAAGGCCATGGATCCATGAAAACCAAATGGTCCCTTCAACACTTCATCCAGTGTGAAGTATATGGTGGATGGAGAAGAATTTAGAATTGATGGAGAAATCCAACCCTTCGCTATTCACGAAGTACACTATGAAGATGAAAGGTATTATCTTAGTGCATACAAAAGGGGCAAGTCGCCAAGTCAAAAGAAAGAATCTCGCAAAGACATCCAAGCACGCTCGGTACCTAAAATGAAGGAGTCACCATTGCCTCACTTTGGTAGCGACGAGTCCTCGAGAAGATGAGAAAGATGCAGAGGCCTTCCAATGTAAGGGTCAAGATAAAGGGTCTACCCAAGAGAGCGACTTACACATCACAAGGATTAGGATGGTCTCTATAAGTCCCTCGCATGACTTAAGTGTTAATACAAATCGAATATTTGAAGACATTCTATGTGCCGCTCGACATGAGAAGGAGAGAGGCATCCTTTTCTACAAAGCCAAAAAGTAATAAAATTGCAGGATGATGACATTATAAACATTGAAGACGAAGAGGATAATGAAATCCAGTCTATAGACTTCCCCAACTATTACCCTGAACAGCTCAAAACAATGGTTGAAAGGTTTGGGGGCAAGATGAAATGGACAAAGAAAGTACATCAAAGCTTTCATCAACTATGGAATCCTCCACATGCAGACAAGAGAGGAATCGGTTACTCTGAACCTTCCAGGCATTCTTGTTATATGACAGCATCTACTGAAGATGATGGCATTAAAGTGAAGACTGCACCGCCTGAGTTGGAAGACGGGGGGCAAGCAACAACTGATGAGCTAGTTGAAGTCAACTTAGGAAGTGATGAAGACCCGAGACCAACCTTTCTAAGTGCACAACTATCAGAAGAGGAAAGGACATCTTTCAAAGACCTTTTGAAGGAGCACATTGATTGCTTTGCCTGGAATTACAATGAGATGCCCGGGCTGGATAATGAAGTGGCTGTTCACAGATTAGCTATTGACCCCAAGGCTACTCCTGTTAAGCAAGCTCCAAGAAGGATGAAGTTTGACCTAGAGGAGAAAGTGGTGGAAGAAACAAAGAAATTGATTGAAGCAAATTTTATTAGGGAAGAGAAGTACCCTGATTGGGTAGCCAGTATAGTCCCTGTGAAAAAGAAGAATGGACAAATACGGATATGTGTTGATTTCAGAGATTTGAACAAAGCATGTCCCAAAGATGATTTTCCCCTACCCGTCATGGAGATCATGATCGACAATACTTCAGGGTATGAGATATTCTCCTTCATGGATGGATATTCTGGGTACAACCAAATTAAAATGCATCCAGATAATGAGAAACATACTGCTTTTCGAACACCTATGGGCATATACTGTTGTAGAGTAATGCCATTTGGTTTGAAAAATGCTGGAGCAACATATCAGAGGGTGATGACCAGAATCTTTGATGATCTAATTCACAAAGTTGTTGAATGTTATGTGGATGATCTTGTGGTCAAGACAAATTCTAAAGACAAACATCTGGAGGATCTGAGGACAGTTTTCATACGCCTCAAAGAATAAAAATTGAAAATAAACCCCATGAAATGCGCCTTTGGAATTCTATCTGGGAAGTTCCTAGGCTTCATTGTAAGGCATCGAGGGATAGAAATAGACCCCTCCAAGATAAAAGCAATTTTGGAAATGCCACCTCCATAGACATTGAAATAGTTGCGGTCCTTTCAAGGGCGCTTAGCATATATCAGAAGATTCATCTCTAACTTGTCTGGAAGATGTAATCTGTTCTCCAAGTTAGTCAAGAAAAATATGCCCTTCAAATAGGATGATGAATGCCAAAAGGCTTTTGAAAATATTAAACAATATTTGTTGAATCCACCGGTGTTGGCAGCCCCAATTCCTAGAAAATCTCTGATTTTGTACACTACTGCATTGGAAGGGTCATTAGGAGCTATGCTGGCCTAGAACAATGAAGAGGACAAGAAAAATGCACTATATTATCTCAGCAGGATGTTGATAGAAGCTGAGAGTAAATATACACCAATTGAAAAGCATTGTCTAGCTTTAGTGTTAGCATTCAAGAAACTAAAACACTACTTGCTAGCACATAAAGTCATCCTCATATCAAAAATTGATCCTCTCAAATATCTTATGACAAGGCCGTTGCTTACGGGAAGACTTGCAAAATGGGCGTTGATTTTGATGGAGTTTGACATAACATACACTCCACAGAAGGCAATTAAAGGGCAGGCGTTAGCAGATTTCCTAGCAGCACATCCCCTCCCTGATGATTCACCCCTTAATTATGATCTCCCCGATGAAGAGACACTAGCAATGAAAGAAGCAGAATGGAGACTATACTTTGATGGAGCATCGTCTATAAAACCGGCACTCCGGTCTCAAATTCCACAAATTAAAGTCGGGTAGGACTTGTGTTCGCTACACCGTGAAGGAGGGATTCTAAGATATGCTCTCTCCCTTACGAGCCATGCACCAACAATGAAGCGTAATATGAAGCTCTCATATTTGGTTTGGAATTGGCGATCAAGACGGGACTCCAACCTACACACCCCTTTGCAGACTCACACCCCCTCATCAAGCAAGCCGAAGGAAATTATAAAGTATACAAGCTGAACTTCTTAAATAATCAGAAGAGGGTCAAAGATCTCGATGAAGAAAATCCCCAAATAC
Source organism: Dioscorea zingiberensis (assembly GCA_026586065.1). Taxonomy (NCBI): domain Eukaryota; kingdom Viridiplantae; phylum Streptophyta; class Magnoliopsida; order Dioscoreales; family Dioscoreaceae; genus Dioscorea; species Dioscorea zingiberensis. The sequence continues at coordinate 44,917,829 of CM048818.1, forward strand.
TGATTGAGGAGGGTTTTAAGATCAGAAAACGGAGAAGCTGATTCTTTGGCAAGAGTAGCTAAGGAGATGGCAAATCCAGACTATGACGAAATTCATATTACTATAAGAAATAGAAGACCCATAGGTACAATCCTTGATGATGTTAAAGAGGAAAGTACTGGGGGCAAAGTGGAAGTCTTCACCCTTGAAATACCAGAGGAAGATTGGAGGCAACCATTCATAGAATATCTAAAATATGATAAACTCCCAGAGGGCAAGTCAGAAGGCCTTCAGATAAAGCGAAGGGCCCTAAGATTCACCCTCATAAATGATACATTGTACCGCAGGTCGTACGATCAACTACTCCTGCGATGCCTTTCATATGAGGAAGCAAATGAAGTTATGCATGATGTACACTCTGGAATATGTGGTGCACACCAATCTGGACCCAAGATGCGACTTAAGATTAAGCGTATGGGGTATTATTGGCCAACTATGGTCAGAGATTGCATCGATTATGCTAGAAGATGCCATCTATGCCAAATACATGGAGATTTTATTCATCAACACCCAAATCCTCTACACCCCACAGTCTCTTCATGGCCCTTCGAGATATGGGGAACAGATGTAGTCGGTCCCATTGAACCTCCATCATCTTTGGGACATCGATTCATATTGGCTGCAACAGACTACTTCTCCAGGTGGGCAGAAGCTATCCCGCTAAAAGAAGTAAAATCGAAAGCGCCATGAAGTTCTTCAGGGAGAACATCTTATATAGATTTGGGACTCCAAGGAGAATTATCTCAGATAATGGCCCTGCTTTCAGAAGTTTTAAAATAGGGAGATTTGCGCAGCATCATAAAATAGACTGGAGATATACCTCCATTTACAATGCTAGAGCAAATGGGTTGGCAGAAGCATTCAACAAAACCCTCTCAAAGCTATTGAAAAAGGCTGTGTCAAAGAATAAAAGGGATTGGCACGAGAGACTCCCTGAGATGTTGTGGGCCTATCGTACCACTTATAAAACTCCAACACAGTGCACACCATACTCCTTAGTGTTTGGAACTGAAGCGGTTCTTCCCCTTGAAATTCAAATACCTTCATTAAGGATGGCAGTGCAAAATGAGATATCAAATGAAGATAGTATTAGGCTTCGCCTAGATGAGCTGGACTCCCTTGATGAGAAGAGGATCGAAGCACAGCAGAATCTTGAAGTCTACAAAGCAAAGATGTCTCAAGCCTACAATAAACTGGCTCGATTCCGGACTTTTACAAAAGGAGAGATGGTTCTTGTCCTCAGAAGACCTATCATCACCAATAAACGGGCCGGGGGCAAGTTTAAAGCGAACTGGGAAGGTCCGTACGTCGTGGAGATCGTCTACGAAGGAGGTGCATACCAACTTATTGATGCCAATGGAGAAAGGCCAATGCCGCCTATTAATGGTCGCTTTTTGAAAAAATATTATGCATAATGTAAAAATGTTTGCCTACGATGGAACGTCTGGTCCCTCATAGGGGTAGACTAGTCATGTACGATTACACGTACTTCCTGAGGCAAAACATTAATTTTCATGTACTTTTGTATTAAAGTCATTCAATGAAATGAAGAGGCATGTGTTTGTCTACGATGGAACGTCCGGCTCCCAGTTGGGGGCAGATCGGTCATGCACAATTAAATGTGCTTCTTGAGGCAAACACATTGACCCCCTATTCTTCATAAAAAAAAAAAAAAAAAAAAAAGAGAAGAACTAAAATTTATTCAAATCTAGTGTTCATAATGAATGTCTCAAAGTCAACTACCAGAGCATAAATAAACTAAGAAATCAAATTAAAGAAAAAGAAGGAAAGAGGCCCTTTTAATGCCCAGCAAATTTCAGCAATGATTCTTTTGCTTCCTCCAATTCATCGAGCCATCTCGTGAAAACATCAATGAGATAGGTATTTAACTGATCCCCTTGATCTTCAGCAAGTTGTGCCTGGGCCTCATCCAACGCAACTTGAAGACTTGCTTGCGTGTGTTCAGAAGCTTCGAAGAAGTTTGTTGAAGTTGCTATCTTCTCACCCAAAGTCTTCATCGCACCCGAGATCTCACAAAGTTCGGTCTGTAGTTGATGATGCCTCTCAGCAAGCCTCTGATACTCCTCTTTATCTGTATTCATGTTATTAGCCCAGTCCACCCTGCGTTTGTTGAGACGTTCAAGTGCTAAAGTCTTCTCATGCACACATGCCTTGGCTTGTTGATTGCGGATATGAACTTGGATGCTAGGATCCTCTGAAGCTTCTTTAGCATAAGTTGCACACCGAACTATTTTTTCGAGGAAAGGCTCATAACTAGTCAAATCAATGCCGAGGGCTTCAAAAAGTGAACTTGACTCCTTCACCTTGTTGATAATGTTTTGATAGTTGTGGTAGTTGAGAGACTTGATGTTGCTCATTATTTCATCCCGCCAGGCTAACACCACATTTGGTATGTTCCTCGGACCTATAAAGAAGATATGCAAATAAAATCCAAAACTCAAAATTAAAAAAAACAAAAAAAACAAAAAAACAAAAAAACAAAAAAACAAAAAACAAAAAAAAACAAAACAAAACAAAAAAAAAAAACAAAAAAAAAACCTTGGTCTTGCTTTGGTCCGGCATCGGCATCAACACTATCACCTTTCAACCTTTCCACAGGGACAGGAGTATCCTCAACAATTTCCTTTGAAGGAATTTGTCTCGAAGACAAAGGACCGTCACCTGTTTGGGCAACTAAGTTTCAAAAAAAAAAAAAAAAAAATCAAAATCAAAATCAAAATCACCAACCTTGGTCTTGTTTTGGTGAAGTTGCAAGTCCGGTGTCAATGTTAATGTCATTACTTTCCAATTCCGCCACAAGGGAGGGGGCATCTTTAATAATTTCTCCTGAAACAGCCTGTCTCGAAGATGAAGAAATATTGTCTTTGTGGGCAACTACATTTCGAAGAAAGTTGTCAATATTCATTATCTCTCTCTCTAAAAAAAAATATAAAAAATAAAAAATAAAAAAAAAAAAACCTTTGTCTTGCTTGGGCAAATTTGCAATTTCGACATCAGCATTGGAGCCATCACTTTCCAATTCTTCAGTGGGGGTATGAGCATCTTTGATAATTTATTGGGTAATCAAAATAAAATGGGGGTTTGTCAATAATCATGCCTTTAAAAAAAGGGAAGAACAAGAAGTAGAAACCTTCTTTTTGCCTTGTCACAGAAGCACTTTTTGCATGAGTATTGACACCATCGCTCTCCAATTCTTCCATATCACTGGGGGCATCCCTTATAAAGTTTGCAGAAGGAATTTGCCGGAAAGATGAAGTGCTATCATCATCTTCAGCACCTAAAAAAAAATAATGATAATAAAAAAGGAGAGAGGGTAATTTTGCAAAAAAAAAAAAAAACCTTCTTGAACCATTGGCAAGTTGTGTGGTAGCCCACCCTCCAAAGCAATTGGCATATCCCCTATAGCGAAGTTGAAAACAAATAAGGTATATACATATATATACACATAAAAAAGGAGGGCATACCTTGCACAGGATTGGAATCAACTTCCCCAACTACAATATCAATACTTGGCGGGTTCATTAGCACTGAAATTAGAATTTTAGTTGACCCCTTGAAGAAATGTACACAATTAGTTCAAAGATGCCTTTCCTTACCGGTCGGAGAATCTTGAGGCATCCCCAAATTTGATGGAAGAATATCGTCGATCTTTGGACCTGTTGCAAGTTTAAACCCTAAACTCAACTACCAAAAAAATAAAAAAATAATAAAAAATAATAAAAATAAAACTTGCATACCAGTAGGGGGATCTTGGACAACCCTCGCATTTTCTAATAGAGTATCATTGATTCGTATGCCTGCACAAAAAGGGGGTCTCATCATCAAAAAGAAATATTTCCTATAAAAAAATAATAAATAAGGGGTTGATTGATGACTTAAACGAACAAGTTCACTATGTTGGACAAATTTATGAAAAAGTCCTGAAAAAAGGAAAATATTAAAATCTTCAAAAAAAAAAAAAAAACCAAAAGGAAGAGGTTGGTTGACGGCCATCAATGGAGGAATTCATCATAGGAGAAGGAAACATTTCAAAAAAAAAACAAAAACAAAAAAACAAAAAAAACAAAACAAACAAAAAAAACAAAAAAAAGAAGAAGAAAAAGAGACGGCCTGAATGAATAAAAATAAAAAAATTAAGATATTTCAAAAAAAAAAAAAAAAAAAAGAGGGCTTGAATAAATGAATTTTCAGAAAAGTCCTCTCAAAACATGAAATTGAAGATGAATAAATAAATAGATTACCTTGGGTTCGTTGTCTCTTCGTTGAATCAAATGAATCAACCACGGGGTAACTTCGCTTGGAGGTAGAACTACCAAGGCTAATGAATATGCTTTCGTCAAGAAAATGAGGCTTCTTTGAAGATGAGCCTCGCTCCCAATCTCTTATAGTGACTCTTTTGTCCTTGAGGTCATCCTGAATCAATAATGAATAGTCTTGATGGAAGAAGGCCTCCACGTTCCTGAACCATTTTTGTGCATAAAGCAATATGAGTCTCCCGCTTCTGTCGTGTTCAGGAATATAGAATAGACTGGAAGTCTTCTTGCGGGAAAAGTGAAGCCAGTAACCCGCGAGAACCCTGACAGAAGAAGCCCTTCTAGGAATGTCAATATAAGCCGGAGTGTGCTGATCATACCCAAACTGACGCCCAAATCGGTGTGGATTATAGGGTTCTGCAAATAAATCTCCCGCACACCGAAGGGGAAGAATTCCACAACGGAGACACATCACATACTCCATAGTATGAGAATCCAATACTTCGGGCCCCGCCGGATATCTGGAGTCTCGCACTGTCTCGCCACCATGATGCATGAATAAGAAAGGACGCCATATAAAATTCGTCTCAAACCTGATGAATTTTCTCACACCTATAGGATTGTTAAATGGAGTTGGGGAAGCGTTCATGTAAAGAAGCATCTTTGGTACTCTCAATAGTCCCGGGATGCTCAAAGTGTTATTCTCTATCTTCCTTTCAAGAAGCACCCTCCTGAAATGACAGCCAGCCCATGCATATAAGAAGTGAGCGGGGAAAACTGTGGTAGAAAACCCGGGTCCTTTCCTGTGGTTGACCATAGCATTTAATCCCATGTATAAACTTGCCAACACCGCGGGGGCAAAAGCTACTTTCCTCCCATATGCAATGTTGCATGCCATCATGAAAACTCCAGGCCTGATCACCTTGCGGTGGCTTGGCATAATAAAAAGGCAAATCCAAAGAGCCACGAAAGCAAAATTTAACTGCGGTTAAAAACAGGCTTTGGAGGAGGATCAGATGTCGAACCATATCGAGAACCAAATCTGTGCTTCCTAAAAAAGTCCACCCAATCCTCAAAAAATACTTCCTGATCAGCACTTCGCCTTGCGAGCCATTGAAAGATGTCGAAAAGATTCCTCAAAACAAAAGATTTAGAACCACCCCGTCGGCAAATTATTTCATTGTGAGGCACAACTTCATCGTACATATCACCAATAATCGGAAGCCCTCCAAGTTGATTGATTTCCCATAATGAAATTCCTACTTCCCCGTACAAAAAATGGAAAGTATTAGTTTCCGGACACCATAGTTCTACTAATGCTTTGTAAAAATTCACGTCGATATCATAACGCCCAATTGAAGCCACAATCCCGCCAACTAGCTCTACTCGGGATAGTTCTTTAGAATATCTGTTGACTATGTCTTTGGCCCAGTCAGCATAATATGGGAGATCAATCAAATTATTCATAACGGGCTCTTTACCCCTCCACCCCGGACGGTGATTGATGATCTTATGTCCAAGGGTTTGGAACATCCTCAAATCTCCCACGTCTCCCTCGGGTTTCAGATAAACCACATCAGAATAACCATCTTCACAGCAGCGATTCGTGCTCAAGTGAGCAATGGCTAAACGATTTGGAGGGCGTTTCACCCATTCTGAATGCTCCTCTCCTTCATACCTAATCGCGGGCTCCGATCCGAAGTCAAAGACAGGGCTGTGGCGAATGAAGACATGACCTTGAGGAAGCTCGCTGAAATCTTGAGCCACGTCCCAAAAGGGTTGAGAAATATTAGCCATGGCAAGAAAAGTGAACTTGGAGATTCCTACTTCTCTCACTCAAATCTCACAAAAAAATTCGTGAGAGAAGTATGAAGGGGGCATTTGTTTATGCCTAAAAATAAATAAAATAAAGGTGATCTTGACTAATAATAAAAAAAGAAGTCAGCATCAAATTAAAATTTGAATGGAAATCAGCCAAATCAAAATTTAAATTCAAATAAAAAAAAATCAAGAAAGAAAACAAATAAATCAATCAAGCCAAATTAAGATTCAAATCAAATTAATAGATATAGTAATAAACCAATCAACCAAACCAAATTGAAATCAATCAATCAAATCAAATCACAATTCAATTTAAATTCAAACGAATAAATAAATAAATAAAAGAAAATAAATCAATCAAACCAAATTGAGATTCAAATCAAATCAATAAATAAAGTAATAAACCAATCAATCAAAACCAAATTGGAATGAATCAATCAGTCCAAATCACAACTTAAGTCAAAAAAAAATTCAAATTCAAATTCAAATAACTAAATAAATAATAATAATAATAAAGCAGAAAATATAATAATAATAATAAATAAGACAATTAATATTTTTTTAATAATAATAATAATAATAAAGCAAAAAAAAAATTAATTAAAAAAAATAATAATAAGTAATAAATAATAATAATAATAATAATAATAATAAAATAAATGAAATAATAAATAAGATAAAAAATAAAATAAAAAAATAATAATAACAAATAAATAAATTTATATAAAAAAAAAGGGAAATCAATCAAATCAAATGAAAGTGGAAAGTTAGGCTGGAGATGAGGCAGGCGAAGAAAAATCAGGGGAAGGGGGGGCTATATAGGAAAGGAGAGAAATCAAAAGAATGGACTTTTTTTTAAAAAAAAAAAATCAAGAGAAACCAGTGAGAAATCAAGTGAGAAGAGGGAGAGGGAAAGAACTAGAGAAAAAAGAAGGAGAAGCACAAGCAAGGTACTCCCTCTTTCTAAGGAACCCAACCCCCTTTGGCTGCCTCTGGTCGCCGTGGATGCCGAGTTGCCGCCGTTGAACAAGCCCCCGCCGACGCCGCCCGCTGAAGAAGCCCGCTGAAGAAGCCTCAACGATTGTTAAGCCGCCAACACCTCTCCACCAGGCCCCTGTAGCTATGGGAGAAAGGAGACATCCTCCGTCGTTCATCCTCGGCCAAGCACGGACGCGACCCTATATCTAATGGCCTTGCCGAAGGATATAGGCTCGGGTCCGAGCATAGGCCGCAACACCACATGAGAATGAGTCCGTCGCCACCAAACGCCACTGCCCCGAGGGAAGAACGTTGCCGACACAGCTGAATAACATCGCCGCCAAAAGCCTCAATGATCGCCAAAAGCTTTCGTCTCCATCGCTTGATCTCGGTTGGATAAGCGGACTTGATCCTATCTCTAATGGCTTTGCCGAAGGAGATAGGCTCGGGTCCGCCACCGACGAGATGCCGTTGCCAACGAAGTGCCGTTGATGTCGAGGATAGATACCATCTTGGAGCACAAATGAATGCCACCGTTCGCCGCGCATCAGGCTAGGGTTCTTCGAGCTGCGCCGCCATAACTCAGATGGCCAAGATTTTGAAGTTGTTCTCCTACGATTTAGCCGTCGGTGGTCACGTGTGGTTGATCGGCATCGCCACTTGCGCCATCTATTTTCGGTGTAAGATCCAACACTCGACCATGGGAAATGACTGGTATTTGCAAGCTTTACCCATCTCCCCAAAAGCATGGGTTGCTCGCAAATTTTCAGCAGTATGGAGATTGAAAAGTCATATCAGGTGTTCAAGAAAATACCTAAGAAAAACTTGCTCTCTTGGAACTCCAGGGTTGAGGATTGAAGATTGTCTAAGGAGTTCACAACCCAAGAAGGACTCCTGTTTCGAGATTTGGACTGAACCATGTGCTTGGCTCTGCTTTGATCAATATGAACATCCAAATATGCGAGGATTGAAGTGGTAAGAAAAATCTTTGATGTCATTCATGGACTTGCTGTACTGGAGCTGATCAAGGAGCTGTTGGGTACCATCTACCAAGTGCAATCTGTTTGCCAAGGCTGAGGGGAGATGGGGCCCCCGAAGATGAGTCGTAGGCTGGTTATCTTCATGGTCAAAGTTGCAGCATGAGACTTTCAAAACTTTGACATTTTGGCAAAGACAACTAAAGCATAAATTTATGATAAAAGTTGGCCATTATGGGATACATTCTATATGCTGAGATAAGATCCCCAGAGAAGTCTTATTTGAAGACCCCTCATGTTATCTTTTCTAGTTCTGGAAATATAATTTGTTGTTGCTATGAATGAAGAACACTATGAAGAAGAAGATTGACAAGATTGAGTTAATGTTAATAGGTAGAGATGTATTGTTGTAAACTTTGTTGGAAAAGATATTCCAAGTATACGTTAAATATTTTGTTATGTGAAGTTGTCTTTAAGATGCTCGATGAAATGTTTGAAATGACAATGGGAATAACAAAGTCTAGAATTCATGCCAAGATTATGTCACTACCTAATCTCCAAGAAGAACCTGGATTGGAGTATGCATGTGGGATCCAATAAGCACCACCCTTCTTTAGTGGATTAATGCTCATGCTAATACATTAGATATTGATGGTGTACAGAAGATTTTTTTTTTTTTTCTGCTAAGAATTGAAGCACATAAAACCTATTCGATGAAATGCCCCAAATGTTTGCAATGTTTTAAAGACTTTGGATCCTTTGCGAGCAAATTACCGGGCATGGTTTTGAATGTGAAATTTCCATCCGATCTGCACCATAGATTCTAGAGTTCTGTCATGCATTCTCAAATGTTATTGACATCAAAGGTCAAGCCGAAATTGTCCTCCAAGGACCATCAGGAACCAATAGAGGGTCTTTGCTTCAATTGTTGGATTGCATTGTTGTCACTGATCCAGAGGAACATGGGGTAAGGTCTTCAGTGAACTCTAAGTATTGATATAGGCTCACAGTTGAAAGTTCTTGCAAAATTCCATTCTAAGGAGCTGCCTTTGGAATGTCTTTGGGCAAGGAAAGCATGCACAACATCTAAGAAAGCACCATGAGATTCCTCTATTCAGATTTGGAATAATAAAAATATTCAAAGAAGGTATAGAATAAAGGCTTACGTTGGAATACTCCTTGATAAAGACTCAAAGCACTATGGGATTATCTTAGAGTTTCATCCAAAATAGGATTAAAAAAAAAATACTGAAAATGAAGTTACTCTATACTTTGATGGTCCACTTGACAAATGAAGTATCTGAAGATGTTGACATGCATCTAGCGATGCTAGTTGAAGCCGTTAGACAGGGTGCTCATTTTCCAGAAGATATTTTTGTTGATTATCTTTTATCATATCAACTCCACACCGAAGGGCATATTAGAAAGTCATGGGAACAATATCTCATAAGAGGAATCAAGTTTGCAAAAGAAATTGAATCAAAGTTTCAGGTTGAAATAAAAAGTGGGCGATGAGCATGCCATTTGAGGCGGCTGGAAAACAGAAATTTCATAGCGACATACATCCCGGGGCGGTAATAAAATACTCATCTTGAGATGGTCAACACAAATACAAATCCTAAAGGCAAACCAATTCTCAAAGCGGCGGCGAAGCAGGCATCTTGAGGCAGCCAACGAAATATACAAATAAATATATAAATAAATGATATACATATGTGTTACAAATATGTGTAATAAAATTATGATTTTGAAAAATAAAAATGAAATTACTTTTTTTTATTCATTGCCTTTATTTGTACTTTTGCCCTTAATCGGAGGTTCCCGCAATCTTATTCGGGGTAATTAATAATAGAGGCTTGCCTCTATTAGGAATGGAAGAACCCACAAATTCAAAACAAAAATGATATTTGTGCTTCGATGTATCGTCTGGTGTCACACGATGCCAGGCGCATATTTTCGATCCCACATAGGTACCCTTATCGGTAATAAAGGAGGTCTTCTCTTCATCAAATCTAGCCATCCAGATCTGATCCTATACGTCCAAGAAGCTTAATATCTCATATCTCGAGGTGGAGTTGACCAACTTGTCTATCAACGAGAGAAGAAAGCAATCTTTTGAACAAGCCTTGTTAAGGTCGATGAAGTCTATGCATATCCTCCATTTTCTTGAGGCTTTCTTCACCAGCACCACATTGGCCAACCATTTAAAGCAATGGACTTCCCTGATGAACTTTGCCTTTAGGAGCTTCTTGACTTCCTCTTCTGTGGCTCGCTCTGCTTTGAGGCAAAACATCGCCGCTCTTGGACCATCGGCTTGTGTGTAGGATCCACATAAAGGTGGTACTTGATGATGTTCCTGCTGACACACGGCATGCCCTCAGGTAACCATGCGAAAAGGTTGGTGCTGCCTCGTAGGAAGTGCATAATTTCTTCCCTTTGTCCAGCATGCAACTCAGTCCCAACTTGGACTATGCGATCAAGTCGGTCCTTGACCAACGCCATCGAGACCAGCTCTTTGATTGGTGTCTCTCTTTCCAGTAATCTCTCCTAAACTTCTTCATGAACCTCGAAAGTAAGTATCTCCTGTGCCTTACCTTTGAGGAAGGCAATGTAGCATTTCCGAGCTACTGGTTGATCCCCTCTGAGTTCTCTGCAACCATTCTCTATAGGGAACTTCATCGGTAGGTGAAATGTGGAGACAAAAGCTCTTAATGCTTTTAGCGTCGGTCTTTCAAGGATGATGTTGTAATTGAACAAGAAACAAACAACAAGAAAGTTTGTCATGGTGGTCGACTGTGAATGAGAATTTCATGTTGTGATAGGGATTATCACCATGCCCTCAGGTTGCACCATTCCCCTAGAGAATCCCAGTAGTGACTTTACTATTTTTAATAGTTCCGGCTTGAGATTTATCTTTTTAAAGGTATCCCAGAAGATAACATTGATTGAGCTCCCGTTGTCGATGAGAATCCTTCTCACCTCATAGTTGGTGAGGGTGACTGTGATGACCAGAGCAACATCATGTGGGTGGTGAATTCCCCCCAAGTCTTCGTTAGACAAGGTAATGGGCAGCTCGGCCCCGAGGTCTCTTCCTTTATTTCTCTGCTTGATCAGACATTCGAGCATGGCTCTTACGGGATGTAGTGTTCTCTCCAACACATCCTGACCCTCTAGTAATATAGTGGATGATCCCTTTAAAAGGCTGATTGTGCTATGGGGAGGATGGTCCTTCTTCTTGCTTGCCATGTTTGAGGTATTGCCCGAGGTGACCTCGTTGGATTAGGTCTTCGATCATATCCCTTAGCTAGATGTAGTCCTCAGTATCATGGCCTCTGTCATTGTAGAAGCGACAATACTTCTTACTGCATTTCTGAGCTGCAAGACTCTTCATACAGGCTACCCACCTCAAGATCTTCTGATCCTAGACCTGCATCAGGATCTTCGCTTGACTGTATTGAGGGAGGAATAGCTCAGGTACCTCGTCGGATCCTCTACCCTATGGATCTCCTGAGTTTGTAACCTTGGTTGTTTCATCAATGTTGGAGGTTCTTGGCCAGAGTTTTGCTCCCTTTTGGGCCCTTCTCGCTTGGGCTCCTCTTTCCAACCAGCCTGAATTTCTTCAGTATTGATGTACTTCTCCGCACAAGCAAGGAGATCAGGCAAATCCTTCAGTTGTCTCTTATACAAGGAGAATCAAAAGGCTGACCGGCGAAGCCCTTCCATGAGGTTCGCCACAGTCAAGGATTGGTTAATGTCTGAGATATCCAACATCTCTATATTGAAGCGACGGATGCAATCACACAGGCTCTCACTATCCTGCTACTTAATCCTTATCAAGGTCGTTGAGGCCTTTTTCCTCCTCTTGTTACTAACAAAATGGCTGACAAAGAGGTCAGACAACTCCTCAAAGGAGAAGATGCGCTCTTGAGGGAGGTTGTTGAAACAGGTTCAGGCTGCTCCACGTAGGGTCATTAGGAAAGCTTGGCACATGATTGAATCCGGAGTTCCATGAATCAACATCATCGTTCTAGACGCCCTCAAATGATCCATTGAGTTTGAGGTGCCATCATAAGTTTGCATAGAGGGTGCTCGAAACTTGGCAGGAAAGTGTTTTTAGGATCTCTGGAACGTAGGGAGAGATCATTTATGGAACGTACCTCGAGTACTCCTTCCTCTCCCCAAGCCACGTTGAGACCTTGAAGGAGTCTTACGCTGCAGCCGGGGCCGAGGTGACCCCGAGCTTCCTAGGGATGGAATCACTTTCTCCTTGCGCACTCTCGCCCTTCCTTCAAGCCCCGAAGTGCGGGCGTCGGATCTCTACCTGGTTTCCAAGGTGTCCTGCGGAACACTCCGCGGTGTTTAGTTATGTGAGACTTGTTGCTCTACGCTTTGAAGAACCCGAGTAAGGGCTTCAACCTTCTTCTCCAAGGAGAGGGAGTGTGCTCCCTAGATGTTTCCATCAAAGGGATTGGTTCTGAAGAACTTACTCTACCATTAGGACATCGTTGGGTCCAATCGTATCATCCTCCTGGTCTTGCCCCTTGTTCCACTTCGCTTTTACCATTATTAACACAACTTCTTGCTTTGTTTCCCACAAATGGTGCCAAACTGTTGATGCAATAATCGGTCTTCCCTCGCGACCCACACCCATTACGATCAACAGTTATGATTTGCTCCAAAAGGTTGGATTTTGAATAGAGAGGGAAATGCCAGTAATAGTCGTAGTGACTATTTTGGTGGGAGCCTCCTTCGAGTGGTTGCTCTGTTACTCCGCCAGCGGTCTCGGGGCGCTGAAAACTACTAAGAAATAAACAATCTAGTGGGGTGGGCCTGTACCCCAAGGTGGCTCTGACACCCAAGTTAATGAGGGGTCTTGCCTAATAAGAGTCGTTGAGACAGAGAGTTTTTTTTTTGAATTAATATTATATACATGTCATTCCTTTCCAGTCCTCCTACTTTTTGTCCCTGATCCCCGGGGTTGGTAGCCGTCCAATCCGGCCCCAGTCTCATTCTAACGAGGGATATTTTCTCTCATACCTCTTATCCTGTATCATACTACTATCCTCTCCCTTGACCAAAGTCGCCACCCCCACCCCTAAAGTGGATGTTGTCTTGGGGATTTGTGCGGCTTATGTGGACTCTTTAGATGGAGTCATATGTATATTCAGATTTAGCCCATATCATAATATAATAGTCATTCATTAAAAATTACACATTTATTTTTTTTTCAACAACTATAAGCCGCCCACTTTCTCAAGATGAGAGGTTGAAAGATTGAAGCAAATCTCCACTAAATAAAAAGTGATTTGCTTATATTTATAAAATAAAATAAAAAGGCAACTCTTTAAGTCATGAATCAAGATTCTTGATTCAATTTAAAGATAAAATTCAAAACGTTAAAGTATATAACAAATCATCCGAAAAGACAAATATATGTAGTGGACATGAACTAGTTATATAATTGAAGATCCAAAAGGATACAACGACCCATCAAATCAATGTACCAAAACAAAAATTATTCTTAATAACACACCGATTTTTACTTAGGTCGCAATTGAAATTAAGTCCATTTAGATTGGCTTATGAAATGGGGGTGGTTTTAGTTTGATAGAAGGACTTTATTTATAATAACTTTTTAAAACAAGTTAAGGGTTTCTAATTATTTTGTGTTTGTATAGTTAATTCAGAATTACTTTTATAGTCGTGAAGTTGTTTGGATGTTCATTCCTATAAAACTTTTTCAGTGATAAATTACTAAATGGGATGTTCAATGAATAATTATTATAATAACAACAACAACAATAAGAAGAATAATCACATTTAATATCAACAATAACTACATTTGCGTAAAGACATTTCATAATTGATAATAACTACATTTAACATAAAAAAATAACAATATTTCTCAAGGCTCACATGATGTTAGGTCGTTAGAATTTGAGAAGTTATTCTTTAATGGTCAAATACCCTATTTAGTCCCTCTATTATTACGATTTGTCCGTTTGGATCCCTCTAATATAAAACATGCCTTTTTGGTCCCTTTAATTTTACGTTTGTGTTTTTTAAATCCCCCCTTCAAAGTTTATAGGGACCAAAAAGGCCTGAAAAACATAAATAAAGGGACCAAAAAGGCTTGTGGAAGGATTTAAAAGACACAAACGTAAAATTAAATGGACCAAAAAGGCATGTTTTATATTAGAGGGACCCAAAGGGACAAATTGTAATAATAGAGGGACTAACTAGGGTATTTGACCTTCTTTAATTTGCATAAGATCAAGTTTATAATCAAAAACTCCCAAAAGTAGTTTTTTCTAATAGTTTCTTTCTCTTCAAAAAAAGTCATCTAAATGCATATAAAACCCATAGAAGCCCTTAACTTATATAAAAAAAATATGTATTTTGCTTCGTGAAAGCAATTAAAATGGCCTTCAATCAAAATATTAATATTTTGCTTCCTTAAACTTTTTCCAATATTTTTCATTTTTTAAATATTTTTATATGTATTAATATTTTAAGGTTTTTTTTTTTTTTTTTTTTGGTAAAAAGTTAGGTGAGCCGGCAGTCCGGATACTCCAGGCAAGCCGCGCCTTGCATGCTGGGCTGAGCCCAATTAAGCTCTACTCTCAGCGTTGGGAAAATGATTTTCATCGAGCATCACAAACGGAATCAGATCAGAGGCCGGCTTAGGCCAGCACAAACTAAGGATCAAGGAGAACCATATATTTGTCCTTCCTACTACTAGTACATTGTATTCGCTTTGAGTGTCTAGACTACATTCATTGCCATAGCACTATGTTCTCCATCTGCGCGCTTTAAGATGGATTCACTTGGAACCTATAAAAAGTGACAACATATAAAGATAGAAACTATAATTCAGTTCAACGAATCATGATTCACCTGATGTGTTTTCTTAGAATTGTCTATCTTCTAGAAGTACTATTTGCAGCCTCCACTTGGATTGCAGAAGAGGCCAATAAAAAACAGGTGGCTGCACCTTAACACAGAGAGAGAGAGAGAGAGATAGAGACCAAACCATCTTTCCTAACTAAACTCTTGAGGATCTTAGAGCACGACCTTTCTAACCAGAACGATGATACAAATTAAACACGTCAAAGACAAGGATATATACTACATAGGAAAAATGAAACAAAGCAAAAGAAAATGAGGCTTACATAAAGCAAGCTGCATTCTTGTCCAAGTCGTCAGAATTCAGGCAGAAAGGAACAAACGAAAGGTAACAGCAGTGCATGCCAAAGAATCATCTATTCTATATCACTCTCTTGTTAATTTCTCCATATATCTACTTATAAATGATTGCTGATCACCTCAGGTTTAATTAGTTAGTTAAGTAGCTAGCTAGCCAGAAGAAAACGAGGAACGTCGAAGTGATGAAGAGCGTCAATGGTACTGCAATCAGCCAGAAGAAAACGAGGAACGTCGAAGTGATGAAGAGCGTCAATGGTACTGCAATCAGCCAGAAACCACACTTGGTTTTGGTTCCACTGATGGCTCAGGGACACATGATTCCCATGGTGGACCTGGCCCAGCTGATAGCCGAGCGCGGCGTGCTCGTCACAGTCATCACCACGCCCGTGAACGCAAAGAGATTCGAGACGACGATCGATATGTTGGACAGGTCGGGGCTCCCAATCAGGTTCGTAGCGCTGCCATTCCCATGCAAGGAAGTGGGCCTCCCCGAGGGTTGTGAGAACGTCGACCTCATACCTTCAGCGCATCTGGCGGTCAACTTTTTCAAGGCCACCAGCCTACTGAGTGGGCCAGTAGAAACGTACCTGCGAGAGCACAAACACTACCCAAGCTGCATTATCTCCGATTCATGCCATCCTTGGACGTGGGACGTGGCTCGCAATCTCCAGATCCCAAGGTTCACTTTCTTTGGGATATGCTGCTTCACTCTCCTGTGCACGCATAACATCGACTCCCACAATGTGTTTGACACCATAACAAGTGAGAGGGAGCCTTTCTTGGTGCCCGGCCTGCGGGATCGGATCGAGGTGACACAGGCACAGGCTCCAGGCTTCTTCCCGGGGGATGTGTGGGCTAAGCTCCGGGAGGAGATCAAAGCTGCAGACGAAGCAGCGGCAGGGGTGGTGGTGAACAGCTTCCAGGAGTTGGAGCCGTGGTACTTGGAGAGCTACCAGAAAGTCATGGGAAATAAGGTATGGACTCTTGGACCTTTCTGGCTTCGCAACAAGGATGCTAGTCTTATGGGCGCAAGAGGGAAGGATGCTGCCATTGATGAGAACAGTTGCATGACATGGCTCGACTCCATGAAGCCCAGCTCGGTCGTGTATGTGAGCTTTGGGAGCTTGACGTTCACATCGCCTTCACAGCTCATGGAGGTGGGGTTGGGGTTGGAGGCCTCGGAACAACCTTTCATTTGGGTGGTCAAAGAGGTGGAGCTATGTCCGGAGATGTCGGAGTGGCTGGCCGAGGGGTTTGAGGAGAGGGTGAGGGATAAGGGACTCATCATCAGAGGATGGGCGCCACAGGTGATGATCCTGTCTCACCCGGCCATAGGAGGATTTGTTACGCATTGTGGGTGGAATTCATCATTGGAGGCAATCTCCATGGGCTTGCCTTTGATAACATGGCCACACTTTGCAGACCAGTTCCTCAACGAGAGGTTCCTTGTGGACGTGTTGAGAACTGGAGTGCCTGTAGGGGTGGAGGATCCAGCCGCCTGGGGAGAGGACAACTCTCATGTGCATGTGACGAGAGATGGTGTGGAGAAGGCTGTGAGGAGTCTGATGGACGGAGGTGAGGAGGGAACAGAGAGAAGAGAGAGAGCGAGGCAGGCCTCAGTTAAGGCCAGAAAGGCAATGGAACAAGATGGATCATCCTATGACAACATGACATTGTTCATACAACAATTCACACAGCCTGCGGTGAAGACCGCCACCTTATCAGCTTGAGACTACTTGGTTTCAATTTTGTTTCATCATCGCACCCATTACAAATAACTTTTGTCATCAGTCCCCTTTCTGACTGATCAGTGTTGAACTACTTCAGTAAAAAGGCAATCAATTCCCCCATTCATGTTCCTCCTCAAATTTTTTGTTGAAAGATGCATACTTCCCAGACTTGTGTTTCAGGCACAAAACTGATCTAGAGGAATCCTTGACCCAGGCCCTGCCACACCCACCTCACGGGTGTACTGAACTAAATTGCAACAACCACACATAATTACTTGCAGGAAAAGCACACCCTAAACAGTAAGGTCCATATCCGTTCTAGGATCCAGAAAAGAGGAACAAATAACGTCCACCATTCTAGTAATTTAAAAAATAAAACGAATTTCCATCATTAATATTTTTGCCAACAGAACAGATAAATTTACATCCTATATTTTATTAATAGTCCAGTAGATTAGGCCAAACAAGTTAATTCACTCCATCAATATGTGGTTGTGTGGCTTATGTTGACACTCTGACACAACTTAGGTTGGGAAGCCTCTCCTGAATGCAAGTTGGCAAACTAGTGCAAGATGGTCACTTCCCCATTTCTGCAAGGTAAGTTGACAGGATTAAAAACTAGTGCAAGTATGTTTCTTATCAGTGTGATTGAAACCACTAGGCAAAACAAAATTTATTTAAGTAATTGACGGCAGGTTCTGGCGGTCAATAGAATTATAAAGAAACATACAAGGCTTGAGAGAGTAGAGACAGAAGATACCTGTGTTGGGAAACCAGGAGTTCGTTGCAAAACATGCTTTGGGATTGTATCAAGAACTTTTACAGTCTGGAGACCATCAGAATACCTAGATTGAAGGATTTCCTTTAAAGGTTATTCAGGTAGTAACTAACGGTTATATATCATATATTAACAAATACTACCATGGCAGCACAAAGTGTATTGTAATATGATAAGACAAGCTGGAGAACAAAGAGTACTACTACAAACATGAATGTAATTAATCAATAACCAGAAAATTGGGCAAATTTGGAGACAAAAAACTATATAGAACAAAATAAAACCACAAATAAAAAAAGTCTGGCATTGATCACTCGTAACCTGGCTCCTCTATACTTCTCTGATCCTCATGGACACATACAGATCTTGATTTTTGGCTTTGCTTTATAAAAGAAACTTATATATAAAAATACTGCAGCATTTTTTCTCCATGGGACAATAGTTTGTAGAGAAAGAAGAAAGCATTAACTCATCTATGCTTGTTTTGAACCAATACAGAATAATTAATTTGTTGATGAATGAGGCAGGAGACAGGGGTATCAGAAACTATTAGGTGAAGATACAGGAGAAAATCATTTATCTGTTCATAAGTAAGATTGGAATTCTAATGACTTGACCACTAACCAAAACTAGCCGAATGTGCCCATATTAAACTTGGAATTATAATCACTTAACCACTAACCATATATAGTCGACTGTGCCCATAAACAGTCTATGGTAACTGGTAACTTGAGGTTCTCCGCTCGGGTCCTTTGTCCCAGCATAATCCTGTGGAGAAGAATATGATGAGAATAAAAAACTTTGGCCCAATGACTTGCAATCTCTAATAAAACACAAAAAAATCAATAAGTATAAATTGAAGAGTTTGAGGAAATGAAATTTGGCAGTTAGAGATTGTCATCGCTAGAGAAAAATACCTTCTACAACATGCATCCAATGGACAACGATGTGACTTAGAATTCTAGTCCATATTAAATGTAATGCAAAAGAACAAATAGAGTGGAGGAAATCAAATGTGTTCAAGTGATGCATACCTTCACCACATACTTTGGAAAAGAATCATTCTAGCATGCCAATAGATTTCCAAAAGAAAAATTTTAGTATGATAGTGAAAACTAAATAAAATAAAAAGAAAAAGACAGAATAAGATATTGAGCACTAACTGTGGAACATATAATATGGTCTGGACTTTACAAAATAAAAACCAGAAAACTGACTAACAATGAAACGGCAAGAACTTAAGACAACCTTGACATCTCGGTATGCACTCCTCAACCTCAAATTATGTTCAAGAAAATTGCAGTCTGCATTTCCTGAAGCAGTTTCAATTTCCATTGGTGTCCATAAGAAGGGGTCATAGGAAAGGTTGTGGTATGGTGGAACTGTAACACATCTAGAATCCTCCCGATTCTCATCGTGTAATGAGTCTGAATCAGACTTATCCAAGTTTCTAGATTGGCAATGGTCAACATCATCTCCTTTTTCCACAATTTGACATGATAAACCTGGAATGTCCTTTGTTTTGCATGCATCAATAGGTGATGATTGATATTGTTCTGAATATATATTATCATTAATTGCATACTCATCCTCATTTCCAAGCAGCTCCTTGAAGAAATTGGGATCAGAGCTCTCCTCTGAAATGCATAAATCATCAATCACAATATTGCCATGATAAACACCACTATGATTCTCTGATTTGTTTCTAATAAGTTCATCCCGACATGCAGATTTTGGAATAAATGTTGAAGTTTCTACTGATGGGTCTACAATACCATTTCCACCATCAGGAATTGCATCTTCTGTCTTCAATTCACCAACTTCTTTCAAAGAAAGACTTCCAAACATGAGATCTCCATCAGACACATCAGCTAATGAATCTGTCGATCCCCGAGACAACTTAGTATCTTTAGAGGATTGGTTCGGGTCAAGACTGTCGATCAATTTGTCATATACATCAGATTTTGATTGAGGAAAATGTTCATTCAAAATACTTGGAATAGAATGAACAATATCACTAATCCTACCATTCTGATGCAACTCCCCAGAACATGGTTCATTGCAACCAGAAACTGCCCTCACATGTTCCTGTAGCTCATCAGTTTCTACATTGAAGGTGGTCCTGTTAGGCTGGTCAAAACTTTGAACATTTTCCTTGTGCGGATTGACAAGCTCATATAAATCTTTAGCATCAGATACCTCATTTGTCTCATTTATGTACTGATCATCAGATAAAGGCCCCCCAGACATGTCTACCACCTCAGTTGAAGTTTGGAGGGGTTCTGCTCTTGAAGATGTATCTCCCACACAATTGTGAGAGTTGTTGTAGTGGTCACTCTTTGGATGGTCACTGCCTTGCCCTCCACTACTAGTCATGGCACTAGAGCTATTTGCTGGAGGTTGAGATCTGCGAGGACGTTATTACTAATTACTTTTCTTGTATCATCTCATTTCATTCGGAAAAGAACAGATTACATAAAATCAGAAGCATGAAACACTTCAGAGAGGGTAGAGATAATACCTATACATGTTAGAAGCAGCGAATGGTCTTGGTGGGTATAAGGTTGCAGAGAACTGGCCTGACACCTGATTCCTGACAAGCCCTGACAAACTTAACTACAAAAATGTAATAGATGATGATGCTACAGTGCAAAGTGTCATGAGAAACTATGATGACACATATCCAAGCAGCAAATTTTATACCTTCTGTTCTAAAATGTAATTGTACAGAGGGCTCTGTCCAAAAAAAAAAAAAACCAAAGAATTGTGTCAATATGATAAATGGGAATGACAAAGAGAAAGGTGAAAGGGAAAAAGTTTATGATTCAGAAAATAACAAAAAATAAGTGTCATAATTATCAGTGTTTATCATATCATATGGTAATTTAACTAAACTAGAATCTGCTCCCAAGCAGTCAGTAGAAGTAGAGGTTCAATCAGGATAACAGAACCTACCTTTGGTGTACAATTGAAATCACCACAAACAACAACAGGAGCATTACTCCAATGTCTAGAAACAGCAAAAGCTCGATCAAGGAGTATCCTAACCTGTTTGCAAGCTGAAGTAAATAAGTGGCAATAAAACTATGCTTTCTTGTTCAAGTGAGCTGATCTATAAGCTAAAAGTACATACAAGAAATTAAAAAAAAATTATAATTAGGATAATGAGATAAAATGAAGATACTTTAGTAGCTGAACATAAAGTACATGCAATTAACACATTCCTCGCACATTTTACCCATATCCAAACCAAATGCTATCCTGGCAGAATCCTTAAATGGCCAAACACAAATAATTCAAGCTTACTAATGAAAGAAACATCTGAGAATAAGGACCAGTTCAAGGACAGTTTGTGTTAGGTTTGCAGATTCTCTATGTTTATCATCATGGTGATATAAAACCTCATCAAACTCAGGGAGGTTCTCAGTTAGATAAATGACGTTTAGAAAGATGGAATCTCTTATTAGAGATATTTTACAAAAAAAACATGTGTCAAAGAAAACCAGAAATATTTTCTGGCTAAAGCAATCATATTTAATATTGCTATATAATTAAAATGAAGCTTTGCCATATATTTTCTGGCTAAAGCAATCATATTTAATATTGCTACGTAATTAAAATGAAGCCTTGCCATCTCCAAGAAGATTGTGACAATGTTTGCATCATTTAACTGCAGGTAATATCATTTGTGTTGCATCTATAGGCTAAGATGACTGGAATAAGTCAAATAACCGTCATCATTAATCTCTTGAGAAACAGATACTTATCTTCTGGTCAAATCCTGGAATAAATGAGGAAAAAAGAAAAATGCCATGGGTAACACATGTTCAGACATTGAATCTGCCAAGTAGGAGTGTACCTGCCCAAGTTTGATTTCTCCCCTTTTCGGGTTGTAAAGTACATGGATGTTGCATATGACAACCAGATTAGTGCCACCTAATTGATCAGAGCTGCACATACGATTCATTCTTAGGGATTTAACTATATGGTATGTCAGAACTATTCATTCTTAGCATGCAACTAAATCTGCAGACCAAATGATCAAGATGATCAGAGTTAAAGAAAACAAAGACAAAGAGAAATCATTACATAGTATCCAAACATTGTGAGATAATCCATCTCAAGATATGCAAACACATACCAGCTCTAAATTTAACTTCCATGCATAGTAAAACCAAGACAGATACTTTTGATGGAAATCAAAGTTGTACCAAAGCAAGGAAAAATAATTTTCAGAGAATTTGAAGAGTACCTTCCAGGTAAAGAACCGACCAAACCTTCTTTCAGATTTTGACTGCTGGACTGGCCAAGAAAAATAATGCCGCCATATTTTAATGGAACAGAACAATGTCATATAATAAAAAATATAAGATGCAAATAGATAAAAATCATATAAAAGAAGTTTTAACATAACAATGAACTAAAATACCTCCAAGACAAGAATTTGGGCAACATTATCACGAAGTCCAAGCTTACTATACTCAATGTTCTCCTCATGTCGCAATTTGAATCTGAATACATAAAAGCATAAAGTCATTTCTAGCATACATCAAGATCTATATGTAGCAATCAACCAGTGAAGATGCATTACCAAGATAGGAAATATACCTATTTGTTTGCCAGAAAACTGCACATCCATCAACTGCATTTCCAGTGCGTCTCTGTGTGATTCAAGAAAATATTTTTTTTTTAAACAAGCTGAATATTTTAGTTTCTGAAAGACAAACAGGGCGATAATGTATTGTTACAGTTGCGATAAGGTTAATTTCAATGGTTTAACAAAATAGGACTATAGTTGAGACCCTTGAAAACAATACACAAAACCTCTTAGGGAGAAAGAGATTTAATATATGCTTCAAAGCTGGTTTCAGAATGGGAAACCTAACCATAGAAGCGGCACTGACAAAGTGGACAAATAAAAAAAATTAACAAGTTACCACCGAACTTTTTCAATGCTCATACTAATTAAAGTACAAGTCAATTCAAGTTTCACCATTTACCAAACACTATTAAGCAAGATCATTACCTTGAAAGTATTTAAAAATGACAGAAACAAACAATATACACTATGACAACCTTCCAAATACCAGTATAGCCTCGATGTGCTAGTTCCTCTTCCAAGTCACTAAAATGGTCAACCTCCTGAAACCGGTATGAGGAAAAGAATCACTTGCATAAACATTTAAATGTCTAAATACACCTACACAGGCAAGGTATTTAATGAACTAGCGAGGGGTATGATAAAAAATTGTTTAGCAAGCACCTGAAGACAAATAATTTCAGGAGCCCACAGATGAAACTCTAACAATAACCTTCTCTTTCTCCATTCCCAATCCAAAATATGATGAGGAATGTGAGAATAAAGTTTAGCTCGATGATCTCTTGCAAGATAATCCGCAAGAATATTGTAAGACAGCAATGTAAATCTCTCTGAAAAAGGAAAATGAAACAAAAAAAAAACTTAGTTGGCTTTGATGATAATTTATTCTTTAAAAAGGGTAAATAAAATGCATATAGTAAAAATCAGGATTAGTTTAAACGGCCATACCATAGTAAGGGTGTTGTGCCCCAATAATGGATGAATGAGGATAGCAGTTTGGGCATAGTCATCATAATGGGGATCATGGCACCACATCTCCATGGGTGCCCAAGTCAGGTGGAGTCATGAACAGATGGGTCACATAAGTCTAGGATAAGCATTCACAGGTTTTTTGGTGCAAAAATTAAATATTCATCTACCCAATGACTTAAGGTGATGGGGACAAAAAACAGGGTTACCGCTTTAGGCTGCTATAACAGAGATAATTTGCCCTGCTGGGAAGAGCATTCATAGGTTGTGTAGTTTCTTGGCTTCACCCATTGCCACCACCAAGATTCAAGTGTCAACTGACAACTGAATATCATAGCCCGTGGCCAATTGGACATTAATCTGGTTATACATTCACAAAAGAAGAGAAGTTTGTGCCCAAACTTTAGTCGGCCTGTTTCATTTGTTTCAAGCTTCAACTAAGACTCATAGAATTATTCGCTTAGCACTTGAAAGTAATGATATTGGACAGTTATCACCTTTGACAAGGTCATTCTCTCTTGAATAGCATGCCAAAAGACAAGCTAGCTAAACTTCTAAGTATAACTATAAAGTGACACCATAATTAGGCTTATGGAGTTTTGCTATAGGCTTTGTTAAACAACATCAATCCATTTCTATCTGAGAAGGTGCAAATCATCTTCTCTTTTCGAGTTAAAAAGGTATGAAAAAACAAAGAAATGATTTAAATCAAGGAAATTACCACATTGGGGCGGGGGTTGCGACTCCGAGAAAACCCAATATCGGTGATCCGCTGGCTTAGGTTGCGGGGTTGGCCGCCTGAAGGGTGGAGGAGATGGCCGATAGTATGGGGGAGGCTGACTAAATTGCGGCGGCGGGAAAGGTGCGAAATTTTGCGGCGGCGGCGGCGGCGGCGGCCGCCCCTGGAAGGGTTGGTATGGAGGTCCTCGAGGAACCCAAGAATCCCCTCGAAACCCCTGACGGTACCCAAAGTTGGCATCACTCACGGTCCTGATATGCGAATCCCCGCTGACGAAGCCACCGCGGCGGCCTCCTCCTCGGCCGTCCGGAGGCGGTCGGTCGCAGAAGCCCCGGCGCCATGGGTTCCGGCCTCGTGCCTGTAGAACAACAGCAAAAATAAGAGGTGATACCTAGCGTTAGGGAAACGGGGAGAGTGTGAGGTAGGATCCGTATCCTTACGTTGGAAGTGGACATGGCGGCGGCGAGGCATTGAAGAGGATGAGATCCTGATCGCATAGCCTTCTTATCTTTAGAGTTTGAGAAGCAAAAAGAAGACGAGACGAAACATCGTTTTCCTCGTCGTTCTCCTCCTGCGGCGCCGGTGACGATCCCAACTTTGGCCCTTGTCAATGTCTGGAAACGAAGCAGACGCCAGACGCCGATCCCTGGGCTGGGAAGTGTGGTATTCTATCCGTTGGATTGGACTGGGCTGGGCTGGGCTGCTAAGTCAACATAAGAACCTAAACAGCGATTTGGATTGAACTTCCAATATCGGTTTTTTTTTATAAATTATTATAGTATATTTTAATTACCAAAATGAGGATCCTGTCCATTATTTACCGCATGATGCCCATTTGGATGCTTTTTCTTACATTATTTTATTTTAATGTCAAAAAGATGCATGACAGTTGTCCTTTTTCATTCTTTTCTATTGTCATGACAAACACAAAAAAATTTTAAAATTTTTTTGTGAAGACAATCATTGCCTAACAACCAACAAACAAGATTTTTTTTTTTTAATAATCATCTTATCAAATATAATTCACTTGGAAAACATGTTGTGCATGCATTAAATACGTGACAAAATTGGGAAATCACCGTTGCTTTTCTTGAATTCGGACTTATGAATTCTCATTGCTTTCTCAATGTTTCATTCCCCATTACCATTCCATTATTATTAGATTTTTTATTTAAATTTAAATTTTAAAAGTTTAACTTAATAAATGTGATTTTCACAATTAAAATATATTCTCAAATAAACAATAAATTGTGTTAATTTAATAATATTGGGATATTCACTACATCTATATATATATATATATATATATATATATATATATATATATATATCAATTAAGGTGTTTTTCTTTTGCATACTCTTATGAATACATCAAATTATATATTTGATTTGTAAAAATATTATTATGCTTGTTTATGTATTGTTTTTTTTTCGAAAAAATATTACAAACTTTTTTATCTACT
The DNA here is from genome assembly GCA_026586065.1 of Dioscorea zingiberensis. Lineage (NCBI taxonomy): Eukaryota > Viridiplantae > Streptophyta > Magnoliopsida > Dioscoreales > Dioscoreaceae > Dioscorea > Dioscorea zingiberensis. The sequence goes on from CM048818.1 coordinate 44,943,403, forward strand.
TTTTCTTTAATTTAATAGATGTGATATTATAATATTTTATAATTATTATAATTTACCAAAATAAGGCAACAATTACATATATTATAAAAAGTTTGTAACAATTATAATGTTTAGGCTACATTAGGATTGACTACTTGGACCAGCTACATTGGGACAATTTCGACGATTATGACCTTTATTTCGACATAAACCACAACGCTTTGGCTAACCACCTTCCCTTAAGTCAATTTCATTACGAATCCTCATGGATTTTGGGCGCCCTGTGGATGGTCTTCTCATTGTACGATCAAGACATATACGTGGACCATTATAGGAGTTCCAGTAGCTCTCGTTTGACATTGGCTGAAATTCTTTATGATAAACATTAAAAATTGTCTCAAGCTTATAAACATTGTCCACGTATTCCTGCCAATGTAAATGAATGTTTGAGCATGCTGGAAGAACATGGCGGCAAGGAAAATGAAGTGTTTGAAACCTGCCGCAATCATACCATCGTGCTCTCAGATCAATGTGGTAAGTACCAGCTATACCACCGCATTGTGGTAATGCCATTTTATCTACCATAAAAGAATTTTTTTCATGATCAAATTAACGAACATAAATTTTGCATATTGCTTGTTGGTTTTCTTGAATTAGCTTTATTAGTCCTTCAGAGAATATTTGACCTGATGTGATCTGAGCTTGCGCCTGTACACCTTTCCTTACAAACAACTCAGCTAGTCGAAAGTAAGTTGACTTAACCAAAGATGTTATAGGAAGGTTCCTTGTCCCCTTTAGCACTGAATTAACACATTCAACGAGGTTGGTAGTCATATGACCATACCTTCGACCTTAGTTGTCAAAGGCTTGAGCCCACTTCTCTCGTGGTATATTATCTAGTCACCTCGTTGCCTCTATATCGTACTCTCGAAGTAAGCCATATCAGTAGTTAAAATCAGGAGTAGTTCTCGAATAACCTACATTAATAATCATAAAAAATGTGAAATAACATTAAAACATAATAACAATATGCGCTTAAATTACTAAAATTTAAATTTACAACTTACCAATGTTAACAACTACTCGTTGCATTTCTTTATTTTTGAACCGACGCATGAAGTTTGCAGACATATGTCTAATGCAATAACCATGGTAGGCATGAGGAGGATTCATCCGACGACCAATTGCTCTAAATGCTCCTTTGATAGCCTTATAATAACGATAAGATATAAAACATATTCCTTCCTGTGGTGTCACGTTTGCCCGTAGATACTCTAGGAAGAAACGCCATGTATCTAACGTCTCTCTTTCCACAATGGCAAACGCAATCGGAAGGATATTCTTATTACCATCTTGTGCAATTGCCATCAACAAAGTTCTTTTATATTTTCTATAAAGGTGTGTGCCATCTATCTGCACTACTGGCTTCCAATATTTGAAAGCCTCCACGCATGAGGGGAAGCTCCAAAAAAGCCTACGGAAAACATGAGTATCACGTACCAGGTGATTTCCATCATATGCCGGTTGAGTCTGCAGATCAATTATTGTCCCAGAAAGAAACTGTTGTAATGCTGATAGTTATTTTAGTAACTCATTATATGACTCCTCCCAATTTCCGAATGCTACTTCAATTGCTTTCTGCTTCGCAATCCATACTTTTCTATATGTCGGTGTATATCTAATTAATTCTTGATCTCTGCTATCAAAACAGATACATTGATGGATGGCTTCCTTTTGACCAAGGCCTCTATTTGTCGACAAATCACTTTTGAATCAAGCTTAGAATGATCTTGGGAGATTATTGCCGATGCACAAGTATGAGGACCGTTGTATTTTGTAATCTCTCAAATCTGTTTCCTCTTGCTATAGGATGCGCGAACCCTCCAACTACATCCATTGCCATATGACTTACATCTTCCTGAATACCGAGTTGGATCAGACTCAATTACCTTATATTCCACCGACTTTTGTAAGTAGTAATGCTTAATCACTGTTGCATCATCATCTTTGTTTTGAAATTGCATGCCTACATGCAATTCCCTATCTGTCATTACCCCTCTGAATGTGTGGACATATAATGTAGGGTATTCAGGGTTCTGGTGCAGACATTGCTTCCAAATTAAGTGCCCTCATATGTGCTGGAGGTTCAAATGGCGACATCATCATTTCTACACTCTGTCTGGCAGCATCTTCTACATTACAATATTCTAAGTCAAGATCTTCAGTACTTGCTTCGCTATTTTCTATGTAGTTATCACCATCGTGGTCATCCCCACTCGAGCTCCCATATTCACCAAATTCATTTTCATGAATATTATAAAGGGAGTTGTTTCTGTTGAAACTCTTTCTGGTTCATTGACTGGTTGTGCAGATGAAATTGTCTCCCATCTCATATTATATGGAATGTTGCCATCTCTGTTGATATCATGTTGAGAAAAAATACCAGTGGAGGCATATAATTCTATAACTTGAATATCGGGAAGTGTTTGGTGGCACTCGAACATCATCTGAACATTTCGATCATTACGTAATTTGAAAACCTGATAGCAAATCTTGTCATGGCTTGAAGAAATAGGTAGACAGTATTTGATATGTGAAATTTTTTTACCATCTACCATTCCTATATTTTCTTCAATAATTCTCTTTAAATTTTCTAAAGTGATATCATTTTCTACAAAAAAACAAGCTTGATCGGTGGAAAAAAATATGACAGTATCCTCACTTGTAGTGATTGAAACATTATAGTAAACCAAAACAAGTGATCTTTCTGCCATTACCGAAGCTAAAGAATTTGACATTAGAGAGTATATTTAAAGAGAGTAGTGTGAGAACCAAAATAGAAATAGAGGAGTATGATTAGGAAAAAGAAACGAGGGAGAGAAATCAAGGTCTGGGGGTTTGTGTAAGAGAGAAGCAAAACATTACATCTATTTATAATAACATTAACAATAACAATTTAAAATAATAAATAAGCACATTCCCTCACCATACTTGCATTGTATGGTATTAATGACTCTACTTATAGTAATAACAAAGGTAAGAGAGTCCTTTCACCTATTCCAGTAGTCAGATTATACCAGTCTTGAGAGGTTTTCCCCCTTCCCAACGGCTCCACAGTAGTCCTCTCTGCTGTCCAGAGTCCAATGCACAAGATATGTTAGCAATGTGAGGTTATTATGAACATGGATGAATGCTCAGATAGTAGGGATAGGGCTCTATCTTACCAAGTATGTCCTCTGAACTACAGCTCCAAGAGGTGAAAGCAGGTTCCACGGCTACTTCAACTACTAGCAAGTCAATACTCTCTCCCTTGAGGACCTACACCTTCTCCCTTCAATCTCTTTCAGACCTTTACAGTAGCTGCCTAGCATATGAGAGGCCTTTGATCTCCTTCAGGTTCCAAGAAGTTTTGAGCAGTTGGTCAAAATCTCTCAAGGATAGTGAGGGGAAAAAAGAAAGCTTGTGTTGAGGAGAAGGAAAGAGATTCAAAGCTTGGCTGTAAGGATTGGAGAAAAATGCAAGGAAATTACAGAAGGTTATCTCCCTGAGGGTTTGGTATAGGGTTTTATGGAGGGAAAGAGGAGGCTAGTTAGAGCTTTGCTTTTTCTTCTTTTTCAAACTCCCTTTTCAGCCTAAGGTATGGCTTTCCAGAAGCCATTAACTTAGCACATGGGGGCTATGGAAAATCAATCCATGATGCCTTCCCGAGAAAGCAATCAACTACAAATCCCTCCAAATAACAAGTCCCCATGTTCTTTGTTGTTAAGTGTGTAGCTATTGGATCATGAGCTCTTTGCTTATAGTATCACAAGACTCACAATCTCTCCCCGTGAATCTATAGGCCTCAAATTTGAGTTTAGTTGAGTCTACCACACTGGCATAGACTTAGTTATGGTTTAGCCATTTAATGGGTTCCTAACCCTAGTTTGCATGTATCATGACATGTGGTATTAAGATTTTGCAATTTAGCCCCTACATTAGGTTATTATCTCATGCAATCCATTTCTATGGCGTTTTGCATAAAACTCCCCATTATTAGTAGATATTAAATTCATGCCTTAGGTAGATAATCATATAAAAATCACAGAAAATTATAGAATTTAATGGGGTTAGCCTTTACACTCTCTTTCAAGCTCAACCCTGATTATATATGTTGAAGGTGCAGTTGAGTTAGGGGGGTGTAGTGTGTGGTCGATTGTGTTGGAGAATCAAACCCATCTCCTCACAAGCAACCCTTTGTCACAACAACCCCCTGTCATCTTCTCCTTTATGGGCTCTGAACTGGAGATTAAGAGATAGTGAGCATACCCTCATAGGGTTGACGGAAGCCTTTATCTCTTCTTTCCCCTTTTCTTTTCTTTTCTCAGTGTGCTCTCACATCTTGGTTCACCTTTTGAAAAATAAAGTCCCGAATTCATGGAGCCACAGGTGGGAGTTCATCTTTTCCTTTTAATATTCTTAGTTTCCTTTTAATATAATGTTTTTCCACTTAATAACTATACGTTTTTGTTTAAGATTAAGAGTTACCCCTTAATTTTTGGATTTTCCACTTAAACCGTTTGGTTTGCGTTTAATAAGCATGTTTACTACCCAGGACATTCGTGGGCGGCGTGTTTACCAAGTTTTCGTTTAACAAACATTGTTTCCATTTAATAAACATTGTTTCCGTATAACAAATAATGTATATGGTTTCTGCATGTTAGAAAGTATTAACGTTTAACACTCTTAGTAGTCGTTGATAGGAGAAGAAGAAAAATATTTCATTCATAAACGGTATGATTAAACAACACACTGCGAAACTAGAAAAGAGAACTGCGGAAGAACAACGGAAGAAAGAAAAAAAAGAGAAATGATGATGCAAACAAAGCAAGTAAAAAAGAGAAGGGAGTCCAAAACCAACAGCAACATTTGTTCAATCAGTATCTTCACCAGAGGTACTAGGTGAGAGATACTGAAGGGCTAGGTGAGAGATACTGAAGGGCGTCCTTGAACTCAAATGAAGTCAAGTCTAGCTCGGGATGACGACGAGATATCTTGGAAGATTTGGAAACATTCTGCGACACCTTTTCGCCCTTCCTTGCAGACCATGTCCTGCAATTTGTCGGATTCCGTGAACTCGGAGACAGCACAGGAGGCGATCTTGTGCTCTTGGCCCAGGTTCTCATCCAAAATCTGGTAGAGCTCGACAGCGCAACGAATATCCATGTGGAAGAGTATGGAGCGTTTATACTCCACCACGGCGTCCTCCCAGATCCTTTTGTGGGAGACCGGCTGTGTGGTAGGTGGCTCCTCCTCCTTCTCGGAGGCCTCTGCAACTTGTCGAAATTCAGGGCCCGGGGCCAGTGGAGGTTCTCCGGCAAGTTCCCTAAGAGATTTGCGCAGCAGGTGAGGATCCATTTGAGGGGGATAGCCTGGGAACCCTGCAGAGGAAAGAGTGAGGAGAGTGTGGCCTTATCAATGGGTATTTAAAGAGCGAAGGGCAACGCAGGAGGGCACACAAGGGATTTACGCGACGCTTCGGGTTCTGGGGAAGTGTCATTATAACTTTGGCTGCCTACATGCAACAAAAGGGCGCACCGCCTTGATAACATGAAGAGACACGGAGCGGGCCAAAGCCTTGAAAATGGAAACGAAAATAATGAGATTGTAATATATTAAGCAGAAAGTACAATTGTTAAACGAAAAAAGTTATATAGTTAAATGGAAAGTAAAAATGTTAAATAGAAATATCAAAAAATAAGAGGAAACCTATATATTTAAGCGAAAATATGAAATTCATGAAATACAAGAAATATCAGTTGGAGCATTGACACGCTGACGGGTTGGTTAGTTCATCTAAAGAAAAGACATGATATTTATAACGATAATGAGGAGCTAGAGGGCACGTCCACCATCTCTTCAACGGTATCGACAATGAGGTCGATCGATGACGACGCTGTTGAACATATGGTATATGTGGTACATACGCTGAAAGTCCACGTCGCTATCAATTAGGCAAACAGTTTGGTGTGCATCTAGTGTGACAAACTTCACCCCTACATGGGAAACTTTAAGACCCAATCGCTCACATATCTCGGTTAGTATTGACGTCATGCAATCAACACGGTAAACTACAACACTCGTCCCTCCCCCTATGTCTGGCGACTGCACAAAATGTCTCTATTGTCAACCTGCAGCGCGAGCGTCTTACGTTGGCATGGTTTTAAACTGCATGAGATATGGAAAACTTTTTCTGAAAAAACGAAAAAAGGAACTTACGGCTAGAAAAGGTGGATGTTTCTTTGACTAGCCTTGGGCGGTGACTCGCTAAGGAAGAGATGGTTATAGAACTCGGAACACCGGGAGAACAAATGGATGGTAGAAGATACAAATTTATCTCGGTAAAATGGGAACAAAATGGAAAAAAAGGATTGGAGGGACTGTTTAGGAAAGTTTAATATCAGAGCGACTGTCTAGAAAGTTTCAAAACTTCCAGAGACCTATAAATAATTTTCCCAAACTAATAATAATGGATGGCAATGGGGAATAAAACAATGAGAGAACAATGAGAATTCATAAGTCGGAATTCAAGAAAAAGAAATAGTAGCTTCCCAATTCTTTCACGTATTCAATACATGCACAACGTGTTTTTCGAGTGAATTATATTTTATCAGATGATTATTTTAAAAAAATATATATATCTTGTTTGTTGGTTGTTGCCAGCTGGAACCGACTGTCTTCAAAAAATTTCTTAAAATTTCTTGTGTTTGTTATGATAATAGAAAGAAATGAAAAGGACAACTGTCATACACCTTTTTGACTTTAAAATAAAATAATGTAAGAAAAAGCATCCAAATGGGCATCCTGCGCATTTTGGTAAATAATGCGTAGGATGCTCATTTTGGTAATTTAAAAAAAAACTATAATAATAAAAAAAAAGCCTTCAATATCTGCGTATATTATATAATTTATATTATTAGCATATACATTTATTTCAATAAATATACAAGATATAAATCTAAATAAGTAAAATGATTCCAGATGCTATTAAACAAAAGAAAAAAAAACACATGCAACTTGTGATTGATTCTGATCTAGGTCAACTGATGAAATCTTCAACTATTGCAAGACATGTCGAAGGTGTCTTCTCATAAATCCACCTGAAAATGGGACACAAACGAGACTGTGAAAGGGAGGAGGGCTTGGATACCCAAATCTCGCTCCGACTGTCAAGTTAGCCCGGAGATCGCCGAAGAAGAAGAAAAGGTTGGAGAGTGGAGAGATCTTAGACCAAAGATGTGCGTACCCTCTTCTCTCCTGAGGTCCTCCCCTCTTTGTGTATTTGGACCACCTTGGGATCCGGGCCCTGTCCCATCACCTCCGTTATCTCGTTAGTCATCATGATTAGAAGCATACAGACCTCCTTTCTGTCTTTGAGGTGATGGCAACCTTACCCTGATGTGGGGCGGTATGGCGGCCTCTAGGGATCCATGCCATATTTGTGGGGTGTGTGGGCGTGCCGACACGTGATGGTTGGATTTTGCCCGTATCATATCTGACTCCGTCTAAATATCAATTAGCATGGACATGGATTAAATAGGCACAAGTAAAAATTATTTGAAATTTATATAAAAAAATTTATTTGTACATATTGAATATGCCGCGTGGGCACTCACAGGAAAACCCATATTTGTTTAATATTTACAAAATATCACAATGAAGTTATTTTAAAATATATCCTATATGTCATGAAATATTAATTAAAGTCTTAAAGCGATTGAAACACCAAATTTAATACATAAATTTATTTAATAAAATATTATACCATATTTTTTCCAAAACAAGAATATATATTGTTGATTCAACGATTGGTTTTGATCCCAAAGTTGATCCAACTGTTGAGTTTATTTGTTTTGTGGGCTAAATCAGGAAAAAATCAATCAGAATTCAATAGAAGAAGACAAACGGAACTAGATTTATGTGAAAAACCCATAGAAAATGGGAAAAAACCACGGGGAAGAAAGAATCCACTAATTTCATCATGTTTATAGAGGTTTGGAGACAAAAAGAAAGATAAATACAAGAGATCTCCGAAAATGGATCTAAGATGGAGCTCGAGTCTTCAGAGAGGCAGAGTTTCGATATCTCAAGATCAGAATATCCAAATGAACTGTTTCTCCTGCCTTTTATAGGCTTTGGTAGCTTGGAGCGCAAGCTTTCTATTTCTCAAGGTGTTGGCAAGGTTGGCATTAGCTCAACTTCCAGCTCGGATCGAGCTAATCAACCAGCTGGCGCTAGTCATATAACAGATGTAATCCTTCTAGAATATCAGTTGGATAATAGTTGTAATTCTTCTAGAATATTAATCGAATAATAGGTGGAACTGAAGAACGAATAGTTTCTCTTGTGCTAAAGAACCATTGGTTGGTTTTGAACTGAAGTGTCGATGAATTGTCCTGGATCGAAGAATCAATGAACCGATTTAGAGTGAAGAATTATCAGACTGCTCTGGGGCGAAGAATGGATGTATTGTACTGAATGGGTCGAAGAATGGACATATTATTCTAAGTTGAAGAATAATTGGGCCGTTTTGGGCTGAATAAGAAGTTGTTCAAACAGAAGAATCAGTAGAATATAGTGGGCCGCAGAATAAATAATCTACTTCAAGTCGCGGAACGGATAAAAGGTTTTGGGCCACCCAATAGACAAATTATCTCGAATTGAGAAATAGGTTAAGAGTGATCTTGATCTACACATAGAAGTCTTTATGCTATCGACACGTAGCTGTTTGGATTAGACCCACGTGTCGTACCATTTTCACCCTTATTATATATAAAAGTATATAATTATCACAACTTCAAATCTTAACAATGCAATTATAAAAGTAAGCATTATAATTTAACAAATAATAGAACAAGTTAGGATTACTTGAATAAAAATTAGATATAAAATAAACTGATTTTAAATAAAATATGAGAAAATTTTAATAAAACAAGGATAATCTAATTAATATTTTACTTTAATGATCACTTGTGGGTACTCGCAAGAATCAATCCATTACTCACTTTATTTACAAGATTTTAAAAGATAATACTCATACGCGTTCATAGTGGGTGGTAAATGCGTATGTTATTTTGGACAGCTTTGTTGTCAATATGGATACCTTATTTGATAGATTATAAATTACATGTATAGGGCTAGAATTATGTCGGAACTTATTTGCTTTCCATATATAGCATCCTTAAAAAGTCTATATATAATATACAGAACTCAAGGCCAACTGATTCGGCTATTCACACAATATTCTGATATGGTATCAAGAGTTGCCTGCTAATTTATATTTTTCTGATCTCATTATGAGTCTCTTGGAACAGTATTCTGCAACTTGTCTTGATGTTTTTGGCAACCTTTGTTTGATATCTTGGTGTTCTTCTTGGCAAATTCTTAGTCGAGGTGCAGTCTATCTCTCTCATGTGGTGCATCCGACATTCCTCAATCCTTTGGATTGTTTCTTTTCAGCTTCTTTGCTTTTCAGCACGTGGGTTTTCTATTACTCTTGGCACTTTATTTTTCGCTTGATACAACACCAAGGTTTTTTGGTTCATTCTTTTTTCTCGGCTTCTATTTCTTTTCTATGAATTCTGCACCTGTCTGTGTTAAGTTTACGAGCACAAATTATCTACATAGGTATTTCAGTTTGAACTTTTTCTCAAGGGCAAAGCTCTTTGGGGTCATATTGATGACACAGATGTCACAAAAATCATCCACTTCTAACAAATCTCAGGATGAAGGGTCTTCTAGTTCATGGGTTGTGCTTGATGCACGCATTATGTCTTGGCTTCTTGATTCCATCGAGCCCTATCACTATAAGAAATCAGGTGTTTCGCGGCGGTTATTTAGCGGAGGCTTTGTAAAACCGCCGCTAATACATACATTGGAGGCGGTTATCACGGCACTTTATTGAACTACAGCTAAATGCATTCATTTTGCAGCTGTTACGTATGAACGTCCGCAAAATGCTTGTATTTTTTAACTGTCGCAACTGTGGTGCCTAAATTTTCACCCTTTGCGCGATATCTCTCTCCGAAATCTTTCCCAACCCTAATTTGGTGCATCTTCTGTCAGTCTGTCGATCTCTAGAGAACAAGCCTTTTGTGCCCTAAATCCTAAGCCTTGCTCGTCCCAAGTTTGCCCGTCCCAAGAGTCCCCTTTGGGCCGATCTCCGACTAATCTCCGGCCGACATGCGCCATCTCCCGCAAATAAGTGTCAATCTCCGGCAGACAAGCTCCAATCTCTGGCCGACAGGTGCCATCTCCGCAATCTCAGGCGATCTCAAGCCCACCGCCGTCCCGCTCTCGTACACGGCGATCTTAGTTATCACATTGTCAATTTCACCCTCTTCTCTCTTCGTCCTCTCCCAGCCATCGTTTCCTGGCAGTATCACATCGCATCAATCTCAGGCTGGTATTGTTTGTACATGCTTTTATTATCATTTGGATGCTATTGTCCACACATTTGTTGTTTTATATTTAATATAAATGAGTCTTAGTCTCATTTGGATGCTATTGTTTGTGTAAAATCCGAAGATTTTAGGTTATTATTTTTCTAATTATTTTCCTAAAATCTTCAGTAAATAAGGGAAAGTTCCCCAAGGTTGGATTTAATTGAGTTTTTTATTGGAATAAAAGTTTCCTAGTTTCTCTTTAAATTAATGAGAGAATAAATGTTCTCTTAATATTCTTTAATTAATTAGTTAATTGAGTAAATTCCCCAAACTTACAATTAGTAGTATAGATATATATATATATATATATATATATATATATATATATATATATATAGGGAGGTAATACAATAAGGTCGGTCGGACATCCGACAGCCTCATAGTATAATCTATAATATATATATATATATATATATATATATATATATATATATATATATATATATATATATATATATATATATATATATAGGGTCATGCATTTGTCTTGTGGAACCTTTATTCGATCACCATCTCCCATTTTAGCCCCTGGAACACGTTTCAAGGATTTCCAACCGTACGAATGGGAAGATCATAAAAAAATAAGCTAGCTTGTCAATTTTCATGCAATTTGGTGACCGTTTGGTCCTCCCACTTAATGGTTGAAATTCTGAACGGTTAAAATTTCCCTAAAATAAGAACCGTTAAGTAAGAGGACCAAACGGTCACCAAATTGTATGAAAATTGACTGGCTAGATTATTTTTCAGTAATCTTCCTATCCGTACGGTTGGAAATTCGGTCGGCCTGATATGCACAGTGTCCGGCCGACCTGATACTAGCACCATCGTATGTATATATATATATATATATATATATATATATATATATATATATATATATATATATATATATATATATATGTACGAGCATGATACAATAAACCTGGCCGGATTACTGTTCCGGTAAGGTTGCCTCCCATTTTGGCCCTTGGAGCATGTTTTAAGGATTTCCAACCGTATGGATGGAAAGAACATTAAAAAATTAGCTAACATGTCAATTTTCATACAATTTGGGAACTTGTAGGGTCTTCATCATAACGGAAGAAAATTTATAGAAATCCTACTGGTTCAGAATTTCACTTGTTAATATAAAGACCCTACAAGTTTCCAAATTGTATGAAAATTAATATGCCAGCTTATTTTTCGATGTTCTTTCCATCCATATGGTTGGATTTCCTCAAAACACTATACAAGTGGGTCAAATGGAGGCGACACTTACTGTGATGATAAGGCGGCATTAACATGCGGTATATATATATATATATATATATATATATATATATATATATACTGGCATGTTAATGCGGCCGGCCTTATCACTGTGCAAGTGCGGTCGCCCTATTTTGGCCCAATTACATAGTGTTTTGAGGAAATCCAACCGTATGGATGGAAAGAACATCGAAAAATAAGCAAGCATGTCAATTTTCATACAATTTGGGAACTTGTAGGGTCTGCATCTTAAAGGGTGAAATTTTGAACGGTAAGATTTCTATAAATTTTCACCCGTTAAGATGAAGACCCTACAAGTTCCCAAATTGTATGAAAATTAATATGATAGCTTATTTTTCGATGTTCTTTCCATCCATACTGTTGGATTTGAAAAAAATACTCTCTAAGTACCTAGAAATGAGGTTACCTTAAATGAACTATAATGCGGCCAGCCTTATATATATATATATATATATATATATATATATATATATATATATATATATTGAAGTAAATGGAGTAACTGGGTGTAGATTCCATTTTTCAGTGATATCTTTTCCTAATGCTCCAGGTAATATTCTCAATAACTTTAAACCTAACTCATGGGTCGGATTAATGTTCATTTAAAGTCGTTTCATTTTGTGGCACTTGAAAAATATTTCTTTAAATCCAACCGTATGGATGGAAAGAATATCGAAAAATAAGCTAGTATGTCAATTTTCATACAATTTGGGAACTTGTAAGGTCTTCATCTTAATGGGTGAAAATTTATAAAAATCTTATCGGTTCAGAATTTCACCATTTAAGATGAAGACCCTACAGGTTCCCAAATTGTATGAAAATTCACATGCTAGCTTATTTTTTGATGTTCTTTCCATCCATACGGTTGGATTTCCTTAAAATACTGTGCAAGTGGGCCAAAATGAGGCGACCGCACTTGCACAGTGTTGAGGCCTGTCGCATAGTAACACGACCATATATATATATATATATATATATATATATATATATATATATATATATAGAAATGAATAAATATTTTATTTTTTTTATTAGGTTAAATCAGATTAGATTTGATATACTTTAATATGTATATATAAATCTATATTTATATATATTAAAGATGATTTGAAAGATGTGATGTGATATTTTTATTATATCTACACATAAGTATGGATATAGATACATATATAAGAAAGTTGTGAATCAGTTAAGAAAAAGTTGATTTGATATTTGATTTATGGTTAAAAATATAAATCAGATAAAATATTTTATGAGTTATATAGTTGGTAGGGGATTGTGATTAAGTTGTTGGGCTTAAAGGAAAATTGGAGGAATATGAGGGCTAAATTGTAAAACCCACCATCTTAGTTCGCGCATGTGCATGGCTGAAATTCATTTGAATGAAAACGCGTGGAGATGCATGGAGATATTTTAGAGAGATATAGAGAGAGAGATATAGAGTGAGAAAGAAACTTCTCCGTAGATTTCGCGCCGGCCATCGATGGCTCAATTCAATCGCGCCCGTCAGCCGGAATCTAAGGGATCACGGGCCCATCCACTAATCGCTCCTCTATAAAGCTTCGGTTCATTTCCAAACCCTAGCAACACCATTCCGGACTGCGGCAAGGGTCTTATTCGTGGGAGATCGAGAGAAAGAAGGCGAAGGCGTTGAGAAGGCCGAGGAGGAGATGATAGCTTATTTCCATCGCAGGAGCACCATCACTCGCGAGCACCATAACCAACTACTCCTCTAGTGAGCCAGTTTGTCTCTAAACATTAATGCTTATGACCTATGTACATACATGCACACGTTGTAGATCAAATAAACGCCAACGTATGCCAGTGTGGTTATAGAATGAACCTAGAACTAATGCGCAGATACCTCAATGTCCATGAGTGAGCCTGAGTATGAATGGAAATCATATTATGAAGATTGTAAAGCTTTTATTAAACTATATTCATGATGTCTTTTGTTGATCAGAACATAAGCATGCGTGAGTTTTGAATAAGAATCCAATGGAAATCTTTAAAGACGATAAGGGTTTAGGTAACTTATGCTTGCAGGACTGGTAGGGTTCAAAGAAAAGAGATGAGGAAATTTTGATGGTTTTGTTAGTTTGATGAGTCCTCCATGATCAGAGTTGGTGTTTATGAATGGTCTGAGTTTGTTGGACTAGTGGTTAATAATTAGGGCATTGATATTATGCCTTCTTATAGTTGGGGTTTCTGTTAACTAGAACTGGGGTTGCTATATTGATTAGTGTGTGCTCAGGGGTTTACATGGGTAGTGGTTAGGGTTCATTGGTTAATTGTGTTAATAAGACTAAGTAGAGAGGTTATGAAGAACCAATCACCTATATCTCTGAGTGAGTACACATAAGATTACAAGAATGCATGAGAGAGACTATGATGCTTCTGGGAATAGATGAGCACTTGTTATATGTAAGTATGTGTGTAGATGTTCAGAGTTGCATGTGTGTGTGTTCATTGATTTTTTTCTTTTGAAATTTTGGTTGTCCATTGATGTTTGTGAGGAATTCGAATTCTAAATGCCTCATAATCTTCAACCAATTATGTGCTTCAATATAAGGTAAGCGCTATAGCCTGTTTCCAATACTCAGTAGCCTGATTGAACCAAGCCTCTGTAATTTCATAATCACCCGGTCGAATGGCCCGTTCTCCCAAGTCGGAATAGGTAAGTAAATTCCTTTCCTTAGAACCATACTTGAGAGTTTCCTACCTCATATGGCTCAGCAATTGATTATTTTGGCATCGCATTTTAATCTATACTAACTGAATTAGATATTTGAGAAATCTATCCCTCTTTTGGGGGGATTAGGCTGAAGAAGTTAATTACATTAGTTTCAAACTATATATATGAGTTTATTGAAGGAAGGACTTGAGTCTGAGTTCTTGAACCCAAGTGGATGATTCTAGTGCCTAATTTTAGAGAGAGTGTTAGTTAAGGTTCCTGTTGGGATCTTAGGTTAAGCTAAGTGGTTGGTTTTTGTTGTTGTTTATTGAGGAGTTGGAGGAGAGTTGCTATCTGTTGGGTTTCAAGATATGGATGGATGTCCATGAAGGGTTGTTACTTAAACTATGAATAGATAGAGTTATCCATATATGTTCAAGGATTGATAAATAATGGAATGATATGCATACTCATGGTCAACAGAGGTTAAGTATGAGTGGTTATTTTTAGAGGATGACTATTTCTTAAATAGGTTGTTTATGGATAAAATCTAGAGTGAGATGAGGTTATTAATCGAGTATGATAATCTACAAGTTATCAAGTATTAATCATGGAAAGGAGGATATTGAAACCAGGTGAACTCCATCTTTGAGTGTTAATTGATAATGTTAGTAGGTTGGGCTTGGTCAAGTTAGAAGTTGGTTAATGGCTTGTAGTCTGACTTTCTTTAGTGAGGGACAGCTAAGTCATCTGTAGTTCCCCAATCGGGATATGCAGCACACCGTTATAAAGATGAGGGAAAGCCCTTTCTAATGAATCTTAGATCAGCCAGATAGGGTTCCCAGATTAGAAGTTATGAGTAGTTTATTATGACTGCGTAGAATTTTCAAAATTCTGCATTAACACTAATGATAAAAATAAACCACTTTGGTTATGGTAATGGTACTGAGATATAGTTGGCTTTACCAGATTTGGATGTAGATACTCGTTAGGAGGAAATTTTATAAGTGTTCATTTGAGCATAATTTTATATCATATTCTTACATGCTTGGCATGTAATTTTGAAGACTTTTTGCCTACCAATAGTTAAAATGTATTCATTCTAATCAATAGGGTAGAATACCAAGACCCCGGAGGAAAAAAAGCATTTCGAGAGAAACCGGGATCTCAGAGAACCCAGAAGGGCCCATACGGGTATTTATATCGGCTGACATACGACCGTATACTGGTACCTGAAGGGAATACGGGCCAGTATACGACCCGTATAATAAACCGTATGGATGTGGCTGGCACGTATACTGGCTGATATATCGCCCATATGATAGACCGTATGGAGGTGGCTGACCTGTATACGGGCTGATATACGCCTGTATACGGGCCCGTATATCGTAAAGATTAGTGAATCTGCAGACCTAGGAGGGGGCAAATTGGTAAATCTCACCCCTAAAACCCTAGAGGTATAAAAGCCGACTAATGAGGGTTTAGGAGGAGGAAGCAACTTGGGGAAAGAGTCTAATCTTGGTGAAAGCTTGGAGATTGTCATCTTGAAGCTATTGGACTAAGAAGAAGGGGAATCATTGGAAGAGGATCAAGGAAGCCATCAACGGTGCATTCATTAGTGTCATTCATTATGATTTCCTTGTTTGCTTTCATCTTTGTTTTGTATTGTTGCCCCCTTTCATGGAGGGCTAATCTTGTAGATGCTTGGATGATTGATGAACCCTTGGACATGTTTTAATTAATGTTATCTCTCTATCTTTGATTGTTTGGTTGAATCTTATTGAGTCTATTGGATGTTTTAATGTAAGTTACTCCCTCTATGCTGTGAGAGCCCGGAGGGATTTTCGTAGTCCATATGGGAGAATAAGTGAACGCCTCCCTATGTGTGGACCATCTCCAATAGAGGGGATTGTGAGTATACCGGGAACCCGGGTACTAAGGAGAGCGAGTCCTTTAGATGTATTATTCCCATAATCCCTCCAAGAATTAGATTCCCTAGAACATCATCGGTAAGGGCACTAGGATTAGTAATTCGCCTCGAGAGAGGGAGTGAAAGCACCATAGGAACCCTTGGCTAAGGATCAACCAAATGTCGAGATAGAGAGTAGCATTCATCTTTTAGAAGTCCAAGGGGGATTCAATTATCCGAGCATCCCCCTTTTATGATTGTTTAACCTTAAGAGCAACTCGACTCCCTTGTTTGTGTTTTCAATTGATTAGTTTAGAATTACTATAATCAACTACCTTTGGATAGACTAGATAGTTGATGAATAGTGGGTACTAGTACTTTCATCTCCCTGAGGATCGACAACTTGACTTTCAAGTCCACTTTATTACTTGTTATGACCCGTACACTTGCGGTTACATAGCATCAAGTTTTTGGCGCCGTTGCCGGGGAGAATTGGATTACTAGGAAAGCTAGGAATTTACTACTTTAGTCATTTTTATTTTCATTTTTTTACTTTCTTTATTTGTTTTGTTTTTCATTTCATTGAAATTTTGGAATACTAATCTTTACTTTTTGAATATATTGCGAGGGGGCCACATGGTTATATCAGGGAGCGAATTATTTAAAAAGTTGGAGGCACTAGATCGGTGGATTGAAGAAAAGCTAGCTAATCAATCCACGAGTTCATCACGGGAACAATTGTTGGAAGCCATCCAATTTGAAGAGGTGTATGCTTTATAGGGTCAGAAACTAGCTCGATACCAGGGGAGACATCTCAAGAAGGATCATATGATGAAGATGCACAGTACGATCATGACTTTCTAATGGGATTCTTAAATAAACAAAATGAAGTCTTTTTACATTCAAGGGGGTTAGCTAAAGAAGAGAATCCAAATCATGATCGAGTAGCTATGAACATCAACCTCATACAAGATGCGAAGCACAACAATACACTCTCAGATTCAGAAGAAGAGTATATAATAGAATCAGAGGCAGAATTATAAGAATTAGATGAGAACTTGAAGAAGTTAAAACTGTCGGTAGATGAGCCCCCGCAATTGGAGTTGAAAGAATTACCTAGTCATCTTGAGTACGCCTTTTTAGTCAAAGACTCAAAGCTCCTGGTTATCATTGTATCTAATCTGACAAGTCTACTGTCACGCCCCGACCCCAAAGTCCAGGGCCTCGGGCACGTGAGCAGATCGGCCGTACCCAAGCGGAGGCGAACCCCACTCGAATACAAGGCCTAAGTGATCATAAGCAACAACACATATGCAGTGGAATAGTCAAATCATAAATATAAAGTCAGAGTACATCAGCGGAAGATAAATCCTAAGGGTACAGGCACCCTATTAGTTAATACCAGTCTGATCCTATACGGATCCAAATAGAATATCCTCACACGTAAATAAAATGCATAAGAGGTCGCCGACCTCACCTACAACCCCGCCCCGCGTACGATCCTGGTGACTCATGTCTGCTCCTCCGCGGGATCTGAAAAGGGATGAGAACAAGTGTATGAGCTTTCGGAAAGAAAGCCCAGTAAGCACCTCTCAAGGTGGGTGAGCAAGTCATGAATGTCAAGTGATAAGCAAATAAGGCAAATCAATAAAACATGGCTGAGCAAACACATGGGGCTACATCCCGCACAACCAAGCATCTAGGAGTCTCGGAGTCAAGCAGTGACGAGGACTCCTAATCTCAACTATGGCCTCAAAGCCCGAAGATCATCCAATGGAAGAGCTATCAAAGTATCCCCCGGTCAGCCTTCAGCCTCAGCTGGAATCGTCCTGTGGTCGGGAATTCAGCAGCGCTACCCTTAGCATGGATGATGTTGGACGGCCAGAGTATCGTCCCCCTGGCATGGATGATAGAACGCCAGGGTGTCCTCAGCCCTAGACGCTCCGGGTTGGAGCACCCACACTCCACTGATCCGAGCGGAAAGGTAATACAGAACACACATCCAACAGATGCCAATAACCAACATACCAATGCAAATAAATATAGAAACAATAATCCAATGACCCAATAGGTAAGCATGTGCATATCATCAAGGCAACAATAGATGAATATCAAGTAAAGTACCATGCTAGATCAAGTCAAGCAAACCACTCCATCAACGAGTGGGGAGATATGATAAGCAAAAGCACTCACGTGCGCAAGCATGTACTCAAGATATTGAATATGCCAAGAAAGCCCATGACTGGGCGGGAACTAGGCAAGATGACTTACCTGTATGAGCAAAAGTGTCTATTAGCTAGTTGGTGTCCCTCCCGATGTGACTCTCTGCTCAGCGTTGGATTCGGGATCTGATAATAACAATCTATTTCTCAGTATACCTCGTATTCATACACAAAAGTAATTACCCATGATCGGGTCTACTCTCATTATTAATGCACATAATATAACCTTTTAATGAGGTGAGGGGTATTTAATTAAAGGATCATAAGTATGAAGTATATATATATATATATATATAGTTATTAAATCATCTTCTCATCTTTTTCTCTGTTTACCATCCTTATCTGCACACCTGGCCTATTATCCACATTTAGGTGTGTATTATATATATATGTATAGCCACAGAGATTTCCATTTTTTTTTACAATACTTGTAAATCAATTTATATTCTCTCCATAGTACACTCCAATATGCCATTTCCCAAGTGCACAGGTGTATATATATATATATATATATATATATATATATATATATATATATATACCTCTCTCTCTCTCTCTCTCTTGCACATCTGCACACAGTCAAGTGAAGGCCCATGATTCTTTCCTCTAAAACCCATGCAAGCATATGAACTTCTCATCTCTTCATGATAATCCCCAGGACGAACTGCACTAAATTATCCGAAACATACTTAAGAGAAGAAATATTCATGGAGTTATGTAGGAAGTCTTTCATGGGTCAACAGTCCCTGAGGTGCAACTTCCATCTCACCAATGCAAACCAAATGTGCATGCGTGACTGATAATGGGGTTCCCTCTTAATAACTTATTTATCATGACTAACTAGCATGCATGTATAGCCTTCAAAACCTACCTAAATAATCTCCAGACCTAATTCCTCACTAGTGGAACACTTCCCTTTCTCATGCAATGCTTATAGCATGAAGTTCATCATGCACTTGCCCTCGTGTGGTCCGGCTACCTGATATTCCCCTACCCAAGCATGCAAGGAAAAGATGAATGTTTGAGTGGAGAGGAACACTCACCGAGTATATAGTGGAGGTCGACGTCCCTACAGAGGTTCTCCTGTCGGTGTGGTGGCTCTACAGTCCCGGTGCGCTATGGATTCGTCAGTGTGTCTACCCACAGCGCCTCACAGTAGCTCAACGCGGACCAACGTCCAACACCCTCTCCCTCTCTCCCGGATCTCCTTCTCTTGTTCAACCTCTCTCTCTTGAGGATGATGGGGTTGTGGTTAGGAGTGAGGCTTGTGGCTCCTACAGTGGCCATTTTCTTTTAGTAGCCATGAACGCAACATCGGGGAGAGGTTCGAGATGGCAGAGAGTTGACGAGACAACACGCTGTCGCGCCCCCTCCTCCCCCCTCCGTCGGAATAGTAGCATGCGGCGCGCCTCCCGGCCGTAGTACGGCATACATGTCTCTCTAGATCCTCTTTAGTGTTGATAAGACGAAACCAGGAGCGTTGACAGGGCGTTTTTTTTTTCCGGTTTTCCATTCCTCTTGCTTGATAGATGGTGGTGCGTTGTCCAGGTGCCGGTGGGTATGGTAAGTTATCTCCTACTTTTAATCGTAGCACTCAATTCAAATGGGAAGGGAGCTCATGCATGGATGCATGGGGGTTTTTTGGTAAGTAGTCCTTGGATTCTCTGATAATTATCACACAAGACAATAGCCTGTGAGAGGGGCCCTTTTGCTCTTCAACCCCTAACCTTTACTTAAATCTCACAACTCCATTGTATTGTCATTATATAGGAGAGTGTAGTTTTAGTAAGTACCCCCTCTACTTTGATGAAATTTGCATGCACTACTTGCATGTTTCTTTTGTGAGAGAGAGAAAGGCACACTAGCACTAAAGCCCCTCCATTCTTCCCAAATTTACAAACAAGTCTTTGGTCTATATCATCATCAAGTAATGACCTTGTTGCGTTTAAATCCCTCATTTTATCGATATTAAATCTCAAGGTAGTAAAATTTCATGAAGCTTCTAAGTCCGAATTTGCGTTTGAGCCCCCAAACTTTTTCATATTTCCTGAAGAACTATTAACTTCTCATAACTTTGTTTGCACTTTAATAATTCATTACTTATTTTAATTAATCAACCATGATTAAGAGACCTATGCGGATATTACAATCCTTCCCCCTTACAGAAATTCTGTCCTCGAAATTTGTCCGAACCTATATTATTTGGCACAAAATAGCTCTGGGTAACGCTCCCTCAATATCTTCTTCCCGTTCCCAGGTTGCTTCTCGGTCTGTGTGGTTGCTCCACCTTACCTTTATGAAGGGAATTACCCTATTCCTTAGCCGTCGTTCTTCGTGACCCAATATCTCCACCGGTCGCTCCTCGTAGGACATATCCTCATGAATCTCTACCGGGATATGTTGGATCATGTGAGAGTCATCACGGAAGTATCTCCTTAGCATGGAGATGTGGAACACATTATGGACCTGGGCCAAGTTCGGGGGTAGAGCCAATCTGTAGGCCACAGTCCCTACCCGTTCCGTGATTTCGAAGGGCCCAATGTAGCGTGGGGCGAGCTTCCCATGATTTCCAAACCTCATGACTCCCTTCATAGGTGACACTCTCAAGAACACTGCATCCCCAACATGGAACTCTACCTGAGAGCGTTTCCGATCAGCATTGCTCTTCTAACAGCTTTGAGCAATCTTCAGCCTCTCCCGAATCATCCTAACATGCTCCTCAATCCGCCTGATGAAGTCTGGTTTCTCAAGCTTCCTCTCGCCTACCTCTCCCCAACAGATCGGTGATCGGCATTTTCTCCCATATAGTGCCTTATAAGGTGTCATCTGGATGCTTGCCTGATAACTGTTGTTGTAGGTGAATTCTGCCAAGCGTAGACGCTTGTCCCACGCGTCAGTGAAGTCCAAGGCACATTCCCTCAACATGTCCTCCAAGATCTGAATGGTCCTCTCTGCCTGGCCGTCTGTCTGAGGATGGAAAGCTGTACTAAACGACAGACGAGTGCCCAAGGCTTCGTGCAAGCTCTCCCAAAATCTCGAAGCAAATCTGGTGTCACGATCTGAGGTGATCAACACTGGCACTCCGTGTAGTCGGACAACCTCATCGATGTACAATCAGGCTAGCTGCTCCAATGTGGTGCCTATTCTCAGAGGTATAAAATGTGCCGAATTAGTTAGTTGGTCCACTATCACCCAAACAGACTCATGTCCCCTCTGAGTATGGGGTAGCCCTGTCACAAAGTCCATGTTGATATGCTCCCATTTCCACTCAGGAATAGGTAAGGGCTGCAACTTCCCCGCCGGCCTCTGATGCTCTGCCTTTACCTGCTGACAGGTAAGGCACCGTGCTACAAATCTTGCGATCTGCTTCTTCATGCCATTCCACCAGAAATGATCCTTCAAACCCCGATACATCTTGGTTCCTCCATGATGGATTACATAGCTCGAGTAGTGAGCTTCCTCGAGTATGTCTTTCTTCAGCTCTAGAACATTGGGAACACATACTCGGTGGCCATATCTAAGGGTGCCATCTTCGTCGATACGAAATTGTGTCGATTCACCCTGTTTGACCTTGTCCAAGATTTCCCGTAATCTCCTATCTCTGGCCTGAGCCTCCCGGATTCTCCCCAACAAGGCAGGCCGTATGCACAAACTGGCCATACTGAACTCCATATGTGGCAAAATGACCTCCAACTCCAACTTCCTCATGTCCTCCAATAAGGGCCTCTGAGCTGTCAACAGTGCGACGATCCCGTAGTTGGACTTCCGGCTTAAGGCATCTGCCACCACGTTAGCCTTGCCCGGGTGGTAATGAATACTCAGATCATAGTCCTTAATTAACTCCAACCAGCGCCGCTGTCTCATATTCAACTCCTTCTGAGTGAAGATGTATTTGAGGCTCTTGTGATCAGTGTACACCTCACACGGTACACCGTACAAGAAGTGCCTCCAGATCTTCAGTGCAAACACGACCGCTGCTAGTTCCAGGTCGTGTGTGGGGTAGTTCTCCTCATATGGTTTCAACTGGCGTGAAGCATAGGCAATGACCAGCCCGTCTTTCATCAGAACACACCCCAAACCTGTTTTACAGGCATCACTGTAGACCGTGTATCCACACCCACTCTGTGGTAAGGCAAGGACTGGTGCGGATACTAATCTGTGTTTCAACTCCAGGAAGCTCCTTTCACAGGCCTCAGTCCACACAAACCGAGCCCCCTTCCTGGTCAACCTCGTCAGGGGTGCTGCAATACGGGAGAAGCCCTCAACAAACCTCCGATAGTACCCATCTAATCCCAGGAAGCTTCGTATCTCCCTGACAGTTGTCGGTCTCCTCCAATCAACTACTGTCTCGATCTTCTTGGGGTCTACCGATACTCCAGCACTACTGATAACATGTCCCAAGAAGGCCACGTTGTCCAACCAAAGCTCACATTTGGAGAACTTAGCATAGAGCTCATGTTGCCTCAGAGTCTCCAACACTATCCTCAAGTGTTCTACGTGTGCCTGGTGACTACGGGAATAGATAAGTATGTCATCAATGAAGACCACTACGAACTAGTCAAAATATCTCCCAAACACCCGGTTCATCAAATCCATGAACACGGCCGGGGCATTGGTGAGCCCAAACGGCATCACCAAGAACTCATAATGCCCATATCTAGTCCGAAAGGCACTCTTCGGGACGTCCTCCCCTCTGATCCGCACCTGGTGGTACCCGAATCTCAAATCGAGAATACCTGCGCCCCCTGTAGTTGATCTATAAGATCATCAATCCTTGGCAATGGGTACTTATTCTTGACTGTTACCTTGTTCAGCTCCCTATAGTCGATGCACAGCCTCAAGGACCCATCTTTCTTCTTGACAAACAGCACGGGAGCTCGCCAGGGTGACATACTCGGTCGAATAAAACCCTTCTCCAGCAGTTCCTCCAACTGCTTCTTCAGCTCCTTCAGTTCTGCGGGTGCCATCCTGTACTGGGCCCTAGACACGGGAGCCATACCAGGAATCAGCTCAATAGAGAACTCCAACTCTCTCTGTGGGGGTATGCCCGGTAAGTCCTCAGGGAATACATCTGGGTACTCGCTAACTACCGGAACATCAGCAATGACAGGGCTACTCCTCTACTGAGCCTCAGAAATTGAGGCCAGGTACCCTACACACCTATCATCAAGAAGCCTCCGCGCCTGAATGGCTGAAATTTCTCTCACCAATGAGCAATCCTTGCTGCCGTGGAAGATGAACTCCTCATCATGGGGCATCCTGAAATGCACTCTCTTCCCGCAACAATCCACCACCGCATACACAGAAGAGAGCCAATCCATTCCCAGGATAACATCATAATCTCTTAGATCCATGACATATAGATTAGCCGGTAGCTCCCGGCCCTCAATTACCACGGTACATGTAGGCGCCATCTTGCTCACTAATCTGGCCGCCCCTATCGGGGTATCTACACTCAGCTGGCACGGCAATGACACTACTGGTAGCGAGTGTCTCTGTGTAAATAGTGCGAAAATAAACGAATATGTAGCACCTAGGTCAAACAAAGTGCAGGCATAAAATGAACTGACTGCGATAGTACATGGACGACGCTGGGGGATGCCTGCGCCTCCTCAGTGGTGAGTTGATAGACCCTCCTATAGGTCAGTGGCTTCTGCTGTGCTGGCGGCTGACTAGAGGAAGGCGGCTGCGTTGCCTTCCCCTTCCTATCTCCTCCCTGCTGCCTGCGCCTCGAGTGCGGTGTCACTGAGGCCCACGATGACCTCTGTGAGTTCTGTGCCCCTCCATCCGCCTCGCCCGCCTGGGCACATGGACCTTTGTGCCCTCCGGTGCTCGAGGCTGCCACAAATGAAGCAACCCCCGGTGATGCTCGGACACTGAGCCTTCTTGTGGGGCCCCCCACACTTGTAGCATTTGATCGGCTGGGATATACTGCTAGAAGAGCCTCTACCTCCAGACGCGACTGATGATCCGGAGGACCTACCGTACGGCCGAGATTGATACTCAGACCTCGATCGTCTTGCATTCTTGCCAGATGAATGGCTGTTGCTGGCTCCCTGACCCTTGTCCTTCTTCTTCTCCTTCTGTGGCGGCCTCGGTGGATCCCCCTGACTGGAAGCATCAATATACTTGGCCCTGGCCACCTCCTCAGAGTAACTGGTGCACATAAATCCAGACATGATCTTCTTGAGTAACGGCCGTAGGCCCCACACAAATCTCCGCACTTTGACGGCCTCTGTCGGAACCATGTCGGGAACAAAACTAGCTAGGCGGTCGAACTCCGTCTCGTACTGCACCACCGTCATCCCTCCCTGGATAAGATGAGTAAACTGCTGCTCCATCTGCACCAGGCGTCCTGAGAAAAGTACTTCGCATAGAAGGCTGCTTTGAACTCCTCCCATGTCTTGAAGGGTTCCGTACCTCACCGAGGTACCAATCCTCTGCGCCGCCCTGTAGTAGGTAGGCGGCTGTCCTAACCTTCTCGGCCTCATCTGTTTGGACATACTCAAAGACCTTCTCCAGTTCCCTGATCCAGAGCTTTCTTTGCCTGGGATGTGACCTATAAGCGGTAGGCGATGGCCTCCTTATCTCCCCAAGTAAACCCCTACCGGTGGCAGGTGCGGATGAAGTGGCTGGCGTAGTAGGAGGGGGTGGCATCTGCTGTTGCCTCTGTTCTCTGATGAGGGCGTGCATCTCCCTCATCAACTCGAGCATGGTGATGGAGGGTACCTCCCCCCTCGGGTGTAGGCCTCCCGCCGGGGCCCTGCGATGTTGGACTGAGCAGGCTGTTCCTGCTCAACCTCCATCTCCTCAGGAGGTGGAAGCATCTCCTCTGCTGGAGGCAGGGGCACCTCAACTCGTCGGGGTCATCCCCGTCGTCCTCCACCACGTCTCATGTTGCCTGTGAAGTATTAAAAAGATGGAGTTTAAACATCATCATTCATGCCACACAATCATTGTGAGATTCCTCAAACACTGATATTAAGATAAGCAAAATACGACTTTTCAAAACAAGACCAATTCATACAACGTATATAGTTTGTAGGACTATTCTAACACCTAAGATAAGTGCTGACATCAGCATACAGATAATCAGTCTGGTCGCTACGGCGTCCCCGGAGTGTAGTCCTCGTCCTGAGCGAACGGAGGGCTTCGCTGCTCCTGTGGCAGCCTCCCCGTACTCGGACCCGGAGGGTCCGTAGGACAAAAAATCGTGAGGTGGTAGGGAACAGCCGCGGTAACAAAGAATCGGGTCGCCCTGACACTCCTACCATCGGTGTCCATAGTTTCCGCAATGAGGCATCTCTACCGCATTAATCGCGCTGTCGTAGGGCTCCCTGTAGTAAGGGCACCTCACTATACTACCTCTCCGTACCGGTAGCATGGGGCATCTGACGCCAGCCTGTATCGGGAGACTCCTACGATACTCTCGTGTATTACCCACTGGTCGTGGTCTCCTCCTTTGGGCTACGTCCATCCTTCACATGCACTGGTCCATATATGCTCTATGCTCGTCCATGTGTACCCTGTGCTCGTTCATGAATCCGTTGTGTCGTATCATGAATCACTCGTGACTATCTATCCAGTCCACGAGTTGTACCATCGTCTGGTGCAACCCCCTTGCATGCCCAATCATGAGTGATATGAGCTCATGTAAATCCGGCACCCTCTCCGCAGCTCCTGGGCCTGCGGCTGTTCTGGGTCCAACTGCTGTTCCTGGGCCTGCTGCGGACCCCACGGGTGATCTATCCGGTCTTGACCCTCGATGCTCTGACTCCACTAGTATGGAGTTCTCCTGGATGACCTCCAACCCGTGAGAACTGTCCCCACTAGACTCGAAGTCGGACATCGTCAGCTGCCAGATAATAACATAGTCAATATCGTTCTATAGCAAACTAGTCTACCCAACCAACTCTCAGTTTATCCTAGTTGACTAATGTTACTAGGGCAACTAGGGTGTCGATTAATCCGCTTTGCGGCGCGCGCTCTGATACCACTTTAATCTGTCACGCCCCGACCCCAAAGTCCCGGGCCTCGGGCACGTGAGCAGACCAGCCGTACCCAAGCGAAGGCGGACCCCACTCGGATAGAAGGCCTAAGTGATCATAAGCAACAACACATATGCAGCGGAATAGTCAAATCATAAATATGAAGTCAGAGTACATCAGCGGAAGATAAATCCTAAGGGTACAGGCACCCTATTAGTTAATACCAGTCTGATCCTATACGGATCCAAATAGAATGTCCTCACACGTAAATAAAATGCATAAGAGGTCGCCGACCTCAGCTACAACACTGCCCCACGTACGATCCTGGTGACTCACGTCTGCTCCTCTGCAGGATCTGAAAAGGAATGAGAACAAGTGTATGAGCTTTCGGAAAGAAAGCCCAGTAAGCACCTCGCGTACCATCCCAAAGAACTCTCTCCTTCTCTCGTTCTCCCATTCACCCTACTCTCTACAATTATTTTTGGCAATTCAGTGGTATTTTTGGCAATTCTTCCACTGATGGCTAGGGTTTTAGAAGAGATCGAAGGCAGCCGCTCAAGGACGCATCGATGTAAGGAGATTAAAACTTTAGGGTACTTGATTGAAGGCCAAGGAGACGTCAATCCGAGGAGTCCATCGTCCAAGAGAGGAAATGCATTGAGGGAGATTTTTTTGTTTCAATTAGTATTGTTATTAATGTCTTCTTCTTTGGATTTTATGATGGATTTCTATAATATCAGAGGTTAAACCTTCGTTGGTGTCTCAGATTCTAGATACCTAGGATCAACTTATGACTATTTTCCTTTTTAATATATAGGCTTTGATTGTTTTTCGTGAACCATCTATGTGTGTTTAATGTTTGTGATTGTTTGTATGAGAGCCCCAATTTGCATATCTAAATTGCTTGATTTAGAGTGAGAACTTGGTCATGCTAGATTTTGGCATAGATGGTAGGGGTGAGTGCACGCTTAGATATATGGTGTATGGTGTCACACTCTTTGGATTGGGGTAAAACCTAATAGTGGGAATCACAAAACCTACTGCAATCTTAGGGCGATTGGTATCGTTGAATGAGATTAGGGTTTGGCCATCTAGAGATAGGGACTGAACTAATTAGGTTTCCCCACGGTCCAATAACATATCAATTAGATAGCCTATATTAGGAAATTAGTTGTAGGGGAATTCTAGGGATAGAGATCCAGGGTGTCATATTCTCGTCATTGAATTACCCTAGAATTATCAATTGTTCACCTTAGTTATTTTTTAGATATCTTGGTTATAATTAAACCATCTATTGAATTTTGAATGATAAAATAGAGAATTTAAATTAGCTGTGTTAACAGCCACATCAGCAAACAATTAAACCAAGTCATCAGTTAGTTAATACAGCTCAATAAGGTTGTATAAAAGTTAGTTACAGCTATAAGAAAAAAAAACATTAATCTAGAATGATTTGTTAATATAAAAGGTTACACTTTGTATTAAATTCATTCAATCATTCGGTTTTAATGAAGATCGTTCTCTCACTCCTTTCAACATTGTTATTTGTTTCTTGCTTCTTCTCCAAGAATTTACTGTAAATTCATCAAATCTAAGCCGTAAATCAACATGGCATCAGAGAGTTATTGTTGATTTTCTTGTTGTTCAACCTTGTTGCTGAGCTAGGAAAGGGAAATTCTTCAATCAATGATCCTTCATCACCTCTTTATCTAAACTCTGTTGATAATCCGGGTAACAAGCTTTTTTCTCAAGTTTTTGATGGTGTTGGTTTTGGATCTTGGAAAAGAGCTATGATCATAGCTCTTTTGGCCAAGAACAAGTTAGGATTTGTAGATGGTTCTTGTGCTAAACCAGATCTTAGTTCACTGGATTTTCATCATTGGGTTGGTTGTAATAATATGGTGAACTCATAGATTCTGAATTCTTTGGCTAAGGAGATTTCAGAAAGGGTTCTCTTCTCTAGTAAAGCTCAAGAGCTTTGGAATGAATTAGAGGAGAGGTTTGGACTTTCAAATGGAGCTGAATTGTATGAAGTTTAGATGGAGTTAGTACAATCTTGCAAAGGAGCTAGTACAATTGCAGCATATTACACCAAGATCAAGAAAATGTGGGATAGATCACAATCCTTGAGAATGTTACCATCTTGTTCTTGTGGCTCTGCACAAATTTTTAAGAAATTTGAAGAAGAACAAAAGTTGATTCAATTCCTTATGGGCTTTAATGAGCAATATACTACTATTAGAGGGAGTATTCTTATGATGAAACCACTTCCTTTAGTGGCACAGGCCTATTTTCTTCTAATTCATGAGGAAAAACAAAGGGAAATTTTATCCAGCTCATAGCTTTTGGCAGATTCAACATCTATGAGTATTGGAAATATTAATCATAATACAAATAAGAATGCTTTCCATAAGATGGAAGAAAGAATTTGTTTTGTGATTTTTGCAAGAAGCCAGGACATGTGAAAGATAGGCGTTTCAAGCTACATGGGTATCTTGGAGGCTCTAAGAATTCTAAGGACAAGAGATTTGTTGCCAATGTTCAAGGAGAAAATTCAGACTCTAACACACCAAATGGAGCTCTTAATGCTACACATATCTCAGAGCTTACCAAGGCACAATATAGCAAGTTGATAGATTTTCTGAATCAAAATATAGCAACAGGGGATCTACTGATCTTTCTAGTTCAGCCAAGTTTATTGGTACAATTCTTAAAACTTTACATGATTCATGCATTTCTAGTAATAGTTGTATGCAATTGTCTTCCTTTCATAATTTCTGGATATTAGATTCAGGTGCCATTGATCATATTTGCCATGATCCTGGTTTATTACAAAATCTTAAAACAATTGCCAAACCCTTCCACATAACATTACCCACTGGAAATACTGTGAAAGTATCACATACTGGCACAGTCACAATTGCTTCCGACTTCTTCTTGAAAGATGTTCTTTTTGCTCCCAAATTTTGTTACAACTTGCTTTATGTCAGCAAACTTGTCAAACAGATGCACTGCAAATTAATTTTTACAACTCATCTTTGTTTAATGCACGACCCTTCAGTGAAGATGCCACTGGTTCTTCGTATGCTTCACAAAGGGTTGTATTTGTTAGATGGCCAGAACTTTAAGAATGTGTCTTGTTTTCCTTCAAATTTTGAAACGGTTTTGACTTTTGGATCATCAAATGATGATTCTCATTATAAGTCTTGTGTTTCTGTTTCACAACCTTCTGTTTCAATAATGACTTGGCATTGTAGGCTAGGTTATTTACCCTTGTACAAACTACAAAAATTGTCTTTTGTTGATTGTAGTAATAAATCCCTTCTTGATTCCTGCTCAAATTGTCATCAATCTAGACAGCATAAAAAATCTTTTCCATATAGAAACATTCACACCATTCAATTTTTTAACTCATGAATATAGATTTATGGAGTCCTTATCATACTCCCACACATAAAGGTCATAGATATTTTTCAACTATAGTTGATGACTATAGTAGAACAACTTGGACACATCTTATTAGTACAAAAAGTAATGCTCTCCCAATTTTAAAAGCTTTCATACAAATGGTAGAGACTCAATTTGAAACCAAAGTGAAGACCATAAGATCAGACAATGCTTTTGAGTTGGGGTCTAGTGTAGAAGCCAAGAATTTTTTCATTGAAAAAGGGATATTACACCAAACAACCTGGTTTTATACCCCCACAACAAAATGGTGTTGTAGAGAGGAAACATTAGCATTTATTTGAAACTTCCCGGACACTTTTGTTTCAATCCAAATTGCCTTTAAAGTATTGGGGAGAGTGTGTTTTGACAGCAACCTATCTAATAAACAGATTTCCTTCAAAGTTATTGAAAAACAAGACTCCTTATGAGATCTTGTTTGGCAAGAAACCAAATTATTCACACTTAAAGAGTTTTGGTTGATTGTGTTACATTCACCTACAGAAAAACATATGGACAAACTACAACCAAGAGCTATTGCTTGTGCCTTTTTAGGTTACCCTTTTGGTAAGAGGCTTATCTTGCTCTTGACTTGAAAACCTCTCAAATTTATGTTTCTAGAAATATAGTCTTTTATGAGTCAGTATATCCTTTTAATTAGTCCATAATTAATTCTTCTATTCAACCTAATTCTTCTGTTCTGCCAAGTATTGTCACAGAACCTTTTATTGACTCCACTACTGATATTTTTCCTGACTCGATACACAGTTCATCTCCTGAAAATGTTTCTGTTCAAAATCCTCATGTCTTAAATCCAATTTTAAGAAGGTCAACAAGGACACATTCACAACCTACATATTAACAAGATTATGTTTGTAATAATACAATGTCTAGTACATCTAATTCTTCTTCCTATTCTAATTGTGTTTATACTCTAACAAACACTCCTTTTCTCCCAAATCATATTTTTTTTAGTTCCCTTGCCACAGAAAACCAACAATTGCTAACCAATATTACTACAATGCATGAACCATCTTCTTATGAAGAGGCTGCAATTGTGCCAGCATGGCAAGAAGCTATGCAAAAGGAATTCACGGCCTTAACAGCAAATGATACATGGGAATTAGTTGTTTTGCCTCCAGGGAAAAGCCTATTAGTTGTAAATGGGTATACAAAATAAAATGTAAGGCAGATGGTACCATTGAAAGACATAAAGCAAGATTAGTTGTGAGAGGATTCACACAAAAAGAAGGAATAGATTTCACAGAGACTTTCTCACCAGTAGTGAAAATGACTAGAATAAGGTGTTTGATTGTTGTGGCACTAAAAGGAATTGGCCTATGTTTCAACTTGATGTTAACAATGCCTTTTTACATGGGGATTTGCATGAGGAAATCTATATGCAGATACCACAGGGCTTTGTTGTTGAGAATTCAAATCTTGCTTGCAAGCTTAAAAAATCCTTATATGGACTTAAATAAGCCTCAAGACAATGGTACTCAAAGTTATCTGAAGCTGTGAAGTCCAGAGGTTATGAAAATTCAAGGAATGATTACTCTTTATTTTTAAAGAAGTCAAGTAAACCAGTGGTGTATGTTGCTGTCTACATTGATGATATTTTGTTAACAGGAACAGATATGAATGAGACACAATCCTTAAAGGATTTTCTAGATGCCCAATTTAAAATCAAAGATCTTGGCAACCTGCATTTTTTCTTAGGCTTTGAAATTGTTAAGGAGACAACTGGTGTTATTTTGACTCAACAAAAATTCGCTTTACACTTGATTGCAGAATATGGCTGTGATTCATATGGCCCTCTTCTCAGTCCATTACCTGCAGGAATTAAGTTGAGCTCAAATGATGGTTCTCCTCTTAAAGATCCACTTACTTACAGACTCTTGATTGGAAAACTAAACTACTTGACTCACACAAGGCCAGACATCTCCTTTGCAGTACAGTATCTAAGTCAATTCATGTCTTCACCAAAGGAACCACATTTGAAGGCAACAATGCATACACTAAGATATATAAAACTCAACCCATATTAGGGCATTCTAATGAATGCAGAACCAATTTTTGAACTCACTGCATTCTATGATTCTGATTGGGCTTCTTGTCCTAATAGCAGACATTCTATGAGTGGCTTTTTTATTACACTTGGAGAGAGTCCATTATCATGGAAATCTAAGAAATAACAGGCTATTGCATTCTCTTCAGCTGAGGCAGAGTATAGATCAATGAGAAGGAGTACTTATGCAGCGAACTTGCATGGCTGACAAGGCTACTAAAAGAGTTGGTAGTCTCTAATATTATACCAGTTCCTCTTAAATGTGATAATCAAGCTGCCATTTATATTGTAAAGAATCCTATTTTCCTTGAGCACACAAAACACATAGAATTGGATTGTCATTATATAAGGGAGCAGCTTCAGGTTGGTTTGATTTCCATAAATCATATATGTTCCTTCTCAAAGGTAATTAGTAGATATTTTCACAAAAAGTTTGACAAATCCACAACGTCAAAATCAAGTATGCAAGTTGGGTGTTGCTCAGCCTTCTTTGCACCCTCCAACTTGAGGGGGGGTGTTGAAGTTTGAATGATGAAAAGAGTTTAAATTAGTTGTGTTAACAGGCACATCAGCAGACAGTTAAACCAAGTCATCAGTTAGTTAATACAGCTCAATAAGGTTGTTTAAAAGTTAGTTACAGCTATAAGAAAAGAACATTCTAGAATGATTTGTTAATATAAAAGGTTACACTTTGTATTAAATTCATTCAATCATTTAGTTCTAATGAAGATCGTTCTCTCTCCTTTCAACCTTATTCTTTGTTTCGTGCTCTTCTCCAAGAATTTACTGTAAATTCATCAAATCTAAGCTTTAAATCAACACCATCACCTAGATTTTAGGCTAGATACTAGAAGGCGAATTAGTACTAGGAACACTGGTCCTTGTGGATTTGATTACCATAATCTGAGGGTATTATATTACTTGATTGACCCCGTACACTTATAGGAGAGAACACATCATCGTCAAGCTGAATCTATCTCCCTCCATCTCCAACCAACAACCAACAACATTTTCAATTTCTCTCAGTTGAGCTCAGGAGTGTGGATCATGAGGACGCTCCAATTCCGAGTTTTAGCATAAACTATGAATGATAACTCATCCTAATACATATTATGATATTTATAAATAGTAGCTACTGATAGAAGTTAAAAAAATAATTAATAATATTTTTAGTGAATAAAAGTTTTTAAAACATTATATAAGCTATCGTGAGCTCCCGTCCACACCGTGTTTGGAAGCAATGTTGTCAGACCCGGACCGGCCACATGCCCGGTCCCCGGTTCACACACCGTGTTTGGAAGCAATGTTGTCAGACCCGAACCGGGCATGTGGTCGGTCCGGGTACACCACTAAAACCGGCTTCATGTTGAACCGGGATTAACCCGGTGACCCGACCGGTTCAATCGGGAACCGGTTGACCCAGCCGGGTCAACCAGGTCGTTAGGTTAGGGTTTCATATGAATTGAATTGAATGCGTTATTTAATTTTTTTATTTCCCCCAATTTCTTCTTTCTTTCTATGAGAGTCTGAGACTTTGACTTCTCTCCTTCGCCGTTCAACGCCCCGCCTTCACAGTTCACACTTCGCACCCTCCATCAGCGTCACCGGCTCAGTGGCTCACTGGTGCTCACTGCTCACTGCTCGTCCCTCTATCAGCGTCGCCGGCTCGCCAGCCTCGTCTCTCAGTCGCTCCACAGCCCTTCTCTCCGTTTCAGTGTTTTGAATCTTTTGATTCTTTTGAAGGACCATGGTTTGTAACCTTTCACTGTTTTGAGTTTTCATGTTTTGATTCATGAAGCATTGAAGCTTTGATATTGAATCTTTGATATGTATTCATTGAATTGTTGACAGTGTGAGTGTCTTTTATAGGAACAAAAAAGAACAAGGGATGAAATCCCATTGTATTCATTGAATTGTTGGCAGTGTGAGAGTCTTTGAATTTATAGATGTTATAACTTATAAGAACTTGTTTGAATAATGCTAAAATTGTTGAAAGGTTTTGAAGTGCATAATTTTACACTTAATCAGTGCATAATTTTATTCTAAGAGTTTTGAGTTTTCTCCAAATATTGAATCTATTTCTTTAGTAGGGAAATTCTCTTGAACTTGGATGTTTCTGCAAAATTTGTGATAACATGTATTCTGATATTCTCCTCAAATACAATGCTTCTTTTGTATTTGTACCTTTGTAAAAATTGAAAATTACATTTGTGCTTTCATAAATAATTGAAATGCCCACATATTTGGAGGATGGTTGAACAATTAGGTGCAATATGCACCACAGATGTTGATTCATGATTCATCTGTCACTCATGTAGTCTCAGTGAATACCGGAAACAACTAAGGCACGTTGGGCTGTGCAGAATGAGAAATTCCTGGTAAATCTGCGCTGGCTCGAAGCAACCAACTATTTTTGGTGCCGGCAAAAGGAGGAGGATTTTGGAATTAGCAACCTTAAAAAAACTGAATGACGCTGTAAATTTATTGTGATATGTTTTGATTTGCAATTTTGATTAGAGGATGGTATTACTTTTTTGACTAACTGGGTGATAGCTTTATTCAGGAAATCAATCTTGTGTATACTGTATACTTGTTAAAATGTTAGTTAACATTTGTAGTTGTTTAGATTTGACTTTTGAGTGGGGGTAAAAGATACTTTTAAGTTATTTTTGGAAGACATTAATTAGGTTTGATTAAATGCTGCTACTAAAACCAGTTCATAGATCCTGAAACAGGTTGGTGGAAGTTATTACAATTTTATCAGTTGACATTTATGAATCTATGATTGTCTTAGAGGGTTATATAATTATATTCCCTTTGGATTACTAGGATTTATCTCACACTTATTTTTTCAGATTTTGCGAACATAAGTAGGCCTACATTTTCAGATTTTTTACTAAATTCTCTCTCATTTGGCCAATTTTTACCTCATTTGTTTTATTTTATTAATTGATCTACCATAACATTTCTAATTTTTGAATTTATAAACTTTGCTTTGTGTAGGATCAAGAGGCCAACAATACCCAATCATCTAGTTGTTCAAGTGGCAATGTTCGTTTGAAAACTGATCCTGCTTGGCAACATTTCAGTGTATCTTATGATGCTCGAGGGAAAAAGGTTTTCTTATGCTTTTATTGTGGATCAGAATATCAAGGAGGGGGAATTAATAGAATGAAGTATCATCTAGCTGGAATTCAGGGAAATATAGCTGCTTGTAAAAAAGTTCCTAATGATGTTCGCATGCAAATAGCGGAGATTATTAATTCATCAAAACAAAAAGAGAAGGATTCATTTGAAAATGCTTATGAAGTTGAAGAGGATGATTTTCAAGAGTTGAATCCTCCAACTATCTCACAACAGAAGACAACAACAATGGATAAATCTAAAGGAAAAAGAAAGGCCAAGGATTCCATTGAAAAATTTATGGTTCCAAGGACAACCCCAGAGTCTCAACCGGGAATAAGGAGTGCATTTGCTAACAAGCAAGCTATTCAGAAGGCACATATGGCTTTTGCACGGTGGTTTTTTGACTCATGCATCCCTTTTAATGCATTGAAGTCACCTTATTTTCAGCTGGCATTGGATGCTATTGCTGGGATTGGATCTGGATATAGAGGCCCATCTTACAATGATATGAGGATTCATTTACTAAAGAATTCCAAAAAAGAATGTCAGTTACTTGTTGATAACTTGAGAAGTACTTGGGCTAGTTCTGGATGCACAATTATGGGTGATGGTTGGAGTGATCAAAGACAA
This sequence comes from Dioscorea zingiberensis, assembly GCA_026586065.1. Lineage (NCBI taxonomy): Eukaryota > Viridiplantae > Streptophyta > Magnoliopsida > Dioscoreales > Dioscoreaceae > Dioscorea > Dioscorea zingiberensis. The sequence goes on from CM048818.1 coordinate 44,979,196, forward strand.
AGAACTTTGATCAATTTTTTGTGTATTCTCCTGCTGGTATATCCTTTATAAAATCTGTTGATGCATCTTATATCATTAAGGATGCTACAAATTTGTTCAATCTGTTTACAGAGATTGTGGAATGGGTTGGGCCTTCAAATGTTGTGCATTTGGTAACTGATAATGCTAGCAATTATGTTGCTGCAGGTATGTGAGTTTCAATATTTTAGTTTGATTTAGCAATGGATTTATGTATCATCTACTTAATTATGCTTCTTTATAACATAGTTTGTTACATTTTGTCATTATTGCAGGAAGACTATTACATGAGAAATATGATCATATTTACCGGTCTCCTTGCGCTTTACATTGCTTGAACTTGGTCTTGAAAGATATTGGGAAGATGGATCATATGGTTAGCCTTGCCTCACGGGCTTCTAAGGTAACCATTTTTATGTACAATCATATTTATCTATTGAGTTGGTTAAGAAAAAGAGTTGGTTGGAAAGAAATTGTGCGCCCAAGAGCAACTCGTTTCGCTACTGTTTTTATCACTCTAAAAAGCATTTATGATCACAAACATGATTTGCAAGCTTTGGTGGTTGATAAATATTATATTGGTCATAGATTGTCCAAATCCGCCATGGGTAAAATGGTTAGTTCTATTATTTTGGACAATAAATTTTGGGAGGATTGCTTGTTAATGGTGAAAATAGCATCTCCAATAATTAAGCTACTTCGCATTGTGGATGCTGATGAAAAGCCTTCTCTTGGTTATGTTTATGAGGGGATGTTCAGAATTCGTAAGGGAATCATGTCTATCTTTAGAGATAAACAAAGATTATATGATCCTTACATCAAAATTATTGATGAAAGATGGGATAAGCATTTGAGGCGCAATATTCATGCAGCAGCATATTTTCTAAATCCTACATTTATATATGATCAAAGTACATTTATGGATAGTACAGAAGTAATACAAGGCCTTCTGATATGTTAGAGAAAAAAAGTATATGTAGCAATAGTGAGAAGGCAATGAAGGAGATCAAAATATATCGAGATCGACTAGGGAGTTTCAGTCGTGAATCAGCTTTGTCAGCTTCTAAAAATATGCAACCAGGTTTGTGCTAGATTCCAATTTGTATTTAATTTTAAAGCTTAATTTAACTTATAAGTTATATGATTATATCTTGTTATTTACTTATGTGTTTTACTATCTTTTATAGATGAATGGTGGAGATTGTTTGGGCATAGCGCGCCTTACTTGCAAAAGGTGGCTATTCGACTCCTTAGTCAAACCGCTTCTTCATCGGGATGTGAGCGCAATTGGAGTCTTTTTGAGCGCATCCACACTAAAAGAAGAAACAAATTGGAGCATCAAAGCTTAAATGATCTTGTTTATGTGACTTACAACTTGCGCTTACGAAATAGGTATTAAAAACTCTCATTTATAATTTAGTTATTTTTAATTTTGTAATTTTATTGCTTACATTTTTAAATTCTCATTTCTCACAGGCATCAAAATAAGAAAAGAAGCTATGATCCAGTCGATTATGATTGTATTGTCAGTATTGATAAGACAGATTTTGGGTAGCAGAAGAAGAAGTTGAACTTCCTCCTGAGCTTGATTATGATGAAATCATGGAAGATAATGTTTATGGAGATTATGCTATTCCTATCATTGATGATCATCATGGGCAAGGTTAGTAAAAGCTTTGATATTAAATAATAAAATTTTTTTTTCGATTAATAATATAATGTTTCATTGTTTCTAATATAAAACTTTTTTTTTTGTTTATTAAATGATGTGGATATCCAAGAAGATGTAAATTTGCAAGATCTTGGTGATGTTGGTGGCAATGCAAGCAATGATACCCAAGATTTTGAGCAAAGAATCCAAAGATGTGATGACAATGATGATATTAATTTGAGTTTTGATCCAAGTTCATGGATCTAACTTATGATAGTTGTGTTTGAAACTTTGAACTTTGAATACTCTAGGAATTGTGGCTATCTTTTGATTATGTTTGTTTGAATATTTTGTTCTAAACTTTGTTTGTTTTGACTTTTGAGTGTGGAATTAAGTTTAAACTCATGTTAATTGTATTTGAATAATTTGGTAATTGTGGTTATGTTTTGAATCTTTTGATTATATATTTTTCATTATTTTTGATAGGTTGGTGTGTGTGTGGATGTGTGAGTGTTTATTATTTTTGATACGTTGGTGTGTATTTATGTTTAAATATCAAATTTAGTTAATCATGTTTAAATTTTTAGTATTATAATTATGTTTTATAGCATATTTGGTTATTATTAATTATTATATAATATTTTTTAATATTTTATTGTTGACCCCTGACCCCTGGGCTTGACCAGGTCAATGCCCCGAACCGGATCTGACAACCTTATTGGGAAGCTCTTCATCGTGCTTTTCTCACAGAGCCTAGAAGCATCCCCGCCAATATATTCAAAATTACAAATCATTAGATCATATTTGCAAATAAACTTTTTTAAAAAAGTTAACAATGTTATTTGTTTCTTAAAAAGAAATAACCTTTAAAAGATTGGTATCGGATTCTATAGGTTGCGGCCTATTTTCTTTATTCTACTTTGAAAGTTTTTAGATGTTGATTAGACACATAAAGTCATAAATAACATCTATTAATTAAAATATTAAAATATTGACCAAATTTCACAATAAAAGTTGGCATCTATTTTTTTCGAGTTAAAGGGTTCAAAATTATGCCGTAGGCATGTGTTTAATTGCTTATTCATATTTATAAAAAAATATATATATATATATATCAAAATATCAAAATTTAGATGGCCGGACCTGTTTATTTATTCTCCATCAATCATGCCATTCTTTCCATATGTGCAGCTCATCTTGAATCTTTAGAGACAGCAAAATCACATCCAAAATCACATCCAAAATAGAGAAGCCACAAACAAACAAGCCAGAATTTATATATATATAGGTGGTATAATTAGTCATTTGATTTGACAAACATTTGTATGTCAGCATTGAAACTAGCCAGCTGTGTTTATTATGTTTGAGAATAGATCATATATGATGGTCATCCACAAACGCCATGGAGCCAGCCGCCTCCAGCTGACATACAAGGCATCTGAAATCTCAAGTCAAACCCTGCATGCAAAGTAATTGTAATGCATGAGAAACCAAATTAAGAACCCAACCAAATAAACTTTTAATTTCCTATATATTAATTAGATGGATATGTAGGAGTAACTCACACTGCAAATTCAATGTTGATGACTGGAGCGGAGAGGGTGGAGATCTTCTGGAACGCCGGTTTGGAAAGGACCATGGTGGTGTCGTTGGCCGAAGGGGTGGAGCGCAGCTCGGTGGCATGGTCAAGCACCAGCACGCGCACGGTCTGGTCCTGGACGCAAGCGCCCGGAGTGGCCGAGCTCAGGCACCGAACTATGTACTCACGCCCACAAGCTGCGCCATTGTCCCAGATCCCCTGGCCGGCAGCCGCAAACAAGCTGTCTGCCGGGAACTGGCCAGGATCACTATTATAGCACGCCGTTGCTGTGCCAAATCATGAACAAATCAAACACTACCCAGGCATGCATGTATTATATATAACAGTTTGGTTCATGCAATTAAGAGGAATTTAATCTTGATGATGGTTTGAAGCTAGCTTACGGTTATATGGAGGGCCGTAGGATGCAGCAGTGCCAACGTCTGCAAGGGTAGCACGTGGCAGAAGCACCGGAAGGAGTAGCAAGAGCCGTGAGAGGTAAACATGAGAATTTGCCATTACTGATGAGAGAGGGAGAGAGATGCGGAGATAGAGCAGCTGGTTTGGTTGGTCAATTGGCTGGTTTGTGAAGGTGGAGAATTAAATAATAGATATGAATATAATTAATGCACAATTGAAGTTTTTGGCAACTGCCAAAATTTAATAAATACATACTTAATACAACATGGATCCGGATCCTCTCCTTGTTTTTTCTTCCTCAGATTTTTTATTTCATGCTTATCGATTTTTAAAATCCAAAGATCAAAGTTCCAACTCAACTTTCTCTCATTAAATGCACATAACCAATGATGAAGGAAAGTTCGAATGGACCTTTGCCTTTGGATTTTAAAATCGCCAAGATCAAAACAAAGTTAAATCTGAGGAGGGAAAAAATAAGAAGAGAATCCGGATCCATACAACATACACCCGAATTTGTAGGTTTTGCCAACTCTTCTAGGAGTTGGATCGAAACAGGTCGTCTCGTCTTGAGTTTAAAATATATACAAAGAAATAAGTATCTGTTTATATGTATTTTATTTTTATACCACCTTGACAGTATATATATATGTTCATAAATTAATTATTTCATGTGATTGACTGGTAAAAAATAAAAGAAAAATACAAAAATGGCTATAAAAAAAATCGTATATTTTCATACACAATCATGTACATTAATTCTTTCCTTTGAATAATTTTCCTTCAGACAAAAAGCGAATAATTAAACATCATGGTTTACAGGACAGAACGTGGAAGCAATTAAGCAAGTGAAGAAAATTTGTTAGTTCAAGGGTGGTTATAAGTGTGGAGCCGGATCATCTATCATCCTAACAACCCAAACATAATGAAACACGCATTGCATGGCAAGGCACGTCATGATGATTGATTTCTGGTATTGATCCAATGGCATCAGTGAGAGGGAACCCATCTTTTTTTCAATTTTCACGGTTTCTGGAAGATGGATGCATGGGATATATACTTGCCGTAATTGAAAGACAATCCTCAGATTCCAGAAGTAATTATTTTAACCACTCCAATAATATACCAGTACAAACATCTTGTATTTGTATACACACAAGCAAGAGTTGCAAAGTCAGACCAATGTGTATATATAGACAATTAGTATCTTTGATTGATATGGATTCTTCGGCGATGCGTACACATGGAGGGAGGCAATCACTGCGGCATTTGTTGAAAACAATGATAGTCAAAGTCAACCTTCTCAACTTTCTCTTCATTTTGTGATTAATTGGCCTTGATTGAATGCTGCAGCACCAGAATAGTGGGTAAATGAAAAAACCGGACTAGAAAGCGAACCGGTCTCACAATCAGGTCACGGATGACATCACATATATATATATATATATATATTATAGATGTATTGTTTTAAAATAATTGTTAATTTGTTATACTATCTTATTATTTCTAATAGTTTTAATTAGGCAAAAATACATTTTTGGTCCCTAAATTATAGTATATTGTTCATTTTGGTCCATGTATTATTAAAATGTTCATTACGGTCCTTATATTTTCATAGATCTGACATTTACGGTCCCTAAGGGCTGACGTGGCAGTCATCTGATATACGCTCTAAATACGAATATATTTTATGATGATGTGGCAGCTGACGTGGCGTGCTGACGTGGCACATAAATAAAATTTTGAAATATGTTAATAAATTAATGCTGACGTGGCATGCCATGTCAGCATGCTAACGTGGCATGCCACATGGCGTAAAAAAAATGAAAAAATCTAACAAAAATCTAAAAAAAAATCAAAAAAATATGGAAAAATCAGAAGAAAAAAATATGAAAAAAATAGAAAAAAAAATCTAAAAAATATTAAAAAATCAGAAAAAAAAAATTAAAAAATATGAAAAAAAAATCATAAAAAATCTAAAAATTATGAAAAAAATCAGAAAAAATCTAAAAATTATGAAAAAAAAAATAGGAAAAGTTTTCAAAAATAGGGAAAAAATATTAAAAATAGGAAAAAACTAACCTTGCCTTTTTACACAAATTTACTATATTAATCATTTAATAAAATGACAGAAAAATATTAAAAAATAGAAAAAAATCTAAAAACCCACCAGTGTTAGGGTAATATCCAACACTGGTGATGTGACACTAATTTTCTAAAATGTTGCAGAATGGTTTTCACTTTTGTCTACAAATGTTGTATATTGAATGATGTTTTAAACATAAATTTAGTGGTTTCTTTTAGATAATTGTTGATCATTTTATATTATATTGTTCAATAGTTTCAAAATGTTTAAGATGAATGGTTTTGAAGATGTAAACAAACAGCGGTTGGTTGTAGGACATGGAGCAGATTGTATGCTATGAGACATGTTCCTTTTTTACTAATTTTCCATGTTGATTATTGTTGTTTAGGTACAAAATGTTGTGTAAAAAGGTAAGGTTATTTTTTCTGATTTTTTTTCATATTTTTAAATTTTTTCATATTTTTTCTTACTTTTTTCATATTTTTTAGATTTTTTCTATTTTTTTAATATTTTTCAGTCATTTTGTTAAATGGTTAATATAGTAAATTTGTGTAAAAAGTCAAGGTTAGTTTTTTCCTATTTTTAATATTTTTCCCTATTTTTGAAAACTTTTCCTGATTTTTTTCATAATTTTTAGATTTTTTCTGATTTTTTTTCATAATTTTTAGATTTTTTTAAATGATTTTTCTTCATATTTTTAAAAAAATTTCATATTTTTTTAATTTTTTCCTGATTTTTTAATATTTTTTAGATTTTTTTCTGATTTTCCAGATTTTTTAGAGTTTTTTAGATTTTTTTCATTTTTTTTATGCCATGTGGCATGCCATATCAGCATGTCACGTCAGCATGCTGACATGGCATGCCACGTCAGCATTAATTTATTAACATATTTCAAAATTTTATTTATGTGTCACGTCAGCACGCCACGTCAGCTGCCACGTCATCATAAAATATATCCGTATTTAGAGCGTATATCAGATGGCTGCCGCGTTAGCCCTAGGGACCGTAAATGCCAGATCTATGAAAATACAGTGACCGTAATGAACATTTTAATAATACATGGACCAAAATGAACAATATACTATAATTCAGGGACCAAAAATGTATTTTAGCCTTTTAATTAACTAATGAATGGATAGATTGATCAAAGTGCAACCAAATTTTGAGAGGCAACAAAATATTTTAGTGGGTTCACAAAGACGGCAAAAGAAGAAAAAAAAATGATTAATATACAAAATATGGGAGAAAATTAGAAAATAGAAACTAGAAAGATACATTAAATTATGACGTCTTAAAATAGATAAACATAACAAATAGGTTAAAAAAAGTAAGAAAAATAATATATATATATATATATAAAGTTGGCAAGTATTAATTATATATTTTATGATTGGGATTCCAAAGAATGACAATGGATGTAATTAGAGACAAATAGGAGGGTGTTTAAAAAGGGAGAGGAGATGAGAGGAAATGATAGGTTGGTATTTAATTTGCACAATATTTAGTCCCACATCGGATGTGGAGAGGAGAAGAGAGGATGTGTTTGCTATATAATGGGCTTGGGTTTTAAAGGAGCTTGCACCATTCTTGGCTTTTTGACTAAGTTAATTGAAAGTAAAATAAATAAACAAAAATCGGGGTCAACCCAATTTTGGTCAAACCGGTCGGTTCGTCGGTTCTAACTGGGTTTGACCGGTTCAGTGTTTGGTCCACAATTAATAAAAACCCGGGCCGGACTGATGCTCGGTTTCCTGTTTTGCCGGTCCGACCGGTCGGTCCGGTCCGGGTTTAAAAACACTAGTAAATTACACCCATGGCCACAAAACTATTGGGTTATAACTCTATGGTCACAAAACTTTTTTCGTATCAAAAAAGGCCATAAAAGTTTGTTCCAGTTGCATGTAAAACCAAAATGGGTGAATCTCCTGCAAATCTAACCCTAGATCCATTTTTCTTCACTCTCTTTCTTTCTCCTAGTGTTAATGGCTTCTGGGAGTTCTTCAAGCCGTTCGGGATCAGGTGGCACAAAGTTCGATTTCGGATATGACGACATCCTCTGCTCCTATGACGACTTTGGCCCTCAGGATCCATCCAACTGGAGGCAATCCTATCAATCGGCGAAAGTAAATTCCTCTATCTCTATGGCCACAAAAAAAAATGTCTCTGACATGACATTTTATAAACAAATATATCCACGTGTCAATGACACGTCGGCAGTTTTGCCTGAGATTCATTCATTTTGACTTTACATGCTAATGGAGCAAAGTTTTATGGCTTTTCTGATAAGAAAAAAGGTTTTGTAAAGGTTTTGTGGCCATAGCGTTATAATCCGAGTAGTTTTGTGGCCGCGGGTGCAATTAACCCTCGGAATAGTTATGCTTGTACTACCATATTCTCCTTTTATGAACAGAGTTCCAGGGATGGAATTATTGTCAAATCATATTTCTACTAACAATAATCAATACTCATTTCAATAATCTTTTTCGAATGAAAAAGAAAATGAGGTACGAAATTAACCTTCTATGAGAGATTATTTAGGCACAAAGCCTAGCATAATCTGTTCAGCTCGATACCTACTTCAGCAAAGAGGAGATCAAAGTAACTATAATGGAACTAGAAGCAAACAAGGCCCTAAGACCCATCGGCTTCCTAACAAACTTTTATTAATAAAAGTGAGAGCTTCTGAAAACAGACATGATCAAACTATTTAAGGACTTCTAGAAAAGAGTAAACCTAGATAGGTTAAATTGGGCAAAGATACTACTAATCCTAAAAAACAACACACTAGTTGGGGTTAAAGACTACCAACCTATAAGCCTCCTAAACTGCTCCATAAAGATAATTACCAAAGTACTAGCAAACATGCTTAGGAATGTCATTGGGAATTTAGTAAATGACTTGTAGGTGACTTTCACAAAAGAAAGACAGATATATGATAACATAGTAGTAACATAGCTCATTCACAAGATGAAACATTTGTAATTAGGGGGATTATTATGCAAAACTTTATAATTTGGGACATTATTATGTAACGCAAAACCTCATAATTTGGGGGATTATTGTGAAAAAAAAATTAAAACTCCTAAATTTCACGAAACAAAACGATACAAGTTGTTCCCTACGAAACAGAGAGTCAAGCCCCGCGGAATGTGTGCGAGTGGGCACAACCCGTTGAATCTCTCTTTTAAGAGGGCACGAGGTAAGTAAAGAGATGGGAATATCTCTTTCATTTTGATTTGATCTTTTCTTTTTAGGAAATCCTTTTTTTGCCATGTTGTATCTATGCTGACCCTCGGCCCCTTCTGTGACATGCACGACCAGAGGGAGGAGAAGTATTTTCGTCGAACATCGTCATGGAAGCCTTACACAAGGCGGTGACCGACCGACCGGCCGGTGTCGCTCACGCGCGCATCTGCACCGACGAGCCCCGACTACGCCACGACCTAGGACCTGCGCACCAGCCCTCCTCCGTCTGCTATCCTGCAACCCTACGCCGTCTTCTTCCTCCCTTCTCCGGCGAGGATTAAGCGCCGGCGATCTCTCCTTCCTTCGATGAGCAACCTTATATTTTGTGGAGCAAAGGGTGAGCAATTAGAGGCCCGATCGGCCGAGAACTTCATGAATGAAATGTTATATTTGGATGGGAAATTGGGGGAACCCTAAAGTGAATGCATGATTTAGGGCAAGAGCTAATTGGAGATCAATGCTTGTACGATTGAATGGATTAAGGGGGAAATGAGGGATATTCGCATGTATGAAGATATATAGTTGTTTAATTAAATTCATGTTACTAAGTGTGAATGTTTGTATAATTTTTGGGGCCCTAAAAATAGGGGAGGTGCCGCCGAATTTTCATGAAAATTCTAAATGTTAATGCCCTATTAGTTTCCTTGTTAGCATGCCTACTTGTTTCATGCTTTAGATTAATTGAATTTGGCTAATTGATCATGTTAAGGGGCATGTTAGGATGTTATAAGCATGAGTTAAGATAAATTGGGCAAATCGTACATTTATCATATTTCTAAACGATAGAACTAAAATTATGAAAATACGAATCTCATATTTATCTAGTTATCGTGATAATGATTCCTAGGAAAAGGAAAAAGTCCCACGAGAGCTGTAGACAGACCAAGTTGATCCTAGGACTTAACAAAGGACTTCATGTGAGTGGATAGCTATGTAAATATTGTTTTATTCATGTATTCATCGTGATTCGGTTTACCCGTGTTTCGTATGAGTTTTATATCGGTTTTGTAGATACCGATGGATTTCATTGCTATGTTAATATATTGATTTCATGTTTTTACTATATGCATCATAGGTTGTACCTTAGTTAGACATGTATGAAGGATCAAGCGGGGCTCTGGATAGAGCCCAGATATATATGAAGTATACGATATCGGGTTAGGGAAGGGACTTGTTTTAAATCGTCTTTCTTAAAATAAATATGTTTGCGAACTTCGTTTTTCAAATAAAACCCTTCCTGACTACTGTTAGTGATCGTATCGGATATGAGATGCACGCTTGACGGCACATGTACTGTATACCGCTGGTTGTCATGTAACACCCATCTCCAAATAGGGGACAAGTGTCACACCAGCCAAGTCAGGGGGTGAACCCTAGGCCTGAGGTTGTAATAATCTAATAACTTGTAAAACTTACGGAAGCTAATAAGGCAAATAAGCAAATGTCATAACTCAAAAATTGAAATACGGTTTAATACAACACCAAATAATATAAGGAGTTCATAACTCTCCTAAGTCAAATACAACAATGCAAATAACAACATAGTAGCAGGACGGTCAAAGCCAACTAAAGGTGGATAGGACTCTCTCCTTGACTCTAGATATGATCGAGTACATGTCTATCTCCTGCAAAATACACATAGAAGGATGAGCTACTCGAGCTCAGTGAGGAAAACAATACTATAAGGTAATATTATACCTGTGTATAAAACATATAAGCATTTCTGAAATAAATCCTTAAAAGGTATAAAATACATAGAAGGTTGAAAATACTATGCATTTCAAATACAGTATGATAATCAATGCATTATCTTTAATCAGATATAATCATGCCAGAATGCATAAAATCTCAAGTAAAATGACATGCATGTTCATCTTATTCATTTCATAATCGGTACCGTGTATGATTCTGTAATTTCCCTTGGTGGATAAATATCGACACCAATAGCCACCACGGTCCAAATATGGCTCCGTGAGGTGGGATATACATGAACATATATCATATCTCAATAGTATCAATTACACATACACCCCTAATTCAATAATTGCGAAACCAGTGTGTAATCAGGATGAACCCTCACGGTCCGCTATCGGCTACCGTCGAGGTACTCTGTCCTCACGGTCCAACTATAGCTCCCTCGAGGCTATCTCTAGGATAGTATATACGCGTACCAGGCACTCTACGAGTATGAAAAATGGGGTTTTATTTCTTGAAAAAGGATAGTTCGGACTTTAAGAAATGCAGAGTTTAACAAATCATCTCTTCTCTACCTAGAATCGTACTTTCTAGCTCTATTAGTGTGCCACCACTAGTACAAACAAGTATGAAAGTACGGTATAGAGTATCAATATTTCTAAATATTCTCTTTTCTATTTCATGTTTCTTTAATTGAAACCTTTGCATGAATATTTCAAAATTCATTTCCAAAAGAATCTTTCAAAAGCATAATACAGTTTCCAGAACTTAGGAAAACTCATGAAATGTCTAAAGCATGCTTTTCAAAGTAAAACCAATACTATACGAGTAATACGACAAAAATACGAAATGTCCAGTTTTGTTCCCTCACTTGAGTCTAGTAGAAACTTAGGACTGGCTCGGTCCTTCGGCATCGGCTGACTTGCTTTTGCCTTTCCCTTTTTCCTTTCCTGATAATCGAAATACGAAAATTTAGGAATAGGAAAACAGTATTATTAACTTATACTCTAATTTAGACTCGTTAGAGTATGATAAATTCATTAAGTTAAATAGAGCATGCATGCTTTTTTCTTAACATGAACTTCATGTTTCTAAAAGGATGAAAAATACGGAATTGTTCAAATAGAGGACTTAACTCTCTTCATCCTTAGCTTAATTTAAAGGCTTCTAATATGATCCTTAAAAGTGATTAAATGCTAAAAATAATCATGGGATATTAATCAAGCATTAATACTTAAAATTTTCTACGAAAATTCGGCAGCACCTCCTCTATTTAGAAGGCCCCGAAATTATACAAACATTCATCCAAATCAAATTAAAACTCATTCATACAATCCTTTGTTTCCATTTGTTATTCATTAGATCTTTGCGACTCTTAATACTAAGATTAAATTTAACGATCCCCATCCATTGAGTTTAAAACTCTATTAATAAGGTCTCACACCTTAAATCCGCCGTCCGGCCCCGAATTTGCATTTCCTACAATCAATTAGGGAATTAGTACCAAATCAAACACCAATCCCCTTTTTTCCAAGGATTAAAGCTCGCCAACAACTAGTTTAGCTTGGATCCGAACTTGGTGTGCTCGCGGGGATGCCGTGGACTAATCCGATGTCGGGACAATAGGAAGATAGCGGTGCGGCGCGTAGGGCTGGGCCACGGCGGAGGAAGTGCTGTAGCCGGAGGAGGAGATGTGCCCTAACAGCAGAGCTCAAGCGGACAACAACTGGCTCGGTCACTAGAGAAGAGCATGCGTTGCTCGGAGGAAGAAGGAATGACCGTCCAAGGCTGCGCACAGGGGCGGAGCAAGCTGACAGGAGGACAGCTACATAGGGGTGGCGGAGCTTGTCGTAGCTCCATCTGTCGCTAGGCTCGCTGGCGCCAAGAGAGAGGGGAGGGAGGCAGTTAGCAGCTTAACGGCGCGGGCCGGAGGCACTGCTAACTAGCATAGGTGCGCGCGAGAAGGGGGTTGTATTAGTATTGGTTTTCTATCGAGAGACAAGTATGTATAATACCTGGCAGAATTGTCTATACCCACTGAGCTCGTGTAGCTCATTCCTCTCCTATTATGTTTTTATCTTGCAGGATCTGGACAGTGATCGTGTGAGGGTTGATGTCTAGATTGGCTCTGGCATACCTAGTTATTATGTTGAGTCTTGTTGTTGTATTGTTGAACTATATTTGACTTATTTCCACTGTATTTGGGCCGTTGTTGCCCAAGACTTGATATGTAGTACTTCATTATGACTTCGGTCATGTTTTAAACTTCCTATGTGTAACATGTTATGTTTATGTTTTATGATAATTTAAGTATTTGAAGTACATCACTTGCGGTACTTGTTTTATTTTATACAGCCTTAGACACAAGATACCCTCCTAACCTGGCTGGTGTGACATCTATCTCAGTAAAGAGATGGATGTTACACTTTAAAAAAGCATTTGACATGGTCGATTGCAACTTCCTCCTGGAGGTGCTGCAAGCAAGAGGATTTGGCCTCAAATGGTTCGGATGGATTAGAATACTACTCACAAGCTTCAAAGCAAGGTTCATCGATTATTAATGGGGTTTCGACAAGATATATATGAAGTAAGAGGGGGCTGAGGCAAGGGGACCCACTCTCGCTCCTCCTTTTCACCCTAGCTATGGATGTGCTAGCTACCATGTTCAAGGAGGCAACCAGGACTAATATTTACAATGGATTCCACTTAGGATCCACCGGCGAGGAAGTTATCACAACGTTGTAGTAGGAAAATAACCTCTTGGTCTTCTGCACAAGTGACCTCACCCAATTTCAAACCTTGAAGCTAATCTTCTATCTATTTAAAGGGCTCTCTGGGCTATGTATAAACTTTTCCAAAAGTGTCATAATCCGTATAAGGACACATGGACACTCACCCGAGGAGATTGCGCAAATCATTAACTGACATATAGTAACACTACCTTTTAAATACCTTGGGGGTGCAAATTACCACGGGATGCCCGAAGAAAGAAGATTGGAAAAGCCTCATCTCAAATATGGAGAAGAGAATGGGATCTTGGAGAAAAGTTCCCACCGATGGGAGGCAAGGTCACAATAATCAACTCTGTGCTATCCACATTAATTCCTATCCATTGGATGTCCATCTACCGACTGCTAGAATGGGTCATCAATCAAATGGATAGTATACGAAGAGATCGACTTCCTATTGAAAGGAGCAGCTGCAAACTCACATGATGAATACTCCTAGTAAAATGGCAACAACTATCTCAATCAAAAGAACAAGGCAGATATGGAATCTTGAATCTATACCAATATAATGTGGCACTCCTAGGAAAGTGGTGGTGGAGACTTCTTACTGGTAGAGAAAGGATGTGCCTTAAGATCATAAAGGTTAAACACTTCATAAGAGGTTTCCTCAATTAATGCCTACCCAAAAAATTTCCCACATAGGCGTCATACTTCGGACTCATCTTGCCTGGTTTTGAAACCAGGCAAGTTCCCTGGTCCACCAATTGTATTTTAACATTTGGTGAATCATAATGCTGCCACGTGGTTGCAAGTGGAAAGAGGGAAACACACTGGAAAATTTTATTAAGGGCGGAAGGTTCCAAAATTTGGGGCTATATTACATTACCCTTCCGCGTGATGCCCTTGCTGGCGTTTTAGTCTCTCTACGCTCCGTCGCCGTTGTCGGCCCGAACTGTCTTTGCTCAGCGGCTCCACGATGGAATGAGAGAAGAGGGGAGAGAAAACTTAGAGGGGTGTGCTCGCGTTTTGTCTCTCTCTTCTCCGATCGCTCGCCGGCAGAGCGGTATTAGGCGTGATCGGCGCAAGCGGCACCGGCTGACGTCAGCAGTCGCAGTGAAGAAGATCCGGCGGGGCCGAGGTCGAGACTCATGATAGGTCCGCACGTTCTACGAGCCTTTGGGTAGGAATCATACACTCTTCTCTTTCGAAATCTACATTAAATTTGCTCAAGTTACAAAAGTTTGGTGCTTGTTTGCAGGGATTATGGGAAACAAGATTGTGGGAAACAAGTGTATTTGGGTAAGAATCTACATAGCTTGTGGATGTTTCTTTGATGGATGTGCTACTCTCTCATCATCTCACTCTGTGATTGCGAGGGGGCTTATGTGAGTGCCATTAAGTCAAATGGAGCCACATGAGTCAGTTCTGATCTTTTCTTCCCATTAGTCCTGTTGATGTGGTTGGAAGATCGATGGCAGCAAACTCGACACCACCAAGCTTGTAGCGGGGCTATGAGCTTGAGAGCTCGAGGGGAGGGCTTGGCAGTGGAAAGCTCTCTAGCGGGAAGCTCTGATTGGTATGTACTCTAACAAAATATTATGCTCTATAGTTATTGTTGAAGCAAAATTATTGAACTTCACTAATTTATGTTATTGTCATTTGTGTTAAAATAGGGAATATCATTCGGACAAAAATATGACAGAACATGATGGCCTTGAGATGAAAATGTGAACCAATGTAGTCATGACAATGAGAATGTAAGTCTATATTTTAATTTTAGTATAATTAGATACATGATATTGATGATTAGAAATAATAAATAACTTGATTTATTTTTTCACAATAGAATAGGTGACAATATTTGTGGTGATGATACCCCAAAGTTGGGTAAAATCTTTAGTCTTAGGAAGAAGCGTACTCCTTTTACAATGCATATGCATTGAAAGTTGGATTTGGCATAAGGAAAGGATGGGTTAAGAGGAAAAAAGATGGTGTGGTGAATTGTAGGAGATTTTGTTGTTCTAAAGAAGGGAAACGTGTTCGAGACAAGAGGTATGAGAATTTGAAAATTCATCGTGCAGAGACACGAACAGGTTGTTTAGCGCATATGATAATTTTACGAGAAGATAGTGGGATGTTTATAGTATCAAGTTTTGAAGGGCAACATAATCATGAACTTGCACATAAAGAGATTGTACATATATTCACGATCCTGCAGGGAAAATTAGTGCACGACTAAAGCAATCAAGTAGAATTGGCTTATGAAGTAGGGACTTACACCAGAGAAATATATGAGTTCACAATCAAGATGGGTGGAGGTCGATCGAGATGTTGGTTTTATGAAAAAGGATATTGAAAATCATTTGGGAAGAAAAAGCTGAGAAACAGGTTGAAAGGTCTCCATAAAGTAATAATGCAATATTTTAATAGGATGAGGGCTAAAGACCCACTTTTTGTATATGATATGCAGTTGGATGATGAAGGGATGATTACAAACATTTTTTGGGTAGATGGGAGAGGAAGATCCGATTATGAAGTTTTTGGTGATGTAGTAACATTCGATACTACTTATCGAACAAATAATTATGATAGACCTTTTGCTCCATTGTTGGGGATCAATAATCATGGTCAAACAATAGTCTTTGGTGCGACTCTTCTATATCAAGAGAATGTGGACTCATTTGTTTTGGCTATTTCAAACATTCCGCAGGGGTGATGAATGGGAAGCATCCAACTACTATTCTAACGGTCAGAGTCTTTTGCAATGGCGAAAGCAATCTGAGATAGCCTTACGACTACTCATCATCGCTTTCGTCGGCATATATACCAAAATGCGGCCAAACTTGCACATGTATTTTACGGTATCACATTTCGTTTGTTGCATTTCAGGAAGTTATATATGCCTATGAAGATGAAGCATCTTTTCTTGAAGCATGGGAAAATTTACTTGAAAAATACAACTTAAGAGAGAACAAATGTCTTTTGAAATTATTTGAAGAAAAAAAAAAGTGGGCAATGGTATATGGTCGCCATATGTTTTGTGGAAACATGATGAGCACCCAAAGAAGTGAGAGTTTCAATGGTGTGTTAAGGAATTATTTAACATCAAAACTAGGGGTTGCAAGATTTTTGAACAATTTGAGAGTTCTTGAAGATAGGCCGGTATGTAGAGCTTCAAGAAGATTGCAAGATGATGGATCAATCAGTGCCATCAAAGGAGTTGTGCCCAATTTTGAGACAAATGGTGCAATTGTACACTCCTAATATTTTTCAGAAGTTGAAGGAGGAACATAATAAGATTCTTTATGTGATGGTTGAATTATTAAGTGAAGCAAATAATGTGAAGACCACAAGGCTACTCATGTTGATGCTCCCGCTATGCTAGTGAAGTGGCATTTGATTCCTTGACTGAGACAATTGAATGTAGCTGTAAAAAGTATGAATTTTCCGGGATTCCTTGTATGCACATGTTGCGTGTCTTAGATGTAAATCAGAAATTTATGCTTCCTGATTACTACATAATGAAAAGGTGGACTAGGAAAGCACGATGTATGGATACTTGTATTTTTGTATCCACCACAACAGAAGAAGACCCTAGGGAAGCAAAGAGCAAGAGATACATGGATATGTGCCATCGTTACCAGAAATTATTTTCAGAAGCATCTGAATGTGAAGAAGCTTATAAGGAGGTTGTGCGGCATTACTTTGTGCTTGATGTGAGGGTGAATCATATTGTGAAGATGTCTCATTCAAGGATAGAAGATTGTCTATTAACAGGTGATGTGTCTCATCTGAATTTGAATTTTGACTATTTTGGTGCCAAAGGATTGGCTATAAGGGACAAGCCAAGCCGTGGAGGTCGTAGCACTAAAAGAATAAAAGGGGCATTAGAGCAATCTAAGAAGAAGAAAAAAAGCAACATGTGAGTGATATTTTTTATCAAATTGTAATAACAATGCTTATCGAAATATGTAAATAATCTTTGTCAAATTGTTATTATTATTTTTTTTTACTTGCAGGTAAGGTGACAATGTTTGGAGACATTATGTGAGCAATTTCCGCATTCAAAGGAGGCAATGGAGAAGTGTGAGGAATTAGAGTTTTTGATTTGTTTTTTGTGTTGGTTTGTTGTTGATGATGTGTTTTGGGGGGGTCTCGCGTGGTTTGTGTTGTGGTTGATATGTATTTTGATATATAAATACATATTAACCACCTTATGTTTTTAAATGCCAGTTGTATGATCTTACTGGTGTACCACTAGAAAGGCAAAAGATCATGGTTAAGGGTGAGCTATTGAAGGTAGGGAACTCATTATTTGTACAACAAATTGGCCACAGAAGGCGTTTAATATATTCAGTTTGAATCTATGTAATCAAATCAATGTTCTATGAGCACCTTTTCTTTGCAATATAGGATGATGCAGATTGGTCAACTTTGGGTGTCAAAGAGGTGATTTTCCTCTTGGCTTGTATTTCTTTCAAATCCATGCTCTATATTGAAATTGGAACTTGAGAAGTTGGTTATTATGGGTTTTACTTGAGGGTCGAGAAGTTGATGATGATGGGCCTATGAGATGAGGGTTATAAAAGCTCGAGAAAATTATTTGTAAATCTTGATTTTGTAATGGTGAATGTTAGCCATTAAGTTCTCAATATTTCTACAATAATCTTTGCTTAAGTTAGGTGATTTAAATGCGATTGTGTAAATATACGCACATTTTCTTTAATGAAACACATGGGTATAGAAGGTTTCTTTGCAACAATCCAAGTCTAAGTTTTGAATTTTTTGGTTTATGTTTCTTTGGAGATAAGATGGGTGCAATTTCACAGTATATATGGTATGCTTCCTTAGAACATTTTACTTTTATATATATATATATATATATATATATATATATATATATTGATACTCAATATTACCATAAGCAAACTACACATAAAAGTTGCCTTCCATATTATCCTAGCTGAAACCATTATCACGTACATGAGGTCACCTTTCTTGGTCTCTTTAACCTGGGGAACACATGCTGCATGAATTCCACTATCCAATGCCTTCATTTGGTTCCAGAGTTGAAGTGAGCACTCCTGAATTAGAGAGATCTTTTCTGAACAGATGCACTGTTATTCTCAAAATGTGCTTTGCCTTCCACATTACCAGTGAAGTACTTGAATAAATCTACAATCCATCTCCTTATTTTGTTTGTTTTTCTTGGGGAAAAAAATAATTTTAACTGATTTTACATTAGTTTTAATTAGAAATAATTAAACATTATATTAGATCAATTAATGGTCAATCACAATGTTTTCAGGATATAAACAAAATTAAACCATTAATGTCCAAAATAGAGTACTCAAGGAACCTTTTCAAACACACTGTTATATATCACCAAATTCAAAGCATTAATAGTTTTCAAGAAAATCAGTCATTTGGTCTACATAACAAATGAATTGTAAGGCAAAGGATTACATCCAATAAATCCAACAAGTTTTGATCATACTAATTGCATAAAAAAAGTAATTCTCATAACAACATTGAATTCACAGCCTAAAAACATCTAAAACCAAAACAACTATGCAACCTCGCAGCAGCATGAGCAGTGTCGATACCCCCTGAGACCACCTGCTTCAAATCTTCATCATAGACACTGAGATTGAAATTTATATCAGAATCAGTTCCCAGAACTTAATGGCAGCCCTGTCATAAGCCCTGCAATCCCAACCAAGAACTACTTCTAATCAGAACATTCAATCTCACAAGCAATAGAATCAGAAGAACAAATCCAACCTCATGGCGGCGTTAGCGTGTCAAAACCCCACGAAACCCTAATCCAAACCACCAAAACACAGAGTAAGATGATGAGAGTAGCACATCCATCAAAGAAACATCCACAAGCTATGTAGATTCTTACCCAAATACACTTGTTTCCCACAATCTTGTTTCCCATAATCCCACCGCAAACAAGCACCAAACTTTTTGTAACTTGATAAATTTACTTGAGAGATTTGAAAGAGAAGAGTATGCGATTCCTACACGCCCGATCGCGACGGTAGAGCGTGACCTACTGCGAGAGCTCGGGACCTCTGTCCCCGGGATCTTCTTCACACTGCGGCGGCCCGTCTTTGCTTGCGATCCGCATGTCCGGGCTCGTCGGCGACGGCGATCGGAGAAGAGAGAGACAAAAACGCGAGCACAACCCTCTAAGTTTTCTCTCCCCTCTTCTCTCATTCCATCGTGGAGCCGATGAAGCGGCCGCGAGGCCTCGAAGCTTCGCCGACAGCTTGGCGATCGGGAGAGAGAGGCAGCGAGCACGAAGGCATCAGCGTGAAGGGTACGAATATAGCCCCAAATTTTGGAACCTCCCGCCCTTAATAAAATTTTCCAATGTGTTTCCCTCTTTCCACTTGCAACCACGTGGCAGCATTATGATTCACCAAATGTTAAAATACAATTGGTGGACCAGGGAACTTGCCTGGTTTCAAAACCAGGCAAGATGAGTCCTCATACTTCTAGAAAGAAATATTCAAAGAAAGGGTGACCATCCTTCACAACATTATAACCTATCCAAGGAATAGGGAAACCATTAATATCTGGTTTGACAACTGGATTCAGGGACAATCGCCAAGGGACCTGTTCCTTTCTCTACGACCCTTAATTCTCAAAAGGTTAACATTGGTGGGTAGTGCCTTGGTACTTCAACAAAGGAGATGCCTATGAAATCCCATCTTAAAACTAGGGCCACTATCACAAAGAGAAGCCAAGGACTACAATCTGCTTCATCGATACCTAGCTAATCTACAAGGAATAGTCGTGGACCAAAGGAGATGGAAACTCACAAGATCCACCATATTCTCAGTTAAATCAATATACAAATTCCAAATAGATGGAGTTAGCACAAGTAACATGAAGAAAGGCTTCTGGAGAGCCTTGTCTTATGAAAATCAAGATATTTACATGGCAGACATGGGAAGACTAAATACTTGCCCTACAAACCACCAAAAGAGAAATTGGTAGGGGGGACCATACATAGTATGCTTCTTATGTGTCGTTAGAGTACGCTCCCAACTCACTTCACGGTCTTTAGGGCAATAAGTCTTTCACCAGCAAGTTGTACAAACCTTAAAGTGGGGATGGTAGCTTATGACAATGGCAATCACATGAATATATGGCTTGAGAGAGATATGTGATGTTTCCAAAAAAAAAAACACATTTTCTTACAAACATTCGTGATACTAATTTTTTTCTTATTATCGTGGTTTGCTACAACAAACCAATAAAAGAAAACTAGAGCTGGAAGACACACACATGCTGGTCAAAAGAAGGCTTTAGTTCACACAAGAACCCCACAGGCAAAGAAGGCAGGGAGCCGGAAGACACATCGAAGTAGTCAACTCATATAGACACTTAACTCTTTATTAGCAATGTAACAAGAGACTGTATGTAATCTTTAATTACCATAATTATTATAAATAAATATGATTTACTTATTTATTTAAAAAAATATTTCTACTAAATAAAAAATTATATTTTTTTTTTAAAAAAAATTATGCTTGTATAAAGAAATCTTCAAAATCTCAGTATGCAAGGGCAGGTACCAAAGGATACAAATCTAAAAATGCAAAGCGTGAAACTCGAGACCGTTGACTAAGTCCGGTCAGCAATGGCTGCAATCTAAATATTCGAGATCATCTAGAATAGAACCAATTGTGCCACCATATTGTTGTGTTGAGTTATTTTCTATCAATCAATTAATGAATGAATTGATTGTCTTGTCCATCACCTATTTTGAAATTTTATAATAGAGTTTTTTTCCAAATAAAAAAAAGGAAAAAAAAATTAGATGAGAGTAAGTACGTAAGGGAGCCACCTTACAGCCTCCTTATAAATAATATTTGACAAAGCTAGACAAAAGAAAAAGTCAGAGCTAGTGACTCAGAAGCTGCCAACGTATGGTTTTGTTTTTTTAATAAATCCAATAAACTGGTACTCCAAGTTAACTAAATTAATAAAATGATTATGCAGGCTAAGAACATGGCAGCTTTTTTTACAGTTAGGGAGTGAACAAGTAGCTATATATGGAGCTATTGGCTGTATGAATTCAAATTCCCTGCAAGGTCTATAAAACTTTACTTATATACCTTCCTTGCTCCTTTTATCTCAAATGGTATAGGTCCTGGCACAAATTTATGGCATTGTTGCGTTGATGTAGAGACTGATCAATAACTTTCTCCCTGAAAGCACCATTTAATTGATTACCCAGAGTTCTTTAAAGATAGATGTTGGAAATAGATTGATCAGCATCATAAATTTGTTACGGTAATATTTATAGCTGATGCAACCATGTGAAATTAATGAAGGAAATTCATTTATTCAACCAGAGGTAATTAAAGAAAGGCCTTGCAGACCTGACTTTCGGCTATGATGTCGGGATTGATTAATTAACTCTCCAATCAGACTATGACTTTTGGCTATGACTTTCAACTAGATAACTTGGTAGAGGGTTCTTCACCCTTGAATATTTAACACCTATTATAATTACTTTTGATTCTCGATGATAGGATACCTTTATGATAAGTAAGAGACCAAATGCAAAAAGGCAAGCACCTTCTCAAGTCAAGTTCTTTAACAATGGAAGAAGACTCACAATACCTATAATTGAAACAGTGGATCTCACAACTCACAAGAGCCACAAACAATTGAAGATATATAGTAGATTTTGGAAACTAACCTCATCTCATAAATTCATAGTCAAATCCTACTATATTTTCTGAATAGATGGAGGCATAAAAGCTGAGGGGAAAAAAAAAACCCTCCCCACTAAAATTTACACTTTTCGTATGGCTAACTGAAGATAACAAGAACTTTCCGCTTGACAATTTACAAAAAAGAAAATTGAATGTGACACGTACACAGTGCTACATGTGTGAATTGGCAAATCAAAAAGTGGTGCATTTGTTATTCATATGTCCATATGCAACAAACATTTTGACATACTATAAAGAATTTTTCGGACTGACCTCAACACTAAAAACTACAAATGACATTTAGGGTCAAAACACCCTCTCAAATGCGGTGGATTGAAGTCTCAATGAGGGTTGGGAGCTTATCATGGCCATCGAGTGGAGCATTTGGATCGAAAGGAATAGAAGATGTTTTCAAAGAAAACGACGTGTTTTTCTAAACCTAATTCAAAAAATTGGTTATCTTATGCTCTTTTGATTTGGTGCAACTCACTCCTCAAAACGAGCAAATTAAGCAGCTGAGAGTGGCGAACAACCTCATGAAGACAAGCTAGAGTTTGACGAAGAGGACACACCAGGGTGGACAAGGAATGAAGGCGACGAGGCCTTTAAGGATGACCCTCCTATAGAAGAGGATAGAGGGAACTAAAGAGGAGAGCACAAGGCCTCTCTGAAAGCATGTCATACACAATTGAGGAGCATGCAAAGTAAACTTATTTTCTTTTTTCGTGTATGGACATGTAAACCTATTATCCAATTTCTAAATAAAGCATGATTTATCCAATTTTTTTATAAGGAAACTCTTCAATGTGAAAAAGAAAACATGAGAAGTCAATTCCACATGACTACCATTGACAAAATAAAGGTGGTCATTAAAGCTTTATTTTAGTGCAATTACTCTTTTTTTTTTTAACAGAAAGAGCGGCTAACCGAGTGGCTAACTACTAAGTCAAAATCAAGGGTGTGCATAATTCTCATCATATGAGACAGTGAAGAATGGGAATGCGTGCGATTAGGCGAAAAAGTCTCATTCACTACTTTGTTTATGCTTATTTCGAGAAAAGTCTTTCTACGCGGTTCGAACTCGCGACCTCAACGAGACGAAGCCCTTAGTGGGGACCTGAGTACATACCAATATGACCTAAGGGCCGTTCAACATCAAGGATAATCAAAGAAATGGAGGATAATGAATGTAAAAGATATATTTAGTGAGTTATCTCTAGTAGTATAAATATTTAAGGATAATATTCTTATTAGAAGATATTTTGTGTTTGTATATGATTAAATCCACCTAATAAAAAGTTTAAAGTATTGTGTGAGTGATGTAACAGCTAGTTTGGTCATTGTAATATATTGCCGTTGCTCCATGAAAATGACTACATTCTCAAAATAGATGTATGTTTTTGGACCAAGGAATACGTAGGAGCTATATTAGCAAAATGATCATCTCGAACAGGATATATACCTGTTGACCGCATCAATTAACAAGAATCGGTGCATATATATCTACAAGGTATAGAATGCGACATTTTGATGTTTGTTTTGGAAGGCAACAATGGAAATGGGTGCGGCGGAGAAGGCATGCATATATGGAGGTGAAGCCTAACTTGGCTCAGTCAGTGATTTGTCTTCAGGTCTAGAGTGAAGCCTAAATTGAGAAAAACTCCAACATTATTTAAAATGCTAGGAGTACAAACATAGTTCCGCATCAAATAATGAGAAAGTGAAAAGGACATAAATATGATTGGAACCATTCCATAATAATAAGGTTTTTATGGTTAAGCCCAAAAACAAAACATTAGCTTGCAGTTGTTGTTCTCTTAAATTATGGATAAACAAAATTCCATGAGATGAAAACCACTAATTGCATGAGTTGGAACCTACACGGCAACATCAACGCATAATATTTTCAATAAGTGGATAAATCATATATATTTCACTTTCATCTTTTTAAAAGATGAGTACATTAACATCAATGCATATCAATGGCAATATTGATGCAACCAAATGACAACGGGAGATTCACGGCATTCACTAACCGAAAGAGAACGTACATATGACCGGCCGGTTGGTTCTAATAACACATTCATTTAATTACAGTTGGAGAACTCATCCTTTCATTCAAGTCTTTGATACCATTTCTTTAATTCATCAGTGGCACGCATGCTGGGATGAACCATGCATCGATCCTCTAATTTCCCCATTATATTGTCTCCAAACCACAAAATTTATTGTGCTATCATTTGTACTAATCTCGTTTTAAGATGGAGCCGAGCAATATATATATATAATGCCATGAGGACATGTTAAATTACCGTCCTCTCATACGATGGAAGCTGACGTATTAAATTTTTTTGAGAATTTAATAATATAGTTCACTTAAACATTGAAAAATAAAAGTTTTTCTTCTATGTTACCGTATTCATAACCTAATCCAATCATATAAAAACGGATAAAATGATTATTTATTTAATTATTTTGGGTAAATTATCTTTTGAATCTAAGAGTTTTTAGTGAATTTTTTAGTTGTTTAACTAGACATCTACTTATTTTGCAATGTAATTATGTAAACCTTCATTTATTTATGAGTTTTTTACTTGTCACTCCCTCAAAAATAACCAAATCAGTTATCACCCTTCTCTTTTTTCAATAATATCACATAACCCCATATTTTATCTTTATTTTATTTGTCATCCTCTAGAACAAAGTTTTATGTTTTAATTTGAATTAAATGTAAAATCTGAGGTTATAATATATATAAAGTGACAATTTTACTATTTTTATATATGATATACTTTTTGAATGGTTTTTTTTCTTCTACATTTTCTCTTTTCTAAACCTTTGTTATCACGTGGAAGTTTTTCTCATTTCTCCATCTCAATATTGGCACATTTAAGAAAGATTCTTACATGAATCTTCTTCTCAAACTCCATTTTGAGTCGTAAGAAACCTTTGGAGGGAGTTTCATCTTATATTGTCTTTTTGTTGGTGTTAAACATATAATTAGCGGAGGGCACGTGCCAGTTAATTGGGCCAGGCTGGACCGACCCGATGGGTTTGGGTCTGCCAAAGGCCGACCCGGAACCGGCCCGACGTGCCCGTCGGGCCAGGTTGACCCAGCAGGCCCGCCGGGTTTTGAGTCACCTTCGGGTGACCCGAACCCGACCAGCCCCAGAACTGACAGGCCGAGCTGTAACCCATCCGTTCACGAGCCGACCTATCGGTTTTCATTTTTTTTTTTTAGAAAAAAAGAAAATCATAAAATGTAATTTAAAAAATAACAGTAAATTTTTTTTAAAAAAAGCTATGATATTATGGCCTGCACTTAATTCATTTATCTATCAAATTAAGTTGCCTACGTATTCTCATGGGTGTAAGAGGAATCAAGACTAACGTAGTTCTTTTACCTTAGACTGGATTGGAGTTGTCACCTACTTACCTATTCATCGGCGTCAGGTTCTGACTCTTGCTCGGTATCAGGGGTCGTTGTTGTGCTCATCATGTTATCGGTGAAGAAGAAGTCACTCGCTTCTGGACTTCCCATCTTTGCTTCTTGTTGTCGAACTTGTGCACACTTCCAATCATCTGTGCAAACTTGAATTTCAATGTTTTGTGCCGACAACTGGGAATGTGTTGTATCCATCATGTTTCCACTTGGACTAAAAGTCTGCCCGCACGCTACTGTAGACATAGGGCACGCAAAAAATATCCTTTACAATTAATGAAACAATAAGATACATACTTCCATTACCTTGCAAAAGAATGTCAAAGGTCATACCTACGTTCATGTCCTCAGAGAACCTGAAGGTGGTGTTCAAGTATAGGTTGACCTCTGTGTATTACGAACCCCTAGGCTTCTTCTTCTCTTGCCTTTGTCGAAATGATTCTCCCCCACTACTAATGGATTATCCTATTGCCTCAGTTGCAACCTGTGGAACTATATGGCCATAATGAGAGCAATAGCTCTCATACAGTTCAAAAAGTTGTGACCTAACATTAGTAACAATAGCATTAACATCTATAAAGATGTCGGACTCCGGTGCATACCATTGAGTCTCTAACTCACTCAAGGCCTATGATTGAGAATCTTGACCTCCATTAAACCCTAGGAACTTATAATAAGCTTCTAAATATGCAGATAAACCTTCTAATTTCTGGCTAGGATTTAAAATAAATGCAATTAAAACAATATGAGGAATATCGCTACAATAGCTCAACCACTTTGCCTTCAATTCTACAAGGCCCATAACTAATTGAGAATCTAATCTAAAGTTCCACTAAGCAACATCAACATCACCATACAAAAATAAATGTGCAGTGGAAAAATAAACTTGCGGAAATAACTTTGTATATGTATTAAACACATAAAGCAAATCCATAACTTTAGTAGCAATATTCCATTAATATTAAAATAAACTAAAATCAGGCAAAGCTTAATAGAGGAAAAAAATCAACAATGTCTTATAAGAAAATGTCGCATTAAGAAACCGATAAGTAGAGTTCTATCTAGTTTTATTATCTTTCGCGAATTTTTTGGCCCTCATGTTAATTATTTGTTCTATAGCAATAGCCCATTGTTTCATGACGATCATGTTCCTTCCTATATATGATACTATATTCCTAATTGGTCCTACAAATTATTTTAGGGACTTTAGCCTGGTTTGCACGCATAGGTTCAATATATGACAAGCATATCTAATATGAAAATATTTGACCTTGTATGAAGGCCTCAAATATTCTTCTAAAGGTCTAATTGAGGCTGCAATTGAAAAAATTTTAAAAGTCAAACCATATTCTTTGATGATCCCACAAACAATCTTATAAATATTATCAGCGGTATGAGCCTCATTGAATACCCTAAAAGCAATGACTCGCTTTTGGATATTCCATATTCATCAATCCAATGCTTCATAATACCCATAAAAAGAATTTTCATGGAATACATTAGTCCATATATCAGCACATCATAAAGAAATAGAGGAGGTACAAGCGCGAAAATACTCACAAAGTTGTTCTTTATTGTATTTGTATTGTTTAAAGATTGTTCTTTGAGTCGTCCTCCTTGAAACCTTTTTGCATGCAGGTTGCAATATCTCATTGATGCACTCTTGCACTTGTCAGCGCTCTGCAAAGTTGAATGGTAATTAGTCCTCTACAAAAAATTGTCTCCACGATTTTGTCCTTGTATCTTGGTTGAGAAAACGTAAATAAAGAAGAGTGGAACTCGTACCTTCGCCTACTACGAATTGAATTTGAGATTGTGTCCGAGGATATCCTAGATTTTCTGAATGCTTCTTCTCCATATGTCTAGTAAATGTGCTTAAATTTCAAATTACAATAATTATATTTAGCATCAGTTACAATGCCATCATTATTATACATTTTTATAAAATGGACTTTAAAAATATCGAATTTAGGGACGGATTCCGCAGTGAGATTTGTTGCTCTAGTCTCTGAGGGCATAGTAGATGGTGTCGATTCCTCAGCTGGACTTTCATACTCGTGCCATTCACTGCTCTCTTGGGTAGGCAAGGAGGCCGAACGAACAACGCTCTTTCCCTTTGAGCTTCCACCACGTGAGACCATTTCTCTTGGGTAGGCAAGGAGGCCGAACCAATGAAAAATAAAACAACGGGATTAAAAACTTAAGAAAATTAAGAGAATTGAGAGTTTGGTATAAGATTGGTTGGAGGTGGAGGGGTATATATAGAAAAAGAATGGGAACAGTGAAAAAAAAAATTAAAAAATTAAAAAACAAAACCAACGGCATCATAGCCCAACCATTGTGGTATAATACGGTTGGGCCCTAATGGCTATAATGCTGTTGGGCATGCACTAGGTCAACTCGTCGGGTCACGGGTTGGGAAATTAAACCCCAACCCATAATCGGACCCATTATAGTGTGTGCTAGTTGTGGGTTGCTGGTTCGGCCTACCGGGTCAACTGACCCAACGGGTATTGTCGGGCCGGTTATATGTCGAGCCTGGCCAAAAGTCGGCCCGTGCCCCCCTCTACATGTAATAAGTTATTTTTGTGCCCATTTAAATCAGATTTGTCTTTAATTATCTTAATTACCATCAAGTGAGTAATTTAGTAACTCAAAAGGTTTACACTGTACTCACTTTTATTTTTTTTATATTTTTTATATTTTTAATGAAAATCTAATTTATTTATTTTTACTTTTAGTATCTAATAAAAAATATTTTTTAATTAATATCATTAAAAAATAAATAAAAATATAAGTTAATCTCATATTTTTTTTTATAAATCAAACATAAATTTACTTGTAGCCCCTTAATAAAATCATAATTTACTTGTAACCCCTTTTAAAATTTCTTAATTGCTTATTAGTCATAGGTAAATATCAACCATAAAAAGAATATGCTATTTTTTTTTTCTTTTACTTGGTTTTTTAAATGATTTTTACAAAATATTCAACACCTATGGTTGGGTGAGCTAACTCAGGGGTGATAAGTAAAATAAAAATAATAAAAGGAGTTATGAAGTATTATTAAAAAAAATAAGAGGGTGATAAGTGATTTGGCTAATTTTTTTAGGATGATAAGTAAAAAACTCTTTATTTATTTTTTTTATTTATCAATCCACCGAATCTTTACACTAGGTGGCATCACCAATAAGCCAACATGATAATGAAAAAAAAATCCTAAAAATATATTACTCTGGTTAACAAATTTAATCTTTGGAAAAAATTTTAATCATAAAAAACAATTTAAGACAATGAAAATTACATGAAGTAGTACTAGGTGACATCATATGTAAAACAAAGGCATATTATGTTGGAGGGTGTTGAATCACATGGATCAAAACGTTATCTATCTTTCTATAGATTATTTTTAAACCTTTTACATACTTTTTCTTAAATCTCATTAACATATGAATGGTTTATATAATGTAAACCATCCATCTAAATTATGGTTAACCTGTTGCTTTTAAACCAGTGTTTTGTCAAGAGATGAGAACAATAGGATAGAAGACCTCAGAGAAGAAAGATGTAGTTGTAAAAGAGAAACAAAATAAAGGAACAACACACCACAGGTTACATGGAAAGTTTTTCAAAATCGAAAGAAAAACCACAAGGTGTCATCAAGCAAGAAATCTACTAAAATTAGATGAACATACAAAATTCTAGATCTCAAGTTGATGCCCTAACTTGAGATCATATAAATACAATGGGGAAATTAACCAAGAAGCTACAAGTCTTGAGCACTAAAGCTCAAGCAATCAAACTCTTATTATAACAATATGAAGAATAACACTTATTTTTTTTGATGATGGAGATTGAAACGGTGTGAGAACCCTTCTTGTTGTGAAGAAGCCCACCAAGAATGCTCCCAAGTCGCTCTTTCAACTTCCGCTTTTGTTCTTGTTTTCTTTCTCTTTCTCTTGTTTTCCCCTTCTTGCTTGCCATATCTTTTTATCTACTTTTTAGAAGCTCTTAGCTCAACCTCAACTCGGTCCTCTGCTTCCTAACACCTTATAAGCCTCAGCTCGGCTCGGCCGGCCCGGAACCAAGGGGACCCAGGCTCCGGCAATTTCACGAGGTATTTGGCGGGCGGTGAAGCTCGAGAGGAAACTCAAGAAACCCACCCCTTTCCTGCCCCCCCTCCCGAGGCTGAGGCGCCTCGATGCCCAACTGCTTGAGCGCCCGCATAAGTGCATAACCTGAGTTTCTTTGTTCCATGATCGGACGGGACGCTCCGTGGTGATAGAAGAAGATAAGAGCCAAGAGATAAGGTTTAAAATTAAATAGTTAGAGTGAGAGATGGAAATTAGATTGCATTGGGATTTGGTTTCAAGAGATGTTAGGGATGGATGGCCGGGATGGGTTAAACAAGTGATAAGTCCAATGTCATCTCATCGACTCATCCAGGACTCCACGGTCATCAGACTCATCTCACATTGATATGACATATGGTATTAAATTATTATAAAAATCAATTAGATTTGTAATTCAAATTTTCAAGGGTTCTTTTTGTAAAATGTGCACAATGTAAAAAATTCATTCATTGTAATTTTCAAGGGTTCTTTCTTTTCTCAAATTAGCTTCTTCTCATTTTGCTTGTAGGCCTTACCCGGTCATATAGTCAGGACCTTGAAGCCTTAACTACCTTTGGTGAGCCTTGAGTCTTGACTATTCCTTGTTCTAGTTTATTTTAGTTTTGAAAATTAAAACCCTAGCTCTTTGGATTGATTTGGCACTATTTTGCATTGTAACAATTTGGATTATAATTTATAAGTTATAACAATTTGTTGCTTTAAATTTAAAAAAATTTCTAACAATTGATGAATTGAGTTACAAAATTTTCTAACAATTGATGAATTGAGTTAAATATAGTTCAACATCACAAAGAAATACACACATTTTAGTGGAATAAATTTTATGATCAAGATTTTCCATCAAATAGGCATCAAATTGACACCAATCTAGTTGACCCTGTTTAGAAATGAAGAGCTCCATTGTCTAAATGACAAGACCACAGCTTATGAGCTTATCAAGATGGTTATTTTTGCTAATCACCATGTGGTCCATGTATAATGTATTGATTGACTTTTAATATTATGTTATATAGATAATAGATTAATTATTTGCTTAGTTAATTGATGTAATACCATTAGCAGTTTAGCACTATTATGGCCAGCACAAATGAAATAGAGAAAGGTAGAAAGCCCTAACTTTGCACCAGAAACATGGACATTGGCTGCTCTAATTCTTAGAGACATGGCCACATTACATGGTAACCTTTCTTCAACATTATCATTCCAAAGCTTACCTAAACAACAACTTAATCAAATTTCTTATATTTAGCTTAAGTAATTTTCTGATATGACTTTATTTTTATATAAAAATTCAAAAAGTCAATGTACAATTATCTTCATCCAAATTCTGCATGAATCTGCTACTTGATTTGAATTGGTGGCACCTATAACTTGGAGAAATCAAATGATGTTTTGTACCTTTAGACTAAACAATACACATTGGAGAAATAAAAAGTCCATGTTTTTATTTAACCCTCCCAAATAACA
Source organism: Dioscorea zingiberensis (assembly GCA_026586065.1). Lineage (NCBI taxonomy): Eukaryota > Viridiplantae > Streptophyta > Magnoliopsida > Dioscoreales > Dioscoreaceae > Dioscorea > Dioscorea zingiberensis. The sequence goes on from CM048818.1 coordinate 45,010,400, forward strand.
CAGTAAAGAGAGCATAGTACAATAGGCTGCCCACCTTGTTCTTTCTTCAGTGCTATTTAAACTATAATCTATTCTATTAGTTATATTAAGTAAAAGAGAAGGAATAAACAATATTTTATTTTACAAAATTTTGAAATTCTAAAGAAATCAAGATCATTGTTTTGGTTTATGACTTATGAGATTGATTACATAACTGAGTATTGCTATGGGTCATGTTTAAAGATGGTTGATTTTTTTTACTTATTTATTTGTAGAACATGGATAAATTTTTTATTAAACGACCACGAAGTGGAGAGTCATCCAATGCTCCTAAAGTACCATTGGACTCTGAATCAAGTGAAAAGAACATTAGTACAAATTTTAATTTGGATGACAATATTGTTAGTGACCCGGGACTACGAAAACCAATTGAAGATTTCAATCTTGGGATTAGAGATCAAATTAGAAGAGAATATTTGACTAGAGGCCCATGTCAACCAATTGGCCACAATTTTCCGCGGAAAGATTATGGCAAACAAAAGAGGAGTTTTCAGAATGCTTGGTTTAAAACAACATCCATGGTTGGAGTATAGCATGACGAAAGATGCGGCATTTTGTTTTTGGTGTTATCTTTTCAAGCCAAGTAGAGGAAGCCGGGTAGGAGAAGATGCATTCACCAAGATGGGGTTCAATAATTGGAAAAAAGCATTGGAAAAATTCGCAGAATATATTAGTGCCATGAATAATGCACATAATGATGCTAGAGTACAATTTCAGAGCTTCCAAAATCAGAGGCAGAGCGTGTCACACCAATTGGCCACATATTCACATGAGATGGAGGTTGCATATCGTGTTAAGTTTGGCCAGCGATTTTAGGTGACCGTTTTCTAATGAAGCAAAGGTTTACCTTTTTCATTGGTAAAATGATGAGTCCTCAAACTCCTTGAACAAGGGAAATTTTCTTGAGTTGCTCGAGTGGTATAGCCTACGAAATGAAGAGGTTTGGAGGGTAGTCAATCAAAATGCCCCTGAAAATAATCAAATGACTTCTCCAAAGGACCAAAAGGAGTTGGCAAATGTTTGTGCGGTGGAGATTACACATGTTATTGTTGATGATATTGGGGATAATTATTTTTCCCTTATGATTGATGAAGCCCGGGATGCCTCAGTGAAGTAACAAATGGGAGTTGTTTTGCGATATGTGAATAAAAATGGACATGTGATAGAGCGGTTCCTTGCTATGGTTTATGTGCCAAATACCTCTGCTATTTCTTTAAAGAATGCCATTGATTGCCTATTTGCCAAACACAAATTGTCTTTGTCAAGGCTAAGAGGGCAAGGATATGATGGGGCCTCAAATATGCGAGGTGAATTCAATGGTTTGAAGGCACTTATCTTAAGAGAAAATCCATATGCAAGATATGTCTATTGTTTTGCTCACCAACTCCAATTAGCGATTGTTGTTGTTGCAAAATACAATCGGATTGTGAGTGATTTTTTCCAATATGTTAGTATGATTGTTAATGCCACCGGAGCATCGTGTAAAAGGAGAGATCAACTTCGACAACATCACCATGATAGATTGGTCGAGCAATTGGAGAAAGAAGAGATAGCCAGTGGCAAAGGGAAAAATAAAAAATCTAGCTTAGCACGACCAGGGGATACTCGTTGGGGATTACATTACACTACCATTATCAGGCTAATCTCTATGTGGCCTTCAGTTTTAGAGGTACTCCAAAATGTGCATGATGATGGTGCTTCTAATGATAATAGAGGTATAGTGGCAAGTTTGATTAACAAAATGGAGAATTATCACTTTGTATTTGTGATGTACTTGATGAGGCGTTTATTAGGGATGACAAATGAGTTGTCACTTGCCTTACAACAAAAGGATCAAAATATTGTTCAAGCTATACATTTGATTGAAATTTGTGAATGATGAAACTTCACCATTTTATGGAGGCAGGGATGGGAGGAATTTTTGGTAGGAGGTTAGTTTATTTTTGAGAGGAAAAGTCAATCCACGGTGCCTAATATGGAGGGATAATATGAGAATTAAATGAATTACGTTCTAGGCGGGAGGGCCAATTCATTACTCATTATCACCATTATCATGTAGAAATTTTCTGTGAGGTAATTATTTTCTTTATTTATTATGTTTTTATAAATCTCATTAATTTATTCTTTTATTAATATTTGTTATTGAATTTATCATTGATGCAATGTTAGGTTATTGATTTGATTACTCAAGAAATGCAAACCCTCTTTCCGAGGAAGCTAGCGGAGTTACTTCTTCTCGTGTAGTACCTTGATCCAAAGGGACTTTCGTTCTCAAATTCAACATCCTAAACTACTCCGTCTTGTAGAGATGTATCCACGAAGACTTCTCGTATTTGAACATATGATGCTTGAGGATCAACTTGCCACTTTTATTTATGATGGCAATGGCATGATGATGATTTTGCAAATGTTGGGGACTTGGGAAGTTTTTCTAGGAAGATGGTTGGGAGCGGAAAACATACTATTTTTCCACTTTCGTTTATACGTCTTATTGAGTTGGCATTGGTTTTGCGATTACAGCGGCTAGTGTTGAGAGGGTATTTTTTAATGAGATGTTGTGAAAGCCGACTTGCGCAACAAAATGGGAGATGAATGGATGAATGATAGCATGTAGTTGTCTATATCGTGAAGGAGGTTTTGCAACTATCGATGAAAGAGGCGATCTACGGCGTTTTCAAAAAATCTGAGCTAAATTAGGTATGTAGTTACCTCCTCTTAGTAAGCATGCATCACACATGCTCAGAGCCTTACGGGACGGTAGTTCTAGTTCGAGTGTGCATAGATAAATGTTTTATGTCTTTTTTCGATATGTGTATTCAAATTGTGGTTGTTTCAATCCAAACTATATTGTAGTACTATTTTATATTGGATGAAATTTTTTTTTTTACGTTTTGCACTCAGCCTCCCCTACCAATGAGTCATGGTTCCGTCCCTGGGCTCAGCACTCTACTTCGGAGAAAGTATGCCTCATCTTGGCTCTCTATACTTCCCATGAGCTCAGTCTCGGCACTTGTATTGGTTTTGGAGTAATTCATCCATAACATGTTTAAGATACATGATTTAAAAAAAAAAATTAATTTTTTTAGTATCACAGTAATTTTCAAATATATATAAATAGATTACTTTTAGTTTTATTTGACAGTACCTAACTAAAACACCTCAAAATCCTTGCATGAACCGTAGAAGGTAAATAAAAAAGTTAAAAAAAATGTAATTTCTTGTTAACCAATAAATAAATAATAAAAATAAAAAGAGCCACGTATAGACGTTGACAACGAAAGAGCGGTAAACAAAAAGGGGCCCAGCACGAGTCGCGGGGGTATTTAAGAAAGGGCAGGGTCTGTTTCCGGAAAACGAAGGGCTCCCGTTGCTCGCCCTCGTTGCGGAATGGAGACAGACAGGGCACAAAGTTGTAACAAACCCCGGCCAGCCATAGCGACACAATAAAGAAAAAAAAAACTAGGCATTCAACATCACCGCCACCCTCTTAATTAAGCCTCTACTTCTCTCTCTCCCACCCCCACCCATTTCTTCACAGGCTTCTCCTCCGGTCGCTCGACTGAAGGAGTTGCCTCTCCATCTCCACCTCCACCTCCATCCTCGATCTCTGTTGACGACAGCCATTCCCATATTATATACCTGCAGGTCCTCCTCTTTTTCTTCTTCTTTTCCTTTCCTTCCATTTCCTTTCTTTCACGTATTATATTATATTATGTGTGTTTGTTAATATTTATTCTGTTCTTGTTTTTAACAAAGAAAAATATCACTACTAACCTACAATTTGATTTTTATTACCAAATCATAATTCAAGTTTCATTTGCCCGGCCGCTAAGTTAAAACAAAAACATAACAAAGAATATCGAGTACGTGAATGTGATCGATGAAGGTTGACAACAACATTCATGACCACCACCATTTCGTGTTCGCTCCGCGGGAACTATACCTGATCCATGAAATCGTTCAATTCATTTTATTTTCTGATAAATGCATGTGAAGAAGCACACTTCTTTAAGTGTACTTCAATCTCTCAAGCTCTTCGGTGATAAAAAGTATATATGTTTCTTGTGGCATTCATTCATAATCTATTTTATGCTGCAACTGAGTCTTGTGTGGTAATTAAACCACGAAGGAATGGAGCAAATCAAGAATCCCTTTAAGGGAATTTTGAAAGATATCAAGGGAAGAACAGCATGCTATAGGCAAGACTGGAACGGTGGATTTCGGTCTGGCTTTAGGTAAGTAAATTAATCACCACTCTGATGCTTTGATTCATCTGGAATTCTTTGTTTTGTTTTGTTTGTTTTAACATATATTCCTCTCTTCAATCTAAATGAACTTTTGAATTAATGGAACTGCATGCCAGGATATTGGCTCCTACTATGTACATCTTCTTTGCTTCTGCTCTTCCGGTTATCGCCTTTGGTGAACAACTGAGTAAAGATACAGGTGAGTGAATGAGTCCTCCTTGTATAGTTGATCAGCTTTTTATGATGATATCTGCAGTATCTCCAGAAGAAGAAAAACATTGTGATAACTTAATTTCATCCTGTCATAGATGGAGCATTGAGCACTGTGGAGACTTTAGCTTCTACGGCCATCTGCGGTATCCTACATTCAATATTTGGTGGACAGCCCATGTTAATCCTAGGAGTTGCAGAGCCCACTGTGATAATGTACTCCTACCTGTACAATTTCGCCAAAAAACGGGACGATCTCGGATCGCGTCTTTTCTTGGCTTGGGCTGGATGGTACTGCATGCTGGTCAAATGGCAACCTTTGGTGTTAATTTGCAACAAATAGCCATTAATTCTGATTCAGAATTTGATTTTGTATGGTGGTGGTGGTTTCTTCTTTTTCAGGGTTTGTATCTGGACAGCTCTGATGCTAGTTCTTCTGGCAGTGTTCAATGCATGTGCTGTTATTAGTAGGTTTACAAGGATTGCAGGAGAGCTCTTTGGCATGTTGATCACTGTTCTCTTTCTGCAAGAAGCCATTAAGGTGGATCAGCATTCAAACATACTTAAAAAAGAAAAAAAAAATGTTTGGCGTCTAATTAATATTGTATAGTTTTTACTCACAGGGAATTGTCAGCGAATTTAAAATACCAGAAGGTGAAAACCAGAGTCAGCCATTGTACCAGTTCCAATGGCTATACATGAATGGGTTACTGGGGATCATATTCTCCTCTGGAGTTCTATTTACTTCACTGAAGAGCAGAAGGGCGAGGTCATGGCGGTATGGTACAGGTATATATATGTATATACATGTGAAATGAATGCGTGAAAAGCACCAACGACCCACGGGTCCTATCCGGCACGCTTGTTAAAGGCGTTGCCGACTTTGCGTGTGCGCGACGGGTGCGGGTTCGACTCTCCTTACAAGGTGATGGAAGCGCTGCACATGGCCGCAGCCGCTGCCTCCTCGACGGGTCTTTATGGCCATTGTCAAAAAACCAACGACCTAATGCAGTCTATTTGGCTACGTTCCTTGTTAAAGGCCGCCGACTTCGCGTGTTTGCACGGGTGCGGCACGGGTTCGGCGCTCTCCCTTACAAGGTGATGGCGTGGCCAGACGCGTGTCGCATAGCCGCGCCCTTCCTTGACGGTCTTTATGGCCATTGTCAAAAAAAAAAAAAAAGGATGCGTGAAAAGCTTCATTGCTAGCTATATATCTGCATTCAATGTTATATATATATATATATATATAACCAGAAGATATTAATAAACACAGGGTGTCTGAGGAGCTTCATTGCGGACTATGGGGTTCCATTGATGATTCTAGTTTGGTCTGCATTGTCCTATGCTGTCCCTGGCAAAATCCCTTCAGGGGTTCCCAGAAGGCTCTTCAGTCCACTTCCCTGGGAGGCTAATTCATTACATCACTGGACTGTTGCAAAGGTTGTACCTGCATATATATTTTTAATACATATATAGTTTGCTAGCTTTTGTTGGTTTTTCTATTGCTTAATAAAAAAAGAAATAAAAAAAAAATGCAGGATCTGCTAAAGGTTCCCCCTGTGTACATATTTGCCGCCATTGTACCAGCCATTATGGTTGCAGGTCTTTATTTTTTTGACCACAGTGTTGCTTCACAAATGGCTCAGCAAAAAGAGTTCAATCTCAAGAAGCCATCTGCTTATCACTATGACATGCTAGTCCTTGGAATTATGGTACATACTCAAGAGTTCGTTCTTGTTCATGATCTATGTTTATAATTATGAAAGATATCACACACACACTAAACTACACTTTAATATCCTTTGACCCTTGAATTAATTCCAGGTTTTGGTTTGCGGGTTGCTGGGACTCCCTCCTTCAAATGGCGTCCTCCCACAGTCACCTATGCACACCAAAAGCCTAGCTGTTCTCAAGAAGCAGGTCTTTTACACGAACATTATTAAAATTCTCATGTCTTTTAAGTGAAATGGGTACGTACTAGTACAACTACAACTGCCTTTGAACTAAAAAGCTCCATCCTCCTCTCTCACAGTTGATCAGCAAGAAGATGATTAAGACCGCAAAGGAGGGCATACGTCTCCAAGCTAGCAAGTCACAGATATATGGCAAAATGCAGGAGGTCTTCATTCAAATGGATCATGGAGTTCATGTAAGATCCAAGACATTTATTTAGTAGAGGTAGTTCACAAACACTGAAACCATTAATTTGGTTCACTCTTTTGCAGACTGACTTGGTAGCAAAAGAGCTGGAAAACTTGAAAGATGCCATGATGAGACATGATGGCTGCGAAGGGGAGTCTGAAGGGAGGTTTGATCCAGAGAAACAGATTGACGCTCACCTGCCGGTTCGGGTGAATGAGCAAAGGGTAACCAACCTTTTCCAGTCAATTCTGGTGGGTGCTTGCCTTGGAGCAATGCCGGTCATCAAGAGGATACCCACATCCGTTCTTTGGGGTTATTTTGCTTACATGGCCATTGATAGCCTTCCAGGGAACCAGTTCTGGGAGAGGATATTACTCATTTTTGTCACTCCTCGCAGGCGTTTCAAGTTAGTTCTTCTATCTTACTTGCACTCAGAATTAACCTTGTGAAAACATGTGCCATTGAACTTACAACCCTTGAATGTGTATATATATTTCTGGCAGGGTTCTTGAAGGTGATCATGCCTCTTTTGTGGAGTTAGTTCCATTCAAACAAATAGCTGCCTTCACTCTGTTCCAGTTTGTGTATTTGCTCTTGTGTTTTGGGCTGACATGGATACCGATTGCTGGAATACTTTTCCCATTGCCCTTTTTCCTGCTGATCAGTATCAGAGAGCATGTTCTTCCCAAACTCTTCCATCCTGATTATCTTCAGGAATTGGACGCAGCCGAATATGAGGAAATTCCCGGTGCCCCTCACCGTGAGCACAACCTCACATACAGGGTATAGTAATACTCATGCATCTCTCTGTAACCAAAACTAGAGTTAGTTGTCTTTGTTTCTATTATGATTTGATCTTGTTTAGATGATCTATATAATTTGTTGACAATGCCTGGTACTTAATCTTGAATATTATTTATTTAACAAGTCTGCTATGCTGTGAGTACAGGAAAGGGAAGTATCTCCATCTGGTGGTGATCATGAAGAGGTGGAGGAGGTTTGTGATGCTGAAATATTGGATGAGCTAACAACCAGCTGGAGAGGGGAACTTAAACATAGAACCAGGAGCTTCTCTGATGACACGTTCCTCCAGGCAAGTTTTTAATTTGTTTTCTTAACTTTGATATTATTGGCATAATATGAACATCATTTGCATTTGACTTCCTAGAAATTAAAAGGGTAGTATTCATTCTGATAGCCAAACTTGGTACTGCTATTGTTTATTTGCAGGTTCATCCGGAGAAGGGGAGCCCACATGAGTGAGGAAAAAAACAGATAACATTGAGGGAAAAAGATAATATTGACTAAATACCAAGCTAAATCAAGGATTTACCACCCCCTTTTTTTTCTACTCAATGGATATTATTAGAATGGGGCAGAGTTCCTTCCCTGCAATTCTGGCAAATGCTTTTTCTAATATAAGAGCTACAAAATCTTGGAGGAAGAGAGAGAGAGAGAGAGAGAGAGAGAGAGGGAGAGAGAGAGAGAGAGAGAGAGACGAGGTCAAGTATACTATGTATGATTGGATTTCTCCAACAATGCAATCAACATGATTATGGAGAAAAGAGAGGGAAGACCCAAGTTTGTGATATAAATGGCATGCAGCTAAGTAGGAGTAATGAGGAAAAGAGGAAAATGGAAGAAAAAACACAGGAGTAATGAGGAAAAGAGGAAAATGGAAGAAAAAACACAAGGCAATTTATTATAGTTTGTTAAAAGCTTGTTATAATTTTGTTAATGTTAATTACAGGGGGTAAGGGAGAAACGTCACAATGTTACTGATGCTGGGTTAAGTTAGAGTCCATAATATATAATTATTTTCTTGAGTTATTATTAGCATTTTCAATTTCTCCATTCCTTCTTCTTTGAGTTTAACTATATATATAAAATATATATACACATAATAAGCATCCCTAAGGTTTTTTTGTTTGCTAGAATAGTGCCTATTATTTATTTATTTATTTTTCTTTAAGATATAAATAGATAAACTATTTTTTTTTTTTAAATATGGATAAATAATATTTTAGTTCCCCTCAATCTTCTTACCTTGATAAAAAAAAAGAACTAACTTCATTGATAATAAAGCCCGGATTACGAAATAAAAAATAAGACATTAATGTATTTTGTAAGGGTTGGATATTCATAACCCATCATATCCCATCAGTTGCCCTTGTTAGGGCTTATGGTGTTATCCTCGAAGGCTTCATTACACTCAATCCTTCCAGCAGATGGGGTGGGGTAGACTCCGAATTGAACTCCAAACTTCGCATCACTAGGTTCTCAACCCCTGCCAGATTTGTGTGCAGATAAGTAAGCTGTACCAAACCAAGATAATATAAGAAATCGATGTCACGGATGAGTTATATGGAAAATCCTTGTTTCCAATTTGGAAAAATATTTTATTCCTTCTGTTTCATATATTCTATCCAATGTCATGACAGCAAAGTCCTGCCCTCCTCGAAGGGTCTTGTCCCCCCTCTCAGGTGAGGGTGTTTGGGTCCTATATGTCTTCTGCTGATCATGGTATCATGGTTAGCCAGAACCATGATTAGCCAGAACATAGTCTTGAAGTGGGCCCAGATGTTGGTTGCATAGCTGTAGGAGAAGAGAATGTGTGCTACCAATTTGTCCTTAGTTTCACACATGTAGTGCACGTGGTGCGCATGGCCCTCTAATTCCTCTTTTGTAGGTTGTTGAGTGTGAGGATTTCGTTGTTCTTAGCCAACCAAGTAAAGAGCTTTATATTTAAAGGATATGGTCTCTTCTAGAAACTGCGGTTCAACTCAATTCTTATCCCTCCATCAATTTTGAATCTTTACATTGAGCTAACCATTTATTTTTTGGTGCGATCAATTTCCATATCCTCCTGTTAGTTGATGTGTCAATTGTGTTTGAGATATGATCCAATAGTTTATGGTATTCTAGTGTTTGAGTTGTGGAGAGTGGGCCAATCTTGAGGATACTTGTGCTTCTACCCACTAATTCCTTTGCCTTATTGAGTTTCATTGTCAAATTAAGGATCATTGGTTGGAGTGAGGTCTAGTGGTTCCATGGGAAGTTTCCCTCCACCCAATTTTCCATCTATAGGTTCATGGAGTCACCAAATGTCGTTGTTACCTCTACATTTGTGAGCATGCTGCTCTTCCCTGGGAAATGCCTTACAAAAAAAAAGACGCTCTTGCTGGTGTTGGCTTGTCTTGGTCGATCATACCACTTTTGGAGGAATATTTTTTTAAACTTTTGAGATAGATGTCAGCATGTCCTGTAAGGATCCTTCACCACTATTTTTATAGTAGGGTCTTATTGAACAATCCTATTAGGATTCCCCATCCACCGTTCTCCTTTGGTCTATGGAGTTTATCCCAATTCACCCACTGGTAGGAGTATGATTCAATGTTTGCTTCACTCCATAGGAGATATCTTCGTATTGTATTGATTCTTCAAATTACCCATTCTAGTAGGCTATATTGTAACACCCCAATCCCACATAGGGACACGTGTCACACCAGCCAGCTCAGGGGGTGTCCCGAGCCCAAGGCTGTCCAAAACTGAAATCAAAACCTGTGGAATAATCTGGAGACAGTGATAATAAAACATATTAAGCCTAAAACTCATCAAAGAGAAGAGTCATATCTGATACCGAATCCCACAGACTACTCGTCTTGGTCTAGTCTCCATAAGTAAAATACATATGTCTACAGAGTACACAACAGAAGAAATAATTATGGGACGCCAGAGCCAACTACGTCATCTCATCTCACTACATCCAAAGATCTACAGGACTTCTATTTGCTACTGCACAAGGTGAGTAAGAAAAAGGTGAGCTCTGAGCTTCGGTGATATGTGACCCCTACTGCCAGGTCAACTAAGACCCGTGCTTCCGAGAAATATATTCTTGTATATGGAAAGTAATCTGTACTGATATACATGTAGAAAGACAGTAAAGCATGAACGTCTATGCATTATCTTCTCAGTCGGGAAGATCATCTAATGCAATGTCCGAGAAAAACCCGAAAAGTCATCAGTCACTAACATGCTTGTCTACGTCTCAAGAGATGTCTGGATATGTGAGCGTCTGTCGATAAGAATGCAACTCTGTATGATCACTTGCTAAGGTCTCAGATAAATAGCCGTGAGGTAACCCCCAATCTGGGCTGTATGTGAAGCCGCGAGGTTTTCCCCGATCTGGGTCTTCACTTGTGGTACCGAGCACCCCAAAGAGTTGGAAAAGGGTTTTAAGAGAAATACATTTTGAAAGCAAGGTTTTGATGCCAGAAATTCATTTTGAAAACAAGAAAACCTTTTCCCCACTCGGTATCACGCTCTGCATAGCAAGGACCATCTAACAGGATGCACAAATCGATGCTCACGTTCTATAGCTATCTCATATCTATCTCAATATTCTATAGCTAGTCATATGCAGAAAACTTCAATCTACAATAGCTGTAATTAATCGCAATCATTCTCAAAACCCGAGAATAAAATCATAGCCGATGAACATAAAATGAAAACCCGATAAATCTCGATAAAACTCAAGAATATACAGTAGGTCCACTCACCTGCTGTCCTAAGCAAATCAAGTCTGGTTCGGAACTCCCGAGGTTCCCAACTTGTCCTTCCCTTTCCCTATTAAACATAGCTATATATATTTCCACCACACTCAATTAACAATTCTATTCTAATGATTCTCGGGCCCACTTCCCTAAAGAACAAGGCCCAATATCCTAGCATATCATTCAACAACCAAGCATGAAGCCTATAAATAAACAAGTCTCATATTGATTATTTGCCATCCTATATTATAACTTATTTGAATTCAAACAAATATCATAAGAGCTTTCATAGCTTTCTAAAGTTTTAGTCTTTCATATCTTTTATCGAACTAGAAGGCAACCATGAAACAGACACTATCCCCTTTCTTTCTTAGCATGTTCTCAAACCTTTGAAACGATCTCACACAAAACATGCACCAAACATTTGTTAATAAAAACAGAGATTCTCAAGTTTCTACCACATTTCCTTTCTTTGGTATGTCATCGAACACCTACAAAGTCTAAGAGGAAAGCAACACAACACTTTTCTTCCTTTGCTAACAAAGATCAGAATTAATGCAAAATGTCTTCCTCTAATTCTAAGCTTTCTGTTCTAGAGTCAACAGTTGGCAAACAGTTTCAAACTGGTCAATACCTCTTTTGCTACAACTTAATATTAAGATGCCAACATGGGACTAAACAAGCATTAGCAAACTGCTAAAAGACTTCAGCAATAATAACAGTATCTTAAGCACTGCAGGCATCACCGACATAAAAATTACTCAACCATTTGGCAAACATAATACGATAATCTACAAGCCAAAATACGAATACGGAGAATTTTGGTTGCCCTGCGCGGTTGGAAAGAATAAGTCGTAACTTTTGAAACGTAAGTCCAAATTCCCTCATTTAAAGCTCATTAGAAAGAAGACCTCGAGATCTTTCTAACGGCATATTACACGACCCAACCGGAGTAGTGACCAGGGAGCAGCAGCCCCATGAAGTGGACAGAATTCTGCAGGTCTGTCTCTAAATCACCGCTTAAATCCTCAACACTAAGCTTCTAAAATTCACCTTGTTCACCAACCTTATCATAAATTTGATATTAGAATTGGCTAGTACAGGAGATTTAACCACTAAACATGCAACACAACTAACAACTATGTAACTGCCCATATACTTTCATTGAAACAATACATTGAACACTTGGTAGGCATAATGAACTTCAAAAGACCAATCTCTTCTCTTTGATTTCTTAAATCCAATTAAATACAAAGCAAGCAAATAGCTACACTCTATTACAGTAGCTAATTACTACTCAACAGCTCAATGAGACATTTCATCAACTACTTGATAGGCATGAATGAGCTTCAGAATCCACTCCCTTCTTTGCATCTTACAAACTGAAACAATACACTTGTTCTTCTACAAATACATGGCAAGGTAAACTCAATCAAACCACACCATCCATTACACAGCTAGTATACAAAATTCAGTCCACACAGTCAACTATAAACCTAAGAAATTAATGAAACTTAGTATATCATCTAGCATATGGCTGCATTCAAACCAAGGCTTAGATATAAACTCCTCTTCTCTACCTTGCAGAGCTTCTTGCTCCTTGTGCAACAGGTGTGAAGACTGATCCACAGTTGGCCGGAGACTCTGGAGGAGACCGCGCAGAAGCTGGCTGAAAACAAGGAGAATTACAGGTCTGGCTGGTGCTGCAATGTCGGCCGGCGAGGCGTGGCCTTGGCAGTGTGAGTTCACTCCTCTGTCTTCATTTTGATCCCATCCGGTATCCCCCCAGCAACCTCTGTCTCGCTCTCTGCTCTCTAGTCCCAGATTCCCCTGCATCGAGTAAGCAGCCCCTGCAGAGCCCCGTGGCAACCACTTGTTGTTCATCGCATGCACGATGACACCTCCACCTTTTACCTCCAGCGCTGCCTCACACGTCCACCTCCTCTCTGCTTCTCCGGAGAATGACCACCAGCCCACCTTCTTATGTTTTCTAATCCCCAGCTCCTCTTCTCACTTAACATGACTAATTCCCATCCTCACCTCTAATTCTAACACAATACCCTTCTTATTGGTCCCTGGCCCACAAGAGATATTACAAATTAAACCTTAACTTTCAAAAGCCCACACAAGCTCATCTTGTCACATCTTATTCTCATCAGAAGAATCTCCATTGGATCCATTTAAATGTCACACATCTAAGTTAATATTTCCCATCCTTTATTATTGTTTTAGAATAAAATGCAAGGTATTAATCCTGAACTATTGATTTTAGTTAAACTAATTCAACTCCAGATCCCAGCTCTATGTTATTTAACCCCAGCATTTATTTATTATTTATACAATATTTCAAAGGAAAAACCGGGGCGTTACATATATATTGTCATCCAATGAATTGGATTACTTGTGTATAGTGTGGGAGAGAAAATACCCGCCTGATATCGTGTCAGTGGAGAAACATCAGGCGATATATCGAATCACAAATGTTAGTTTGTTTTATTTGTTTTTGTTTTTGGGGGTTCTTCAATTTCTGATAGAGACAAGCCTCTATTATTAATTACCAAAGGGGATTCGAGAATCTTCGATTAAAGGCTCAATATAAGTAGAGGCAATGAATGAGTTGATAATTACAAATTATATATATATATATATATATATATATATATATATATATATATATATATATATATATATTGGAGGTGTTAGAGTCAGGCCTCTAACACCCAAAACCAACCACCCAAAATAAATAAATAAATAAATAAATAAAAGCCCACCCCAAAAACCCAGCACCGACAGAGTGTTAGAGTGGGCCGGCCACAAATGCGGCCTGCCTGACTCTAACATTCTTACTATATATATATATATATATATATATATATATATATATATATATATATATATATATATATATGTATATATATATATATATATATATGGGGTTCTAACATCGGTAGCGGATCATTTGTCTTGTCCGTTATATTTGTCCCCTGGAGCATGTTTGAAGGATTTCCAACCGTACGAATGGGAAGATCATCGAAAAATAAGCTAGCATGTCAATTTTCATATAATTTGGTGACCGTTTGGTCCTCCCACTTAACGGTTTTTATTTTAAGGAAATTTTAACGGTTTAGAATTTCAACCATTAATTTGGAGGACCAAACGGTCACCAAATTGTATGAAAATTGACAGGCTAGCTTATTTTTCAATGATCTTCCCATCTATACGGTTAGAAATCCTTCAAACCTGCTCTAGAGGCCAAAATAGCTGGCAGCCAGATCTGCACAGTGATCCGGCCGGCCGTAATGTAGAAGGCTTGATATATATATATATATATATATATGCATTATCTGTCACCGCCTTGAGATGTATGCTCCGCCACTTTGGGATTTGTGTTTCATCAGTCTCCTCAAGATGCGTGTGGTTTTGAGATTTGTATTTCATTGGTCGCCTCAAGATACGTGCTCCATTGCCACCTTGAGATGCGTGCTCCTTTGCCGCCTCGAGATGCGTGTCGGTTTGAGATTTGTATTTCATTGGCCTCCTTGAGATGTGTGCTCCATTGCGGCCTTGAGATTTATGCCACTTCAAGATTCATATTTCATCGGTTGTTTCAAGATACGTGCTTCATCGTCGTCTCGAGATGTGTCATTTCGAGATGTGTGCTTTGCTGCCTCGGCATGCACATTTCATCTCTCGGAGGTTTGTGTTTCATCACCTTAGGATGCTATTGTTTTTGGATCCACTAAACCTCTACTTATATATGTCATTATTCAAATTAAAAGTCTTTCTATGTATTTCTTTCTTAGAGCTCAAAATGGAACACAGAGAAAGCATGTGAGCTTTCCTGAGTGTTTCGTTAGGTCCTCGTCAAAACATTGTCGATAGTATAATAAACCTTCAGATTTGAGAGTATATTAAACTCCCCTTTTATCAATATATCATCAGGTGATGTGTTGGCATACATTAAGGCCTCTAAGTGTTGTTATCAGGATTCTTAAGAATAAAATAGCATTAATGACATATATCATATTCTTGATGTCTACCTCTCCAGCTACTATCCCAAATTTTTTAATTAATTTATTATTATTATTTTTATGTTGACCCCATGACTTCCAACATATCACTAGGCTTTAAACTTGGCTCGTTTTTCCCTCAAGATAAACCTTGATTAACAAATAAAACATCATTCTTTTCTTTAGGATAAACATTGATTAACAGATCAAAGTAACTCTTGAATCCGGATTTGATAACGAAGTGTATGGGCTTTTATCATATTTTCTCCTTTCTGATTCCTCCCCAATAGGAGCCTTTGTAGTAATAGATGAAGCAACATCAAATCCCAACTTTGTCGCAGGATCAAATAAGAACCTAAACAAATTTGTGTTATGGCATTTGGTTTAACATTCTCTCTATCCATACATTTTAGCAAGTCTACAATTGTTCAACAGGGCCATTGTGTGCAAATCATGATGTAACACCCTAATCCCAATAGGGGCACGTGTCACACCAGCCAGCTCAGGTGCGTACCCTGAGCCCAAGGCTGTCAAATCTGATCTAAAAATCTGCGGAATAATCTGGAGACAGTAATAGTAAATCATAATAAAACTGGAACTCTTCCAACCAAAAAGGCGAATGCGACATGATCTCCACGGACTACACGTGGGTCTAGTCTCCAAAAGTCAAATATAAAATAAACATATAATCTACAGAGTACACAGCGGAAAGGAAAATGGCGTGGGACGCCTTGAGCCGGCTATGTCACTTTCTCAACGGATCTAACATCTACGGACTTACATGCGCTACACGCACACAAGGTGAGTAAGAAAGAGGGACTGAGCTACAAATCTCAGTGATATGTGACCCCTACTGTCAGGTCAACTAAGACCTGTGCATCCGAGAAATATAATCTTGTATATGGAAGATAATTTCTACTCATATACATGTAGCAAATACAATAAAGCATGGACGTCTATGCATTATCTTCCCCATCAGGAAGATCATCTAATGCGATGTCCGAGAAAACTCGAAAAGTCATTAGTCACTATCATGCCTGTTTATTTCTCATGAGATGTCTAGATATGTGAGCGTCTATCGATAAGAATGCAATTCTGTAGGATCAACTTGCTAAGATCTCAGATAAATAGCCGCGAAGTATCCCCCGATCTGGGCTGTATGTGAAGCCGCGAGGTTTCCCCCGATCTGAGTCTTCACTCGTGGTACCGAGCACTCCAAAGAGTCGGAAAAGGGTTTTAAGATAAATTCATTTTTAAAACAAGGTTTTGATGCTAGAAATTCATTTTGAAAAACAAGAAAAACCTTTCCCCTACTCGGTATCACTCTTAGCTCAATGGAGCCGCATCTGCATAGCAAGGATCGTCTAACAGGAAGCAAAGATCGATGCTCACGTCCTATATCTATCTCATGTCTATCTCAATGATCTACAACTAGTCATATGCAGAAAACACCATTCTACAATAGCTGTAAATAATCGAAAGCATTCTCAAAACCGGGAACAAATCTTAGTCGAGGAACATAAGCTGAAAACACGGCAAAACCTGATCAAAACACGAGAATATACAGTAGGTCCACTCACCTGTAATCCTAAGCAAGTCAAGCTTGACTCGGTTCACCTGAAGTCTTCGACTTGTCCTTCCCTTTTCCTAGTAAACGCAATCATATCTATGATAAGTGCTAGTCCACAATACTTCACTTTCTACTTAACAATATCTTCTAATCAATCATGGGCCCTAGTCCATAGAGATTAAGGCCCAACACTCAAGCAAGTCATTACATTACCAAGCATGAATATAGCCAAGCAATCCTAAAATATAATACGATAATCTACAAGCCAAAATACGAATATGCAGAATTCTGGCTGCCCTGTGCGGTTGGAAAGAATCAGTCATAACTTTTGAAGCGTAAGTCCAAATTCTCTCATTTAAAGCTCGTTAGAAAGAAGACCTCGAGATCTTTCCAACGGCGTATTACACAACCCAAACGGACTAGTGAGCAGGGAGCAGCAGCCCCTCGAAGTGGACAGAATTCTGCAGGACAGAATTCTGCAAGACTATCTACAAATCATCGCCTAAATCCTCACCCACACCTCTGTTAAACCTTGTCTCAAACACTTGAAAGCATCAATGGACTTCACATAAAATACTCTTTGAGTTCATGAACTCCTGGTTCTTTACAAACATAGTTCAGCAATAACAATAGTACCTTGTAGCACTGCAGTCATAACAGAACTAAAACTAATTCATACCAAGCTTCTCCTACCAATCCCTTCATGGACAATACACGAATGCCTTATCTCCAATAAAATTCAATGCAAACTACAGCAGGCACCAAATAGGACACTAACAGCACCCCAACTCAACTATGGTATTATAGTTTGCATACTTCATTGTATTCATTAATAGCTTCAACCAATCAAGAGATAACAATGCAAACTTCTTTTAGAAAATCTGGTCTTAAGGTTAATACAGGGGATTAGACAACTAACAACTAAGCATGCCCTCATCTAATCATCTATGTAACTATACTTCCACTGAAGCAATTCATCAAACCCTTGATAGGCATAACTATATTCAAGAGAACATCTCTTCTCTTTGAGTTATTAATACCAAGAGATTACAAAGCAAGCAATCTACTAAAAGACTTCAGAATTTCCCAAATAACAGTGCACATAATCACTTCTTAATAGACAGAAATCAACAACACTTACACCAGCTAATTACTACTCAAAAGCTCAATGAGACATTTCATCAAATACTTGATGGACATGACTAAGCTTCACTTCAAAACAGTTCTTTGAGTCATGGAGTCCCTAATTAATACAACCATACAACAACAATACCACTTCTTCATCAATATTAACAACAACATCAGTAACTAACTACATTGACAACAGTCACAGCAGTAACAACAACAGCAGGCAACACAATAACAGTTCGAACAGTCAACAAACATTAACTAACACAACAACAAGACAACCACCAAACACTAATTCAACACTAACTTTGTTTCTCCACCTTCCTCTTTGCAGAAAATCATTTCGAAGGCTGGCGAAAACCACTGCCGTAAATGCGATGAAGTTTGGCGGAAGGCCTTGGCGGGAGCTTGCTAGCGTCCGCCGAAAACATGGAAACCACGCCCCTCAAGGTAGCAGCACCAGGGAGACCCGTGGCAACCCCACGCAATCCAACGCATGCACGAGGCCAGCTCCAGCTCCACCGGCCCCACCCGAGTGCCACCTCCAGCTGCTATATTGCCCTTTCTTACAGCCTTCTCACAACCAAGCCTCTCCTCTCCAATGACTAACCAACCCTTTGACTAAAGCTTACACAATTAAATTGTCACAAGCCTAGGTCAAAGCATTAATCAATCCTCCCTTATTAACTTTATTCCATCATCCCTCATTTCTCAATTTGGCCCGGCCCACCGTGGAAACCAAATGAAGCCCAACCTAAATAATCCAAATTAATAAATCTATACTTTGGGCACATTAATACTTATTTTGTCACCCCACTTTAATTGACTCCTCTCCAATGAATTCAGCCCAAGCCCATTACATGGCAGCCTTCTTTACTTAATTCTAAGCCCCTTAAGGCCTAAATTCATATTATCATCCCTTAAGTTAATTAATTAATCATTTGTCACACTTGGTTAATGACTACCAATTTTCGGTAATTTACAATTCACTTATTAAATCCTTTTAAATTCAATTATTATTTTCTCAATTTTGGCCCCGCCCACTTGTTAAAATAATCTAATTTGAAAGGAGCCCAATAAACTCAATAATTTATGTCACATATCTAAGTTATTTAGTTCTCAACCTTAATTATTCACTTTAGCTTAAAATCCAAAGTAATAATCCTAAATTATTTAATTTAGCTAAACTGGTTCATCAAATCATTCCACTCCAGATCCCATCACTATATTATTTAATCCTGACATTTATTTATTATTTACAATATTCACGGGAGAAACCGGGGCGTTACACATGAGTTGACAAATTACAATCAACTCTCAATGTTGTACTGGTTTTAGGGGCCATAAAATCTAAAACTTTCATTGTCTCATCAAGACCTTCCCTCTCTCCCAAATTGCAACACAGAAGTGAACTGTCTCTTTGTAATCGGAGGAGCTGGAATTGATAGGATCTGGTCGGGGATGATATTGACCTTCTTGTTGATGTTCTTGTTGCAAGGACTAGGGATTTAGACTCCTGACTTAGCCATGAATTTTTTGATGGGCCTTCGATGTGGACTCTGGCAAAGAGATGGGAAGGCCGTACTTGGATGGTTGCAGATTCGGAACTCCGGCAGCGATGCTTCACACCCTTTCTTGGCGCTTGTAGGCGGTCCGGCTTTCTTCGAAGAAGAGGAGACAGAGAGCTTTGATCTTTTCCTTTTATATATTTTTGCTTCTTTCTCCGGCGGTAGTAAGGCAGTGGAGGAGAATATTATTATTATTATTATTATTATATATATATATATATATATATATATATATATATATATATATATATATATATATAAACAGATAGTACCACCAGTCTTCTTTCTTTGGCCAGCTCCTCGATATAGTCACTCCTAGATATTTAATGTGGAGGGGAGTTATTGGGCAGTTGATTATCCAAGTGATATCTTCATGTGGGCATCCATGTGTGTTGATCATTATGACCATGCTCTTGTTAAAGTTTATTTGTAGCCCCAAGAGTCCCTCTAAGAGGTCAAATGTCATTTTTAGGACTCTGAATTGTGTCGATCACCTTAAGCAGAAGACTAGAAGGTCATCAGCATATTGCAATGAAGTTATCTTATCTTCCGTACCAGGGCCTAGTGAAATTTCATTATATATATATATATATTTTCCCATACCCCTTTAGTGAGCATTGTGGATAATATATTTGTAAGCAGGACAAAAAGTAGGGGGGAGAGCGGGTCTCCTTACCTTAGTCCCCTTTTATGCCTTACATACTTTGATGGAACTCCGTTTATGAAAAATTTCTCCTTGGAGGTGTGGAGCAACGCTTGGATCCACATTATCTAATTGGGCCCAAAGCCTCTTGCTTGCATTATCTCTATAAGGAAATCCCAATCTACAAAGTCAAAATCTTTTTCGAAATATATTTTGATAAGCGCCCTTTAATTCCACCCACTCTCATTTTGTGGATTAGATCTTCTACTGCTACAATGTTATTATTTATCATTCTCCCCTTGATGAAAGTTGTTTATGACTCATTGAGTAATTCCGTAATGATAAGTCGCAACATGTTGGAGAGGATCTTTGATATGATTTTTGTGAAGCAGTTTAGTAAACTAATGGTCCTGTAGTCCGTGATTGATTTCGGGGAGTTTTTGTTTAGGATAAGGAGTATGTGTGCCTAGTTAATACGTTCAAGGCTTGCACATCCCTAGTGGAAGTCATCAAACAGTTTATCAATACTTCCCTTGTTATCTGTCACCCTTATTGGTAGAAGGTCATTGGGAAGCCGTCAAGTCCCGTGACCTTGTCCGCACTTAGTTACTTAACTGTTCTTTTAGTCTTTTCTTCTAAGAAGAGCTTGTCTAAGTATTAGGTCTAGGTGCCTTTTATGCCTAAATAATCTTTCCCATGATGTTCTTTATATCAGTTCCCTCTGGGTGCCAAAGAGGTTGTTGAAATGATTTGTTATTGAGGATGTTATCTCCTCGAGGGTCGTTATAGTCCTCTCCCTTACTTTTAGTTCATTTATTCAGTTCCGGTTTCTTCTCTAATTTGCCATTGCATGGAAAAATTTTGTATTCTTATATCCTTGTTATAGTTATGCTACCCTTGATCTTTGCCTCCAATAGGACCCCTCTTGTAGGATTACTTGTAACGCCCCGCCCCGATTTCCGGGACCTCGAGCATGTAAACAGATCGGCCGTACCCAAGAGGAGATGAGCCCCACTCGAGTACAAGGCCTAAGTAATCAAAAGCAGATATCAAGTAATAATCAAAAGTCTCAATATCAATAATAAATATCCACAAGATAACCACAACGGAAATAAAGCAAATCACAAAGGGTCCATATGTCCTAAATAAATACAGGCCGTACATGGGTCCTAAACAGAATGTCTCTTACACAGAAACAAAAGATAAGGAGATCCTCCGACCTCAGCAAATATCCCACCCTGACTCTCGCACGTCTCTTGAGCTCGAGTCACCTACTCCTCAGGACCTGAAATGAGAGAAGGGAAAAAGTGATGAGCTTTCAAATGGAAAGCCCAGTAATTACCCTGCAAGGATCTCAAAGATGTAGTCCAATAAAGATGATATCAAATCCAAAAAACAATCATCAACACAATGGGGCTACACCCTGCACAATCAGACTCTAGGAGTCTACCACAATCAACAGCAACGGTACGACTCCTGTCCAGCGACAACCTTCGGGCTCTGGAAGAGAATTCCAAGAATAGCTCAGTAACGATCCCCCGGATAGCAACACAGCCTCGGGCTGCACGTGACTAACTTGTCGCTCCTCGGTAGCGCCACCTCTCTCATTGTCAACACGGCCAGTGAATCAACCCCACTGATAGGCAGGACAACCAGAGTACCGTCCCTCTAGCATGGTAAGCTGAGACGCCAGGGTGTCCCGTCCTCAAACGTTCCTAAACCGGAGCTTCAATGCTCCACTGAGCCGGGCGGAAGATCAAACTCAGTTGGCACATACCTCTCGGCCAGCACACAAGACCATGTGCGCATGATTAAGTGTCGGCCCACGGGTGGGCATGTCCAACAAAGCATTCCAACAAATAGGTAGTAATAATACTACCACAAGCACATCAATCACACACATACGAGGAAAGAGAGCAACAACTATCATGTATGTGTATGCATCCAAGAACAAGAGATATCATAAAAAAAGACATGCCAACAACCAGCAGTCATCAAAGTAAGAAACCGAAACAATAGGTAGAATCTAGGCAAGAGTATCTTACATGGCCCGGGTGTAACAATCCGGTGGCGTGTCTCTCCTGATAAGGCTCAACGCTCAACAACGATATCTGGTAACGATAATCATGATTTAGTACCATTACCAACACAAAGTGAATTATTATTATTAATCATAATGTTAATGCAGAATTTCTGAAATTAATGCGCAGTCCCAAAAAATAGCTCATAAATTTTGATTATGGAACCCGTTTGAGTTGATATAATGCTCGTTGGAAAGATATTTTCCTTATCTTTTCAACGGTATATTATACGCCTAAATTGGACAACCACAGGCTGCCAGCTGTCCCTCGAACTAGACAGCCAGTCTGCAGGCCCTTAACCAACCCTAACTTGATTAATACTAACTCATCATCCAACTTGACTAACTAAGTCTGTTAATATTCAGTCTATTATTCATCCATTTAACCTTTCAAGTTGGTCAATCTAATCCTCTGAACATGGTTAGACTCAACCCAACTCACAACTAACATTAACTATGTAACAAATCCATCAGTTCTCTCATTCAAATCTCCAACCCTCAGTCCACTCTACAATTTAAACCATTCAACAGACTCTTTAAAGTTCAAAACAAGTTCATGCATGCACTCAATACTACTGAGAACTTGGATGCAAAATAAGTTACTGAACACCTACTGCTCTTAACACACATAGCATTCATAGAAGATCCATCAAAACCTCAGGAGAAACCCACAAGCCTTTAAACATCTACTAAGGGTTCACTATCTCTCTCCCGTGAACACCAATGAACCATAGAAATAATCTCAACTCCATGCCATCAGCCACAAATCCATCTTCTAATAAACTCATCCAGTCAACCCTCTAACACACACTCATTTTCAATGCTATCAAAACTCTAAGTTCTCACCCATCAACACCAATTCATAATTCTATAACGCTAGATTTCAATAAAGGCCATGGTATTACACACACCAGTCCCTCACCCAAACATTTATTCATGATCCTCATACATGCATTCTTTTTCAATGCTATCTCCTTAATTAAACCCAATAGAAAAGCACTCACATACGTAAGATCAAGTATGCACAATCATTATCTGAACCTAATATCCTCATCC
Source organism: Dioscorea zingiberensis (assembly GCA_026586065.1). Classification (NCBI taxonomy): domain Eukaryota; kingdom Viridiplantae; phylum Streptophyta; class Magnoliopsida; order Dioscoreales; family Dioscoreaceae; genus Dioscorea; species Dioscorea zingiberensis. Next base: position 45,033,646 of record CM048818.1, read on the forward strand.
TCTCTTGAATTCTCATCAAGACCAAACATGCATCAATGACTCATGAAAACTTTCAGTTAATCCTAACCATATTGTTAATCATCCGGTCTTCTTTATGAATTCACAGGGAAGAGGAGACTCACCGGGAAGTAATAGTGTGAGTCGCGTCTGGTGGTGGCTCTGGCGGCTTGGTGGTGCAACAGTCCTCTCTACGCGGGCTCCTTCGTGACCCTCCGGTGGCTACCGGTGACTGCAGACAGTGGTGCTAAGGATCAAGAAAGAGAACGGAGATAAAGAAGAGAAAATAAGAGCAACAGGCGGCGCTAGGTTTCAATGATCATTCCTCTTTATATAGACTCGCGAAGGATCTCAAACGCAAACCTTATCGTCATTAATCTAGTTTAAAACAAAATTCAAGTGCAACCTTATCTTATCTGATGGATTCATACGCGGAGAAGTCCCATGGTGGCGCTCGTTCGCGGCGAAGAAGGAACACCTCGCACGTCTTGCGATCAACGATTCTCCAAATCGGACGATCAGTGACGAAGTCTGTACCTCCCACACGGTTTTATCCAATTGCATCCCCAGCCATCGGATCATTCTATTAAAACCTATCTTAACCTCAGCTATCTATTTAAAACACAAAATCCACGTGCATAGCTTCGTTAACCCTTTAGCAAATAAGTCCCGCCATTACTTAAAATCCATATAAGTTCTCATTGTTTAAGTTCTTGAGAGAGAGGAATATTTACTTTCAATCACCATAGATTTCAAAATAACATTTTAGTCCTTGGCAGACCCAATAATCTCAATTTAAAGGTTTAAACCAATTAAATCCCCACTTTTCCAATTAAACCAAGTTTAGGGAATCCTTCCCATTAACAAAAATAATTAAAAAGAAATAAAAATCAATTTATTCATAAAAACTACTGGGTTTTACATTACTCATGTTCCTCTCTCCCTTTTCCCTTTAAGAGGGGTCTATCTTATTTTATTATGTCAAGTCGCTCGATGTCCTCTGGGAGTGCCTTTTTTTCCCCCCTATTGGTTAGTTAATTCAAGCTTTTATTCTTCCATCTCCTCGATTTTTCCTTACTTGCCATAAACTTTTTGGCTAAGAGGTAAGCTTCATCCCCTATCGTTGCGTCTTCTTCCACCAAGATGATACCATTTCCCAAAACCCTTCTTTTTTACCCCAATCTCGATTGAAATGGAAGTTGTATAGATTGAGGGTGTGTGTGTCAAAATCCAGGCAAATGGGCATATGGTTTGATCATATTCTTGGGAGTGTTGTTTACCAGATTCAAAGGAAGATTGCAATATCCAGTCTGTGGATAATAGGAACTTGTTGAGTCTTGTTTATAACGGGAAGTTTTGTCTATTTGTCCATGTATACTTTCTACAGAGAAGTGGTGAGTCTACGAACTGTAGATCTTGTATCATCTGCTTTAAACCCTTCCTTTCCCTTATACTATTTGTTGGTGTGTTTCTATTATTTGGTAATCTAGTAACGTTATAATCTCCGCACATTATCCTTGGCTCCTATACCTCTACTCCCATTGTTCACAATTCTTCCTAGTATGTATCTCTTTGGTTAGCCTCATATGATTCGTAGAGTGTGGTACATTTCCAGGAAACATTGTTGTTTGTGTGGTCCTCGAGCACAACTGTTGTTGGAAAATGTTGGCTGAAGTTGGATTTTGAAGTGTAGTGCACACTGTTCCGGCCAATATAGCAACCTCCCCTTATTTCAGTAGCTAGCAGGGCTATCCAGGCATCATACCTACTCTCCCTCTATGGATCTCTATATTCTGTTATTAATGGCTAAAAGCTTGGTTTCTTGTAAACAGAAGATATCTGCCATTTGTAGTTTGATGAAGTCATGGGCTAGGAATATTTTCTTTCTTTAACATAGTCCCCTAACATTCCAAGAGATAATTTTCATATGGGAAACTCTTTTAGTCCCTTTTTGTTGGCTTCTCTATAGCCTAGTTGCTACTTTGCCATACTGCTATGCGCTTGGCCTCGACAAAATGCATATATGTTATGTATTCTTACTTGGTACCTTCAGAAATGCCCAAATCCATCTCTACTAGGAGTGCTGCCATTAGCAGTTCCCTGTCTGCCATTTAGAAAGAGTTAGGGGAACTCTGGATATGTTGGAATCCACATTTGGGTGTTCATAAGGTTTTAGTGCGTGGGGGGTGATGAAACCTTCCTTCACGAGCCTGGATGTGTATGATTTTCTTGCTCTTTCGTTTCTCTTTGTTGGGGGCTTAGGTGTGTCTTGCATCTCCCTTAGGACCTCATGGGTGTTATATTTACTCCCCTTTTCTCCTTTATTCTTCATCATGCTCTTGTTGGCTCCTTAAGTAGTGTAAGGATCATCAACTCCCTTTTCCTCTAGGCTAGTTTCTTCTATATGTTTTAGTTTTTCCCAAGTTGTATCAGTTATCAGGTTCCAGTAGCCATTAAAATACCTGAATGATACTTTAGATAAATCAAAATCCAAACCCTAAAAATGTTTTGGATCGGGTTCAGGTCATAACGGGCCTGGGCCAGGCTCGGAATTATAACAATGGAGACCTGTCATGGGGTTTGGTTTGAAAAGGGTCTATCTTCAAGGCCCAACCCAACGGGGTTGGTGGGCTGGCCTTTGGCTTTTGCTAATGTGTTGATCAGTTCTTGGCTTCAGCTCGACCCTATGATGTTTGTCCCTTCTTCTAAGGCCTGTTGTGAGGGGTGAGACCCACCGTGGTTCTATCTACATGTCATCCCATGGCAAGTTTTTCCTGTGTAATGTAGCACTGATGAATTTGGTCCTTCTGTGCCACGTTGGAGCTTCCCTGCTATGTGGTGTGTTGGGGTGGCATTGACATGTCACTAACACGTGATGCCATGTCACCTATGTGGGTCCCACACTTGTCCACATGTGATGCCTTGTTATTAGTGTGAATCTCGTATTTTTCAACATGTGATACCATGTCTATGGCCATGTTATTAGTGTGGGTCCCATGTGGTACCACTAACACAGGACGGAATCTTCCAAACAAATTTAATCCAAAATTCAAAGGTAAATTTTATTTATCAAAAGGATGCCTTCCATGGCGATTACAATAAGCTATTTATAGTAAAACGAAAAACCCTAATTGAAGTAAAACTCAAAGTATGAGAATATCCCTAATCCTAGTGAAAATAAAAAAGACATAAAAACCAATGAAACAATGGAATTTACCCCCCAAACGTGTCACCCTTCTTATTACTCCTCATGTCTAGCTGCCCCATGATTATCTCCTCTAATTGCTCTGCATCAATCCCCTCAACTTCAATACAAGTCGATCCCGAGTTTTCGTCAGGATACAATTCTTCATCCATTGGTACTACACATGGACTGATGTTTTCTCTAGTGTGCGCTTTTTGCAACAACACTTCAACTTTCTCCTGTAAAATCTGACTCTCTTTGGGCTGCATCCGGTAATGTGGTAGGTTTGGAAGATGAGATCTAGCAATAAAGCCAATTTGATGCCGAATGTCACACATTAGTGGTAATTACTTAGGTTCCCTTGTCACACTTTGGAACTCCCGTAACAATTGTTTAGCAAGCTTAGGAACTTCTAGTGTCTCAAATGCCTCATCCCCCTTGGCCACTAAGGCAAAAACACCACCGGATTTTTTGATATTTACATCAAACTTATTCACACAATTTGTAATAATTAAGAAAGCCTTCATCTCTACTTTAGAAGTTTTGGGTGAGCTTCCTGATGGCACAATTACTATCCTCTTGCCCAGCCATATGAATCATAACTATTCTCCTTACCCCAATGCATAATATTGCCAAGGTCTACCCAATAGAATGTGAAATGCATCCATCTCAACAACATCACAAATAACTTCATACTTATAAAATTTTCCTAAAGATAGCGGTACCTTTCTTATCTGAGTTACTTGGATTGATGGTCCTTTTTTAATCCACCCAATCTCATAGGGGGTAGGATATGGTTCTGTGGGTAGTTTTACGTGATCCACCAATTTTTTAGAGATCAAAATTTCACAGCTGTAACTATCTATGATCAGACTACACACCGCCTGAGCCACCCGATACTTGACTTGAAATATTTTCCTTCGTTGAGTTAGCTTTCCTTGTTCCAGTGAATATAAAATCCTCTACATGATACAAACATAATCCCTCCTTTCATCTCCACACACATCATCCGCGTAATCCTCCAAATCGCCTAACTCCTCCTACCCCTTGTCTTCTCCCTTTATAGCATCCACAACATGATCAGGTCTCCGCTCAAGACAGTCATTCGATTCATGTCTAAGTTGTTGGCATTTGTAGCATTTAGTAACAGTTGGCTTTGTATAGGGATTGTTTGAAACCCTATCTGTTGCCTTCCCTCCAATGGTCATCCTCTTCTATCCTATTGTTGGGCTCACAGCAGGTTGTCTGGATGCAATCTGTGGTTGATATAACCCTTCGGGCACTCTCCCAACTGTAGTAAGCCCCTCTATAACTCTCCGGATGGTTGCCGATTGGTTAGATTGCTGCGTAATCCGTGCTTCAACCCATAACGCCATCTCTCTAGTATCTGTGAGAGCATGAATCAACTGAACACCCATCTTGTGATCGTCTGTCTCTGAAACTCCACAAGGAGATTGCAATATCAAGAATTCCTCTGTATAGTCAGCCACCAAACGGTTTCCCTCTTTACAGTCCAATTTTCTATAAACCATCTATATATAGTTTTAGGGAGAAATCATTGTTGTAATAATTCTTTCATTAATACCCAATCTCTTACAAGTGCTTACCTAAGACTGTAACGTTTATCCAATATGCTTTGCCACTACGCTTCAGCTCTGTCCTTAAGCTTGAATGTAACAATAGCAACCTTACGCTCTTCACCGACCTCCATGATTTCAAAAAGCATGCGCTATATTTCATTCAACCAGTCGAGGAAACCCTCTATATCTAGGTTTTATTGAAAATAGGAATCTCTGCTTGACTCTTCACGTCGTCCATAAAGTTGAACTAGGGTTGGAATCATGATTGCAGCGGGTTGAATCCTTGCTTGAACAAGGACAACAGGTTGTTGTTGATTATTCTCGCTTCCAAGATTTAGGGTTGAAATTCTGTCCCGTATCTCTTGCAACTAAGCTTGCATCTCCCATATCTCTTGTGATTAGGTCGCTATGCTTTCTTCCAAATGTTGAATACAATCATTTGCCATGGCTCTGGTACTAATTGATGCAGGACGAAAGTAAATAAAGAAAAAAAATCTTGTTCGTAAAACATACAAATGAGTATTTGCACAATAACACTCGAATGGACTAAGAAAACCTTGAAATCCTCTAGAAAATTGAATATGAAAATTCAAAAGAAAATTTATTTGATCAAAAGGATGCCTTCCGTGGCAATTACAATAGCTATTTATAGTGAAATGCAAAACCTCAATTAAAGTAAAACTCATAATATGAGAATACCCTTAATCTTAGTAAAAATTAAAAAAAAGCATAAAACCCTCTAAAATAATGGAATTTACCCCCCAAACGTGTCACCCTTCTTATTACTCCTCCTTTCCAGCTGCCCCATGAATCTCTCCACTAATTGCTCCTCATCAACCACTTATCTCTTTGCTGGGTCCCTAGCTAGCCATGTCATCCATGTGAGGCCCACTCACACCATGTCAGTATGCCTTATGGTCTCTATTTCTTCATCCACGTCATTGTATGGGCCTCTCCTGGCGCCGGGCAGGGTAGTGATTAACCTGCGGGCTGTGGTAAACAGGGGGGATTGATAGAAGAGCAAGAAAAAGGGAGGACAAACAGAGAAGAAAAGTCTCTAAAACTTTAAAAAGAAAATAACTCAATAATCAATGAATAAAATTCAACCCACAAACTGGGTTTAAAAAGCTAAAAAAAACTAACCTAGATAACCTAGAAATTCTATCTTCTTATTCAAATTTGCCCAAATCGGCAAATTTTGGTATAATAGAAAAAATTATCTAATTCTAAAATAACTAAACAAAACATATAACTCCTAAAAATCCGAGTTCAAATCGGATTCATATCCTATCCTAAATTGGCATACGAAGTATTACCAAAAATAGAAAAAAAAAAACACCAAAAAACGAAGAAACAACGAGGAAAACAGTGGAATTTGAGGATGAAGGAAGGGTTCATCGAACAAATCTTGATGGACAGATTGATGGACCCCACATGCGCGTCGAGACGAGCTTTCCGAATTGCGATTGAGCGCGCGAATCCGATATCGGTAGCCAAAGTTATGGCCAAAATACCGAAACGTGTCCAAAGTGCTCCCCAATTCCGGACTTGGCTCGATCACCTTCCGCCTTTACGTCAGTCCACCAAGTCGTGGTATGCCAAAGCTCTCATGGTGCAATCAGACAGCTCGGCATCGTCTGACTGGGGCTCTCCTGCATCAGCTCCTCATTGTCATCATTATTGGTCATTGAGTCATAACCTATTTTCATTATTCTTTGCATTGTCAGTGTCCCCCTCAATAGCCAGCTAGTCTTGGTTAGCAATCCAATTCGTGCCCAAGTGGGCGTGGCTAGGCGTGTATTGCAACGATACTTGTCTTACTTTTTTTCTGTCTAGGTCTGAAGTATTGGTCAAGTCCTAGGTATGGATTGTGTATGAGGTTAACCTCGCCTTGTGGCTCAACCTCGTCATGTTGTCCATTGTGTAGTATGACCATATGTTCAAGATATGGGCCAGGTAACACCCTGAAATTTTTAAATAAATAATCAAATTTTTTTTGAACATTTGTAGGAGATTAATTAGCACAGAAAATGAGTTAGTTACTTTCAAACTCAATTAAGAGAATATCTGGAATTTATGAAGTTAAAGTCCAACATCGCAACAATTTTGGCCAAAGAAGGCCGTATTGGGCCAGGCCAATTAGATATGGAATAGTTGGAGGTGGATTGAAGAGATTAATCCCAATTAATTAACTGAAAAATTTATTAAATGTTAATTAATTTTGATTAATTAGTTCAGAGATACTGAACAAGGATTGGAGTTTTGATAAAGCACTTTTGGCCGAGTCAAAAGCCGAAAAATACGGATATATGTCGGGCTTGTAAATGTGACCCATGAAGTTACAATGTTACCACCCGTGAGACAATAGGAGAAGCATGGAATAAAGTAGATATTTAATTAAAATAATTAAGAAATATTAGTGACCAAATCCGAAGGAAATGGATCTGGTCGGGTAAAAGAGTCGCCCGTGACTCTCATTGATGGGATGGAAAGTTATAGAAATTAATATAATATTAAAGTAAGGGTTAATAAAAGAGAAATGATGAGAGTGTTCAGCCCCCTATCTCTATCACTTGTCCTTTTCTCTCTTCAACTTTCCTCTCTCTCGACTAAATAAGAAAAGCCCTACTCTCTTCGACGAACTCACCGGCGAGGCTACTAGCGCCCTTGGCCTGCCCTGCCTCGCGCCGCCCCCTCCCAGCCAACATCATCCGCGCCCTCTTCGCCTGTACGCACGACAACAGCCCCCACGCCATCCACTGTCTGCTCCTGCCTAGCTGTCTGTCATTTGCTCGCGCCGTTCTCCTTCTCCGGCATTGCCTTCTTTTCACGCCGCCCTCTCCACTACGTACTATCTCACGGCGGGGGGCTGATCACATCACGGTCTCTGCAGCGGCTTCCCGCCTGCTTGACCATCACGGTGGCGATGCGACCATTGTCCGCCTAGGAGCACACTTGGTACCTCATTTCCTTCGGTGAGCCTCCGTAGAGCACCCGTGACCTATAGCCGAACTTTCAGTTAGGAAAAGCAGGCCATTTGGTTGGAATCTGCGAAACTTCGTGCTTATCCACGGTTAGTGTGACAGAGGTGGTTCATTAGAGATTGATGAGTAATTGGAGAATTAATTATTGAAGTGCCCTTTTGCAGTTGCTAATTGATCACTAGATCAGACTATCTAATTGTAGAGATGAATTCTAGAAAGTACGATTGTCATGAAATATAATTGTATGGATTAGTTGTATTAATATGTGCATGGTTGTATAATTTTCGGGGCCCTCCAAATACAGGAGGTGCTGCCGAATTTTTGTAGAAAATCTTAATTAAATTATAGTTAATCATTAAATCTCCATGATTATGCTTAGCACTTAAATCACCTTAAGGAACATGTTATAAACTCGTAAATTGAGATTAAGATAAAGAAAAGCTAAGTCCTCTAATTTAGCAATTTCATACTTTAATTATTTAGAAATACAAAGTTCATGTTAAGAGAAATCATGCTTTATTTAACTTGATGGAATTATCGTATTCTAACGAGTCTAAGTAGAGTATGAAATAAGAATACGGTTTTTGTATTTCTGAAATTCCGTATTCTGATTATTAGAACAAGGCAAAGGCAAGGACAAAGCCACTGCTGAAGGACCGAGCCAAACTTAGAAATTACTAGGCTCAGGTGAGGGAATATAACTGCACATTACTCGTATTTTACCGAGTTTTCATAAAGATACACTTGAAATTGAACGGCATGTTTCTTTAGTATTTTAAACTCTCGGAAATGCTATGTATTTTGTAAAAGCATGTATTTATAGATAAAACTTCTAGAAAAGAAGTATACTTTGATAATACATGCTAAAGAAAGAAAAGAGTTTAAGAAATGTATTATGATTATTTGAAAGGGGTATCAATGATCGACACCATGTTTATATGCTTGCTTGCACCAGAGGTGGCCCCGTATTAGGCCAGTTAGTACGGTACTAGGTTAGGAAAAGGGTGACTTTAAACTCTGTATTTAATTGTCCTAAACTATCTGTTTTTATACTCCTTTGTTTTCAAGAAATAAAAACCCCCTTTTCGTTCCCGTAGGGTGCCTAGTATACGTATATACATGATAGCCCGATGGTACGTGATGAGCTCAGACCAGAAGGCTCAGGAAGTGATGAGTTCTGCCTGCCTACACTCTGGTTCCATAGTATAGAAGTAGTGGTGTAGGTTACATTGATATTATTCAGATTTATAATGATCCTATACTGGTCCACCTTCCCGTATGTGATGAGTTCTGACGGGGGAGGCTATGGTGTGATGAGTTCTATCAAGCTAGTTTTAGAATCATTATTCGGTACCGATGAATAAAAAAATGCTTTGCATAAATCTGTTTTCTATTGATATATATTTATGTTCATATACCTTGTTTTTGTACAGTTACTATTTTTAAATTGTTATATATGTTATTGAGGGACATGTATAGTATTACTTGGCAGTTCTGTTCTTACCTCACTGAGCTCGAGTAGCTCACCCTTTTTATTGTGGATTATTTTGCATGAGATAGACAGATACTCGATCATACCTAGTGTCAAGGAGAGAGTCCTGTCCATCGTTAGTTGGCTCTGACCAGTCTCGCTGTTATTTATGTATTCGGATTGTTGTACTTTATATTAGGAGAGTGTGGAACTCCTCTTGTATTTAAGATCATTATGTTTATATTATTTTAGTATTTTTATCTGGTGTGTAATAAACAGTACATTGACTTGTTAGTTATGACATTAGCATATTTGCTTATCTAGCTTCCACAAGTTTTTAAGTTGTAATTTATTAAGTTATACAGCCTTAGGCACAGGGTTCATTCTCTAGGCCAAGCTGGTGTGACACGTGTCCCCTGAAAAGGAGATGGGTGTTACATTTAGTGGTATCAAAACGGTTTAGTCCTTGGAAACCTAGAAATGGTCAGAGCCTTAGGGTGAGATTATGTGTCCGTAGAGTAAAGCTAATAATTGCTAGTAGTATAAAAAACTTACACTGACACTTGTCCTTATGTTTCAGAATGGCACCAAAGAGAAGTAGAATGCTACCTCGTGTGTCGCAGGAAGAACCTATTTATGAACCCGAGATGGAGTCTCGAGAACCAGAAGAAGGAGTCCATGCTGAACGATCACATTCGCATCATGGACCTGGATTCCAACCGGGGATGCAATATGGACCGGAATACAACCCGGGGATGTAATATGGATCAAGATATTATCTGGGAGTGCAACTTGGACTGGGGTATAACCCAAGACTGCAACCTGGACCAGTGTATAATCTGGGAGTGTAGCCAGGACTGAGGTATAGCAGGGATCACGGCGGTTTTTGACGGATGGGCGCAATCATTTGCGGCCTTCCCTAACTACTAGCAGCCGAGGCCCAGGAAGCATGGCTATGTCAGCAGGGCTCGACAAATGGGAGTAGTCCAGTTCACGGGCACCATTGATCCAGCAGAGGCAGAAAATTGGATCACACATCTGGAGCTGGTCTTCCAGGTCTTGAGGTGTCCCGAGGAGGAGAAAGTGACCGCAGTCACCTTGCTGTTAGGACAGAGGGCCCTACAATGGTGGCTAACCATCATGAGGCACCGTACAGATTAGACGGCATTCACTTGGACTTAGTTTTGAACAATATTTAATCGGAAGTACATGTCCCGAATCTACAGAGCCTTGAAGCATCGGGGAGTTTTCGTCTAGTGAGGGGAACCAATCAGTGGCGAGTATGAGGCCGGGTTCTTGGCTTGGGAGGTATGCACCCTCCTATTTTGATAATGAGTAGGAGAAGTGTCAAAGGTTGAACAAGGACTCGGGGATGAGATCAGGAATATTATTCTTGTTTACGGGTTTACGATTTCCTTTGAGTTGGTTGAGGGAGCTCTCCGAGTTGAGATGAGCTTTGAAAGACAGAAACGGCGTCAAGGCAAATTCAAGAAGAGAAGCGAGCCTAGCTTTCAGGTGGGTAACAGCACGAGACCTTCTAAGAAGAGCAATAGCAGCAGCAGTGGTGGCTCTTCTATAGGAGGATAAGGACCGAAGAAGCCCCAGTATCAGGTTTATTTCAAGTACCACTATGGGTATCGCAGGCTTAGCTCCGACATACGTGTGTGTTTTCATTGCGGCTGACCAAGCCACTCTGAGGGAATGAGTGCCCTTTATTGTGGCGGGGAGAGTGTGATAGCCCCACAAACTACTACAACAGTTGGCCAATACTCACAACAGGGCCAAGGACCATCCGATGGTGCGTACTACTAGGAGGATGCGCGAGGAGGGTCTCGAGGGAGGCGAGGATTTCATTCAGTTGATGGCGGGCCTTCGCCATGACCTGGCGGGGAGGCTGTGAACACCCCTGATGTCATCTCAGGTATGATGCAGATCTTTGGTACTAATGCATGTGTGTTGATTGACCCTGGTTCCACACACTTTTATATAGTCATTGTTTTCACACTGCCACCGTATGCATATACTACACAGTTAACAGAATCAGTGATAGTATCCTCCCCTATTGGGAGCTCAATGATTGTAAAAATAGTGTATGAAGGATGTGATCTAAGGGTAGAAGGTCACCTACTGTTAGCTGATCTGATCTCGATGAGGATCATAGACTTTGATGCTATCTTAGGAATGGATTGGTTGTCCATCCATTACGCCACCGTCGATTTTCATTTGAAGATGGTGCGGTTCCAATGACCAGGCGAGCTAAAGATTCACTTCTACTGGAGGCGAGCCCAGACAGAAGACACAAAAGATGCCTGCTTAGCTAATATAGTAGGAGCCGAAGCTCCCAAGGGAGATGTACGGAAGATCGCAGTAGCATGCGAATTTCTAGATGTATTTCCCGATGAGTTACTAGGGTTGCTCCCATATAGAGGCGTGGAGTTCACCATTGATTTACTTCCAGAAGCAGCTCCAATTTCCAAGGCACTATACAGGATGGCACCTATTGAATTAAAGGAACTGAAGGAGCAATTGGAGGAACTACTGGAGAAGGTGTTCATCAGACCTAGTGTCTCCCCCTGGGTGCGCCCGTACTTTTCGTGAAGAAGAAGGATGGCTCCATGAGAATGTGTGTGGATTATCGATTATTGAATGGAGTTACCATCCAAAATCAGTACCCATTGCCACGTATAGATGACCTTTTCGATCAATTATGAGGAGCATGCGTATTCTCCAAGATCGACTTAAGGTCGGGCTACCACCAGTTGCGGTTATAAAAGGAGGATGTATCGAAGACTATATTTCGGACCCGATACGGGCATTTCGAGTTTCTAGTAATACCCTTTGGGTTGATAAATGTCCCAGCAATATTTATGGGGATGATGAATAAGGTGTTCGCACCCTACTTAGATCAGTTCATTGTAGTATTCATCGATGACATCTTGGTGTATTCTCGGAGCGTGGAGGAGCACATCAACCACCTCAGAATTATTTTGCAGAACCTGGGGGAGCTGCAATTGTATGCCAAGCCGAGCAAATGTGAGTTATGGCTTGATCAAGTTAAATTCCTGGTTCATGTCTTTTCAGCATCATGGATTTATGTGGATCCCGAGAAGATCAAAGCGATAGTTAACTGGCAAGCCCCAACCACAATAAAGGAGATTAGGAGCTTCCTGGGATTGGCCGGTTACTACAGGCGATTTGTGGAAGGGTGTTCTTCTATCGCCCAACCTATGACCAAGCTACTGTTGAAGAATGCAAAGTTCGAGTAGATTGAGGAATGTGAGTAGAGCATTCAAGAGCTGAAGAATCTATTGGTATCTGCTCCTATCCTCACCTTACCTACCTGAGGAACCGGTTAACCATGCGAGCTGGTTAGATGCGTTGGACAGAGGGCGGAATAGGTTTTGAAATCTATAGTGACGATTCGTACAAGGGCTTGGGTTGTGTCTTGATGCAACAAGGTAGAGTTATTGCCTATGCATCTAGACAGCTCAAGACTCACGAAGTAAACTATCCTATTCATGATTTGGAACTAGCGGTGGTGGTCTTCGCTTTGAAGATATGGCGACACTACCTATATGGTGAAGCCTGTAAAATCTTTACCGACCACAAGAGCCTGAAGTACTTGATGAGCCAATGGGAGCTGAACATGCGGCAAAGACGATGGATGGAGTTGCTGAAGGACTACGATTGTACTTTTGAGTACCACCCCGGCAAGGGGAACGTAGTAGCTAACGCCTTGAGCAGGAAGAGTATGACACGGTTGGGACCACTAACATTGCCCAACTTCACGAGTTGAGATCCACTGGGGTCTAGTTCTCAGTAGATAATCTGGGGGTGTTATTGGTAAATTTCCACCTACGCCAGACATTGATATCACAGATTAAGGAGGCTCAACGACAAGACCCCAAGATAATGAAGATAGCTGAAAAGCTACAGGGGGGAAGACTTGGTGACTACTCTCTATCTTCAAATGGAGCAGTGATGGTATGTGCCTGGATTTATGTGCCACTCAATGATGAGGCCCTCAATCAAAAAATATTGGAGGAAGCTCACTGCTCAGCCTATGCGATGCACCCAGGGAGCACAAAGATGTACAACAACATCAAAGAAAACTATATTTGGAGGAGAATGAAAAAGGATATTGCGGAGTACGTGGCAGATCAAGGCTGAGCACAAGAAGCCACCGGGGTTGTTGGTACCCCTGGAGATCCCATAATGGAAGTGGGAATGGATAACAATGGATTTTGTAACTATTCTGCCCCAAACCAGTTAAGGCAAGGACGCCATATGGGTTATCATAGACAGATTGACCAAGTCTGCCCATTTCCTCCCGATCAAGACATTTTACTCTCGGGATCGGTTGGCATGGATGTATGTAGAGCAGATTGTAAGACTACATGGGGTACCCGTGTCGATCATGTCAGATAGAGACCCGAGATTCACCTCTCACTTCTGAAAGAGTCTGCATAAGGCTTTGGGGACGCGACTGAACTTTGGTACGGCATACCATCCGTAGATAGATGGACAGCCGGAGAGGACCATCCAGATACTTGAAGATCTTCTCCGAGCATGTGTGATGGAACTCCCTGGGAGCTGGGATAAGAATTTGGGACTGTTGGAACAACGGCTACCAGACCAGCATTGGCATACCACCTTATGAAGCACTATACGGCAGGAGATGCAGGACTCTACCATGTTAGGATGAAGAAGGAGAGAGGAAAATATCACGCTCGGAATTGGTTCAACAGACCTCGGAGAAGGTCAAGCTTATTAGAGAGCGGTTAAGGAAAGCTCAAGACAGACAACGTGGATATGCCAATAATCACCATCGGGATTTAGAATTTGAAGTTGGAGATGAAGTATTCCTTAAAGTATCTCCATGGAAGGGGGTACTGAGATTCCAAAAACGGGGAAAGCTGAGACCTCGGTACATCGGGCCATATGAGATAGTAGATAGGGTAGGTCCTGTAGCCTACCGGCTTGCCTTACAAGAGGAGCTGTCGAGATTACACGATATATTTCATGTATCGGTACTATGGAAATGCATCAAGGATCCAAATCAAGTTCTGGCGGGACCGACCGTAGAACTAGCACCTGATTTAACATACGTAGAAGGACCGGTTCGCATCCTCGAAAGGAGATAACAAGTATTGAGAAATAAGGTAGTACCTCTGATCAAGGTATTATGGAGTCATCACCAAGTGGAGGAAGCAACTTGGGAGAAAGAGAATAAAATGTTGGCACAGTATCCTCAGTTGTTTTAGTTAACCATGTAAGGAAATTTCAGGGAGGAAATTTCGTAAGGGTGGGAGAATTGTAATACCCCAAAATTTTTTAAATAAATTATAAGAAAATTTTTGAAAAGTTCCACAAGAATAATTAGCACAGAAAATGAGTTAATTACTTTTAAACTCAATTAAGAGAAAATCGGGAATTTCTGAAGTTAAAATCCAACCTCGCAACAATTTGGGCCAAAGAAGGCCGTATTGGGCCATGCCAATTAGACATGGAATAGTTGGAGGTGGATTGAAGAGATTAATCCCAATTAATTAATTAAAAGATTTATTAAGTATTAATTAATTTTGATTAATTAGTTCGGAGATACTAGACAACGATTGGAGTCCCGATAAAGCACTTTTGGCGGAGTCAAAAGCCGAAAAATATGGATCTATGTCAGGCTTGTAAATGCGACCATTGAAGTTACAGTGTTACCACACGTGACACAATAGCGAGAAGCATGGAATAAAGTAGAGATTTAATTAAAATAATTAAGAAATATTAGTGACCAGATCCGAAGGAAACAGATTTGGTCAAGTAAAAGAGTCGCCCGTGACTCTCATTGATGGGATGGAAAGTTATAGAAATTAATATAATATTAAAGTAAGGGTTAATAAAAGAGAAAGGATGAGAGTGTTCAGTCCCTCCTCTCTATCACTTGTCCTTTTCTCTTTTCAACTTTCCTCTCTCTCAACCAAACTAGAAAAGCCCTACTCTCTCTCCGACGAACTCACCGGCGTGGCTACTTAAGCCGTTTTCACCTTGGCCTAAGCGCCACCCCTCCCGTGACCTGGTGCTCCTTCTTTTCACATGCAGCGGCTGACCCATTGCCGTCCATCGTCTGGTCCGGCCCAGTTGTTCGCCGTTTTCTCGCGCCACTCTCCTTCTCTGGCGTTGCCTTCTATTCACGCTGCCCTCTCCGACACATACTATCTCCCCGCAGCTAGGAGTTGATCACATGCAGTCTATGCCGCAACAACGACTGCGTGATCATCTGCCGTGGCCTTGTGACAGCGACCATTGTCCACCTGGGAGAAGACTTGGTGCCTCATTTCCTCCATCGAGCCTCTGTAGAGCACCGACGCCCTGTGACAAACTCTCCAGTTAGGGACAGTAGGCCCAGCTTGTTTAGACACCGGCGAACTCGTGCTTAGCCACGGTTAGTGTGACAGAGGTGGTTCATTAGAGATTGATGAGTATTTGGAGAATTAATTGATAAAGTGCCATGTTGTAGTTGCTAATTGATCACTAGATCAGACTATCTAATTGTAGAGATGAATTCTAGAAAGTATGATTGTCATGAAGTATAATTGTATCAATTAGTTGTATTAATATGTGCATGGTTGTATAATTTCCAGTGCCCTCCAAATAGAGGAGATGTTGCCGAATTTTAGTAGAAAATATTAAGTAAATTATAGTTGATTAAATCTCCATGATCATGCTTAACACTTAAATCATCTTAAGGAACATGTTAGAAACTCGTAAATTGAGATTAAGATGAAGAAAAGCTAAGTCCTCTAATTTAGCAATTTCGTACTTTAATTCTTTAGAAATACGAAGTTCATCTTACGAGAAATCGTACTTTATTTAACTTGATGGAATTATTGTATTCTAACGAGTCTAAGTAGAGTATGAAATAAGAATACTTTTTTATATTTCTGAAATTCCGTATTCTGATTATTAGGACAAGGCAAAGGCAAGGACAAAGCCACTGCTGAAGGACCGAGCCAAACTTAGAAGTTATTAGGCTCAGGTGATGGAATATGACTGCATATTACTCGTATTTTATCGAGTTTTCATAAAGATATACTTAAAACTTAACGACATGTTTATTTAGTATTTTAAACTCTCAAAAATGCTATGTATTTTGTAAAAGCATGTATTTATAGATAAAACTTCTAGAAAAGAAGTATAGATTGACAATACATACTAAAGAAAGAAAAGAGTTTAAGAAATGTATTATAATTATTTGAAAGAGATATCAATGATCGATACCATGTTTATATGCTTGCTTGCGCCAGAGGTGGCCCCGTATTAGGGCCAGTTAGTACGATACTAGGTTAAGAAAGGGGTGACATTAAACTTTGTATTTAATTGTCCCAAACTATCCGTTTTTATACTCCTCTATTTTCAAGAAATAAAAACCCCATTTCCGTTCCCGTAGGGTGCCTAGTATACGTATATACATGATAGCCCGATGGTACATGATGAATTCAAACCAGAAGGCTCGGGAAGTGATGAGTTCTGCCTGTCTACACTCTGGTTCCGTAGTATAGAAGTAGTGGTGTAGGTTACATTGATATTATTGAGATTAATAATGATCCTATACTTGTCCACATTTTGATATGTGATGAGTTCTGACCCGGGAGGCTATGGTGTGATGATTTCTACCAGGACATTTTTAGAATCATTATCCGGTAAAGATGAATAAAAGAATGCTTTGCATAAATCTGTTTTCTATTGATATATATTTATGTTCATATACCTTATTGTTGTACAGTTACTATTTTTAAATTGTTATATATGTTATTGAGAGACAGGTATGGTATTACACAGCGATTACATTCTTACCTCACTTTGAGCTTTCAGTAGCTCACCCTTTTATTGTGGATTATTTTGCGAGGAAATAGGCGAATTTTCGATCATACCTAGAGTGAGGAGAGAGTCACATCCATCGTTAGTTAGCTCACGACCGGTCTACATTTATCATTTATGTATTGGATTGTTGTACTTAATATTAGGAGAGTGTGGAACTCCTCTTGTATTTAAGATCATTATGTTTCTATTATTTAGTACTTTTTATCTAGTGTGTAATAAATAGTACCTTGACTTGTTAGTGTGTAATAAATAGTACCTTGACTTGTTAGTTATGACATTACACTGCAAGAAAATTGTAAAATAGCTACGGAAAAATCCCTCGCTAAATCATAAATTTCCGTCGCTAAAATAATTCAGCGAGGGGATAGCGACGGAAAATTATCCGTCGCTATTTTGATCCTAGCAATTATTTTCCAAGGAAATAGTCCGTCGCTGAATATTAGCGACAGATTAGCAAGGGATTACTTCCCTTTGTCATGTAGCTATTTAGCGAGGGAACAATATCGCTCGCTAGTCCTTAGCGAGGCAAGTATTTCTCTCGCTAGTCCTCGCTAAACTCTATCGCAAGACCCTCTTTGTGTCATGTAGCTATTTAGCGAGGGAACAATATCCCTCGCTAGTCCTTAGCTATATTCGGTCACCGACTGTAGCTATTTAGCGAGGGAACAAGATCTCTCGCTATTCAGTTGCTTTAATATCTTGTCAAGGTGTTACTTTGGCAAGGGCTTAGCGATGGATTTTCTGTAGCTATTTAGAGAGGAAGATGTTCCCTCGCTATTCCTTAGTTTTTTTAAATTCTTTCCCTCGCTATTCCCTAGCTATTCCGTCGCTAATTGTTATTTTCCACCAATATATATTTTTATTTATTCATCCCCTATAGTACAAATTTAGCTACCAACAATAAATTGATAAACATCTAAATTTAAGCTTAAATATTCAACAAAAGCAAATAGGAAATAAAATACAATTAATGCAACTGAAATTTATATAACATCAATTAGTTTATACATAAGATTCTCATCCAGTTCTTACATATAGTATTCAATTTTTACATAAGATTCACATTCAGTTTGTACATATTTTAGAAGGATCATGCATGCATTTGATCACAACTGCCAGTGATTTCTCAAACTCTCCTGACTATCTTTCTTGATTTCTACAAATTAAGTTCCAAACATTAGAATACAAACCAACCTCATTTTAAACAACATTGCTCCAATCACATCAAAGACAACTAAGAATTCATTTAAAGAGACACAAACCAAACTCATTGATGCGAGGCATGAACTCACTTCTTTGGTTGAAAAGAGCAGCGACTTGGCTGAAACAACTTGTCATGAGCGGAAAGAATGAAGCTGACTTGAATGATTCTAAATAAAAGAAGACAAAAGATGATAGATAGTCTCATCTTATGTTTATATCTCATCATAAATGCAACGACAAAATATTACATAACCATATACAATTAAAGAAGAAGACAAACATGCTTTCAAACAATAACTTGAAGCAAGGCAGAGTATCAAACAAATATCTTATGAAAGTCAAATTCATATTCTTGCAGCCAAGTACAAGTCTTATGCATATATATAAGACTAATCCAAACACAAGAAGTTTTGTCAGCAATCTATTTTTTTGTAATTACAGGCAGCAAACAACAAGACACTTCTAATACACATGCAAAGGAAAATTTACCGACAGTTGCCGAAAAGAGCAAATAGAAAAACTATGGTGTTTGATTGGGGAATAAGTTGGGATAAACAATTTCATCACAACTTATTCCACATCTCGAACAAAACAACACACTTGGAATAAAGTGTGCAATTATCATACAGGAATTTCAAAACAGGGCAGATGAAAGAACCAATTGCAAAAACTAAAGCATGGCTACAGTTTCCATGGTCAAACAATAGTTGGTCTAATTGCATCTAGGAGATAGAAAAATTCAAGATCAGCACAACAGTACCTCATAGAATTCTAAGAAGGTAAGCATGACATTGAAGTTAACATCATCAGTCAAAACTTGTTGTAGAGCATATGGTGTTAACCATGTGATCTTTTGACCCTCAACCTCCGCCTTTAACATAGAAGTTTTACACATTACCACATAGGTTATGGATAAACAAGTACTAAAACACAAAGGTTTAATGAACTTTAGATATTGTCCAACTTTACCTGATAATTTATGCCTTTTACTGATATGAAAGTCTTCCTCAACTTATGAGTTCGTGAAATGAAGGCTTGCTATTGATGACTTAACCTAATAAAAAAATTAAAGAAGCTTCAAACTATAACTGTGATCATTTCACAATATAAACTCAAGTGGGTGGTATAAAGATATATGGAATATAATAGGCAGCTGTCTTGAAAACATAACACATCACAAGTCACAAGAACATACCAAAAAAAAAAAGAATCTAGAAATGAATTATTTTTAGTTTAAGGCCAAGCAAAACTTAAAAGTAAAATTATAAAAATAAAAATAAAAACATCATGAATAGACTACATCAACAATTGACAGTATTTGTAAACCATTAAACGCGATTTAGAATTCGATCCACATATCAACTCTGAGATGCATTTCATGAATGCTTTGTATAGAATGTCAAAAAATTCATCATGATAAAGCCTTAAAATCCAAATAGGTGGATATTTCAGATTTATGGAATCATAAAGCTTGAAATTCACAAAGCCTAAAAGTGTCTGCAAAAACACTTTTCCTTCTCCTTAAAATCTAGAAATTCTTACTGGTTTTCAGTGTTGCTTTTGATCTAGTAAAACATTCATATGCTTTAACAGTAATCTCTAACTTACAGGTAATTCTCCTAAAGTATGGAAGCATAACCAATAAATAAAAGAATAATATCTAACTTACTGGTTAACACTTAGCAAGCTCAAAATTATGGTGAAGAATTTCTCCAAAACCGATAATAGAATAGCTTCATATAGGATGGGTCCATTCTCTTGCATGCTTAGTTTATTCATGTTGCCATCAAATAATCCTTCAGTAGTTTCAGCTGAAGATAATGCTGAAGAGTTGCGCTTCTTCAGCATGGCAGTGGAAAATCCTGCAGCCCAAATCTGACAGATTCATGGAGCATTGATTAGTAGAGATTAGCTACATTTGTTTATGTTGTGAAAAAATAACATTGGAATTCGTAGAAAATTAGATGTGATTAAAATCATGTTACTATGTTTTATATCCCCTCGAGGAAGACGTCGAGCATACATCCAAAATCTATCAAGGGTATTCATCATCCTAAGGTGTATTAGAAAAAAATCAAAATCAATAAAGTAATCCCAAAGGAAAATTTATCTAACACAAACACAATATCATTAAAGTGATCATGTCAATTTATTATATTTATTAATGTAAACATTTGACACAACAATTTGAATTATCCTTGTTGTAATATTACTACATCAACCCAAGTTCAATCTCCCTGCCTACCAACATTCTTTAAATTTTTTCGTTTTCGTAAATAACTGTTTTCTGCCGATTATTCATGTTGATTGATGCTAATGGTATTTTCCATGTTATATCTGTTGGTTGAGATTGAGAAATTTGTGGATATGCTGGAAAAGGGCTACAATGGATACATGATCAAGGATGATCAGGTATATAAACCATCCCAATATACTACAATTTAGTTTAAGTGGTAATGCTTTTGCTTTTTAATCCTGTTTCTTTAGCTGCCCTATTTTAGTTGCCTAGATTTTAGTTGCCTGGATGTTTGCTTTCTTCAAGTCTTACAGACATGTCCCTATTTTAGTTGCCCAGATGTTTGCTTGCACACTGATTTTTCATTAAAATAGAAACTTTGGTGTTATCCTTGCAGGCCCATGTTGATCAATTGGTCCTTCCAATCTTTTTTGTGTTGTGTTTGATTAATTTAGATGGCCCTTTTGGTAGACAAGTAGACAAGGGAAACTTGTGTCTGGTTAAACACTTCACCCTTGTACTCATTTGCAATCAAACCTAGACTTATGAATTACTTTTTCGGGTCCAAGGTGTAATCTTTTTTTTTTTCTTTTCTTTTTCTCTTTTAAAACAAGTTGGTGGCAGACAACTAACCAATCATAGCAATATGGCCTACAACTAATATAAGTATAAAATGCTGACTCATGAATGATATATATTGGCTATGCTAATTGTAAAAACTTGTAAAGTTTTAGTTGTTTTTCTACTATGTCCCATGAATTTAAACTTATTTCTAATCTCATCTATGAGATGCAAATGTTTTTTGGTACGAGATGGCAAATGAACAAATAATTCAACAGTGGAAAAAAGAATTTTATAAACAATAGACTAACACAAAGGCAAAGCATGACAGATATGAGATGGCAAAATACAGATAATGATACAAACATGACATTTGGAAACTAGATGAACAATGCAATCACATTTTTTGGTTTGTTCAAAAGAAAGGGAGCTTTAATTTATGCCATTAAGTTAAAAAGGAAAATAATTTACCTATTCAGTTTGATACTCTTTGCTCTCAGAAATGATTTTCCCTGTCTACATGAGAAAGATCAACAAAGTTTATTATCTTTGTCCGGATCCTTGATGATTAAAACATACAAAGATTTACTTCAACAAACCAAGTTAAAAGTTAAATTTTACCAGAGAATGTGAAATATTCTCACAAGATCATTAATCCTCGATTATATACCACGAGATCACCAAAGCACATAATGAAGCCACTTAAAATAACAAAACCACTTGTCAAGAAAACAAAAAAGAGAGCACAGAGACCAAAACAAAGCGGCACAAGGTGAAGAAATACTAGCAAGAGCAAAAGAGTTGGAGATTGATGGGGCGTTCCAAAATGGACAAGGATTTTTCTTCTCTGAATTTTAGTGAGAGGCTTTTTCTTGTCATTTGTTGTGGGTCAGTGAGAGACTGCGAGGAACACAGAGAGTTATATAGCTAGCTAACAAGGCAGTTTATTAACATTAAAAATTAATTATACTGAAAACAATTGGTCAAAACACGAAGCAATGACATGGATATGGAACTAATGCAATGTTAATCCAAAACAAAGTTAATTTCAATTATGCTTGGCCTACCCAATAAGACCTAATCCAAGAACATGCAATATATTATGAGGTAACTAGTTGAACATAAGCATCCAAACCAAAGACAAGCATTACTTGAGCTCAAAAGCAAGACACCATTTTGCCCAAGCTCAATAAGTGATAGAAAAAGTCTTCCAAGGTTAGTTGGATGAAATTATTCAACTCATCCCACACAAGGAGGAATGGCCCACATACACCACATTCATTAAATTGTTTGAAAAATACCACATTCATTAAATGTTTTAAATGAAAATTTAAGTTACAAAAAGCTGGCCCGAATTAGAATGTTACAATTCTAATTAGAAAGAGATGAAGGAATAAGTTCATCTGTTTATGCACAATTCTCTAAACATGATGGGGTTACAAAAAATTTAGTTAACATTCTTCCAATTCTAGATAAACATTAAAAAATATCACCATTTTTTAAATTCAGGAGAGATTAAAAAGTGAACACAAACTAGATTAAGGTTGCTCATCCTACATTAGGAACATAACAAGAAATTTGATTTTCATCCAATTCTATGTAAACCTAAAACAAAAAATGGCCAAACCTCAAAAAAATAAAAAATAAAAATAAAAAAAAGAAGACCATTTATGAATCTTAGGAGAATAAACTGTATCAACTAGAGTAAGGTTGCTCTCCTATGTATTCTAACCACACACACACACACACACACACACACACACACACACACACACACACACACACACACACAAAAACACAAGCCATTTTTCGAAACTTAGAAGCATAGACTGTAACCATGGACTAGATTAATGTTGCTGAACCTATGTTATGAAGGTAACAACATATATATTTTTCATCCAAAAAAAGGTCACCATCTTTGAAAATTAGAAGAATATAGCACAATTACAAACTAGATTAAGGTTGTCCGTCCTGTTCTAAGACATACTTGCATACACATACAAAGTAGCGGACCGATATGCTAAGATTGAACCAAGAAATTAACTTTCCAAAGCTAAAATCAATCCATAAATACAGAAGAAAAAGTGGGAATCTGAGAAAAAAAAGCAACCACGAAATAAGATAGCTTACGGATGATTACAAACAACACACCTAACACTCTTAGTGCGAGGAAGAGTTGGATCAGCGACAGCGGAGATGGAATCCCCAAATCCCCCAAAATAGCGTCTACTACGTAGTGAAGCAGTACATCTCCTGCAGCAACAGAGATGGAATCCATAAGCATCGATTCAAAACCTAGAAATCCAAAAACTAGGGCACAATACCATGAGGTAGAAAGGGCCTTGATGCGTAGAGGATAATCCGAAGCGCGACCTCAACTTTCTTAAACAACTTCAACAGCTCATGCACCTACAATTAAAAAAGCTGAATCAGACTATAATGTTCAATAAACAGGAAAGAAATAAAATTTTTTATTGGATTGAAGATTTCATTTCAATGCATAATAACCTACTTGTAGAATGAAATTGGGACCCTGAACTCTTTTGGATCTATCAACCAATCTCTTGGAAGGGAGGCGGTTATCTTTCTCAGTTAATTTATCAAGGACCTACAAGATCACAAACCAAATGTGATGAAGGTAATATAACAATTATATATGTTCATTAAAATTGAAGCAAAAAAGAGCCTAAAGATCTTGCAAATCAAATGGGTTTCATCAAGAAATGACCAAAAGCAAATAAGGGAATAGGAAGTGCATGTGTTTTTTATTGCACAGTGACCAATCAAAAAGAATAAAAAGGTCTTGTCCAGATTCATATATCTTCCATCTACGAGGATATAATGTGCATGAAAATAAATGGGAAACATAATCAATGAAATGGATAAACTACACATCAGAGACACTCAAGTTTAAATTGATTATGGATAAACCATTTTAAGTAGTGTATGATTATGAGAAATATGAAATTAAAATATAGTCAACCTTGATAAATAAGTCTAAATCACAATATTAATGCATCAACATGGTTTTTTTATTTTTATTTTTTTTTTAATTTAGTTGTTTTGGTATATATTGAAGGTTTATGGAACCCAATTTGAACCATGGTACCATGACAGATTCATTAAACCTGGCCTCTACTTTTTACCCATAAATTCTAATTTAATCAGACTTGAATAAGAGTTAGCCTAACCAATGATTCCATCACAAAACTTTATTACTGAGACATTAAGCAAGAACTTTACTGCTAATTTGTTATTGAACCAAAAAAATTAGTAAGAATCATTATATAAGTTATTCTAACCATTAAATTTCAAATTATAGAACATCTAACACGACTTTAATTTTAATGCAATTTTCTTTCAGAATTTTGGTATCACATTCTCATCAAAATCCAGTGTATAAGTTTAACTATTGTAAATATGAGATATAATAAATAAAATCTCTGATAAATGGATTTAGGATGTGAAAAATAAATTTATAAATAAACAAGAACTTAATTAATTGGTTGATGAAGAAGATATATTGAGATTATCCACAAGAAAACCTTAACTTGAAACTTGCTCACCTCTAGCTATTATGTGGGCCACTACAATAGTACTTACCTTCTCCGTTTGTTTTGAGCTTCTCTACATATTTAAGTATAGATTAATACACTTAGCTAAACTAATTTGAAGAATAACAAGAAGGTTCAGTAGTATCCCCTCTTTTCCACTCTTAATGATTTTTTTTTTTTTTTTTTTGAAAAGGGACTCTTCATTAACTTTTAAGTTGTTGAGTTATGGACTAAACCAGGAAGAGAAAAAGGGAATTGCTAACTGATCAACACTACAAGTTTCTTCTTGAGTTTGAAAACATGTTTCTTTTAATTAGTGACTGTTTGATGTTAAGGAGGTGTAATTAATTTCAGTGCATGAACATGAAAATTAAGAACTGTTGAGTTTTGAGATGACCAATCAAGGAAGGCAACTACTTGTTATTCTATTTCTGCAGATAAAATTAAGGTAATGAGGGTTGAATGATATATCACCAACTTGGAGCATTACTTTGGGTAGTTTACTTGGGTGCATGTCACAAGCACAGCTTGTATAGCTAGAAAGGCTCTTAGATTGAACTTACTAGATTAGTTCATGAAAGAAAGAAAGAACCAATGAGTATGAGAAACATAACTGTAACATCCTAAAGTTATATTAGGGTTTTTCACTCCTTAAACCTTTGTTATATTCCTTTTAAGACCATTGACAAAACCATCAAGTTCCTGCAGTTACCCAATTTTATAACATAATTACATGAAACATGGAGTCCTACATACTAACCTTAGTTAATCTCCTCATTATCAAGTTATCTTAATTTATTAGGTAGCATCCCAAAACCAGCCAGTTATTGTTTTTTCTTAGAATTTTGACTTGACTAGAAAACTAAGTTCTCATCATAAAAGGAAAATAATAATAATAAAAATTAACCTAGTCTTGAAGGGCTCCAATTAACAAATCTTGACAACCAAAGCATTTATACTTTCCAAGTTAGGACACTGAAGCAACAAACTCTCTGGAGAAATATTAGGAGTATCAGTATGAAGGGCTTTAAAAATCAACCAAATTTAGAAATGGCTGAAATAAAACCACGATACACACCTTAGAGTATAATAGCCCATATGCGACTCTCCTCACGAGAATTCAAGTTCTTTGTGTCATTTCATTGAGCGATAGATGTGCGCTCTCAAACCTAATTAAATTCCATACCCAAACAACCATGAATTTCATTAAAATTACAAGTATTCAACTGAAATTCATTCATACATCGACTTACATCAGTTATGAAGCTGCTCGCTAGGATCGCAGTGAGTCCCCACTGTCTCGTTTAGCGCCGGGGAGGGACAAAAGGTCTTTGCTTGATGTAGCGCTTCGCGAGGAAAGAAGAGGCTTCGGACAAGAAGGAGAAGGGCTAAGCTAGGTTACGGCGAGGGGAGAAGGCGCCTACTCTTGACAAGGGGAGAA
This sequence comes from Dioscorea zingiberensis, assembly GCA_026586065.1. Taxonomy (NCBI): domain Eukaryota; kingdom Viridiplantae; phylum Streptophyta; class Magnoliopsida; order Dioscoreales; family Dioscoreaceae; genus Dioscorea; species Dioscorea zingiberensis. The sequence continues at coordinate 45,059,732 of CM048818.1, forward strand.
GGGCTAGCAAGGTTGTGATAACTTGAGGAGAGCAGACACCGAAAAACCCTAAGTTGCGAAGGTGAAAGGAAGGGAGGAAAAGTGAAAAAGAAGGTAGGTGGGTTATTGAAATTTTTGGTGAAATTAGCGGCGGTATCATCAGGTAAGCTAATATCAAATATAACCCAATGTCCCCATTGATATTAGCGATGGCACAATCCATAGCTAATCTAAAAATAATACAATCATATATAGCAGCGATTAGCTACGGGAATATCCGTCGCTAATCTCAAATACAAACCAATCTCATATTGATATTAGCGATGTTTTCTCCCTAGCTAAATAGCGACAGAAATATCCGTCGCTAATCTAATGAAAACAATTATATTAATATAAAACGATATTAGCGACGACAAAATCCGTCGCTAATCTCAAATACAAACCAATATCACATATTGATATTAGCGATGGATTTATCCCTAGCTAACTCGCGACGGAAATATCCATCGCTACTCCCAAATACAAACCAATGTCACATATTGATATTAGCGACGGATTTATCCCTAGCTAAATAGCGACGGATATATCCGTCGCTAATCTAATGGATATCAATTATATATAACGACATTAGCGACCGAAACTTCCGTCGCTAGTATTAAATATAAACATGTCACTATCGATATTTGCGACGGAAGAATCCGTCGCTAATCTCATAATCATATTAATGAGATTAGCAACGGATATTTCCGTCGCTAACCTAAAATACTAGCCAATGTCGCATATTGATATTAGCGACGGATTTATCCCTAGCTAACTAGCGGCGGACATATCCATCGCTACTCTAATGAATAAAACAATCATATATAACGAGAGTAGCGATGGAATATCCGTCGCTACTGGCAAATACAAGCCAATGTCACATATTGATATTAGCAACGGTTTTTTTCCTAGCTAAATAGCGACGGACATATCCGTTGCTAATCTAATGGATATCATTATATATAACATAATTAGCGACCGAAAATTTGTCGCTAATCTTAAATATGAACATATGTCACCTAAGGATATTTGCGACGGTAAAATCCGTCGCTAATCTCATAAATATGACAATCACATTAACGAGATTAGCGACGGAAATATCTGTCGCTAATCTCAAATAAAACCAATGTAGCTTATTGATTAGCGACGGATTTATCACTAACTAATTAGCTATGGAAAAATCCCTCGCAAATTCCTTGCTAATGGGCACACCAACATCTTCGCGCGCAACTTTAGCAACGGATATTTTTGGCCCTCGCTATTTCGTAGCTAAATACAACACCTTGGAGTACAACGTTAGCATGGGAGTTTTTTCCCTCGCTATTCCCTAGCTAATTATAAAGCCGTCGCAAAGTTCTAGCTGATTTGCAATGAATTTTGTTCCTCGCTAATATCCGTAAGCTATTTGTACATTTTTTCTTGTTTAGCATATTTGCTTATCTAGCTTACGCCAAGTTGTTGAGTTGTAATTTATTAAGTTATCTGACCTTAGGCTACGAGGGTTTGATGCGATGCAACCGCAAGTGTATGGAGTGCGTCACAAGTAATAAAGTGGGCGTAAAAGTGGGTTGTCGATCCATGAGGAGATGGAAGTACTAGTACCTTTGTTCTTCTACTAATTAGTCGATCCAAGGGTGGTTGGTTACACTAACTCTAAACTAATCAAATTGAAAACACAAGCGAGGGAATCGAGGTTGCTCTTAAGGTCAAGCAATCATAAAAGGGGGATGCTGGGACAATTGAATCCCCTTGGACTTCTAAAAGATGAATGCTATTTTCTATCTAGACTCTTGGTTAATTCTTGGCCAAGGGTTCCTATCGTGCTTTTACTCCCTCGTCCAGGGTGAGTTACTAATCCTAGTGCCCTTAAGATTATGTTCTCGAACCTATTTCTTGGAAGGATTATGGGAATAATTCAATCTAAAGAACTCACTCTCATTAGTACCGGGTTCCGGTATACTCACAATCCTCTCCATTGGAGATGGTCTACACACCTGCGGGGAAGGCGTTAGTTTCTTCCCCATATGGACTATGAGAATCTCTAGGGCTCTACCATAGCGTAGAGGATTCACTCTCATTAAAACATCCAATAGACTCAATGAATATAACCAAGCATTCAAGAATAGAAAATCAACATTAATTAAATCATATCCAAGGGTTCATCATTCATCCAAGCATCTACAAAATTAGCCCTCCATGAAAGGGGGGCAACAATCCAAAACAAAGATGAAAGCAATCAAAGAAGACATGATAAGTAAACCTAATGCAATCACCGTTAATAGCTTCTTGGTCTTCTTCCAAAGGTTTCTCGTCCTCTTGCTCCAATAGCTCGTAGATGAAGACCTCCAAGCTTTCCCCCAAGGTTAGCCTCTTTCTCCCCTCAAAAGTTCTCTTTAACCCATGTTTGGTTGGGGGATAACCCCAAGGGTTATCCCCAACACAATTCCCCATAAAAAAGTTTTTCCCGCTAAAACCTTTAACTAAGATTTAAAAATATAACTCACCAATACATGGTAGACACATCACTATCTTATCATTAATACCTTTAGTTTAAAATTCCCTCTAAAAAAATTTGAAATTTTTCAAAACTTATTCCTATCCCCAAGTGGGATAACCCCCACCCACCCGCCACCGGGTTTTAGGGGTACGATGTACCAATTGTCCCTCTGCAAGATCTGCAGATTGGTCGCCCAAATTGGCGATATGCGGGCCGATATGCACGAGTATGTTAACCGTATATCTGAGCTGACCACCTAGCCATACAAGTCCGTATACGGGCCGTATATCGGCCCGTATACGGGACAATCGTCATCATACCAGCTATCATACGGGCCGTATACTGGCCCATAATACTGGCCCGTATTCCCTTTAGGAACCAGTATACGGCCGTATTACAGCCCGTATAGGCCCTTCTGGGTTCTCTGGGATCCCGGTTTCTCCCGAAATGCTTTCTTTTCTCCGGGGTCCTTATATCATGCCATGTTGATTAAAATAAATACATTTTAAGTATCGGTGAGCAAAAAGTCTTCATAATTACATCCCAACCATATATGAATATAATATAAAATTATGCTCAAATGAACACTTATCAAATATCTCCACACTTAAAGGTTTGCTTGTCCCCAAGCAAAGAAAATCAATCAACAAAAGAAAATATAAGTGTTCATCCTCTTGGCCATGAAATGTATGGCTCAACTCTTTTCAAGTTCACCACCCATGTGCTTTGTTCTCCCGTTTCCACGCCAAGGCTTAAATAGATCTCATCCAAGATGTCATTATGGTTCTAGACAAAGCTTATTCACTCCACATGCCATGTTCTCAAGTCTTAGTAAGATAAGCATGCTCTCAATGGACTCTAGAAAGTCCTTGAGGCCCTAAGAACAAAAGGAATTACCCCTATTAGAAGAATGGTGGACAAGTTTGAAGGAAACACCCTTTTTTTTCGGGTAGGGCATCTACATTAGATCCGACTTTCCCTTTCTAAAGATCAAGGTATAGTATGGTTCCTCCTTTTTGCAAGGTGCTCATGTTGATTAGGCACCAGGGCACTTAGCTACTAAGGTGGTTACATCCATACCTAAGCATGTTCATACTAAGTAATGACTTTTCGAATTGAAGAACACTCTGATTAGGAGCTAGAACCCCAAACTACTTTATCACAATAAGCAGCAGAACACCGTCTTTATTGATTGACAACTACTATATGTACAACTATTTGCTTCTCTTCTTACTTGTCCACTTGGTAACATTATGAGGGGTTAATAAGTTTGAACTGGTGCCACGAAGTTTCTTGGAGCCATTGGAAGTAATGCTTAGATATTAAAGTCAAAAGAACATGGCAATGTTTTATCTATTGTCTTTAAAGATCATAAGTGTCACAGAGATGTTCTTTATATGCCCATGGCGTTTCATAGGAGAGTTTGCCAGAATTATGTGCTAAGGTGGTGCCATAGAAATCGAGTGTGCCAACATGTTTCCTTAAGGCCTTTGTCGAGGCATGCTACTCATGAAGAACAAAAAATTTGAAAAATTTGCAATGAATTTTATTAATAGTTCATTAATAGCTACCTATCTCCACACTTAAAGCTTTGCTATGAATGTACAACTATAAAAGATAAGTAGCTTCCCATCTCCACACTTAAAATTGTACATTGTCCCCAATGTACGCAATAAGTCAAAAATGAAACATGCATGGAGTAAGGTGAAATAAAACTTCCTCGGTTATTTTGGTGTGCCAATTGATTTCCATGAAGTTGATGCATGGCCACTCTAGGGGTGTTGATTCAATTTCATATACAAAGTAAGGGAAGATCATTATAGCTCCACAAAAAATAAGAGGAAAGCAAGAGAGTCTATAAAGATAAATGAGGAAGGATGAGTGTAGCGGGGTGATGCCCTTGCTACCCATACAAGGTCATAAAATAAAGCAAGAAGTCCAACAAATCACGAAAAAAAATGCACAATAAAATAAGTCTCATCAACATAGAAAGAAAGAGATGTGTCCAAGTCCTCAGAGAGCGGGGTCATCTGCTGGTGGTGCCTCGAGTCTTTGTGATGGGGGGTGCTGTCTTTGGAGGAGATCTGGCTATTTGGGTGCCTATGGATAAAGATAGGCAGCTCCGTGAACTGGTCTCCCAAGCGGCGCTTCTCCGTAATAATCGTATCTTGAGTAGCACGAATGTCCGCGATCTGCTCCTCTAGGCGCTCAAATCAGCTCCGGCTCGCTGAAAATGGAATCTCGTCTGCAGGAGGTGGGATGTCGGAGTCCTCAGAGTCGGACACCTTATCATAATCAGAACTGTCGGCGCTCTAGCCAACAAATGTGTAGCGGCCTCAGACGTGCTTGATGAGCCCCATCTGGCATAGTGTGCTCATCCCAGGGCGGTCATAAGTTAAAGCCGCTCCATATCCTCCGTCTTCTCCTTGAGGCCCATGCCAAGGATGAGGCGGGTAATGTAGGGCCCCGCAATGATAGTCTTCAGCCGGGTGTGGATCCCCTGGTGCACCAAGTAATAGGTGAGTACATATCCTAGATGGATAGGTACTCACTCAAAAATGCTCTAAAGGATAAAAAGATCGGTGACGGTGACCTTCCCGGTGTTGTCATCTCGCCCTGCGATGGAGCAGCTGACGAGTGCATGGATGAAGCGGTGGACCGGATCAGATATGAGGGTCGCGTTGTTGTTCCTTAAGCCCCCAAAATTTGAATCAATAGTGCGTGGATGTAATGATGTAGTGGGGAAGGAGGTAAGGAGTTCCGATGCTCCCAGTGTGGAGGGCCTCCATGTCGTAGAAGCCTATGGCATCGAGAATCGGGTGTAGCTCATGGTCCTCTTCTCCACTGAAGAATTGGAATAGAGATCGTTGTGAGGACCCGGCTCCTAAATGGAACTCCGATGCGGCCTCGAGCGTCTTGAGGACCTCTAGAGTTAAGCCGGGGAAGGTCTAGAGTGGTTGATGGAGAACACCTTGTCCCATCCACCAACCCAGAGTATACTCTGTACGGTCCGCGATCCCAATTTGGGTGACTACGCCCCAATCGATGTCTGCAGCGTTAAGCCCAAAGGGCTTGGCGGCCCGACCTTTGGTATCCGGTGAAAGAAGCGATCCTCCTCAAAATGAGGTGTGGTGGAGGATCCTACGCGGTCCTCCCTATTCTTGGGCGCCACTACTTTCCTCGGTATATCTAAAAAATAATTGAAAAGGGTGTTAGATGCGAACAAGAATCTATGAAAATTTAATAGCATGTTTCACACTGACCTTCAATGGGCCCTATCTTTGGTTTTCCATCACGAGTACGTATACCAGCCAGTATAGAGCACCTAGGGTCTATCTGATTTGTTATCGTCAGTAGCGGTGGCGCCGGCCAGCCTACAACCCTTCCTTTACAATCCATTCACACCTAATCTCTTTCTAAACATCTAGACATGCCATAGATCAACACATTCAAGCAAAAACTCGGCACAAAAAGCACAAAGCCATTCAAAATGCATCCATTGAATCCCTAGGTTTCTAAACATGGTGAAGATGAACAATGTCGACAAAACAAGGCATTAGAATGCATACCTAAGGAAAAATGAAGCCCAAAATGGAGGAAGGAAGTCACCTCGGCGAGGAGAGGTCACGGATTTTTGTGGAGAAGGAGTGGGGCAGCTAGGACTTGAATACGAATGGAAGAACGCTTTTTAAAAGCGCCCCAAACCGGTTGTATCTGAGGGCCCATATCTGGTACGTATGATAGCAGTATAGGACAACAGGCTGATGTATCTGACCTAGTATACTACCCAGTATATCAACTGTATACTCCGCTAGAAGAGCTATACTACCACTGTATATGGGGTACGTATATCAACCATTATAGGTTCTTGGACCTATCATGCAGTAGGTATGAAGGTAGGTATGACATCCGTATGGGCACAGGTTTTGGCTTATGCGGCCGGATTAGGGTGCCATTGCGGGTCCTCTCAGCGCTCCCTAATGACAATCATGTATTCTAGGGCTATGAATGGATTGACAACCCGGCCGAGGATGATACAAGATATCATAGAAATGGACAGATACATCTAAATCATTTATTCCAAACACACAATCTAACTAAAGGGGCTTGCAACTGAAAAGAAAGAAAAAGATTTTCAAGAGCTTGGGTTACCTCCCAAGAAGCGCTTGTTTAACGTCACTAGCTTGACGTACCTTTACCTTACCTCATAGGGGTTCAAATACCTTGAAGCTTTCATTGGCTCCTCCCTTAAAGCATTGTCTGAATAAAAACCTTCCCAAGTTGGAATAAATTGATCTATTGTTATTCTCCATACACAGGCTTCCCTTTAGTGCTTGTTGAGGCTTTGGTTTGGTGCTTACCTTTCTCTTGTATCTTTCTCCGACATATTGTAGGTGGAAAGGATTTTTGCTTCTTTTTCTTTACCTTCACTGTCTCGAGCCTTGATGGAATGGAATTCCCATGCACTTCCTCCGAGTGTCCCTTTTGTTCCTCCAAGTAAGGGTATAGTAGATCCACCATTAATAGCTCTTCTATACACTCGGAAGTGATTTCGTCTACCTCGTCGATGCAATATGAGGTGTCATCTTGAGCCATTGAGTGCCACATCGCATCAGGCAATTGAAACACAACCTCTTGATCTCCCACCCTCAAGGCAAGCTTACCTTGTGCATGATCTTCAAGAGCTTGAGTGGTGGCGAGGAAAGGTCGCCTAAGAATGATAGGCACATCAACTTCATCATCAACATCTAACAACACAAAATCTGCCGGGAAAACAAATTGGTTAATCTGAACAAGCACATCTTCAGCTATCCCTTTTGGTCTTCTCACAGATCGGTCGGCTAGCTGTAGTGTCATCCCCGTGGGCTTAGGGTCTTCAAGGCCGAGTTTCATGTACAATTTATAGGGCATTACATTGATACTTTCCCCAAAATCCGCCAATGCCTTCTTCGTGACCCCTTCCCCACGGATGCACGAGACCACAAAACTACCCTGATCTTTCAGCTTCTTCGGCATGGCTTGTTGCATAACGGCCGAGCATTGGGCATTGAGCGTCACCGCACCCACATCTTCCAATTTCTTCTTGTTGGAGAGGAGATCCTTCATGAATTTTGCATATTTAGGCATTTGGGCCAGAACCTCCACCAACGGCATATTGATATGTAGTTGCTTCAACATACCCTTGAATTTCATCAATTGGGCCTCCTCGTTGTCCTTGTTCAACCTCGTCGGATAAGGGGCTTGAGGTTGGTATAGAGGTATAGGTGGTGTCTCCAAGGGTTTCTCTTTTCCCTTCTTCACTTGTTGGGAGGATTAGCGGCGAGGTTGAATCTTCCAATCTCTATAGGGGGTGTTTCCTTGAGGTTTTGGAACAGGAGTTCCACTTCCTTTCCACTTCTTAAAGTGATGGCTTTACATTGCTCACCCCAAGGATTCTCCTCCATTATTGCCGACAAACTACCTTGAGGGTCTCTCGGCTAGAGATTTGGCCATTTGCCCAATTTGATTCTCAAGTTATGAACCATGGCTTGTAGATTCGAATTGTGGTGTCATTGTTTTGCATATACTTCACAATCATCTCTTCCAAGTTGAACTTCTTCTCTTGAGGCTTTGGGGTGCTTATTTGAAACCGGGGAGGGTATTGTCACCTTGCTTGTGGATTTCCATAAGACAAAGCTGGGATGGAGTCCATTTAGAAGCATATGAGTGATATTGACCATCCGATTGCCTTGGAGCATTCCCCATATCTTTGTACTTGCTCTATGAGAATCATTTTAAAATTGCTTGCTATGGGACAATTTGATGGCTCATGTCCTCCCCACAAGTGTTGCAATACATCACCGTGGTGGATCTTGAGCTATTACGGTTGTCAATAAGCGCGAATTTTCCTTGTCAACATATCAAGCTTTTCACCAATAATTGGATCGAAATCACTGACTTCATCCTCTGGATCCCACCTTTTTCACTTGCTTGTCTCTTGTAGACCAATGGGCTTCATTACCGGCCATGTCTTCAAAGATTTATTCGGCATCCTCCGGGTATTTGTTTCCCAATGATCCGCCGGTAGCGGCATCCAACAACTGCCTAGTTGAGTTGTCCAACCCATTATAGAATGTTCTCACCTTAGCATAAGGGTCTAGACCATGTTATGGACAACGCCATAGCAAATCTTTGTACCTCTCATAAGCTTCAAAAAATGATTCGGTGGGACCTTGCTTAAAGGTGGAGATATCCAACCTTAGCTTTACGGCTTTGCTTGGCGGGAAGTAGTGGCACAAGAATTTGTCTTGCATCTCGGCCCAAGTACAGATGGAACCAGGGGGCAATGAAGTAAGCCACCTATATGCACCTTCCTGCAAACTAAATGGAAAAAGTCTCAACCGAATTGCATCATCGAAAGCCCCATTGATCTTGAACATGTTGCAAATCTGAATAAATTTTGCTAAATGAGCATGGGGATCTTCATCAGGCCTCCTATCAAAATGAGCTGTGTTCTAAATCATGCTCATTGTGCTTGCCTTGATCTCAAAATTGTTCATGTTGATATTAGGAGGGTGAACACTGAACTCCTCTCCAGTATAATGAGACCTCTTATATTCGGCCAATGTCCGTCTTCTCTCGGCCATAATTGGTATTTCCCTTGCTTCACCAATAATTTCGGTAGGAATGAAATTTCTGACTCCGAAGAGGATGTTGGAAGTGTTCCTTCAATTTCTCTTAGTCTCCGGTGCAAGGTTCTCTCAATCTCACTATCAACTTCAAGCACTCCTTTAGAATTCTTGCGGGTCATGCAATTTATACCTGTAAGATATTGAGAAAAAATGAAGATTAGTATCCAAAATTTCAATGAGAATGAAAAACAAAACAAAGAAAGAAAGTAAAGGGACAAAAACAAAATGACTAAAGTAGTAAATTCCTAGCTTTCCTAGTAATCCAATTCTCCCGACAGCGACACCAAAAACTTGATGCGATGTAACACATAAATTATCACGAGGTCATCACAAGTAATAAAGTGGGCGTAAAAGTCGGGTTTAATGCGATCAGCGAGGAGATGGAAGTACTAGTACCCACAGTTCTTCTACTAATTAGTCGATCCAAGGGTGGTTGGTTATACAAACTCTAAACTAATCAAATTGAAAAGTACAAACGAGGGAATCGAGTTGCTCTTAACTTCAAGCAATCATAAAAGGGGGGATGCTCAAACAATTGAATCCCCCTTGGACTTTTAAAAGATGAATGCTATTTTCTATCTCGACTCTTGGTTAATTCTTAGCCAAGGGTTCCTATCGTGCTTTCACTCCCTCATCCTGAGGTGAGTTACTAATCCTAGTAGCCTAACCAATTATGTTCTCGAACCTATTTCTTGGAAGGATTATGGGAATAATTCATCTAAAGGACTCGCTCTTCTTAGTACCCGGGTTCTCGGTATACTCACAATCCCCTCCATTGGAGATGGTCTACACAAGGGGGCGTTAAGCTTCTTCCCCATATGGACTTTGAGAATCTCTCCACGGCTCTACTTAGCGTAGAGGGATTCACTCTCATTAAAACATCTAATAGACTCAATGAATATAACCAAGCATTCAAGAATAGAAAATCAACATTAATTAAATCATGTCCAAGGGTTCATTATTCATCCAAGCATCTACAAAATTAGCCCTCCATGAAAGGGGGCAACAATCAAAACAAAGATGAAAGCAATCAAAGAGACATGATAAGTAAACCTAATGCAATCACTTTGTTGATTAGCTTCTTGGTCTTCTTCCAAAGGTTTCTCCTCCTCTTGCTCCAATAGCTCCTAGATGAAGACCTCCAAGCTAGCACCCAAGGTTAGCCTCTTTCTCCCCAAAGCTCTCTCCCTAAACCCCTCATTACGTTGGCTTTTTATACCCCTAGGGTTTTAGGAGTGAGATTTACCAATTGCCCTCTTCAAGATCTGCAGATTCGCCCAAATTGACAATATGCGGGCTGCATTATCACGGGCGTATATGTCGGTCCGTATCTGGGCGACCACCTTCATACGGGCGGTATACGGGCCGTATATCGGCCATATCTGGGCCAATGCGTCATCATAGCGGCGATCATACGGGTAGGTATCTTGGCTGTATTCCCTTCGAGGAACGATTATCACGGCCCATTATGTCGGCCAGATATTACGGCTGACCCGTATAGGCCCTTAAGGTGCTCACGGGATCCCGGTTTCTCCTGAAATGCTTTCTTTCCTCCCGGGTCCTTATATCATGCTCTGTTGATTAAAATAAATACATTTTAAGTATCGGTGAGCAAAAAGTCTTCACAATTACATGCCAAGCATATATGAATATAATATAAAGTTATACTCAAATGAACACTAATAAATGAACACTTATTAGTGTTCATTCTCTAAATCTAAACATTTGTTGTGACACATGTCCCACGAAAAGGGAGATGGGTGTTACTGAAACCGGATAAGAAGGTTGATCTCCCCTCACGGCTTGCCGCATGGTGTGGCGGTGTTTGATCACTATTTCCTACATGATCCCAGAATTTGGAGGCGGCGTGGAGTTCGACATGTATGCGGCGAGGCCCCATCCTTGCTTTCGACTCATAAGGGGCTTGTCCCTACCTTGAGCCCGTGGCACGTCTGACCATAACTACTTGAAATGCGACCACTTTGCACCCTAATTGGTGGCATATGTGGTTTTGGCCCTTTCACCTTCTATCACATCACCTTGAAACTCCAGGTGACATCTTGATGGGTTTAGGTGGTGAAGATTCCCTCCTAAGCCCCCTACTCATGGTTTCCTCTATTCTCTGCCCGATCTTGATGATCTCCTTTTAAGCCCTCTGGCTCTTCTCCTTGGTTGCCCAAGGTAGAGGCTTTGGCCCTCATAGAGGGTTGACCTTAATATTGTACCGGCGGCTCACGATGTTGCACTTGATTAAGCATGAGAGTTGCCGACCCGCTTGATGCATATCACCACCTTCAATGTCATTGGTGTGGAGGCCCCATTCGAGCAGAGATAGATCGGTGCGTTGATGGGCTTCAAAATCGATTACCCCGTATTCGCGGTACCCGATTAAAAAGAGTGGTAGTCCCTCGGCAAACACCAATCTCAACGAGGCGAGGTTTGACATCTATTGTTTAAAATTTAAAGTGAATCTTAGCAATCAAATGTTACCCATCCTTTGACTTCATGGGTGAAAGGCTCCATTGAGGGAATTCAGCGGCTTGACCTTCCTTCTTGCAAGAAACACTTCGACCATTTCCTTTGGTATGCATTATGCTAATCAGCGATCCCTTGGTTTACCTTGACTACTTTGGGGCGATTGAGAATCTCATCTTCTCCTTCCTAAACACCATGTTTTATGTCCAAGGCCAAAGACATTAGTATATCTACGACCTTGTGAGGGCTTGTTAGAGATCATGAATCTCACCCCGCCCAATTTTTTTTGGGACATAAGAGCGGTGATCATTAGCCTAGCTAAAAGATTACCCACAGTCACATGGTAGTGAGGATCGAGCCTCGAGCCTTTGGAATAAGTGGCTTATTTGCCTCCGTGCACGAGGAAACTTCGCCTCACACACGTGTGCCTCGGCGCATCCTCGAACACAGGTGGGTGTCGAGGGCTGGCGACCGGTTTGACCACTCGGCTAAGATACCGTTGTCGATTTGATGGGGCTTTTGTTACCATGTGTTAGCTCTCTGAGGCAAACTATATTTATAAAGTTTATGCTTTATGTTTAGGGTTGAATCGTGCGTTAATAGAGAATTATGCATGTTTAGTCCTTATTCTCTTATAAATTGTAGAACTTCGTGTTAGCTCCCTTTCGGATTATCGCATTATTTTGAATGATTTTTGATAGTTATGGGTATTAATTGAGAATTATACGCGTTTAGTCCTAATTTACTAGGATATTTTTTCTTGATTTCCATTGCGCCATAGTTGCGGTGACTGAAGTGATGTGTAAGCGCATGTAGGGCTTCACCAAAGATGAGAACCGACAATCCGGAGGGCCTCAAGGCAACTTGGGAAGAAGACTTGAAATAAGGGCTAAGATCCACACATTTTTCATTATCTCTTTGTGATTTTAGTCCTTGTATCATGAACATGAATGATATGTATGTATGAATGCTTTCTGATTTGATTGAAAAGCATCATGTTATTAGGCTAGAACTTTCATTCTAGGGTTGTATGGTGATGTGGATATGAACATCAATCTTATCTTTTGATTATATGGTTTTGTTTATTTGTTGTTTGTGGTGTGCTTGTGACATGGTCATTACTAATTGTTAGTCGACGGACTGACAACAAACTTGCACTTCATTAACTACACATGTATTTTGTTAATCACCCGATCCGAAGGCGGTGACATATCTAGAGGCTTAATAACATGTGTATATTAGTGTAAGAAGACCTAAGCATGCATGAGGTAGAAGGTCGGGGTGTATTAGTGTAGAAGACTAAGCATCGCATAAAGGTAGAAGGAAGGTCGGGGTGATAGATTGACATTTGTTGTTAGCATAAACATATCATTAGTCATCCATAGTAGAGCGTAGGCTAGGGTTTAGTAATGCCTTCAATCTGCGCACCATAGACATATGGGGTGAAAGCGACTTGAGAGAGCATATTTCTTAGGCATAAGAGAATTAGCATCATATGCTCTAATAGCTTATGAAATTAAGCCCTAAGCTCATCAGCGAATAGCCTTTACCCGACCAACATTACAAATCATCCCTAATCAAAGAAAAAATCATAATCATGTCCATGTGCTATGCAACGGCCTAGAATCTTATCATTAATAGTCTCTCTTTGCACTCTCTTCATTTATTATCTCACCACTTTCTCTTAGTTTAACTCTAGTTTGAACCACTCTTCTCACTTATTATTGTTGAAGGATCGAGGAGTACCTTAGTAGACTCACCTTGCAAGTTGACCTCAACGCACTCCATTTTGATTCAACTTAGTACTTACTACTTTGGAATTTTTATTACTTGCGACCGCGATGCGGCTTGTGTCTTGAGGCATGAATGCTTGTACTAGCTTACCCGATGGTCAACACCATGAAGTTTTCTCCATGTCCCCTAAGAGGTATGGAAGCACACCATTTAATTTCCACTTGCCCTTCTTGCTTTGGTTGCTCCCATCCTCGTCCTCTCCGGTGAGGCTCATGGGACCTTGACAAGCTTTTACTGGCGGAGTGCTGCACACCTCCATTCTCCAAGCAATCCTTTATAAGTTGGCCCGAGATGGAGGCGGTTATGCCACATCACTTCCTCCACTCCTATATGTTGTTAAGCCTTAGTTAGAAACTAGGCTGCTTGGCACCAAAAGATAAAAATTACTGACCTTGAAAGCACCCACTTGAGGAAAATATGTAATGCCTAACCCATGCCAAAATTTAAAAATAAATAAATATAACCAGAAAGTCGCAGCTATTCTTTACAATAACGCTTACTTAACACATGTCAATTTTTTTAAAAAAATAAATATAATACAAAGTCACTTTATTCTTTACAATACCTACATTGATTAATAATGTGAATTGAATTGTGGGTTTTTAAGAAAAGAAACTGTTATTCATTATAGCATTAGCATATTTACACAGTTGATAGAAGCAAATGCAAGGGACAAAATTTCTATGCAGTTATATCAATAATGCAGCAGTTTGGAGTCATTATCCCTGCTTTATTTTCAACAAAAAACAAAAAGTACAAAAGAGAGAACCTGGTAGCCCACTCATGTTATTCTTCCACTTAATACAAGCTCCAGCTGAAGCATTGGTCAGTCACTGCTATCCTTCAATAAGACCCCTTGGCTACATTGGAAGTTTCTTAATCACATGAAGAACAACTTCAAAAGATCCGTGCTTTAAAGCTTTTTCAATATCTCAGCTTAAAGACCCAACCAGAGGCACATCAGCAAGATGAATTTGGAGTTATTATTGTGGCCATAAATAATTCAAACTTGTGAGACATCCTTGGCCAAGAACAAGTTGATCACCATCTCTTATGACATTTATGTCATCAGAAATCCTCAACTCCTTCTCTCTGTAGGGACCCAGCGGTGAGGCAAGAAGCCAAATTTCATTGCACCCACTTGGAAGCAGCTCCTTGAGTGAGCCAGGCAGTAGAACAAGTTTATCTGCAATGTCACTCCTCTCTGGACAGCTAACAATAGCACTCGGTTAGGAGGTGGCCGGTGAACACCGGAGAATCCTACACACCGTGAAGGTGAATAGAGTGGACAAGACATGCATGCCGTACCATGATTAGCATGCACAGCGGACATGATCCCAAATAAGGAGTTGTAGAAAATTACTGGCCTTCTGCGGCTGAAGTATACTTTGCCAGAGGGGGCCGCATCTCTAGATGAGGGTGTAGTTTTCAAAGTAGGCATAGGCGTATCGAGTGGTTCACTGCTAAAACTTCCTGACCAGCTGAGGAGATTGTAATGTGTGTCCATCATGGTGGAAGACTTGTTTTTCACATACTTTCTTGGTTTTCAAAGATGGCTTTTATGTCCTCACTTGGCCTTGTTGGTCAGCAAGATCTCTGGCCGATCCAATACATTCATGTCCTGGTTTATCAATGTCAGCTCCATGTTCAACTAAGAACTTGGTCATTTCAACATTTTCCATTGCAGACAGCTAGGTGCCCAGAGCAGTGGGTGCCACCATCCTTCCTTGGAAATGTCACATTTCCTCCAAAGCGAACTA
This sequence comes from Dioscorea zingiberensis, assembly GCA_026586065.1. Taxonomy (NCBI): domain Eukaryota; kingdom Viridiplantae; phylum Streptophyta; class Magnoliopsida; order Dioscoreales; family Dioscoreaceae; genus Dioscorea; species Dioscorea zingiberensis. The sequence continues at coordinate 45,074,947 of CM048818.1, forward strand.
TGTCCTCAAGCAGCTCTAAGCTGTTTTTCTCAGCAGCTATGCACGCAAACTGGCCCATGTCACCCATGGAGAGGTCTGCACCATTGTCTATCAACAGCTGGATGACTGTCTCGTAGCTTCCAAAGTATTGCTTCCCACAATGGAACACTTCCTTCTGAATCCTGCACACTACTGAGTATCAGCAGGTTGATGTGTAATAGTTGAAAGGTACTGCTTTTAACGGTCCTGAAATCACAGGGTTGAGCAATAAGTTGATAGGGTGTGCTAGTCCAAGCGTTTAATATACTAGAAAAATAATTATAGGAACCATCATCATCATCATCATCATCACCTCACCAGATGTTATTCTAGTTTTCAGCAGAGGTTCACCAAGATACTTGAAGAAAATATCTGGAGTGCAGATATAAGGGAAAATAGCTTGAAATTGTGTGAATTATTTTGTGTGGGGAGTTACCATGGACAATCATGTGGATGAGGGTGGAGTTTAAGTTGATTGGGTTCTATTAACATGGCCCCGATTAATGAAGAGAGCACCAAGAAAATGACTGACTAGTGATACATTTCAATAGGAGACGTCATGAGGTGAAACCCTACATGATCGTTATAGTGACAGGTAAAGTGATGAAAATAAAAGTAAGATCCAGCATATAATTCCATGTTTGCATAGCCCCATTGAACCAATCACTATGTTGCCTTCTTGGGCAATAATGAGATTTAATGAGGATAGTATATAATCTCAGAAAGCACATGTGTTGTGTTCAACGGTTGTTCTACTAATCCTAAACCTTAAACCCTAAAAAATGCTATTTGGCTAGCTGGATCCCCAGGTAAGTATAAATAGTGGAAATCTCTACATCAACATGAGGATCACGACTTACACTGTCTCATAATTGTTTTACTTCCATTGAAGAGCCAACAGAGTTAATTGCACCAGCGGCACAGCATGTAATGTTATTAGCAAGTCAAAGAACAAATCAAGGAGTTGTTGAAAAAACACCATTCCGAATTAGGCCCACTAAAGGATTTTGGATTGAGGAATAGGATATAGAAAGTGGCAGAAGATGGTTAGCGTTTCACTGGAATTCAATCAAAGGCTAATATAAAAGGTGCAGATTGCATGCTGTTCAGAGGAAGACATATAAAAATATAGAGGGTTTATCTACCAAGTAGACAATGGAGGCGGTTGATTCATATTCAAAAGAAATGAGGACCAG